>OZ014520.1:569349944-569967047 GCA_963966055.1 Lathyrus aphaca | reverse complement strand
TTTCATCTAGAGGGCTCAGATGACTGAAACCCTAATTGGTGATTGTGATGGCTCGGGGCCCAGATCACCGAGACTTTTGTATAGTCTTTGAAAGATTTCTCATCATTTGAGATTCCTTAACCCTTTGATAGTGATTGGAAGGTTTAAAATCTTATGTATTAATGATTGGTCTTTTTCCTGAATCCTTTGAGGGACTCAGGAATCCTGATCCATTTCAGGGATACTATTCCAACCAGTCTGGCACAATCCTTTGGTCAGTGGATTTCTTTTTCTGATGTACATATATTAGGGAAAAATTTAAGGTATGACACCCCTTGTTTAGCAAGAGTGGAAACAACTCATCATATGTGATAAGTATAGGATTGAAAACTGGCGTTCTGGGATACCGATTGTTGTTGTTATTATTTTGAAGGCGAGCCTGCTGAAGAGGCTATTGCTGCATTTGTTGATATTGTTGTTGATTCGAAGAGCTATGAGTGATCCGAGGTTGATACGTCAGAGCTAGTATTGTTCTTATAATAGGAGAAACTATTGACACTTGTCGAGTGAGATATCTCTATCTTTGATTGCTTTGAAATATATTTTTGATATCTTGCTCTTTTCTCTTTGGCAAGGCATTTCCATACCTTTTGTTACTACTGGTCGGTTCAACATCTTTGGTCAGTCTTCCTTCTCCAACTGTTTACCATGTTTACTATTTCAGTAAAATCACAACGTGCAATTGCAACCATTCGTTTGTAGTAAAATGAACTGAGAGTTTTCAAGAGTATCTTCATCATTTCCTACTCTTCGAGCGGAGGAGAAATATGAGTAGAAATTTCATGCCACCTTTGCGCTTATTCTTTGAAAGTCTCATTCTCTTTCCGAGACATGAATTTGAATTGATCCATGTCTGGTGCCATATCCAGGTTGTATTTGTATTGATTGATGAAAGCTATTTCGAGGTCACGAAAAATGTTGATGTTAGTTCTGTTCAACTTCACATACCAACGAAGAGCTTCCCCAGTTAAATTGTCTTGAAAGTAGTGGATCAGTAACTGTTGATTGTATGTTTGAGTGGACATCTTTCGGGCATACATTATCAAGTGGGTCTAAGGGCAAGTATTTCCTTTATACCTCTCAAAGTCAGGAACCTTGAATTTGTGTGGAATTTGAACATTCGTTACTAAGCAGAGATCAACGACATATTTTCCAAATAACTCATGTCTTCGGATAGCCTGAAGCTCTTTCTGCTTCGAAACACCAATCTTGGGACCTGGACTCTGGATGCTCATGACACGTGACAGGAAGAAAGCATATGTTCCAAAGTATTGAGCTTAAAGCTGGAGGCTACGTAGGTTTTGGAGGAAATAAGAAAGGAAATATTATTGGCTCTGGAACCATTGGTAACAGTACTCTTCCCTCTATTTCTAATGTTCAGTTAGTAGATGGATTAATGCATAACTTGTTATCAGTAAGTCAATTAAGTGATAATGGTTATGATATAATCTTTAATCAAAAGTTCTAAAAAGGTGTTAGTCAGAAAGATGGAACTATCCTATTTAATGGAAAGAGAAAGAACAACATTTACAAAATAAAACTTTCTGAACTAAAAAATCAGAATGAGAAATGCCTTATGTCTATTAACAACGATAATGGGTCTGACACAGAATATTGGGGCATGTTATTATGTGAAGATTATATCAGATTAACAAACTCAATCTGGTCAGAGGACTTACTGATCTGAAGTTCAACTCAGATGCCATGTGTGAAGCATGTCAGATAAACAAGTTTGATAAACCATCTCTTAAATAAAAGATGTTGTTTCTACCTCTAGACCATTAGACCTTCTGCTTATAGATCTGTTTGGCTTAGTGAAAACTGCTTCAACCAGTGGTAAGAAATATGGATTAGTGATCATAGATGACTATAGTAGATGGACATGACTAGTGTTCCTTAGACACAAGGACGAGTCAATCTCTACATTTTCTACCTTCTGAAAACAAGTTCAAAATGAAAAAGAGTTTAGAATTGTAAAATTCAGAAGTGATCATGGTGGGGAATTTGAAAAAAAAAATTGGAACTAATTTTTAATGAAAATGGCATCTCTCATGATTTCTCTTGTCCTAGAATCCCACAACAAAATGGAGTTGTAGAATGAAACAACAAAAATTTACAAGAGATGGCCAGAACCAAGATCAATGAGACTAACATGGCTAAACACTTTTGGGAAGAAGCAGTAAATATAACATGCTATATTCAGAATAAAATCTCTATAAGACCTATTCTGGATAAGACTCCATAAGAATTGTGGAAGGACAAAAAGCCCAACATTTCTGATTTCCATCCCTTTGGATGTACTTGCTTTATTTTAAACATTAATGATCCTCTGAACAAGTTTGATTATAAGGCACAAAAATGTTTTATGTTAGGATACTCTGAATGTTCTAAAGGATACAAAGTATATAACACAAAAACACGTATTGTGGTAGAATCCATTAGTGTCAGATTTGATGATAAGCTTGGCCTCCAAAAGCCAAAACACAATGAATCCTCTGCAGATATAGAAGTTCAAATTGTAGGTATAAAAATAAGAACATCTGAAGAACATCCATCCACTGAAAAAAGACAACACAAATGCCACAACAACTTCTGAAGAACCCATTCTGAAGAGAACGTCCAGAAGCACGCTGTCTCATACAGAAGATAAAATTCTAGAAAGAAATATGATCTAATCAAAACAAGATCTTCATTCAAAAACTCTGAAGAATCCCTAATAGGATTAATGTCTCTGATTGAACCCACTTTCATTGACGAAGCATTGTCAGATAATGATTGGATATTTGCAATGCAAAAAGAACTGAATCAATTCACCAGGAATGACATATGGGATCTCGTTCCTAAACCCAAAGGATTTAACATTATTGGAACCAAATGGGTCTTCAGAAACAAGCTGAATGAACAAGGAAAAGTTGTTAGAAACAAAGCACGACTGGTTGCACAAGGTTTTATTCAGCAAAAGGGAATCGACTATATAGAAACCTTTGCACCAGTCGCAAGGTTAGAATCTATCAGACTATAAATTTCTTTTCCTGTAAATAATGACATCACTCTTTATCAGATGGATGTGAAGAGTGTGTTTTAAATGGCAACATTGATGAATAATTTTATGTGCATCAACCCCCTGGTTTCGAAAACTCAAAACATCTAGAATATGTTTATAAACTTAAGAAATCGTTATATGGTCTGCAACAAGCTCCCAGAGCTTGGTATGAAAAACTAAGTAACTTTCTCTTAGAAAATGATTTTACTAGAGGGAAGGTGCACACAACTCTATTTTGTAAAAAATTTAAAAATGATATTCTGATTTGCCAAATATACGTAGACGATATAATTTTCGAATCTACTAAGAGCTCTTTGGGCAAAGAATCTGCTAAGTCTATGCATACATAATTTGAAATGATTAGCTTGATGGGCGAACTCAAGTTCTTTATGGGAATCCAAATCAATCAACCATCAGAAGGAACCTTCAAACATCAAAGCAAATATGTTAAAGAACTTATGAATAAATTTGATATGTCAGAAAGTAAACCATCCAAAACACCAATGCATCCTACATGTATTATGGAAAAGGAAGAGGTAAGTAAGAAAGTAGATCAAAAGCTCTGCAGAGGTATGATTGGCTCTCTCATATACTTAATTACCTCAAGACCTGATATTCTCTATAGTGTTTGCCTCTGTGATAGATTCCAATCAGATCCTAGATAATTTCACTTAACAATAGTTAAGAGAATTTTCAAGTATTTGAAAGGTGCTACTAATCTTGGCCTTTGCTATAGAAAACCCATATAATACAAACTTGTAGGGTACTGCGATGCTGACTTTGCTGGAGACATAATAGAAAGAAAAAGTACTTCTAGAAGTTGTCAATTTCTGGGAGACAACTTAATCTCTTGGTCTAGCAAAAGACAATCTACAATTTCACTTTCAACAGCTGAAGTTGAATATATAGCAGCAGCTGAATGCAGCACTCAGATGCTCTGGATGAAGAACCAGCTTGAGGATTTCAACATTTATGAGAGTAACATCCCTATCCTTAGTGATAATACTTATGTTATTTGTCTTTATAAAAATCCTATTTTACATTCTAGATCTAAACATATATAAATTAAACATCATTTCATTAGGGACTATACTCATAAGGGCATCTTATCTTTAAAATTTATAGACACAGACCATCAATGGGCTGATGTTTTCATAAAACCCCTTGCTGAAGATATGTTTAATTTAATTCTGAAACACCTTAGTATGGAATTATGTCCAGAATGAATATGTTATTTCTATATATTTAACTCTTAGAACTTCTTTTCTTTTGAACTTCTGACCAATATTTCTTCTGAAGTAAGAAGGAGAATTGTATCAGAATCTATCCAGAAAGATCTGAAAGTTCGTCTTTAAGCACCTTTCATTTCAAGGACAGAACATGAATTCATAACATCAACAACTGTCAACCTAATCTCCAAGTTTCCCCTGAGTCTGGACATGTGTTCAAACTCTGAGAAACTGAAACGTCTGAGTTGACAAAGTTGAGGCGCTAGTCACATCGGTAACTGTTCAAAAATCTTATACGCCATCTCCCTTGTCAGAAATCATTACTATTTTTAATCATTTTGTTTTTTGTTTAATTTCTCATTAATTATTTATTTATATCCGTTGCAACCTCTATATATATGTGTTCCTTCTCACTTCACAAACACCTTCACATTCTCACTTTCACTTTCACTCTCTTCTTGCTTTTTTTGCCTTCTTTGTTTTCTCTTGCTTTTTTCATTTCTATTTCATGTTCTTCCCATTACAAAACCTTCTTGTTAAAAATGGCCTCATCTTCTAAACAAGATCAATATTTTTCATCTTCTCAACAAGCTCAAGCTTCTGCAAGTCAAGCATATGAAGAAACTGTTATTGCTCCCATCAGAACTCTTCTTACTCCGGTTGAAAATCTAGAAGTTGCTCTCAAGAAGAAAAACAAAAGGAAATCTTCTGAAGTAACTTCTCAGAAGACACCAAAAGTGGCTAAAAAGAAAGGTAATTCCTCCACTTTCATTTCTTTCATTGAGTCAGTACTGGGCACAACATCTGAAAACCCTTCTTCTATCCCTCCTTTTGAAAACCCTACTTCTAAAATCCCTACTTCTGAAAACCCTCCTTCTGAAAACATTTCATCTTCTCCAAAACCCTATGATCACCATTTCGCCCAAACTCTTGACGACTATGACATTCCAATTGACATAAATCCTCCTTTTGATCCAAAGCCTACACCTTTTGTTGAAACCCAACCAAAACTTGCTCACGTTTTTTCTGATATTGATCAGTTTCAACCCTACTTTGAAACTTGTCAGTCAAACACCCTTAATCCACCTTCTGCCCCCACACCAACCATTCCTGGCATCACCTTCCCCTTAACTCTTCTCATCCACTACTTATCTTTGACATAGCAACACCAAGAGATTCTCTGTCTTCTTACAATTCAACCCCTCTAAAATCCCTAGCTTCATTACAATACCAGATAGCCCAACACTAACAAAGACACTAGAAGACCCTCTCAGAACCATCATTGACATATAAGCTCTAGAAAAACTAGCCTCAACCTCCAAGAAAATTGACATTCCAAAACCGAAACCTAAACCAACCAAATCAGATGTTGGTACTTTACTACTAGATTTTGAAGCAGAAATGTAGGAATGAGTGAATTCCTTGAAGCAGAAATGTTGGTCTGTTTGGATAATTTGAATCCTGTTGCGTCTGGCCATCTATGGAATAAGTTCAGAAAATGGTTCAATACTGAATCTAAGAAGTTGAAGGATCTCAACTATGACATATCTCAATAGAAGTTCTGTGATAAGCTGAATATATTAAAAAAAACAAGTTCTTAGTTGTTGGGAGAAGAAAACTCTCTATCTTCTGGACGCCATTCTTTAGACAAACCAAAAGGTTTCAATAATTAAGTATTCTTCTTCTGAACTTCAAGAAATAATTGTTTCTAAAGACAAAGGCAAAGCAGTTGCAACCTCTCCAAAGGAAAATCTCGCAACAGGTTCTGAGAAAATGGTAACTTCTGTCGTGGACACAACTTCATCCTCTCTTGTGCTGAAAACTATGGAAGAGTTGAAGAAAGAGAATCAAGCTGGATAAAAAAGATGAAACAAATTCAGAACTAAAGGAAATGATAGGTCAGCAAGTGGAATCAACTACTCAGATCAAGAGTCTTCTGGAGGCATTGTTCACAAAACTTCCTTCTCCTTCACAACCCTAGTTTCTAATTGTTTTTTTCTTTGTTTTCCTTATAGATTTTGATTAAGTTGCTTCTGTGTTATCCTGATTATCTTTAATGAAGCTCTTTATGTTCTTTTTAAGTGTGTTTTTCTCTTATTTTTTATCATTACTTTTTGATTCATGACCAAAATGGGGAGAACGTAAAATATTCTGGTTAATAACAGTTCAACAAGACTAAGTCTCAAACATTATCTAAACATTATGATCATTCTAATGTTCTCTTAAGTATAGAGGAAAATTTTCTAACTTATGGGGAGAGTTTCTCCATAAGAACTTCCAACCAAAGCGTCGGAGAAACACATTCAGGGAAGTTTATGACTCAGGGGGAGTTTCTTCTCTATCTTATGCTCTTAACTATCCATCAAAATATAAGAGTTTTGTCATCATCAAAAAGAGGGAGATTGTTAGAACAAGAATTTATTCTACACTCTATTTAGTTTTGATGATAAAAAAAATCATATATATTTAAAGAATAAATATACTTCTTAAAAATATTTATTTTGATGTGCAGGAAATTTTGATACATAGTAAGAAGTTTTTTCTTTGATAGAAGTTCTGATGCTCCAACAAGGAGTCCTCACGCAAATCTGATCTAGATATTCTGATTGGTTAATCACGCTTTTATCACCAGCTACTTTGTTGTTGAAACTCTGGTATTCTTATGCAAAGCAAACTCTGATTCAAAATAATCCTCATTAAATAAGTATCAATGTTTAATGGCTATCATACCAAGAATCTCTATTTTTGGGAATATCTTTAAACGTCATATATCATCATCCAAAAATAAATCTTGGTGTCTCCAACAGATATCTAGACCTCACCTATATATAAAGGAGCAATCTTGAATAAATGGATAACACACCCGTGCACATATATAATCTATTTCAATAGCCTAAATTGAATTTATGTTTTAATCTTGTGTAAAAATCGCAGTTGTGGTTATAACTTTTTAGAAGCAACCTTATACACATTTATAATCTAAAATAATCTTAATTTTCCTTGAGTGACTAAAAGTGTTAGCCAATAGACTCAAGAAGACATTGATAGTAGATCTTTGTGATTGTCTTCAAATACTGAATAATGGATTAAGACCTCGCTTGAGAGAGGTAAAATCACCTTAGCGGGTGGACTAAAGTAGTTTGAGTTCAAACGAACCAAGATAAACCAACTGTGTGCATTGCATTATTTTTTGAAAAACCCATTCAAACTCCCCTTTCTTGTATTTTTCGTCCCTTAAAAAAAGTGACATGATATCTGAAAACCACACAGAAAAATTACTGCTATTGTTAGGCTGCCCCTTTTCCATCATCATCATCATGCCGATATCCCAGTACTTAGCCTTCAAGATTCGAAACCACAAGTCCTCTGATCCATGCATAATTCTCCACCCCCATTTATAGATTAAGGCTTCATTAAACACAACAATTCTCTTCAATCCTAACCCTCCTTTATTTATAGGTAAACAAAGGAAGTCCCAATTCACCTAAAGTTCCGACTCTTTTCCTCCGAACCTCCCCAAAGAAAGTTACTTTGGATCTTCAGTTTTTTACAAATGTGCACCGGAGCCTTGTAAAGGGATAGATGAAAAATGAAAATACTACTTAAAACCGATTTCAAGAGGGTGATCCTACCAGCGAAACTTAATAACCTCTTTTTCCAACTAGAAAGTCTTTTTTTAAACATTGATAACTAAGAAGCCCAAGAGACAATACTTATAGGGTTGCAACCTATAGGGATACTGAGAAAATTAAAAACATGAGATTCCCTTTTACAAGAAAGGAAAATAGTCGTCGCCTCGATAAAACTCTCGTTGGTATTAATGCCAATTAACTTGATTTTATGGAAATTGATTTCTAAACTTGAAACCAATTCAGAGGCCCTAAGAACCTCTTTAATAGCCCAAATATGATTCCAACTACCATCTCCAACTAAAAGCGTATCGTCTGCAGTTTGAAGAACATCAATAAAACATTTCCCATTAATGTTCAATCCCACAAAATCTCCTAAGAGCATAAAATTACGAATCAACCCCGTTAATCCCTCCGCCACCAAAACAAAGAGAAAAAGAGATAAATGTTCTCCTTGTCTCCATCCTCTCTCTACCACAAACTCATTCGTTGGAATTCCATTAATCAAAACATACATTTTCTTGAGAAGATCATCGCTTCCATCCACAACATCCAAATATCGTCAAACCCCACCCTCCTAATCATATATCTAAGGAAATCTCACGATACATTATCGTAAGCCTTCTCAAAATCAACTTTGAAGAGAATATAATATTCTTCTCCTTAATCGCAAAATCCATCACCTTGTTAGCCACCAAAACTCCACCAAGTAATTGTCTTCCCGGAACAAAAGCGGTTTGGCAAGGGGAAATAATGGAGTTTAACACTAATTTCAATCTAGATGCCAAAAGCTTGAACAAGGCCTTATATAGAAAATCAATAAGACATATAGGCGTACAACCATTAAGCCCCAACGGGTTATCACACTTTGGAATAAGAGTCAAGAAAGAAGAGATGATAGTCTTAGATAAAGTAGCCCCTCGATGAAAATCCACAAAGAACCAAACAAAATCTTCTTTCAAAAAATACCAACAATTTTTTATAAACATAAAAGAATACCAATCTGGACCCAGGCTCTTCGATCTATCACACCCCCACACTGCCTCTTTTATTTCCTCTTCCGAGAAAGAAGATTCTAAAGTACTTCTCTCCAAATCGGAAAGCACATTGAAAGAAACCCCTTCCAAAGTAGGTCTATGAAAACACTTTTGGTTTTGTCCACATGGCATCATGTTTTCAAATTTCAAATGTACTTCCTTTTTCCCTTTACCCGGTTACTACTATACCGACATACAAACTCTTCATTATCACTTATCTTTCTCTCTTTCCATCTCTCTCCTCTCTCTCTCTCTCTCTCTCTCTCTCTCTCTCCCTCACTATTCTCTCTTTAACTCAAAACCCTAAATGTACGGCCATCACCACCTCCACTGCAACCTATAATCTTTGAAGGTGAGTTTTGCGAATTTGATTTTCAGGGTGATGGAGTTATGTTGTTGCTTTAGCAGTTTGTTGCAGATGTGTTTTCGGTGCAAAACACTGACTCTGTTTTTTATATTTGCGATTGTTGTTGTTGAAATGTTTGATTCGAAACGAAAAAGATGAGGATCTACTTGTGGGTCCTGGTTTCGTTTTTTATTTGAAACGAAGATGATGCAGATCTATTATGTTTGTTCCTTTGATTTTTTACCTATTATGTTTCTTTGATTTTCTTACCTATTATGTTTCTTGCAATTTTGTGTTCTTGCAGTCGGGTGAGGACGAGGAGGATAACAATAGCATTTTTAAAGTTATTTGAGTTTTTAAATACATGTTGTTTTGGAAAATTCACAATCATGGTATTTTATCAACAAATTCTAACTATGAACATGAGAGAGGTGATACAATTGGTGGTTGGAAATCAAGACCAGTTCCTAGCCTTGAGAAGGCTCGAAGTTTATTTTAAAAACCTTATTATTATGCCTAAACTAAATGAATGGTAAGAGTACACTTTTGTAGATGTTTAGAATTGGCAGAATTTTTGACCAACAAGAAGTGTTGAATTTAGTTCAGGATGTCACACCAGATGTTGTGACATTATCAAACAGAGTATAAGTAAATGAACTTAATTCAGGATGTCACATCAGATGTTGGGACATTGTATCAGTTAATGAAATAAGTTCAGTTTACAGGATGTCACACCAGATGTTGTGACATTGTATCAGTAAATTAAGTAAGTTCAGTTTTCAGGATGTCACACCAGATGTTGTGACATCTCAAACCTGCTACCAGAATTAATTAATGACTAACAGAACTGAGCAAATTAAGGGAAGTTATATGGAATTAATTATGGATGAATGAAACAGAATAAGGCGCATCTGTAGGGAGTTTTGTTATGTGACTTCAGCATAATCAAAAGAACTGAATCACCTAGAATCTAGGAAGTAACAAACCCTAATTCATGGTGATGACTGCATGCGTATCAGGATTGGATAAACCTACAGAAAGCCCAAAATCCAAACACCTATTTAAGCAACAGAAACTCTCAGAATAGAGTACGAATTTAAGAAGACAAAATAGGGAGTTTGTGTTTTAATAGCAGGTTGTTTAATTGTACCACTTTATGAGCTTTTAAGCAAAAGTGTATTTGTGTCTTGATTGAAACTGTAAAGTAAGATCAAGCTGTTTTGTTTGAAGTATGACTTCAATTTTATTAAACTTGTAAACATATCACTGTGTGATTGAGGGGGAGTGAGTTGATACTCATATCTAAGTTGTGTCTTAGGTAGAAATTGCATTGGGTAGATATTAAGTGAAAGATTAAACTAGGTGGTTTAAGTCTAGAATTAATATTACTTATATTGGATTTCCTCCTGGCTTGGTAGCCTCCAGATGTAAGTGTGGTTATACACTGAACTGGGTTAACAAATTCCTGTGTTGTTTAATTTTCCTGCACTTTAAGTTTTAGTTAAGTCTTCAAGTGTTTAAACATCTCATTCGACATCTCATACCTGATCACAAAATTTCAATTGGCATCAGAGCAGGCACCCTTCCTGTTTATACTGGGTGAGATCTAGGGACTGCAAATTCTGGAAACATGGACAGAGATGTAGGATCAGTAAATAGACCACCTATATTGGATGGATCTAATTATGACTACTGGAAGCCAAGAATGGTTGCATTCTTAAGATCACTTGACAATAGGGCCTGGAAAGCAGTCAACAATGGATGGGAGCACCCTGTCCAAGACACCAAAGATGGAGCAAAAGTGTTGAAACCTGAAGAAGAATGGAGTAAGGAGGAAGAAGATTCAGCACTTGGCAACTCCAAGGCCTTAAATGCTTTATTCAATGGCATTGATAGGAACATCTTTAGACTTGTGCATCACTGTGAGCTGGCCAAAGATGTTTGGGACACTCTCAAAACAACTCATGAAGGAACATCAAAGGTGAAGATGTCTGTTGCACCCCAAAATTTGCCCTCACAATACAAGACTACGTGTTCTAAGAAGGTTCACAAGGTTCACAAGCTTCCCAATGC
Source organism: Lathyrus aphaca (assembly GCA_963966055.1). NCBI lineage: Eukaryota > Viridiplantae > Streptophyta > Magnoliopsida > Fabales > Fabaceae > Lathyrus > Lathyrus aphaca. The sequence goes on along the minus strand of OZ014520.1, from coordinate 569,955,651 downwards.
TTTCAAGACCTTTCATGAGGTTCATGAAGTCTACAAGTTACTTCTTGAAGGTTCACAAGGTTCACAAGTTCCATAATGCTTTCAACACTTGCATAACCTTTCATGAGGTTCATGAAGTCTACAAGTTACTTTATGAAGGTTCACAAGGTTCACAAGTTTCTCAATGATTACAAAGCTCTCCTGAGGTTCATGAGGTCTACAAAACCATTTCATGAGGTTCACAAGGTTCACAAGCTTCACAATACCTCCCATGAGTATCACAAGACATCTTATGAAGATTCACAAGGTTCACAAAGTTCACAATTGGTCAAAGAAGTTGACAATTCCCTCAGACAATGCACCTCCTAAGCAGTGCATCCAAAACTAGGGTTTTGACTTTAATCAGGCTAAATGGACTTCCAATACCTCAAGTGAGTTTCATAACATCTTATATGTGTGTAAGAACCCCCATGACAAATTTCAAGACTTTTCTCAAAAGTTTGCTCAGTCAGATGATCAGATAAGTCAAAATCAGTCAGTGCGGTTAAAAAGTCAAACTGAGGTCAACTGTGGTCAAACCAAAGTCAAACTTCATGATTTTTTGCCAACATCAATTATATGAAGTAAAATTCATAATTTTATCAAGGGTTTATCATGATTCATCAAGGAGATTCCAGATCATCAATAATCAGGAGTTTCTAAATTAGGGTTTCCTCAGTAAAAGTCAACTGAACTTTGACCAGCCATAACTTTCACATACTTCATCACCAAGTCTCCATCCAAAGCTCATTTTGAAGGAAATTGAATTCTCTACAACTTTGATGTTGAAGGTTAAGCCCAAAAATGCTTCATTTGAAAGATATGATCTAAGACATTATAGGTCATTTCAAAAGTCAACAAAAAGTCAACAACTTCAAAAGGGCATAACTTGAGATTGGTAAATGATATGGACCTGAAACCAATGGGGTTGTTTAGAGGACTCTTCAAGCTTTCCAAAAAGTCCAAGAACACCCTCATACCCTTAAAATTGAGGGAGATGTGCCTTTGCAAAGTTGGGAAATTTTGTGATGGTTTATGTTGAAAATGGAGGTTTAAAATCATTTCTTTCCAAATGGGCTGCCCAAATTGTGACCCAATCCATTTCATAATAGCTTGCACGAAATTAATTTAATTTATTCATAATTTAATTTATTTTATTTTTATTTATTATGATTTTTATATTAAAAAGTCATTTTAAATTCAAATAAAATATAAAATCATGAAAATAAATTTTAATTTTATTTCTAGAAAATCTTAAATCATATTTAAGTGTGATTGATACAAAAATTATGAAAAATCTCCAAAGATAGCAAGTCTTCATGATCAAATATTTGAATTTTACAACATGATCTTTTTCAATATTTTTTGGACCAAATCTTCACACAACCCATCCATGTTTCTGACCTAAATCATTCTCACATATATACTAAGCATAACCCTAGCCTCAAGCCACGAATTCCAGCAGCCACAAGTAAGTTCACAAAATCAAAAAATCTTCCAAAAACTCACTTTCGGTTTCTGATTTCCAGAGCTCCACAAGGTATTTCGAAGACATAGCAAGCTTCCTTGGACCCTTCTGATCATAAATCATCAGCCATATGCATCCCATATGCACCCAATTGCTTAACCCGAACTCACTTTGACCTTGAACATATTTTTTTCGAATCCATTGATTTACCATGTTTAAATTGTTTTTGATTGTTGTATGATGTTTAGAATGGACCCTAGAACGATTCTGGGTGGTTCAATTGGATTTTCCTTGCAGGTACAAGAATCCACCATGATTAGGGTTTTCGGCCCTCTTTAGGGTTTCATGATTTCCTAATGATAAATGGATTTTAAAGACATAGGACGATTGCAAAACTCAGTAGCAATTCAATGATATAATCAATTTGGTAAAATTTTGTTGTTTGGATTGAGTTTGTGATTCGCAGGGATGAAGAACCCGTAGCAATATTCGCAGGAAAATTCAAAAGGAAATTCGCAGGAAATTTGAATGAAGAAGACGAAGTTTGGCGCGTCCCTGGGATTCAAATTTTCTTTTATATTATATAGATTTGTTTATATTTAATTTGTACAGGTTGATGAATGGCCCAGTGGAAGGGAGCGTGTGTGTATTGGCAGCATGACCTGTGTTCGAATCCTGGTCATGGCAATTATTTTTGGTTTGTTTTATTTACATATTGAATATCATATATTATTGTTATTTGGTGGTTTGTCATCAGGATTGGCTCTTCCAGCCGGGTGGTGAAGCGCACGTTTGAATGTATAAAGGTCCTGGGATCAAATCCCACCCCAGGCCTTTTGGTTCATTTATTTTTCTGGATTTTTTCATGCAAAGCACAAAAGAATTTGAACTTCCTTCATTGCTGCCTGCGCATGGGCAGCCCAGTGGTGTATTTTGGTGTTGGCAAGCCTAGAAACCTGGGTTCAAACCCAGCCAAGGTAAGTTCTCAAATTTTGTCATTTTTTTTCTATTTTTTTTTTAATCAGTTATTTGTTTTATATTCTTAATAAAATTTAAATTATATATATATATTCCAAATTCAAAATAATCTCATATTCTCTAAAAATTTCTAAACTTTTTTTTTATTTTATTCAAAAATTTATCTTATTATTTTTAATATGTATATATATTAGTTAATTTTGTATATAACTAAACCCTAATTTTTTTAAAACCCTAAAAATATTTTTCTAAATAAAACTTAATTCTATTTTCAAAAACGATTTTTATTTTCTAATTCTTATCATAATTATCATGTATATAATTTTTAAATATAATTGAACTCTTTTCTTCATATGATATGTAAATATATTTTATATTATGTTTATAATTTAAATCATTGTCTTTTAAAAAAATAGTAATTGAATTAATAAAAAAATTTAAATTTTGTAAATATACTTATAATTTATTTCTCTCTTTATATAATATGTAAATATGGTTTAATAAATAAATGTTAATATATGTTTATAATAATTAAGTTTTATAGTCATAATATATTTCAAAAAATAACTTAATAATTTGAAAATTAAAATAATTGTTTGTTCATATTTGTTTCTAAATATAATTGTTCATATTAAAAATTGTTAATTTCTTATTCTTATAATATCTTAATTAATTTTGTTTATTATTATTATTACTAACCATATTATTTATTTTGCTTTGTTAATTTTACCTTATTATTATTAATTTTTATTATCACTAACCCATTTATATTTTAATTATGCTTATTTTACTTATTATTATTTACTAACCCCTATTTGTTATTATTTATTGCTTATTTATTTATATTTTATTTATTTTTGCTATTTAATTATTTTTGTTTATTATAATTATGTTGTAATTGCTTCCCGGATGTAATTTTTTAATTATTTAATTATTTTTGCTATGGTTAGTAATTAGGGAGTGCAAAAACATGTATGTTCTTAAAATTAATTCTAGATCACTTATAATCAAAGATAATTAAATAAACACTCACACACACGTAAGTCGATTTTTAATCGCCGTCTCACTTTCTAAGGTTATCCCTCAGGTTGCCTACGAATAATGGTCAAGTGGGGTGTATAAAGCAAGTCCCTTTAAAAAGAAAATCATCAAGTCCCTCATGGTTGCTTATACGAAACAAGTCCCTTCGAATAATGATGATAGTCCCTCCGTTATGCTTATTACACCCCACAGTTGCCTTCATACAAACATCTGTCCCTCTCATGTCCCTTACATCCAAGGTAATGACTACCTACTCCTTAATAGTAGGGATAGTCTTACCAAGGAAAGGATAAAGAACAAGAAAGACTTAGAATTCTAGGGTAGGTTCCTCTTATGTACTTGCTCGCTTCAAAAAAGCTTTTCAAACTCATCACAATTTCAAACAAATTTTCAAACAAGTTTTTACACATCCGTACATGGATTATTATCAACTATTCTGAAAATTTTTTCTATTCACACACTACACCTTCAAAAAAAAACAATTTAAAGTGAGCTAAGTAACTAAGAGCCCATGGATAACCATGGATGTAAAGGGTGCTAACACCTTCCCTTTACATAACCTACCCCCCGGACCCAAAAATATCTCTAAGGTCTTTCCTGTTCTTTTATACCCTTTCCTTATGGATAAAATAAAAGTCGGTGGCGACTCTTGCTATCCTCAACATTACTTCAAGTCAGTTCTCCCACCGTGTTACAGAACTGGCGACTCTGCTGGGGATCTATTTAAGAGGGGTACCCTTAGGAATTAAGATCACTTTAAATTGTTTGCCTTGTTTGTTTTATATTACTTGTTGGGGTGCTCTTATGTGTGAAAGGTCCTAACCCGGATCTAGTGTACCTTAGGTAAATGGCAATAGACCAAGGAAACTGTACGACGTATATCGATACGGTTGATCTGGTGGCCATAGTTAGTGCGACTTCTTGGTTGGTGCTTATATTCCTTAAGTCAAGTTGAGGATAATATGAGGCTGCCATATGTTGTCAATGCACTAACTAACTTTTAGAACCCTAGTTAACTCATCTTGGCCTTTAGAAAGTAGTGAGGTAACCGGCTTTGGTGCAGACTGAAGTTGGTTGACACTCGATACTACGCTCATTGAGATCTTAAACTTGGAGGGTTTTGGTTGGCAAGTAAGTTGCCTTCTGAACAACTACCCTTGTGAAGGATCAATGATATTGAGATCCCTTAGAACCTGGTTACTTTTGTAGGACAGGATGAACCATCTAACTTCAGGGTAGGGTACTTACCTTTGAACCTCATGCAAGCCTTTAAACCTAGGGCTATGGTGTGACTTGTTTGTGTGTGCCACATGTTTGTGATTGAGCATAACATCATGACATCATCATGCATCATAAGCATAGCATTTTCACTAACCGTTTCAAGGACCAAAGGATTTATCTTTGTTCTTTGTTGCAGGTCATGGCTTCTGCTCGTAGAAACACCATCAGGATCAACTTTGTGGGCATACCTGCTAAGCTTAAAGAGTTGGTTTCTCAAGTGTCTGATAATTCCCAGTTCATCAAGAGACATGGTCACTTATTGGATCTAGTTACTTCAGGGTTCAGTGAAGACATGATGAGTGTGCTGTTTCAGTTCTTTGACCCTAAGCACCATTGCTTTACATTCCCTGATTATCAGTTGGTTCCAACCATGGAAGAGTTCTCTAAACTTCTGGGTATACCTGTTCTTGATCAGAAACCATTCACAGGTTTGGAGAAGGAACTTAAACCTGAGGTTATTGCTGCAGCCCTACATCTGAAGAAGTCTGACATTGTTCTAGAGACGAGAAGTGGAGTCAAGGGTATTCTTGCCAAGGTACTAATGGATAAAGCTCAAATGTTCTTGAAGGTCATGAGCTATGATGCTTTTGAGGAGATCTTAGCCTTGCTGATATATGGCTTAGTATTGTTCCCCAATCCAGATCAGTTCATAGACGTTCATGCCATCAACATATTCCTGAGTCACAATCCAGTGCCTACATTGCTTGGAGACATCCTGCATTCTCTTCACACCCGTACTACAAGGGCAAGAGGAACTTTGATGTGCTGCATACCTTTGCTTTCTAGGTGGTTTATTTCTCACCTTCCTCGCTCAGTAATGAAGAATGAGCAAGGGTTCAGATGGTCCAAAAGGATCATGTCACTTTCTCACTCAGATATCCATTGGTGCTCCAGATCTATGGAGAATGTCACCATCATTGACCGTTGTGGGGAGTTTCCTAATCTGCCACTTCTAGGCATAAGAGGAGGCATCACCTACAACCCCTCTCTAGCTTTACGACAGTTTGGTTACGCCCGAAGCGATGGTCCACATGACATGTTGATTCAGGGCATTGTGTTTGATTACGACAACGATCTTCAGGGTTACCGTCAGAGATTCATACGAGCTTGGGGAAAGGTAAACAGGATTGACAGCAAGACACTGGAACCTAAGTACACTATTCCTATGGAGGCTTATCTCAGATGGGTACGATCTCGTGCTCAGACACTCATGATGCCATATCCTGCCATCCTACCAGTTACCATGGAACCTGTTGCTGAAGGAGACACAGCTTATACCATCCTTCACCCAGACATGCCTACTGATAAGGAAGACTTGCAGAGATCATGGATACAACTGAAGGAGCAAAGGGATACTTTCGAGGCTCATTACAAAGCAAGCCAAGCAAGGATCCTAGAGCTAACAAAGCAACTTCACGAGGAACGAAACCTCAACTCATACCTCAACACAAAGAGGAAACGTCCATGGGAGACTTAAAACCCCATCTTTTGTACTTATTTCACTTTCATTTTTTTTTTGTAAGCCTTAAAGGCAAAACCAGTTATTACTAATAAAAAGTTACTTTCGTGTTTGTCTAAGAAAATTTAAATCCTACGGTCCTTGAAAACATTGCATATGCATTCCCATATCATTTCACTGCATCACAGGTTTATAATTGTGCACAGGTTTCTCATCTTCTCGCTGTTTATTTCAGCAATGGCTCTTGAACAAACAGTTAAGGATCTTCAGGCACAGAATGCACAGTTCCAAGAGCTGATCTTGAACCTATCCAAGGGGCAGGATGAATTGAAGACACTGCTGGCCAAGAAGACTAAGAAGACTAGAAGGTCTGCTGGGTTGCTCAACATGGGAAGAAGGTTCAAAGGTCCTGTCAAGACCAAGGAAGAGGTTGAAGACTATGAATCTGAGGAATCTGAAAAAGAGAGAGGCAGTCTCCACAACACTATGGGGGACTCTGATTCTGAGGCTAATTACTACCATGAGCCTAATGAAGACAAATTCAAGATGCTGGTGGATAGGATGGACGCTATGGAGTTGCAGAAATCATCTGGGCTGGATTTTGAGGATTTAAGTCTGATATCTGGGGTTGTGATACCCATTGGTTTCAAGGTTCCTACCTTTGTTGTTTATGATGGGGTCTCTTGTCCCAAGCTGCATTTGAGATCTTATGTTAGAAGAATCCAACCCCACACTGCTGATAAGAAGTTGTGGATCCATTTCTTTCAAGAGAGCTTATCTGGAGCTCAGCTGGAGTGGTATTATCAGTTGGAGAGTGTCAACATCAGAGACTGGAATGATCTTGCTGAAGCTTTCTATAAGCAGTACCAATACAATGCTGACTTAGCCCCCACTCGCATGCAACTTCAGAGCATGTCTATGGGTGCCAAAGAAAGTTTTAAGGAGTACGCTCAGAAATGGAGAGATTTAGCTGGAAGAGTTCAACCCCCTTTGACTGACAGGGAGCTGGTTGATATGTTCATGTGTACGCTGAATGGTCCATTTTACAGTCATCTCATTGGAAGCTCATCATCTGGCTTCACTGAGTTGATTATGACAGGAGAGCGGGTAGAGAATAGTATCAAGAGTGGTAAGATCCAAGTGGGCACTTCTTCATCAGGTGCTGCAAAGAAGCCTCCCACTGGGAAGAAAGAATCCAATGTTGTTTATGGTCAACCTGATCGTAACAGAAGGCATCAGTCTGTTAGTGTAGTTCATATTTCAAATCCAACTCCTGCACCAACAGAACAGCCTCAAGGCAACCAACAGAGGGCTAGAAGACAGTTCACGAAGATCAACATGTCAATGGCTCAGGCATTGCAACACTTGTTGAAGGCTGAACTTATTACCCTAAGGGAGGCTCCTCAGAATCCCAATGTTACCTCTCCCAAGTACAATCCCAATGCACGATGTGCATATCATTCAAACTGTCCAGGACATGATACTAATAACTGCTGGGTCTTGAAGAACAAAATTCAAGATATGATTGATGCTGGAGAAATTGAGTTTGATCCACCAGGTGCTCCAAATGTGATTACAGCTCCAATGCCAAATCACGAGAAGACTGTCAATGCCGTTGATGAAGACCTGCATGTCTATTCAGTAATGGAGTTGAGTACACCATTGTCTGTTATCAAAAAGAGGTTAGTACAAGCTGGGATCTTTCCAGGTTGTCGTGAAGATTGTCTGTATTGTACCTATAAGCCGGATAGTTGCTTCATTTTGAGAGATGGGATTCAACGTCTCATGGATAAGTATACTATAATGTTTGAAAGAAGACCAGCATCTGTAGAAAGTATGGTGGATCATCTGACTCAGGGTAAGAAGATTGAAGAGGTTGATATGGTTGACAAAGTACCGGTGAGAATCACTTCAAAGGGTCCCATTAAAATCACTCATCAGGGCCCAATCAAGATTACTGCTGAAGGTCCCGTGAAAGTTGTTGCTGAAGCCAGAATGGCTCCTCTGATCATTACCACTCCTGGTCCTATTCCTTATACATCTGACAAAGCTGTACCTTGGCACTATGGGTCTGACGTTTACATCCATGGTGTTAAGCAAGAGCCTTTACCTGATGTGCCTGTTGACATTGATAATATTGCTGGATCTAGCAAGATCACTCGTAGTGGAAGAGTCTTCTCTCCTCCAGTTGCTTCTAAGAGTGCAGTTACTCCTGCTGCTACTTCCACCACTGATGCTCGGGGCAAGAGTCCTGTTATTGAGCCTATACCTACTGATGTGCCAGCTGCTGATGATCTTTCTAAGCAAATGGAAGAAGTATTGAAAATCATTCGCAAGAGTGATTATGACATTGTTGATCAGTTGGGGCATACTCCCTCAAAGATTTCTATGCTCTCCCTATTATTATGTTCTGAGGCTCATGCCAAGTCATTGATCAAGTTTCTGAAGATGGCTCATGTACCCAGTGCAATTTCTGTTGATCAATTTGAAAACTGTGTTGCCCACCTGACCTATGACAATGGGTTAGGATTTTCTGATGCTGATTTGACCCCTGCCAAGAGGGATCATAACAGGGCCTTGCATATTTCAATTGAATGCAGGGGCACTACCCTGTCTCATGTGCTGATAGACAATGGTTCCTCTTTGAATGTGTTGCCCAAGGAAGTCCTGAATAAGTTGAGTTCTGAAGATGCTGTGCTGAAGCCCAGTAATATTGTGGTAAAGGCTTTTGATGGTTCTAGAAGAGTAGTGCATGGGGAAATTGATCTTCCAATCAAAGTTGGTTCTCAGGTGTTTACTGCTACATTTTATGTGATGGATATTCGTCCTTCATATTCTTGTCTGCTTGGTCGTCCCTGGATCCATGGGGCAGGTGCTGTGACCTCTACATTGCACCAAAAGTTAAGATATCCGGTGAATGGAAAGGTTGTTACTGTCTATGGAGAAGAAGAATACTTTGTCAGCCATGTGAATACCTTCAAGTATCTGGAAATGGAAGGTGAATACATTGAGACTCCATGTCAGTCATTTGAAGTGGTTCCCTGGGTTGTTAATGATTGTGTAGCTCCTCCTGCTGTGAAGAAAGTTCCTGTTGTCACCAGAAAACCTCCAACAATGGCAATGGCCTCCCTCAATGATGCTAGAGCTGTGGTGAATGAAGGTGGTTGTACTATTTGGGGTCAGCTTCCTGATATTCCATACAAGTCTGACAAGTTTGGTTTGGGTTTCACTGCAGAGTCCCAGAAGGCTGTTCGTCGTGCTCGTGCTGCTCGTATCACCAATCAAGGGGTTATCAATGCTGTGGGAGACTATGATGAAGACTACAACTTGGATGCATGGATTTTTCCTACTGCGGGTGCTGGACTCAATAATTGGAAAGCCGAAGATGTTATCCCTATCTCCTTTAGTCAGGAGTAAATACTATTAATGTGTTGTGTTTTTAATTTTGTAATTTCTTGAACAATTAAAACTCTCAAGCCTTGTGCCTTACCCGGGGCACAATGGTGTGCTTGTTACGGGATGTCATTTCATTTGCATACTTCATTCAATAAAATCAGTGGACGTTTCGTTGTCGTAAATATTGTGTTCCTTGTCTTTCTTTTCTTCTATTTTTGCTTTATCAGCTATGTGTTCTTACACACACCCACATCACTAAAATGCAGATCCTCATCCACTCTGGATCCTGTTGATAACAGTTCTACTATTGCCAATTATAATTTCGAGAATCCGATATATCAAACTGAAGATGGAAATGAGGACGATTGTGAAATACCTGTAGAGCTTGCTAGGTTGTTACAACAAGAAGAGAAAGCTATACAGCCACATGAAGAGCCAGTCGAAGTTGTGAATCTGGGAACTGAAGAAAACAGAAAAGAGGTCAAGATAGGGGCTGATTTAGAGGACAGTGTCAAGAGCAGGTTGATTCAGATGTTACGTGACTATGTGGAGATCTTTGCTTGGTCTTATGAAGATATGCCAGGGTTGGATACGGACATTGTGGTTCACCGTTTGCCAGTGAAAGAAGATTGTCGTCCAAAGAAACAGAAGGTTCGTCGTATGCGTCCTGAAATGTCAGAAAAAATCAAGGCAGAGGTAATGAAACAGTTCAATGCAGGGTTCTTAGCAGTGACTTCTTATCCTCAGTGGGTTGCAAATGTGGTACCAGTTCCTAAGAAAGATGGTAAGGTACGTATGTGTGTGGACTACAGAGATTTGAACAAAGCTAGCCCCAAAGATGACTTTCCACTTCCTCATATTGATATTCTGGTAGACAATACTGCTCAGCACAAGGTATTCTCTTTTATGGATGGTTTCTCTGGTTACAATCAGATCAAGATGGCACCTGAAGATATGGAGAAGACAACATTTGTGACACAGTGGGGCACCTTTTGCTATAAGGTGATGCCATTTGGTTTGAAGAATGCAGGGGCAACATATCAGCGTGCTATGGTGGCTTTGTTTCATGATATGATCCATCATGAGATAGAGGTATATGTGGATGATATGATAGCCAGATCTCAGAATGAAGAACAACATCTTGATCATCTGCACAAGTTGTTTGAGAGGTTGAAGAAATACAAGTTAAGATTGAACCCAAACAAGTGTACTTTTGGAGTTAGATCTGGAAAGCTCCTAGGTTTCATTGTCAGTGGAAAAGGTATTGAAGTGGATCCTGCAAAAGTGAAAGCTATACGAGAGATGCCAGCTCCCCGTACTGAGAAGGAGGTTAGAGGTTTCTTGGGACAATTGAACTACATTGCAAGATTTATTTCCCAGTTAACTACCATCTGTGAGCCAATCTTCAAGTTGTTGAAGAAAGATCAGGTGATGGAATGGAATGATGAGTGCCAGACTGCCTTTGATGAAATCAAGAGATATCTGCTGGAACCACCAATCTTGATGCCACCAGTTGATGGAAGACCCTTGATTATGTACTTAACAGTGTTAGACAACTCAATGGGGTGTGTGTTGGGGCAACATGACGAGTCTGGTCGAAAAGAGCAGGCAATATACTACCTTAGCAAAAAGTTTACCGACTGTGAAACAAGATACTCACTGCTCGAGAAAACTTGCTGCGCTTTGGCATGGGCTGCTCGCCGACTAAGACAGTATATGTTGACCCATACTACCTTGTTGATTTCAAAGATGGATCCAATCAAGTACATATTTGAGAAACCTGCTCTCTCCGGAAGAATTGCAAGATGGCAAATGATCTTGACAGAATATGACATACAGTATACTACTCAGAAGGCCATTAAGGGAAGTGTTGTTGCTGATCATTTGGCTCATCAAGCAGTAGATGATTACCAGTCAATGAATTTTGAGTTCCCCGATGAAGACATTATGACTGTTACCAAAGAACTTGGACAATATGACGGACCTGAACAAGGATCCCGATGGACTATGGTTTTTGATGGTGCCTCTAATGCACTTGGTAATGGTATTGGTGTTGTGATTAGTTCCCCTGAAGGTTGCTATACCCCGATTACTGCCAGACTTTGTTTCCATTGTACCAATAACATGGCTGAATATGAGGCATGTATCCTGGGTATTAAAGCTGCTATTGATCTCAGGAGGTGCCATGATACTAACTACAATGGATGGTGAGGACTTCCCACAGCCTGTAAACGCAGACATAGTTAAAAAATACTACGCATAAAAAGAGACCCGCTAGGTTGACAGGCCTAGGCAAAAATAAGGGCATCCCGGCAAACCAAAAGGGTTTGGGCAAAAATTAGGGATATATATAAAAAGATGTACACCCGGCAAGTCGAAAACCTGAAAAGGCGGCTTGGGCAAAAAAGGGTATCCCGGTGGATTGAAAACCTGAAAGGGCAATCCAGGCAAAAGTTAGGGATTAAAGCGTATGACTATGTCTCGTTTGGATCACCCAAGAAACTGCAACCAGTTGTACTACTTATTCAAGCTCGAACAGATAAAGCTTAATCCAATCATTTCCGTCTCAACAGCAAGAAGATGAGATACTTGAATGGCAATAGTAGAATTGAAACTCAATAGGGTTGTTTCCCACATAGCTGATATTCTTTGTTTTGTAAAAACTTTATGACAAAATCCTCTTACTAGGGTTTATGTCTCCTTGTACAAACTTACCCGTGTATGGGTCACCTTTTGATATAAATAAATTCCATCTTTTGAATCCAGATTTACTTTTACCCTATTTACATAAGCGAAACGTCCATCGGTTGTGTTTGAATGTATGTATGCTTTTGAATATGATTAATGTTTACCAAAAATGCATGTATGCTTTTAATATGATTGATGTTTACCAGAAATGCATGAAAATGCAGTAATAGTATTTACCAAGGACGAACGGGGGGAGGATTTCAACGAAGCTTCGCCAGTTCACCTTTACAAGACAGTTACAAACCCTCAGTAGGACGAATCCATCTTCATAAAGTCTTATCTCCCCTGGAATTTATATCCATCTCTTTTATCCTCATACGGATATTTGGGAAATTACTTTCCAATAAGGGTACGACGAACGAAGACGGGAAGTTATATCTGCCCTACCATCAAACGAAGACAAAGGTTATATATACCTTACTATCCCAGCATACGGGAGGCTATATATACCTCACTATCCCCAGCATACGGGAGGTGATATCTATCCTTACTATCCCCAGCATACGGGAAGTTATCTATACCCTGTTATCCCCAGCAGACGAAGGGTTATATATTCTTCAACAACGAATCAGGATTTATTTTCCCTGGCCAGCAGTTGTTATACAAAGATGTCCAGACTTTTCCGGCAGTATCATATCATACATACATCATTTACATCATACCATAACATACATATCCATAGATACATAATACATTACTTGAGTACATCATATCATACATGCATACATAAAGCATAAACTAATGTTGTTATACAAAATGCTACCTTGTTTTCAGGTTAATTATACAACAAACAAATGATCTTTGGGACTGCTTTATTGTAACCTCAGGGTTACTTTATCCTCCTGATAAGTTTCTTATTACTTTGGGACTGCTTTATTGTCACCTCAGGGTTACTTTATCCTCCTGATAAATTCTCATGACTTCAAGACTGCTTTAGAGCTATTGATTGCTCTATCCTCCTGAAGCCATCTTATGACTTCAAGACTGCTTTAGAGCTATTGATTGCTCTATCCTCCTGAAGCCATCTTATTATTTCAAGACTGCTTTAGAGCTATTCATTGCTCTATCCTCCTGAAATCATATTACTACTTCAAGACTGCTTTAGAGCTATTGATTGCTCTATCCTCCTGAAGCCATCTTATTATTTCAAGACTGCTTTAGAGCTATTCATTGCTCTATCCTCCTGAAATCATATTACTACTTCAAGACTGCTTTAGAGCTATTCATTGCTCTATCCTCCTGAGGTCATATCATTACCTCAAGACTGCTTTAGAGCTATTGATTGCTCTATCCTCCTGAGGTCATATTACTACTTCAAGACTGCTTTAGAGTTATTGATTGCTCTATCCTCCTGAGGTTATATTATTATTTCAAGACTGCTTTAGAGTTATCATTATTGATGGCTCTATCCTCCTGAAATCACATTACTTCAAGACTGCTTTAGGGTTATCATCATTGATTGCTCTATCCTCATGAAGACATGCTGTTACATCAGGATTACTCCAGTATCCTGAAAACATATCATCAATACCTCAGGACTCTCCAAATTCCTGACAGCCTTCATTATATCTCCATATTTTGGATTGCTTTATCTTCCAAGAAATATATCTGAAAAACTTTCCCCTAGTGGCATCTTTAAGCCCACTCAATCATATTCAACCAACCATCAATATCACCCTATGCACTGGTGAGTGCAAATTTTTGGGCTTTTTGTGTTCAATCCCCTTCAACCTTCCAAGTTACGACTGGCAAATATACCAATCTAACCCCTCAGGTTTCAGAAAATTGAACAGGGGCAGCTGTTGCACCCCAAAATTTGCCCTCACAATACAAGACTTTGTGTTCTAAGAAGGTTCACAAGGTTCACAAGCTTCCCAATGCTTTCAAGACCTTTCATGAGGTTCATGAAGTCTACAAGTTACTTCTTGAAGGTTCACAAGGTTCACAAGTTCCATAATGCTTTCAACACTTGCATAACCTTTCATGAGGTTCATGAAGTCTACAAGTTACTTTATGAAGGTTCACAAGGTTCACAAGTTTCTCAATGATTACAAAGCTCTCCTGAGGTTCATGAGGTCTACAAAACCATTTCATGAGGTTCACAAGGTTCACAAGCTTCACAATACCTCCCATGAGTATCACAAGACATCTTATGAAGATTCACAAGGTTCACAAAGTTCACAATTGGTCAAAGAAGTTGACAATTCCCTCAGACAATGCACCTCCTAAGCAGTGCATCCAAAACTAGGGTTTTGACTTTAATCAGGCTAAATGGACTTCCAATACCTCAAGTGAGTTTCATAACATCTTATATGTGTGTAAGAACCCCCATGACAAATTTCAAGACTTTTCTCAAAAGTTTGCTCAGTCAGATGATCAGATAAGTCAAAATCAGTCAGTGCGGTTAAAAAGTCAAACTGAGGTCAACTGTGGTCAAACCAAAGTCAAACTTCATGATTTTTTGCCAACATCAAGTATATGAAGTAAAATTCATCATTTGATCAAGGGTTTATCATGATTCATCAAGGAGATTCCAGATCATCAATAATCAGGAGTTTCTAAATTAGGGTTTCCTCAGTAAAAGTCAACTGAACTTTGACCAGCCATAACTTTCACATACTTCATCACCAAGTCTCCATCCAAAGCTCATTTTGAAGGAAATTGAATTCTCTACAACTTTGATGTTGAAGGTTAAGCCCAAAAATGCTTCATTTGAAAGATATGATCTAAGACATTATAGGTCATTTCAAAAGTCAACAAAAAGTCAACAACTTCAAAAGGGCATAACTTGAGATTGGTAAATGATATGGACCTGAAACCAATGGGGTTGTTTAGAGGACTCTTCAATCTTTCCAAAAGTCCAAGAACACCCTCATACCCTTAAAATTGAGGGAGATGTGCCTTTGCAAAGTTGGGAAATTTTGTGATGGTTTATGTTGAAAATGGAGGTTTAAAATCATTTCTTTCCAAATGGGCTGCCCAAATTGTGACCCAATCCATTTCATAATAGCTTGCACGAAATTAATTTAATTTATTCATAATTTTATTTATTTTATTTTTATTTATTATGATTTTTATATTAAAAAGTCATTTTAAATTCAAATAAAATATAAAATCATGAAAATAAATTTTAATTTTATTTCTAGAAAATCTTAAATCATATTTAAGTGTGATTGATACAAAAATTATGAAAAATCTCCAAAGATAGCAAGTCTTCATGATCAAATATTTGGATTTTACAACATGATCTTTTTCAATATTTTTTGGACCAAATCTTCACACAACCCATCCATGTTTCTGACCTAAATCATTCTCACATATATACTAAGCATAACCCTAGCCTCAAGCCACGAATTCCAGCAGCCACAAGTAAGTTCACAAAATCAAAAAATCTTCCAAAAACTCACTTTTGGTTTCTGATTTCCAGAGCTCCACAAGGTATTTCGAAGACATAGCAAGCTTCCTTGGACCCTTCTGATCATAAATCATCACCCATATGCATCCCATATGCACCCAATTGCTTAACCCGAACTCACTTTGACCTTGAACATATTTTTTCGAATCCATTGATTTACCATGTTTAAATTGTTTTTGATTGTTGTATGATGTTTAGAATGGACCCTAGAACGATTCTGGGTGGTTCAATTGGATTTTCCTTGCAGGTACAAGAATCCACCATGATTAGGGTTTTCGGCCCTCTTTAGGGTTTCATGATTTCCTAATGATAAATGGATTTTAAAGACATAGGACGATTGCAAAACTCAGTAGCAATTCAATGATATAATCAATTTGGTAAAATTTTGTTGTTTGGATTGAGTTTGTGATTCGCAGGGATGAAGAACCCGTAGCAATATTCGCAGGAAAATTCAAAAGGAAATTCGCAGGAAATTTGAATGAAGAAGACGAAGTTTGGCGCGTCCCTGGGATTCAAATTTTCTTTTATATTATATAGATTTGTTTATATTTAATTTGTACAGGTTGATGAATGGCCCAGTGGAAGGGAGCGTGTGTGTATTGGCAGCATGACCTGTGTTCGAATCCTGGTCATGGCAATTATTTTTGGTTTGTTTTATTTACATATTGAATATCATATATTATTGTTATTTGGTGGTTTGTCATCAGGATTGGCTCTTCCAGCCGGGTGGTGAAGCGCACGTTTGAATGTATAAAGGTCCTGGGATCAAATCCCACCCCAGGCCTTTTGGTTCATTTATTTTTCTGGATTTTTTCATGCAAAGCACAAAAGAATTTGAACTTCCTTCATTGCTGCCTGCGCATGGGCAGCCCAGTGGTGTATTTTGGTGTTGGCAAGCCTAGAAACCTGGGTTCAAACCCAGCCAAGGTAAGTTCTCAAATTTTGTCATTTTTTTTCTATTTTTTTTTAATCAGTTATTTGTTTTATATTCTTAATAAAATTTAAATTATATATATATATTCCAAATTCAAAATAATCTCATATTCTCTAAAAATTTCTAAACTTTTTTTTTATTTTATTCAAAAATTTATCTTATTATTTTTAATATGTATATATATTAGTTAATTTTGTATATAACTAAACCCTAATTTTTTTAAAACCCTAAAAATATTTTTCTAAATAAAACTTAATTCTATTTTCAAAAACGATTTTTATTTTCTAATTCTTATCATAATTATCATGTATATAATTTTTAAATATAATTGAACTATTTTCTTCATATGATATGTAAATATATTTTATATTATGTTTATAATTTAAATCATTGTCTTTTAAAAAAATAGTAATTGAATTAATAAAAAAATTTAAATTTTGTAAATATACTTATAATTTATTTCTCTCTTTATATAATATGTAAATATGGTTTAATAAATAAATGTTAATATATGTTTATAATAATTAAGTTTTATAGTCATAATATATTTCAAAAAATAACTTAATAATTTGAAAATTAAAATAATTGTTTGTTCATATTTGTTTCTAAATATAATTGTTCATATTAAAAATTGTTAATTTCTTATTCTTATAATATCTTAATTAATTTTGTTTATTATTATTATTACTAACCATATTATTTATTTTGCTTTGTTAATTTTACCTTATTATTATTAATTTTTATTATCACTAACCCATTTATATTTTAATTATGCTTATTTTACTTATTATTATTTACTAACCCCTATTTGTTATTATTTATTGCTTATTTATTTATATTTTATTTATTTTTGCTATTTAATTATTTTTGTTTATTATAATTATGTTGTAATTGCTTCCCGGATGTAATTTTTTAATTATTTAATTATTTTTGCTATGGTTAGTAATTAGGGAGTGCAAAAACATGTATGTTCTTAAAATTAATTCTAGATCACTTATAATCAAAGATAATTAAATAAACACTCACACACACGTAAGTCGATTTTTAATCGCCGTCTCACTTTCTAAGGTTATCCCTCAGGTTGCCTACGAATAATGGTCAAGTGGGGTGTATAAAGCAAGTCCCTTTAAAAAGAAAATCATCAAGTCCCTCATGGTTGCTTATACGAAACAAGTCCCTTCGAATAATGATGATAGTCCCTCCGTTATGCTTATTACACCCCACAGTTGCCTTCATACAAACATCTGTCCCTCTCATGTCCCTTACATCCAAGGTAATGACTACCTACTCCTTAATAGTAGGGATAGTCTTACCAAGGAAAGGATAAAGAACAAGAAAGACTTAGAATTCTAGGGTAGGTTCCTCTTATGTACTTGCTCGCTTCAAAAAAACTTTTCAAACTCATCACAATTTCAAACAAATTTTCAAACAAGTTTTTACACATCCGTACATGGATTATTATCAACTATTCTGAAAATTTTTTCTATTCACACACTACACCTTCAAAAAAAAACAATTTAAAGTGAGCTAAGTAACTAAGAGCCCATGGATAACCATGGATGTAAAGGGTGCTAACACCTTCCCTTTACATAACCTACCCCCCGGACCCAAAAATATCTCTAAGGTCTTTCCTGTTCTTTTATACCCTTTCCTTATGGATAAAATAAAAGTCGGTGGCGACTCTTGCTATCCGCAACATTACTTCAAGTCAGTTCTCCCACCGTGTTACAATGTCAAGACTTCAACTTCTCACCACCAAGTTTGAAAACTTGAGAATGAAGGAAGATGAGACAATTCATGAATTCTACATGAACATCTTAGAAATAGCCAATACTTCTGGAGCTTTGGGAGAAAAGATGACTGATGAAAAGCTTGTAAGAAAGATTCTCAGATCTTTGCCAAAAAGATTTGACATGAAGGTCACAGCAATAGAAGAAGCTCAAGACATATGCACAATGAAAGTTGAAGAGCTCATTGGTTCCCTTCAAACATTTGAGATGGGAATGAATGACACAATTGTAAAGAAGAACAAAAGCATAGCCTTGGTGTCAAATACTGATAAAGAAGAAGAAAATAATGAATCAGAACCTGAAGAAAATTTATCAGAAAACATTGCTATGCTTGGAAGACAATTCAAAAAGATTCTCAAAAAGATGGAAGACAAGTCCAGACAAAGTGGAAGATACACAAACTCTTCTGAGAACAAAAGACCTTATGATACTAATAGAAGGTCAAATTATGATGAAAAGATCAGTCAAGAAAAAGGGATTAAATGCCATGGATGTGAAGGATATGGACACATCAGAAATGAATGTCCTACCTATTTAAAAAGGCAAAAGAAAGGTCTCTCTGTAACCTGGTCTGATGAAGACTCAGGATGTGATTCAGAAGAAGAATCAGCTAAGCATATCACTGCTCTAGCTGGATTATGTGAATCTGAAAGTGAATCCAGTGATGGGGAGCTTACTTTTGAAGAGCTTGAGCAATCATACAGAGAACTAGTTAAAAGGAGCACTGAAATATGCATGGAGAGTATAAAGCAAAAGAAGCAGATTGAGGCACTAAAGGATGAAAAAACAAGTGATCTAGAGATCATTGACACCTTGAAAAGTGAAGTAAGTCTTCTCAACTCCAAGTTGGAGCATATGTCCAAATCTGTTAGAATGCTGAACAGTAGCTCAAGCACATTGGATGTTATTCTCAACAACAATAAGCATTCAGGGGATAGAAGTGGACTGGGATTTAACAAAGTTCATAAGGTTGAAGCTAGCACCAGCAAAACTACTTCAAATTCCATACAGTCAAACAAGATGTCCCAACAGATGCTTCAACATCATGAAAAGAACATAATGAAGAAGAAGTATCAAATATGGAGATTTCATCATTGTGGAAGGTTTGGACATATCAAACCTCATTGCTACAAGTTGCATGGATATCCAAATCAGATGTATCAGCAACCTCCTAAGCAGAAGATAGAGGTTACCAAGAAAGTGCTGCATGGACATCAACCTCAAAGATATCAGCAACCCCCTAAGCAGAAGACAGAGGTCATCAAGAAAGCATGGGTACCTAAAGCTAGTCTTCATGATGATCAAAGCTACATGCCCAAGAACAAGTTCAACAAACGACCTTGGAGCTCTACTAATGGACACTGCACAAGGCAAATGTATCAAAAGAAACCTCAATACAAATGGTCAAAGAAGGGTGTTGCATATATAGCTCATACATCCCTAAGAGTATCAGCTAAAGAAGACTGGTACTTTGATAGTGGATGTTCAAGACACATGACTGGATTGAAGAATCTGCTAGTAGACTTAAAGTCATATTCATCCAGATATGTAACATTTGGAGATGGAGCTAAAGGTGAAATCAAGGGAGTTGGGACCTTGGACTGTCCAGATGTACCAAGACTAGATGATGTGCTGCTGATAAAAGGATTGACTGCTAACTTGATCAGCATAAGTCAATTGTGTGATCAAGGTTACAGTGTAAACTTTACCAAAACTGAATGCATAGTGTCTAATAAAGAACAGAAGGTTGTCATGAGAGGAGCCAGATCTAAAGACAACTGTTACATGTGGGAACCTCAAGACTTCAGTCTCACTTCAACTTGCTCTTTAGCCAAAGAAGAAGAAGTGAAACTATGGCACCAAAGACTGGGTCATCTTCATTTCAGAGGCATAAAGAAAATCATATCTATGGAAGCTGTGAGAGGTATTCCTAAACTGAAGATTGATGATGGCAAAATATGTGGTGAATGTCAAATAGGCAAGCAAACCAAGATGACCCATCCAAAGCTCCAACATCTGACAACTTCCAAAGTTTTGGAATTATTGCATATGGATCTTATGGGACCTATGCAGGTTGAGAGCCTTGGTGGTAAGAGGTATGCCTATGTGGTGGTTGATGACTTTTCAAGGTATACATGGATAAATTTTATCAAAGAAAAGTCTGATGTATTTGATGTATTCAAAGATTTATGCCAAAGAATACAAAGAGAAAAAGCCAGCTGTGTGATCAGAATAAGAAGTGACCATGGAAAAGAATTTGAGAATAAAAAATTCTTAGATTTCTGTTTTTCAGAAGGAATAAATCATGAATACTCTTCACCAATCACTCCTCAACAGAATGGGATTGTTGAGAGGAAGAATAGAACTATCCAAGAATCAGCAAGAGCTATGATCCATGCTAAAAAGTTACCTTTGTACTTCTGGGCTGAAACTATGAACACAGCTTGTTACATCCATAATAGAGTCACTCTAAGGAAAGGAACTCTGTCCATAATCTATGAAGTCTGGAAGGGCAGAAAACCCACAGTTAAGTACTTCCATGTGTTTGGAAGTAATTGTTATATTCTGGCTGATAGGGAGCAAAGAAGAAAAATGGATCCTAAAAGTTATGAAGGGATTTTCCTTGGATACTCTATAAACAACAGAGCATATAGAGTATTTAACTCTAGAACCAAGGTTATCATGGAGTCCATAAATGTGATAATTGATGATGCTCCTGCAAATGTTACAGAAGATGTTGGAACATCTATTGACATACAAACTGAAACTGAAGAAAAGAGTGATCATCCTGACTTCACTCAAAATGATGCAAGGACAGAACAATCCAGCAAACCTCCCTCCATCAGAATCCAGAAGGATCATCCCAAAGATTTGATAATTGGGGATCCCAATAGAGGTGTAAGCACTAGGTCAAGAGAGGTGATTTCAGGTTCCTGTTTTGTCTCAAAAATAGAACCTAAAAACATCAAGGAAGCTCTTACTGATGAATATTGGATTTGTGTTATGCAAGAGGAATTAGGTCAATTCACAAGGAATGAAGTGTGGAATATTGTTCCTAGACCTGATGACATAAATGTGATTGGCACTAAATGGGTGTATAAGAACAAGTCAAATGAGCAGGGAGTTGTTATAAAGAACAAAGCTAGACTTGTAGCTCAAGGATACACACAAATTGAGGGAGTAGACTTTGATGAAACCTTTGCACCAGTAGCAAGGCTTGAATCAATCATACTACTTTTAGGAATTGCTTGTATCTTGAAGTTCAAGCTATTTCAAATGGATGTGAAAAGTGCCTTTCTAAATGGATATCTTAATGAAGAAGTATATGTAGAACAGCCTAAAGGATTTGTTGATCCAAGCTGTCCAAATCATGTGTACAAACTAAGGAAGGCTCTTTATGGACTGAAGCAAGCTCCAAGAGCATGGTATGAAAGGCTGACTACTTTTCTCATCAAGCAAGGGTACAGGAAAGGTGGAATAGACAAAACCTTGTTTGTTAAAGATGAAGAAGGAAATGTCATGATTGCTCAAATATATGTAGATGACATTGTTTTTGGTGGGATGTCAGATAGGATGGTTAAACATTTTGTCACTCAAATGGAATCTGAATTTGAGATGAGTCTAGTAGGAGAATTAACCTACTTTCTTGGACTGCAAATAAAGCAAATGGAGGACTCCATGTTCATTTCCCAAAGCAAGTATGCTAAGAACATTGTCAAGAAATTTGGGATGGACAATGCTACTCATAAGAGAACTCCTGCCCCCACACACTTAAAGATGACTAAAGATGACAAGGGTGAGAATGTAGACCAAAGCCTATACAGAAGTATGATTGGAAGCTTATTATATCTGACTGCTAGCAGACCAGACATAGCCTTTGCAGTAGGTGTATGTGCAAGATATCAAGCTGATCCAAAAGTTAGTCATCTAAACCAAGTCAAGAGAATTCTGAAATATGTTAATGGTACTTGTGACTATGGCATAATGTACTTTCATGGATGCAAACCAATTCTCACTGGATTCTGTGATGCTGATTGGGCTGGAAGTGCTGATGACAGAAAAAGCACTTCAGGAGGATGCTTCTTCCTAGGAAACAATTTGATTTCTTGGTTCAGTAAGAAACAAAATTGTGTATCCTTATCTACTGCTGAAGCTGAATATATTGCAGCTGGAAGCAGTTGTTCACAGTTGGTTTGGATGAAACAAATGCTCACTGAGTACAATGTCCCACAAGATGTCATGACATTGTACTGTGACAACTTAAGTGCTATTAACATATCAAAGAATCTTATCCAACATAGCAGGACCAAGCATATTGATATCAGGCATCATTTCATCAGAGATCTTGTGGAAGAGAAAGTAATCTCATTGGAACATGTAGCTACAAATCTGCAATTGGCTGATATATTTACTAAAGCTTTAGATGCTACCCAATTTGAAAACCTAAGGGGTAAATTGGGAATCTGCTTATGTGAAGTTTAGCAGTTATGGAGATGTGCCAACATGTCATATGACATCGTGTGGCATGATCACCAGATGGCAACACCAGTCTGGTCAAGCACTTTGTGTATTCCACTCCTAGAAATTCTCCAAGTAACGGCTCTTATAAGAATATCAGCTCACTTTCAGCTATTCATCTTCTCATCATTCTCTCAAAATAACTTGCATGCTATAGCTAACTTTCAGAGATCATCAAACTCAACCAATCTTAATTTCTTTCTTCACCACATTCGAAAATGGCTCAACATCAAAACCCTAACCTCTCTGAAGAAATCCTCAACAAGGAAGATGTGGTACATGCAACCCCTATCTCTGTGGTACCCATGGATTCAACTCCAATGGACGAAATCAGAGGAAGTGTTCCTCTTGCTCAAAAGCCAAGAACTCCTACTGTAAGAAGGGAAAAGGAACCTGTATTCAGCAAAGCCAAAGGCATGCCTTCATCATCAAACACCACTCCAAAAGCTTCAGAATATGTTGATGATTCTATAAAGGAACTGGTGAACAAGATCTTGTCTGAGCAAATAGTTGTGAGTGGCATATCTATCCCTCTGAACACCATGCCAGCTCCACAAGAAGAACAACAAAATCAGGCTGAAAAGGACACTCCTGCTCAACAGGATGTCCCAATAGATGTTGAAACATCTGAGGACCAGCAAAAGGCCTCCTCAAATGATGCTGATGAAACATCTGAGGATCAGCAAAAGGCCTCCACTGATAGTGATAATGAAACTTCTAAGGACCAGCACAAGGCCTCCACTGAAGATCAAGCTTCTGTTGATCAACCTACTGAAGAGGAGACTGCTCAACCTCCTCCTGTTGTAAACATAGAGCATGATTCTGATACAGAAATCATTGCTTCTGTAAACCCTAGCATAGCCAAAAGGCTTAGGACTAGGAAAGAAAAGATGAATGCAAGACATGCAACTCCTGAGAAGAAGCAATCTACACCAAAGAAGGACAAAGCTAAAGTTGTTTTTGGTCCTACAAAACAATGGAGCAAGGTGAATACACAGAAGAGGAAAGCTATCACCCCTCCAGATTCAGATGTTGAAGAAGATGTCCCAACATCCCCTCCAAAGAAGAAACCAGCACCCTCAAGGTCCTCAGCTGCTGTTCCAGAAGCTCCTCTGGACAACATCTCTTTCCATCATGTGTCAAGTGTGAACAGATGGAAGTTTGTATATCAAAGAAGGGTAGCACTTGAAAGAGAGCTGAGCAGTAATGCACTTGAGTGCACAGAGGTAATTGATCTCATCTCTTCTGCTGGCCTATTCAAAACTGTATCCAACTTCTATCCTTGCTATGAGCTGAAGAATACATGCAAAGAGCTGGATGCTAGGAAGCAGAAGCTTGAGGAGATTATCCAAAGGTTGGAGATTGAAGAGAATGCTCAGAAAGCTGCTGCTTCTGATGAAGAGACTGAGGAAGAGGAAGACACTGAATATGAGGAGTCTGAGTGACACTTGTATGTGAGGAATACGTAATGACTGCTTCTGCATTGTAATTTTGAATTAGTAACTTTGGCCCCAATTTATGTCTAACAAGGGGGAGAACTGAACAACAACAACAATGTATGATGCTAATTACTGATTAATGAAAAACTTATGTTTGCTTCTGAACTAAAGCTGTGATTTTAATGAAAAATTTCTGTTGCAACAAGACTGAATACATGTATGTTTGAGGGGGAGTAAACTCACACATGACTCAACAGAAAAGAACTATTGTACTCTGATAAAAGAAACTCTGCTGCACTCTGATAACCAGAAAAAGTATGTTAGCCAAAAATTAGCCAAAGGGGGAGTTTGTAGATGTTTAGAATTGGCAGAATTTTTGACCAACAAGAAGTGTTGAATTTAGTTCAGGATGTCACACCAGATGTTGTGACATTATCAAACAGAGCATAAGTAAATGAACTTAATTCAGGATGTCACATCAGATGTTGGGACATTGTATCAGTTAATGAAATAAGTTCAGTTTACAGGATGTCACACCAGATGTTGTGACATTGTATCAGTAAATGAAGTAAGTTCAGTTTTCAGGATGTCACACCAGATGTTGTGACATCTCAAACCTGCTACCAGAATTAATTAATGACTAACAGAACTGAGCAAATTAAGGGAAGTTATCTGGAATTAATTATGGATGAATGAAACAGAATAAGGCGCATCTGTAGGGAGTTTTGTTATGTGACTTCAGCATAATCAAAAGAACTGAATCACCTAGAATCTAGGAAGTAACAAACCCTAATTCATGGTGATGACTGCATGCGTATCAGGATTGGATAAACCTACAGAAAGCCCAAAATCCAAACACCTATTTAAGCAACAGAAACTCTCAGAATAGAGTACGAATTTAAGAAGACAAAATAGGGAGTTTGTGTTTTAATCGCAGGTTGTTTAATTGTACCACTTTATGAGCTTTTAAGCAAAAGTGTATTTGTGTCTTGATTGAAACTGTGAAGTAAGATCAAGCTGTTTTGTTTGAAGTATGACTTCAATTTTATTAAAATTGTAAACATATCACTGTGTGATTGAGGGGGAGTGAGTTGGTACTCATATCTAAGTTGTGTCTTAGGTAGAAATTGCATTGGGTAGATATTAAGTGAAAGATTAAACTGGGTGGTTTAAGTCTAGAATTAATATTACTTATATTGGATTTCCTCCTGGCTTGGTAGCCTCCAGATGTAAGTGTGGTTATACACTGAACTGGGTTAACAAATTCCTGTGTTGTTTAATTTTCCTGCACTTTAAGTTTTAGTTAAGTCTTCAAGTGTTTAAACATCTCATTCGACATCTCATACCTGATCACAGAATTTCAACTTTTTATTAGAATAATTTATAGTTCATTATGAAAAATTGATTCGAACTGTGGTCTTATTATTTGTGTGTATGCACTATGTTGATCCTTTTCTTTTTACTTGATTTGGTAGTGGAGTCACACTTACAAAGTTAGTCAGAGTTCTGGTCTTTTTCTTCTCAACATCAGAAATTTTTGTGGTTTGTGATATATCATCCTTGGCCTTGATACTTGGTTTTCTATGCAAAAGAAAAATAAGTTTAAGTATCTCACTATCTTTATGGTCTTTGTAGGTGTATTACTTTTAAATGTATATGGCCTTGGTTATCATTGGCTTCTTGCATGGTCTGGTGTTTCTACAAGTAAGTGATGTTTGAGGTGTTTGATTTGGCTTTATAAATAATTGTGACAATGTATAATAGGCTTTACTCCGCATTTTCCTTTTGCGAGTAATTGGCCACTCATGGTAGTAGTATTAGGTGATTTGTTAGTACTTATCTGTTATTCCTTGCTGGGGCCTGTGGAATGTTTCAACCTGGGAATATGATAGCATAACTTCCTTCCTCCTTTATTATGTGGTTGATGTTTTTAAGTCATTTAAAGTTACCAAGAAAACCTAACTTTTTATTTATTATTATGATGGAATTGTATCGTTTTACTATTGAAGGTGGAAAAACACAAGGAAGGCGGGTTGGAATTGGGTTTTCTAAAAATAAAGGAAAACAACACTTTGATTTATCCTGGTTCGTTTGAACTCAAACTACATCCAGTCCACCCGCCAAGGTGATTTCTCCTCTCTCAACGAGGTCTTAATCCACTAATCAAATAAGGATTACAATCACTAAGACCTACTGTCAAAGTCTTCTTGAGCCTACTGACTACGCTTAGTCACTCAAGGAAAATTACAAAGATTCAATCTATAAAGTGTAACAAGAAAATGCTTCTAATAAGCTATTGTCACTATTGTGATGGTGTTTACAATTGAAAGTGTATTAGAGAATTTGGTTCATAACTTTTCACGCGAGATAATGAGAGAGAGCCAAAATTCTTCAGGTGTTTCCTTTATATAGATTTGAAGGAAAAGATTCGTTGGAGACATCTTGTGATATTTTTGGTTGTTTGATAAATACCATTAAAGCCTTCCAAAAATAAAGATCTTCGTCTTCAGCCATTATTCATTATTCTTTAATAAATGCGCTTGATTCTGAGAATCAGAACTTGCGTAGTCCATATCAGAGTATATAAATGTATATTGCAACTGATCTTGCATAAATGGTGAGATCTTCTATAGACTTTTGATCAGATCTTCTTTGAAGTAGAAGCTTCGCTTTAGAAGATGTTGAGCTATTAGGACATTTTCTCTTCGCCAGAACTTCTGTCCTGCACATAGAATATAATAATTTTTCGGTATCATATTTTGTTCTTAAATTAATTGTTATCATCAAAAATTTACTAGAGAGGTAGAATCAAAATCTTGTTCTAACAATCTCCCCCTTTTTGATGATGACAAAACATTGTAATTTGATTAAGAACAAAAGGACAAAAAGTAATAGAAAACTCCCTTAGAGATGTTGAGTTGATCCTTCAGAATTTTCTATGAGAAGTTCTTAGAGTAAACACTCCCCCTGAGTTAAATAATTATCATGTTCTTAAACATTAAAACATTGTCAGAGTTTTAGGATGTTTGAGGCTTAGCCTTGGTAAGGTGTTATGGATCAAAATAGTTTTCGTGTTCTCCCTTTTTTTTTATCATTATTCAAAAAGTAGATAATCAGAAAAAGATATATATAAAAATAACCAAAACACTGGATTTTCATTAATCAAAATAGACATGTGAGAACATCAGATAAGAAAAAAAAACAAGAAAACAGACCAAAAAACATATAAAACATGATCTAAGGTTGGAGATTAAGCTTTGTGAACAACGCTTCCAGAAGAGTCTTGATCTGAGAAGTTGACTCTACTTGTTGACCTATCATGTTCTTAAGTTCAGAGTTTGTCTCATCTTGTTTGTCCAATATAAGCTTCACAAACTCATTTTCTTTCTTCAGTTCTTCCAGAGTTTTCAATACCAAGGAAGTTGGAGGAGTCTCTCTTCAACAGAAGTAGCAGTTTGAGCAAAAGTTTGTGCAGAAGGTTCATCAACAGACGGTGAAGCAACAACTTCTTTTCCTTTGTCTTCAGGAGCAACAATGATCTGAAATGCAGAGTTTGATACCTTTAGTTCTGGTTCTTTCCATGGTTTAGTGTCCTGAAGACGAGTCTACTTCTTCTCCAAGCAAGTAATAACTTCTTGCAGATTCTCGTAGAAGTTTTGCTGAGCAATATCATAACAGATATCTTTCAGCTTCTTGGTTTCAAAGTTAAACCATTTTCTAAATGTCGTCTAAAGATAATCAGAGGCTGCAGGATCCAGATTTTCTGCACACGCATTCTTCAAGTTGTCTAGCCTGTTTTTCATTTCAGCTTCAAAAGCCAGTAATAAGACACCAACATCTGATTTGGTTGGTTTTGGTTTGGGTTTTGGAATTGCGGTTTTCTTAGAAACAAAGGATATTTTTGTAGGGCTTCTACATCAATGATTGTCTTAAGAAGATCTTCTGGTTCATTGGTGGGTGTGGGAGTATCTGGAGTCATGATGAAAGTGGGGGATCTAGGAGGAGTAGATTTATAAGAAGATAAAGATTCTTTTGCTATGGTAGGAATGTCAAAAACAAGTGTAGGAAAGGACGAGTTCAGGGGATAGTTGATGCCAGGAATTGTTTTAGTTATGGTAGGTGGTTGTGGATTAGAAGCTTGAGATTGAGAGGCTGCAATGTATGGGGGAAAAACATCAATGTCAGAAAGAACATGTTGAAGTTCTGAGTGGGTTTCAGCAAAGGAAGTGGTGTTGAGATCAAATGGAGGGGTTGGATCAATAGGCATGTCAAAATCATCTAAGGTTTGTAGTGAGTGATGTTCAGAAGGTTTTGGAGAGGATGATAGGTTTTCAGGTTGAGAAGCTTGAAACGGAATGGATTATGGTTGGATTATTTCAGGTTGTAGGATGTTCTCAGAGGTTTGAGGAATTTCTGGTTGAGGTACATCAAAAATAGGGATTTCAGAAGATGGTATTGCAGAAGGTTGTGGAATATCAGGTTGAGGAGTTTCAGTGTTTGGGATCTGTAACACGGTGGGAGAACTGACTTTAGTTATGTTGCGGATAGCAAGAGTCGCCACCGACTTTTATTTTATCCAAAGGAAAGGCATAAAAGAACAGGAAAGACCTTTAAAAAGATTTTTGGGTCCGGGGGGTAGGTTATGTAAAGGGAAGGTGTTAGCACCCTTTACATCCATGGTTATCCATGGGCTCTTAGTTACTTAGCTCACTTTAAAATGTTTTTTGAAATGTGAAGTGTGTGAATAGAAATTTTCTTAAGTATTTTATAATGATCCATGTATGGATATATATAAAACCTTTGTTTTGAAAATTGTTTGAAATGTATGAAGTGTTTGAAATGTTTTGAAAAGTGAGCAAATATCTAAGAGGAACCTACCCTAAATTAAGTCTTTTCTGTTCTTGAATCCTTTAAATGGTAAGACTATCCCTATTATTAAGGAATGGGTAGTCATTACCTTGGATGTGTGGGACAAGTGAATGGACATCTGTTATTTAGGCAACTGTGGGGGGTATAAGCAATTCGAAGGGACTAATCATCTTTATTCGAAAGGGACAAGATCATTACGAAGGCAACATTCGAAGGGACTTGATCTTTTTATCTGTTTAAGGGACTAGATGATGTGAGATGAGGGACTTTTGCTTTATACACCCTACTTGACCTTTTGTTTAGGCAACTTGAGAGGAAACCCTTAAGAAGTGAGATGGCGATCCAGGATCGACTTACGTGTGTGAGTGTACAAGTTCAAATATTTATCTTTTAAGTTAATGATCTAAATTCAATTTTTAAATACAAACATGTTTCACTCCCTATTTTACTAACCATAGCATTTAAAATAAATAATGAAAATTACTACTACAAATATTACATAAGGGATACAATTACATAATAATAATAATTAAAATAAATTAAATATATAAGCACAGTAAATAATAATAAATAATTGGGTTAGTAACAATAATAATAATAATAAAATAATATATAAATAAATTGGGTTAGTAATAATAAAATAAAATAAATATCATATGAGAATAAATAGAATTAGTAATAAAATAAACAAGAATAAAGAAATTAGCATAATAAATTAAAAGTTCAATTTTAATAAACAATTGTTTTTTAAGATTTTTAAGAAGAAAAATAACAATTCATATTATATACTAATTATTATAAAAATTTGAATTATATATACATGTTATGAAAATAAGGTTAATTATAATTAAATAAACATATTATAAAAATAAATTATATTTACAAAATTAAATTAAGAGTTTTGTTTTTAATTATTTTAAGCATAATCTAAGATTATTTACATGTAAGAATTATATTAAATAATAAACAAATTATAAAATATGTACATAATTAAGGTCTACAAATATATAAATTAAAAGTTATAATTAAATTTTATATAAAAGAAAATTAGGGTTTGACTATTTTAGAAAAATACATTAGGATTTACTTATTAATTAAAATATAAACAAGAATTATGAAATTAAAATAAATAAACAAATTAATATTTACAATTAGGGTTTATAGAAAGAATTAGGTTTTATAAAAATATTTTAGGGTTTATGAAAATATTAGGGTTTACATATTTGAAAAAAAATTAATTAGGATTAATTATCTAATTAGAAATTAATTATACAAAATTATACAATATTAATAACATACAAAAATAATATTAAATTTTTTTTTACTAATAAGATTTAATTTTGAAAAGATGAACTTTAAATTATGGAAAAGAAAATAGCATAAACATTTTATTTTATTATTTAAATTTATTTAACAATAATATAAACAAATTAAATAGAAAAAACAAGAAAAATGAAAAAAAGGACTTACATGGACTGGGATTCGAACCCAGTCCCTGAGCTTTCAACCTCCAAGACCAGCAAGCCAGCCACTGGGCTGCGCGCGCACCAGTGATATGGAAAGAACTCCATATGGTTTTGTTTCAAAACCTGTGAAAATCATGCCAAAACAAAAAAATAGCACAAAAAGGGCCTGGGGGGATTCGAACCCAGGACCTTCACACAACAAACAAGCACTCTTACCATCCAGCCAGAAGGGCGCAACTGATTATATAATCACTACAATTAATAATATATTAAGATCTATGAATAAATGAGAAAATGTAACAAAATAATGCTGCTTCCAGGAATCGAACCCAAGCCTCAGAGCAATGCACACGCCTTCCTTACCACTGGGCCAAGCAAGCCTCTGTGAAATAATATTAACAATAAAACAAAAAATATTATATCAAATATTTGAATGAAGATCTTGGCGCCAAAGGTCTTCGTCTTCAACCTTTTTCCTGCGAAAACACCTGCAAAATCAACTACGAAATTTCCTGCGAATTTTTCAATATAGGAAACCTACGAAATTGAAACACCATCAAAACAGTGAAATTCTTTCAAATTAATCAGTGCATTACAATCTCCATAGTTCATACAATCATTCTATGTCCTTAAAATTTATTTATTTTAGGTTTATCATGGAACCCTAAAAGCTTGGTCGAAACCCTAACAATGGCAATTCCTTGTTCCTGCACCAAAAATGAAATCAAATATGCCAGAAACGATCCACATGCAACTACAAACAAGAATCAATAACCAAAATCATGTTAGCATGCTTGTATGAATGAAATCGAAAATTTCAAATTTATGATGAACATGGATTCGGTTTGTGTGATTTATGAAGCTATGGATGATGATAAGCAGTGCAATGCGTTCAGTGATCATCAAGGAACATGTTGAGACCTTTAGAATGCCTTGAAAGGGTCTGAATGATGGAATCCGAATTCAAGTTTTTGGTGATTTTTTTGAAAGTGAAAACTTACTCTTGAGGCAGAAGATTCGTCCTTGTGCATTGTGTTAGGTTTGTATACTTATAGTTGAATGAATCTAGGTCAAAAAATTGGATCATTGTTTGGACTTTTTGATTTTTGGAGATTGAAAAAGATTATGACTTAAAATTCATATATTTTTGAATGATACCTTTCTATTTCAAGACAATCATCATCAATTGCATATCAATTTAATCCAATTCATGTTTATGACCTTCTAGAACCAAAATATATTTTAAATTTTCATATTTGATATTTTATTTAAATTTAAAATGATTTTTAATATAAAAAATCATAATAAATAAAATAAATAAAATAAAATAATGAAAATATCAAATAAATTTCGTGCATGATGTCATGGAACACCTTGGGTCACAAAAAGTTCAGCCCATTTGAAAGAATTTGGTTTTAAGACCCTATTTTCTTCATACACCACCCAAAAATTTCCCAACTTTGCAAGGGCACACATCCTTCAATTTTAATGCTATGAGGGTGATCTTGGACATTTTGGAAAGCTTAAAGAGTCCTCTAACCAACCCTATTGGTTTCATGTCCATATCATTTACCATTCTCAAGTTATGCCCTTTTGAAGTTGTTGACTTTTTGTTGACTTTCAAAAGGACCTATAATGTCTTAGCTCATACCTTCCAAATGAAGCATTTTTGGGCTTGGCTTGTGAGACACAAAGTTGTAGAGAATTCAATTTCATTCAAAATTAGCTTTGGATGGGAAAAATTTGATGAAGCATGTGAAAGTTATGGCTGGTCAAAGTTTAGTTGACTTTTCTTAAGGAAACCCTAATTTAGAAACCTCTGATTCTTGATGATCTGAAATCTCCTTGATGAATCATGATCAACCCTTGATCAAATGATGAATTTTACTTAATATACTTGATGTTGGCAAAAAATCATGAAGTTTGACTTTGGTTTGACCACAGTTGACCTCAGTTTGACTTTTTAACTGCTTTGACTGATTTTGACTTATCTGATTATTTGACTGAGCAAACTTTTGAGAAAAGTTTTGAAACTTGTCATGGGGGTTCCTAAACACATATAAGATTCTATGAAGCTCACTTGAAGTCTTGGAAGTCCATTTATCCTGTTTAAAGTCAAAACCCTAATTTTGGATGCACTGCTTAGGAGGATGCATTGTCTGAGGGAATTGTCACATCTTCTGACTATTTGTGAACTTTGTGAACCTTGTGAACCTCATAAGATGTCTTGTGAACTTCATGAACCTCATGAGAGGTCTTGTGAACCTTGTGAACCTCATAAGGTGTCTTGTGAACCTTGTGAACCTCATAAGATGTCTTGTGAACCTTGTGAACCTCATAAGGTATCTTGTGAACTTCATGAACCTCATGAGAGGTCTTGTGAACCTCATAAGGTGTCTTGTGAACCTTGTGAACCTCATAAGATGTCTTGTGAATCTTGTGAACCTCATAAGGTGTCTTGTGAACCTTGTGAACCTATTAGTACACAAAGTCTTATATTGTGAGGGCAAATTTTGGGGTGCAACAGCTGCCCCTGTTCAATTTTCTGAAACCTGAGGGGTTAGATTGGTATATTTGCCAGTCGTGACCTGGAAGGTTGAAGGGGATTGAACATAAAAGCCCAAAAATTTGCACTCACCGGTGCGTAGAGTGATATTGATGACTAGCTGTATATGCTTGAGTGGGCTTAAAGATGCCACTTGGAAAAAAAGTTCTTCAAATATATCTTTTGGAGGATAAAGCAGTCCAAAATATGAAGATATAGCTTTTTGGGTGGATAAACAACGGCCCAAAGTAATGATAGCTTTCAGGAGGATAAACAACGTCCTGAGGTATAAGGATAACTATTAGGAAGATAAAAAACGGCCCAAAGTCATGATAGCTTTCAGGAGGATAAACAAAGTCCTGAGGTAATGATAGCTTTCAAGAGGATAAACAACGTCCTGAGGTATAAGAAGCTTTCAGGAGGATAAACAACGTCCTGAGGTAATGATAGCTTTCAGGAGGATAAACAACGTCCTGAGGTATAAGAAGCTTTCAGGAGGATAAACAACGTCCTGAGGTATGATGATAGCTTTCAGGAGGAAAAACAACGTCCTGAGGTATAAACATAACTTTTGGGAGGATAAACAACGGCCCAATAGTCATGATATGGCTTTTGAGAAGATAAACGACGTCTCAAGATAGCCTTTGGGAAGATAAACGACGGTCCCATGATAATGAGGTAACCTTTGGGAAGATAAACAACGGTCCAAGGTAACAAATCGTTGATGAAGTTTGTCTGCTGGAGAATTAATCTGAAAAACAAGATTATAACATTCTGTATGATAATATTAGCTTATGCATTATGTATGCATGTATAATATAATGCACTTAAGTAATGTATTATATATTTATGTATATGTATGTTATGGTATGATGTAAATGATGTATGTATGAATCATGCAGCCTGAAGCGTCTGGATATCTTTGTATAACAACTGCTGGCCAGGGAAAATAAATCCCGATTTACTGCTGAAGAATATGAGGAACTTGTTCCCATTTGATAATATAGTATTCATAACCTCCCGTCCTCGTTCAATAGTAGGGTATTCATAACCTCCCGTCTTCGTTCGTCGTACTCCTATTGGAAAAATAAATTCCCGACTATCCGTATGAGGATAAAAGAGATGGATATAAATTCCAGGGGAGATGTGACTTGAAGTACTTATGAAGATGGATTTACCCTACCGGGGATTTGTCTTGTGGGAATGAACCGGCGAAGCTTCGTTGAAATCCTTCCCTCGTTCGTCCTTAGTAAATACTATTACTGCATTTTCATGCATTTCTGGTAAACATCAATCATATTAAGCATCTATGCATTTCTGGTAAACATCAATCAAAAAGCATACATACATTCAAACACAACCAATGGACGTTTCGCTTATGTAAATAGGGTAAAAGTAAA
Source organism: Lathyrus aphaca (assembly GCA_963966055.1). Lineage (NCBI taxonomy): Eukaryota > Viridiplantae > Streptophyta > Magnoliopsida > Fabales > Fabaceae > Lathyrus > Lathyrus aphaca. The sequence continues at coordinate 569,920,886 of OZ014520.1, read as the reverse complement.
TCTGGATTCAAAGATAGAATTTTATTTATATCAAAAAGTGACTTATACATAGGCAAGTTTGTACACGGAGACAGAAATCCTAGTAAGAGGAATTCGTCGTAAAATTTTTACAAAACAAAGAAAATCAGCTATGTGAGAAATAATCCTATTGAGTTTCAATTCTACTATTGCCATTATCTTCAAGTATCTCATCTTCTGCTGTTGAGAAGGAAATGATTGGATTGAGCTTTATCTGTTCAAACTTGAGTAAGTAGCACAACTGGTGGTAGTTTCATGGGTGATCCAAACGAGACATAGTCATACGCTTTAATCCCTAACTTTTGCCTGGATTGCCCTTTCAGGTTTTCAATCCACCGGGATACCCTTTTTTGCCCAAGCCGCCTTTTCAGGTTTTCGACTTGCCGGGTGTACATTTTTTATATATATCCCTAATTTTTGCCCGAACCCTTTTGGTTCGCCGGGATGCCCTTATTTTTTCCTAGGCCAGTCAACCTAGCGGGTCTCTTTTTATGCGTAGTATTTTTTAACTATGTCTGCGTTTACAGGTTGTGGGAAGTCTTCACCATCCATAATAGTGAGTATCATGGCACCTCATGAGAATACTGTCTTGACTACAAATGGTCCTTCATATGTAGGAGTCCACTTGCCCCTAGGATCACCCTGTGGTAATATGATACGCTTGATTACCAAATCACCCGCCTGATATACCTTTGGCTTAACCTTCTTATTAAAAGCTTTGATCATCCGTTTCTGGTACATCTGACCATGACAAATAGCTGCTAACCTCTTCTCATCAATCAAGTTTATCTGGTCAAGTCGAGTCTGAATCCACTCATCTTCATCCAAGCCTGCATCCTTCATGATTCTTAAGGAGGGTATCTGAACTTCAATGGGCAGAACTACTTCCATACCATATACTAAGGAGAATGGGGTTGCCCCTGTTGAAGTGCGTATTGTAGTACGATAACCATGAAGAGCAAATGGTAACATCTCATGCCAATCCTTGTAAGTAACAGTCATCTTCTGTATAATCTTCTTAATGTTCTTATTAGCAGCTTCAACTGCCCCATTCATCTTTGGACGATACGAAGAAGAGTTGTGATGCTTAATCTTGAACTGCGTGCAGAGATCAGTAATCATAGTGTTGTTCAAATTAGAGCCATTATCAGTAATAATCCTTTCAGGGATGCCATACCTACATATGAGATTATTCTTAATGAATCGAGCCACAACATTCTTGGTAATAGATGCAAATGAAGCTGCCTCCACCCACTTTGTGAAGTAATCAATAGCGACCAGGATGAAACGATGCCCATTAGAAGCAGTAGGCTTGATCTCACCAATCATATAAATGCCCCACATGGCAAACGGCCAAGGAGCAGTCAACACATTCAATGGTGATGGAGGTATATGGACTTTATCAGCATAAATTTGACACTTATGACACGTTCTGGAGTGTTGATAGCAATCAGCTTCCATGGTAGACCAATAGTAACCTGCTCTCAATATCTTCTTTGCCATAGTATGACCACTAGAATGAGTGCCAAAGATCCCATCATGCATATCTTCCATAATCTCAGTTGCTTCCTTCTTGTCCACACAACGAAGCAAAGTTGAATCATGATTGCGCTTGTACAAAATCCCATTACTCAAAAAGAACTTAGCAGAAAACCTCCTCAGAAACTTCCTATCTTTGACAGATGCCCCTTCAGGGAACTCTTGAGCTTCAAGATATCTTTTCACTTCATAGAACCAAGGTTTCTCCTCTGCCTCTTCAGTGTCAATCTCATTGCAGTATGCAGGCTTCTCGAATCTATCAATAATAATCTTGGGAGCTTCATCATCCCAGCTGATCTCAAACATGGATGCCATGGTGGCTAAAGCATCTGCCAACTGATTCTCTCTTCGTGGAATATGTCCAAAGGTAATTTCTCTGAAATGTGGGATCAGAGACAACACATGCTCTCTGTAAGGAATGAGATTATCATGCTTGGTATCCCAATCTCCTTTGATCTGACTTACTACCAGGGCTGAATCTCCATACACATCAAGGAACTGAATCTTCATATCAATAGCAACTTTAATACCCAGGATACATGCCTCATACTCAGCCATGTTATTGGTACAATAGAAACACAATCTTGTAGTAATCGGGGTATGACAACCTTCAGGGGAACTGATCACAACACCAACACCATTACCAAGTGCATTAGAAGCTCCATCAAAAACCATAGTCCATCGGGATCCTTGTTCAGGTCCGTCATATTGTCCAGGTTCTTTGGTAATAATCATAATGTCTTCATCAGGGAACTCAAAACTCATTGACTGATAATCATCCACTGCCTGATGAGCCAAATGATCAGCTACAACACTTCCTTTAATGGCCTTCTGAGTAGTATACTGTATGTCATATTCTGTTAAGATCATTTGCCATCTTGCAATTCTTCCAGAGAGAGCAGGTTTCTCAAATATGTATTTGATTGGATCCATCTTCGAAATCAACAAGGTAGTATGGGTCAACATATATTGTCTTAGTCGGCGAGCAGCCCATGCCAAAGCGCAGCAAGTTTTCTCGAGCAGTGAGTATCTTGTTTCACAGTCGGTAAACTTTTTGCTAAGGTAGTATATTGCCTGCTCTTTTCGACCAGACTCTTCATGTTGCCCCAATACACACCCCATTGAGTTGTCTAACACTGTTAAGTACATGATCAAGGGTCTTCCATCAACTGGTGGCATCAAAATTGGAGGTTCTAGGAGATATCTCTTGATTTCATCAAAGGAAGTCTGGCACTCATCATACCATTCCATCACCTAATCTTTCTTCAACAACTTGAAGATTGGCTCACAGATGGCAGTTAATTGGGAAATAAATCTTGCAATGTAATTCAATCGTCCCAAGAAACCTCTAACTTCCTTCTCAGTACGGGGAGCTGGCATTTCTCGTATAGCTTTCACTTTTGCAGGATCCACTTCAATACCTTTTCCACTGACAATGAAACCCAGGAGCTTACCAGATCTAACTCCAAAAGTACATTTGTTTGGGTTCAATATCAATTTGTATTTCTTCAATCTCTCAAACAATTTATGCAGATGATCAAGATGTTGCTCTTCATTCTGGGACCTGGCTATCATATCATCCACATATACTTCTATCTCATGATGAATCATATCATGAAACAAAGCCACCATAGCACGCTGATATGTTGCCCCTGCATTCTTTAAACCAAATGGCATCACCTTATAGCAAAACGTGCCCCACTGTGTAACAAATGTTGTCTTCTCCATATCTTCAAGTGCCATCTTGATCTGATTATAACCAGAGAAACCATCCATGAAAGAGAATACCTTATGCTGAGCAGTGTTGTCTACCAGAACATCAATATGAGGAAGTGGAAAGTCATCTTTGGGGCTGGCTTTGTTCAAATCTATGTAGTCTACACACATACATACCTTACCATCTTTCTTAGGTACCGGCACCACATTTGCGACCCACTGAGGATAAGAAGTCACAGCTAAGAACCCTGCATCAAACTGTTTCATTACCTCTGCTTTAATCTTCTCTGACATTTCAGAACGCATACGACGAACCTTCTGCTTCTTTGGACGACAATCTTCTTTTACTGGTAAACGGTGAGCCACAATGTCTGTATCCAACCCTGGCATATCTTCGTAGGACCAAGCAAAGATCTCCACATAGTCACGTAACATCTGAATCAACCTGCTTTTGACACTATCCTCTAATTCAGCCCCTATCTTGACTTCTTTCCTGTTTTCTTCAGTTCCCAGATTCACAACTTCGACTGGCTCTTCATGTGGCTGTATAGCTTTCTCTTCTTGTTGTAACAACCTAGCAAGCTCTACAGGTACTTCACAATCGTCCTCATTTCCATCTTCAGCTTGATAGATCGGATTCTCGAAATTATAATTGGCAATAGTAGAACTGTTATCAACAGGATCCAGAGTGGATGAGGATCTGCATTTTAGTGATGTGGGTGTGTGTAAGAACACATAGCTGATAAAACAAAAATAAAAGAAAAGAAAGACAAGGAACACAATATTTACGAAAACGAAACGTCCACTGATTTTTATTGAATGAAGTATGCAAATGAAATGACATCCCGTAATAAGCACACCATTGTGCCCCGGGTAAGGCACAAGGCTTAAGAGTCTAATTGTTCAAGAAATTACAAACTTAAAAGTAACAACACAGTAATAGTATTTACTCCTGACTAAAGGAGATAGGAATAACATCTTCAGCCTTTCAGTTGTTGAGCCCAGCACCCACAGTAGGAAAAATCCAGGCACCCAAGTTGTAGTCTTCATTATAGTCACCCACAACATTGATCTGGTTCTTCATAATCCCCTGATTGGTGATACGAACAGCACGAGCACGACGAACAGCCTTCTGGGACTCTGCAGTGAAACCCAAACCAAATTTGTCAGACTTGTACGGAATATCAGGAAGCTGACCCCAAATAGTACAACCACCTTCATCCACCACAGCTCTAGCATCTTTAAGGGAGGCCATTGTAGGAGGTACTCTGGTGACCACAGGAACTTTCTTGACAATAGGAGGAGCTTCATAATCATTAACAATCCAAGGAACCACTTCAAATGTCTGACACGGAGTTTCAACATATTCACCTTCCACTTCAAGATATTTAAAGGTGTTCACATGGCTAATCATATACCCTTCCTCTCCGTAAACAGTAACAACCTTTCCTTCTACCGGATATCTCAGCTTCTGATGTAAGGTAGAAGTTACAGCACCTGCCCCATGGATCCAGGGACGCCCAAGCAAACAAGAATACGACGGACGAATATCCATTACATAAAAGGTAGCATTAAAAACCTGAGAACCAACTTTGATTGGGAGATCAATTTCTCCATGCACCACTCTTCTCGAGCCATCAAAAGCTTTCACCACTATATTACTGGGTTTCAACACAGCATCTTTAGGACTAAGCTTATTCAGGACTTCTTTGGGCAACACGTTCAGAGAGGAACCATTGTCTATTAATACATGTGACAGGGTAGTGCCCCTGCATTCAATTGAGATATGTAGAGCCCTGTTATGATCCCTCTTGGCAGGAGTCAAATCAGCATCGGAGAAACCTAACACATTATCATAGGTCAAGTGTGCAACACAATTTTCAAACTGGTCAACAGAAATCTCATTTGGTACATGAGCAGTCTTCAGAAATTTAATCAAGGCCTTGGCATGAGCCTCAGAGCACAATAATAAAGACATCATAGAAATCTTGGAGGGAGTATGCCCCAATTGATCAACAATGTCATAATCACTCTTGCGGATGATTTTCAATACTTCTTCCATCTGCTTAGAAAGATCATCAGCAGCTGGCACATCAGTTGGTATAGGTTCAATAACAGGACCTTTGCCCCGAGCATCAGTGGTGGAGGTAACAGCTGGAGTAACTGTATTCTTGGAGGTAACTGGAGGAGAGAAAACCCTTCCACTTCTCGTGATCTTACTAGATCCAGCAATATTATCAACATCTAGATTTGCATCAACAACAGGTGTATCAGCCAAAGGTTCCTGCTTAACACCATGAATATAAACATCAGACCCATAATGCCAAGGCACCGCTTTATCAGAAGTATACGGAATAGGACCAGGAGTGGTAATGATCATAGGAACCACTCTAGCTTCAGCAACAATCTTCACAGGGCCTTCAACAATAATCTTAATTGGACCCTTATGAGTGATTTTTACAGGTCCCTCAGAAGTAATCCTTACCGGCACTTTATCAACCATATCCCCCTCTTCAACCTTCGCACCTTTGGTTATATGATCCACCATACTTTCCACAGAAAGTGGAGTCCTCTCAAATACTATGGTGTAATTATTCATGAGGCGTTGAATTCCGTCCTTCAACCTCCAGCAACTATCCGGCTTATAGGCACAATAGACACAATCTTCGCGATAACCTGGAAAGAACCCAGCTTGTACTAACTTCTTCTTGATAACAGACAATGGTGTAGTCAAATCTGCAACTGAGGAAATATGTGAATCTTCATCGATGGCATTGACAGTCTTCTCATGATTTGGCATGGGAGTAGTAATCACATTTGGAGTACCCGGAGGGTCAAACTCAATTTCTCCAGCATCAATCATATCCTGAATCTTATTCTTCAATACCCAGCAACTATTGGTATCATGTCCCTGACAATTCGAATGATATGTACATCGTGCATTAGGATTGTACCTGGGAGAGGTAACATTGGGATTCTGAGGAGGGTCTTTCAAAGTGATGAGTTCAGCCTTCAACAAATGTTGCAAGGCTTGGGCCATTGACATGTTGATCTTAGTGAACTGCCTTCTAGTCCTCTGTTGATTTCCCTGTGGCTGCTCTGGTGTTGTAGGAGTTGGATTGGAGATATGAACTGCACTCACAGACTGATGCCTTCTATTACGATCAGGTTGACCATAAACAGCATTTGCCTCTTTCTTCCCACTAGGAGGCTTCTTTGCAGCACCTGATGAAGAAGCACCCACTTGAATCTTGCCACTCCTTATACCACTTTCTACGCGCTCTCCAGTCATTATCAACTCAGTGAAGCCAGATGATGAGCTTCCAATGAGATGACTGTAAAAAGGACCATTCAACATACACATGAACATATCAACTAACTCCCTGTCAGTTAGAGGTGGTTGCACTCTTCCAGCCAAGTCTCTCCACTTCTGAGCATACTCCTAGAAGCTCTCTTTAGCACCCATAGACATGCTCTGAAGTTGCATGCGAGTAGGGGCTAAATCAGCATTGTATTGATATTGCTTATAGAAGGCTTCAGCAAGATCATTCCAATCACGGATGTTGACACTCTCCAACTGATAGTACCATTCCAATTGAGCTCCAGATAAGCTCTCTTGGAAGAAATGGATCCACAACTTTTTATCAGCAGTATGGGGTTGGATTTTCCAGACATAAGACCTCAGATGCAGCTTGGGACAAGAGACACCATCATAAACTACGAAAGTAGGAACCTTGAAACCAATGGGTATAACCACCCCAGATATCAAACTCAGGTCTTCAAAATCCAGCCCAGAAGACTTTTGTAATTCCATAGCATCCATTCTATCCACCAGCATCTTGAACTTATCTTCATTGGGCTCATGATATTAGTTAGCTTCAGAATCAGAGTCCCCTATTGTATTATGGAGACTGCCTCCCTCTTTCTCAGACTCTTCAGACTCATAATCTTCAACCTGTTCTTTGGTCTTGACAGGACCTCTGAACCTTCTTCCCATGTTGACCAGGCCACCTGACCTTCTAGTCTTCTTAGTCTTCTTGGCCAGCAGTGTCTTCAATTCATCCTGCCCCTTGGACAAGTTCAGGATCAGCTCTTGGAACTGTGCATTTTGTGCCTGGAGATCTTTAACTGTTTGCTCAAGAGCCATTGCTGAAATAAACAGCGAGAAGATAAGAAACCTGTGCACAATAAACCTGTGATGCAATGATATGTGAATGCGTATGCCATGTTTTCAAGGACCGCAGGATTTAAATTTGCTTAAACAATCAAGAAAGTAAACTTTTATTAGTAATAAATTTGTTTTGCCTCTTGGGCTTACAAAAAATGAAATGAAATAAATACAAGAGATGGGGTTTTAAGTCTCCCATGAACGTTTCCTCTTTGTGTTGAGGTATGAATTGAGATTCCGCTCCTCATGAAGTTGCTTTGTTAGTTCCAGGATTCTTTCTTGGCTTGCTTTGTAATGGGCCTCGAAGGTATCCCTTTGCTCCTTCAACTGGATCCAGGACCTCTGTAAATCTTCCATGTCAGTAGGCATGTCTGGGTGAAGGATGGTATAAGAAGTATCTCCTTCAGCAACAGGTTCCATGGTAACTGGCAGGATAGCAGGATATGGCATCATGAGAGTCTGAGCACGAGATCGCACCCATCTGAGATAAGCCTCCATAGGAATAGTGTACTTAGGCTCTAGAGTTTTGCTGTCAACCTTGTTCACTTTTCCCCATGCTCGTATGAATCTCTGACGGTAACCTTGAAGATCGTTGTCGTAGTCAAACACAATACCCTGAATCAACATGTCATGTGGACCATCACTCCGAGCATAACCAAACTATCGTAAAGCTAAAGAAGGGTTGTAAGTAATGCCTCCTCTTATGCCTAGAAGTGGCACATTAGGAAACTCCCCACAACGGTCAATGATAGTGACATTCTCCATAGATCTGGAGCACCAATGAATATCTGAATGCGAGAGTGACATGATCCTCTTGGACCACCTGAACCCTTTCTCATTCTTCATTACTGAGCGAGGAAGGTGAGAAATAAACCACCTAGAGAGCAAAGGTATGCAGCACATCAAAGTTCCTCGTGCCCTAGTAGTACGAGTATGAAGAGAATGCAGGATGTCTCCAAGCAATGTAGGCACTGGATTGTGACTCAGAAATATGTTGATGGCGTGAACGTCTATGAACTGATCTGGATTAGGGAACAACACTAAGCCATAGATCAACAAGGCTAGGATCTCCTCAAAATCATCATAGCTCATAGCCTTCAAGAACACTTGAGCTTTATCCATTAATACCTTAGCAAGAATACCCTTAACTCCACTCCTTGTTTCTAGGACAATGTCTGATTTCTTCAAATGTAGGGATGCAGCAATGACTTCAGGTTTAGGCTCTTTTTCCAAGAATGTGAAGGGTTTCTGATCAAGAATAGGTATACCCAGAAGCTTGGAGAACTCTTCCATTGTAGGAACCAACTGATAGTCGGGGAATGTGAAACAATGGTGCTTAGGATCAAAGAACTGAAACAGAACACTCATCATGTCTTCATTGAATCCTGAGGTGACTAGATCCAATAGGTGACCATGTCTCTTGATGAACTGGGAGTGTTCAGACACTTGAGAAACCAACTTTTTAAGCTTAACAGGTATCCCTACAAAGTTGATCCTGATAGTGTTTCTACGAGCTGAAGCCATGACCTGCAACAAAGAAGAAAGATAAATACTTTAGTCCTTGAAATGGTTAGTGAAAACGATATGCTTATGATGCATGATGATGCTATGATGTTATGCTCAATCACAAACATGTGGCACACACAAACAAGTCACACAATAGCCTTAGGTTTAGAGGCTTGCATGAGGTTTAAAGGTAAGTACCCTCCCCTGAAGTTAGTTGGTTCATCCTGTCCTACAAAAGTAACCAGGTTCTAAGGGATCTCAATATTATTGATCCTTCACAAGGGTGGTTGTTCAGTAGGCAACTTACTTGCCAACCAAAACCCTCCAAGTTTAGAATCTCAATGAGTGTAGTATCGAGTATCAACCAACTTCAGTCTGCACCAAACCGGTTATCTCACTACTTTTCTAAAGGCCAAGATGGGATAACTAGGGTTCTAAAAGTTAGTTAGTGTATTGACAACATATGGCAGCCTCATATTATCCTCAACTTTACTTAAGGAACATAAGCACCCACCAAGAAGTCACACTAACTATGGCCACCAGATCAACCATATCGGTATACGCCGTACAATTTCCTTGGTCTATTGCCATTTACCTAAGGTACACTAGATCCGGGTTAGGATCTTCCACACATAAGAGCACCCAGCAGATAAGTATAAAGCAAACAAGGCAAACAATTTTAAAGTGATCTAATTCCTAAGGGTATCCCTCTTTTATTAAATCCCCAGCAGAGTCGCCAGTTCTGTAACACGGTGGGAGAACTGACTTTAGTTATGTTGCGGATAGCAAGAGTCGCCACCGACTTTTATTTTATCCAAAGGAAAGGCATAAAAGAACAGGAAATACCTTTAAAAAGATTTTTGGGTCCGGGGGGTAGGTTATGTAAAGGGAAGGTGTTAGCACCCTTTACATCCATGGTTATCCATGGGCTCTTAGTTACTTAGCTCACTTTAAAATGTTTTTTGAAATGTGAAGTGTGTGAATAGAAATTTTCTTAAGTATTTTATAATGATCCATGTACGGATATATATAAAACCTTTGTTTTGAAAATTGTTTGAAATGTATGAAGTGTTTGAAATGTTTTGAAAAGTGAGCAAATATCTAAGAGGAACCTACCCTAAATTAAGTCTTTTCTGTTCTTGAATCCTTTAAATGGTAAGACTATCCCTATTATTAAGGAATAGGTAGTCATTACCTTGGATGTGTGGGACAAGTGAAGGGACATCTGTTATTTAGGCAACTGTGGGGGGTATAAGCAATTCGAAGGGACTAATCATCTTTATTCGAAAGGGACAACATCATTACGAAGGCAACATTCGAAGGGACTTGATCTTTTTATCTGTTTAAGGGACTAGATGATGTCAGATGAGGGACTTTTGCTTTATACACCCTACTTGACCTTTTGTTTAGGCAACTTGAGAGGAAACCCTTAAGAAATGAGATGGCGATCCAGGATCGACTTACGTGTGTGAGTGTACAAGTTCAAATATTTATCTTTTAAGTTAATGATCTAAATTCAATTTTTAAATACAAACATGTTTCACTCTCTATTTTACTAACCATAGCATTTAAAATAAATAATGAAAATTACTACTACAAATATTACATAAGGGATACAATTACATAATAATAATAATTAAAATAAATTAAATAAATAAGCACAGTAAATAATAATAAATAATTGGGTTAGTAACAATAATAATAATAATAAAATAATATATAAATAAATTGGGTTAGTAATAATAAAATAAAATAAATATCATATGAGAATAAATAGAATTAGTAATAAAATAAACAAGAATAAAGAAATTAGCATAATAAATTAAAAGTTCAATTTTAATAAACAATTGTTTTTTAAGATTTTTAAGAAGAAAAATAACAATTCATATTATATACTAATTATTATAAAAATTTGAATTATATATACATGTTATGAAAATAAGGTTAATTATAATTAAATAAACATATTATAAAAATAAATTATATTTACAAAATTAAATTAAGAGTTTTGTTTTTAATTATTTTAAGCATAATCTAAGATTATTTACATGTAAGAATTATATTAAATAATAAACAAATTATAAAATATGTTCATAATTAAGGTCTACAAATAAATAAATTAAAAGTTATAATTAAATTTTATATAAAAGAAAATTAGGGTTTGACTATTTTAGAAAAATACATTAGGATTTACTTATTAATTAAAATATAAACAAGAATTATGAAATTAAAATAAATAAACAAATTAATATTTACAATTAGGGTTTATAGAAAGAATTAGGTTTTATAAAAATATTTTAGGGTTTATGAAAATATTAGGGTTTACATATTTGAAAAAATAAATAAATTAGGATTAATTATCTAATTAGAAATTAATTATACAAAATTATACAATATTAATAACATACAAAAATAATATTAAATATTTTTTTTTACTAATAAGATTTAATTTTGAAAAGATGAACTTTAAATTATGGAAAAGAAAATAGCATAAACATTTTATTTTATTATTTAAATTTATTTAACAATAATATAAACAAATTAAATAGAAAAAACAAGAAAAATGAAAAAAAGGACTTACCTGGACTGGGATTCGAACCCAGTCCCTGAGCTTTCAACCTCCAAGACCAGCAAGCCAGCCACTGGGCTGCGCGCGCACTAGTGATATGGAAAGAACTCCATATGGTTTTGTTTCAAAACCTGTGAAAATCATGCCAAAACAAAAAAATAGCACAAAAAGGGCCTGGGGGGATTCGAACCCAGGACCTTCACACAACAAACAAGCACTCTCACCATCCAGCCAGAAGGGCGCAACTGATTATATAATCACTACAATTAATAATATATTAAGATCTATGAATAAATGAGAAAATGTAACAAAATAATGCTGCTTCCAGGAATCGAACCCAAGCCTCAGAGCAATGCACACGCCTTCCTTACCACTGGGCCAAGCAAGCCTCTGTGAAATAATATTAACAATAAAATAAAAAATATTATATCAAATATTTGAATGAAGATCTTGGCGCCAAAGGTCTTCGTCTTCAACCTTTTTCCTGCGAAAACACCTGCAAAATCAACTACGAAATTTCCTGCGAATTTTTCAATATAGGAAACCTACGAAATTGAAACACCATCAAAACAGTGAAATTCTTTCAAATTAATCAGTGCATTACAATCTCCATAGTTCATACAATCATTCTATGTCCTTAAAATTTATTTATTTTAGGTTTATCATGGAACCCTAAAAGCTTGGCCGAAACCCTAACAATGGCAATTCCTTGTTCCTGCACCAAAAATGAAATCAAATATGCCAGAAACGATCCACATGCAACTACAAACAAGAATCAATAACCAAAATCATGTTAGCATGCTTGTATGAATGAAATCGAAAATTTCAAATTTAAGATGAACATGGATTCGGTTTGTGTGATTTATGAAGCTATGGATGATGATAAGCAGTGCAATGCGTTCAGTGATCATCAAGGAACATGTTGAGACCTTTAGAATGCCTTGAAAGGGTCTGAATGATGGAATCCAAATTCAAGTTTTTGGTGATTTTTTTGAAAGTGAAAACTTACTCATGAGGCAGAAGATCCGTCCTTGTGCATTGTGTTAGGTTTGTATACTTATAGTTGAATGAATCTAGGTCAAAAAATTGGATCATTGTTTGGACTTTTTGATTTTTGGAGATTGAAAAAGATTATGACTTAAAATTCATATATTTTTTGAATGAAACCTTTCTATTTCAAGACAATCATCATCAATTGCATATCAATTTAATCCAATTCATGTTTATGACCTTCTAGAACCAAAATATATTTTAAATTTTCATATTTGATATTTTATTTAAATTTAAAATGATTTTTAATATAAAAAATCATAATAAATAAAATAAATAAAATAAAATTATGAAAATATCAAATAAATTTCGTGCATGATGTCATGGAACACCTTGGGTCACAAAAAGTTCAGCCCATTTGAAAGAATTTGGTTTTAAGACCCTATTTTCTTCATACACCACCCAAAAATTTCCCAACTTTGTAAGGGCACACATCCTTCAATTTTAATGCTATGAGGGTGATCTTGGACATTTTGGAAAGCTTAAAGAGTGCTCTAACCAAACCCATTGGTTTCATGTCCATATCATTTACCATTCTCAAGTTATGCCCTTTTGAAGTTGTTGACTTTTTGTTGACTTTCAAAAGGACCTATAATGTCTTAGCTCATACCTTCCAAATGAAGTATTTTTGGGATTGGCTTGTGAGACACAAAATTGTATAGAATTAAATTTCATTCAAACTGAGCTTTGGATGGGAAAAATTTGATGAAGCATGTGAAAGTTATGGCTGGTCAAAGTTCAGTTGACTTTTCTTAAGGAAACCCTAATTTAGAAACCTCTGATTCTTGATGATCTGAAATCTCCTTGATGAATCATGATCAACCCTTGATAAAATGATGAATTTTACTTCATATACTTGATGTTGGCAAAAAATCATGAAGTTTGACTTTGGTTTGACCACAGTTGACCTCAGTTTGACTTTTTAACTGCTTTGACTGATTTTGACTTATCTGATCATTTGACTGAGCAAACTTTTGAGAAAAGTTTTGAAACTTGTCATGGGGGTTCCTAAACACATATAAGATGCTATGAAGCTCACTTTAAGTCTTGGAAGTCCATTTAGCCTGTTTAAAGTCAAAACCCTAATTTTGGATGCACTGCTTAGGAGGATGCATTGTCTGAGGGAATTGTCACATCTTCTGACTATTTGTGAACTTTGTGAACCTTGTGAACCTCATAAGATGTCTTGTGAACTTCATGAACCTCATGAGAGGTCTTGTGAACCTTGTGAACCTCATAAGGTGTCTTGTGAACCTTGTGAACCTCATAAGATGTCTTATGAACCTTGTGAACCTCATAAGGTATCTTGTGAACTTCATGAACCTCATGAGAGATCTTGTGAACCTTGTGAACCTCATAAGGTGTCTTGTGAACCTTGTGAACCTCATAAGATGTCTTGTGAACCTTGTGAACCTCATAAGGTGTCTTGTGAACCTCATAAGGTGTCTTGTGAACCTCATAAGGTGTCTTGTGAACCTTGTGAACCTCATAAGATGTCTTGTGAATCTTGTGAACCTCATAAGGTGTCTTGTGAACCTTGTGAACCTCTTAGTACACAAAGTCTTATATTGTGAGGGCAAATTTTGGGGTGCAACAGGATCACAATGGATGGGGCTTCAGAAGTTATTGGGTTAGAAGAGACAGGAATATCAGAGGTAGTGGTATCATAAGATGGATTTTCTGGTGGAGGGAGATCAGATGTTTTCGTTGTCACATACTCTATAACAGAAACAAAATAGGAAGGAATACCTTTCTCTTTGGCCAGCTTTGGTGTCTTTTGAGAAGTTCCCTCAGAAGCTTTCCCTTTCTTGGTCTTCTTCATAGCAACTTCTGGAGCTGGTCTGCGAAGTTCCTCTGGATTGAGCCCAGGATCAACTCCATCAAGCTTGCAAAAATCCAGATATCTTACAACAACTTCTAGGAGTATGTCAGCAGAAAATAAAGGAAAATCCTTTAAAGGAATCTTCCTGGTGGTGATAACTTCTCTAGAGTGCAAGATGGGATCCTTCTTGATGGAATCAATAAACTTCATCTTCTTGAGGTTCTTTGCGTTGAGTGGTCTACCAACTGTGGTTTCCAGAATGTCCACTTGTTGAGCTTCAACCAGATAATCTACTAGCTTATTCTCTGTCAGAACGTCTCAAATAAGCCTTCCCAAAGGAATCCAATCTCTCTTTGCTTTCTCATATTCTCTTATTTCTTTGACACTATTCTTCAAGTGGTTGAACAAGCTGTGAGCAAGGTTGATCTTTTTGTTGGTAGAAATGAATTATAGCAGAAATTGTTGGTCCATATTGATATAATTTGGAGAGCTAGTTGGTTTTCTATGGCTGATGCAACCTAGAATAATTTTCTCCCAGATTCTTACACGATCCTTAAGGTCTTTGATTTTGGTTGAGTGTTGCCCAGTAGTAAAAATTTCTTGAGAAACAAGAGTTAGGTCATAGTGTTTGTCCATATCACTGCATTTTATCCCATTGCCATCAGATCCAATCAACTTAGCAATGTAATCTTCGGTGATGGTAATCTTCTTCCCTAGAACGTAAGAAGTAACTTGAGTGTTAGAAGTAGAATGAAGTTCTTCTGAGGTTTGAACAACAGGAGCTTGTTGAGGTGAAGAAGATGGTTGAACGTCCTTTGAAGAAGAAGCCATTGTTCACAAGAAAAAGGGTTTTGAAATGAAAATGCAGAGAGTACGAACAAAATAGAAAGCAAGAAAAATGTGAAGGTGAAAGTTAAAGGTGAAGTGTTTGTGAGGTGAAAATAACCATATATATAGAGATTGAAACGGTAAAAAAAACACAATTAGTGGAGAACATAAATGCACAAAACATGATGATTAACTGCATTAATTGAACTCTGACAGGGGAGTGGCGTAAAATATTTTGGAACAGTTACCAACGTGACTAACGCCTCAACTTTGTCTTTTCAGCCGTTTCAGTTTCCCAGAATTTGAACACGTATTCTGCCTCGGAGGACAGTTGTTCAAGTGCTGACGTGCATGTTCTGTCCTCCCTCAAAGTTTGAACATGTAATCAGATTCAGAGGACACCTTGAGCAGCATTGACAGGTGTTAATGTAATGATATGCATGTTATTTACTTGACACAAAAGTTCTAAGAACCAAACCGTCAGATCTTCTGAGACAATTTTCCTTCTTATATCAGAAGAACTATTGGTCAGAAGATAAAGAATTAAAGAAATTTTGAGCGTTAAATATATAGATTTAAACATAGTCATTCTGGAAACAATTCCATACCGAGGTTAGTCAGAATGAATTTGAACCTATCCTCAGCAAGGGGTTTAGTAAAGATGTCAGCCCATTGATGGTTTGTATCTATGAATTTTAAAAATAAAATTCCCTTATGAGTATAGTACCTAATGAAGTGATGTTTAACTTCTATGTGTTTAGCTCTAGAATGTAAAATGGGGATTTTAGAAAGACATATGGCAGAAGTATTATCACAGAGGATAGGAATGTTACTCTCGTAAATGTTGAAATCCTCAAGATGATTCTTCATCCAAAGCATCTGAGTACTACATCCAGCTGCTACTATATATTCAGCTTCAACAATTGAGAGTGCAATTGTTGATTGTCTTTTGTTGGACCAAGATATTAGATTGTCTCCCAGAAATTGGCAACTTCCAGAAGTACTTTTTCTTTATGTTCTATCTCCAGCGAAATCAACATTTTAGTACCCTACAAGCTTATATTCTCTGGACTTTCTGTAGCATAAGACAAGGTTAGTAATACCTTTTAGATACCTGGAGATTCTCTTAACAACTTTTAAGTGAGTCTCTCTAGGATCTGATTGGAATCTGGCACATAAACAAACGCTATACAAAATATCTGGTCTTGAGGCAACTAAGTAAAGGAGAGAGCCATTCATACCTCTGTAGATCTTCTGATCTACTTTCTTACTTACCTTTTCCTTCTCCAGAATACAAGTGGGATGCATTGGAGTTTTAGAGATTTTACTTTCTAACATGTCATATTTCTTCATAAGTTCTTTGACATATTTGCTTTGATGAATATAGGTTCCTTCTGATGTTTGATTTATTTGAATTCCCAGAAAGAACTTCAATTCTCCCATCAGGCTCATTTCAAATTTTGCCTGCATAGACTTAACAAATTGCTTGCCCAAAGAACTTTTATTAGATCCAAATATAATATCATCTACATAAATTTGAAAAATGAGAATATCATTTTTAAATATTTTACATAAAAGAGTTGTGTCCACTTTCCCTCTGGTAAAATTATTTTCTAAAAGAAAATTACTTAATCTTTCGTACCAAGCTCTAGGAGCTTGCTTCAGACCATATAAAGATTTTTTTCAATTTGTAAACATGTTCTGAATATTTAGTGTTTTCAAAACTAGGGGGTTGGTGCACATAAACTTCTTCATCAATATAACCATTTAAAAATGCACTCTTGACATCCATATGATAAAGAGTGATGTCATGATTTACAACAAAAGAAATTAAAAGTCTGATAGATTCTAACCTTGCGACTGGTGCAAAGATTTTTGTATAGTCTATTCCTTATTGATGACTATAACCTTGTGTAACCAGCCGTGATTTGTTTCTGACAACTTCACCTTGTTCATTGAGTTTGTTTCTGAATACCCATTTGGTTCCAATGATGTTGAATCCTTTGGGTCTTGGAACTAAATCCCATATGTCATTTCTGGCGAATTGATTTACTTCTTCCTGCATTGCAAGTATCCAATCATTTTCTGAAAGAGCTTCATCCACAGAAGTTGGTTCAATCAGTGAAACTAATCCCATTATTGATTCTTCAGAGTTTCTGAAGGAGGATCTTATTCTGATTGGATCATCTTTCTTTCCCAGAATTTTATCTTCTGGATGATTCAACGTGCTTCTGGATTGTCTCTTCTAACTGGGTTCTTCAAAAGTTGTTGAGGTAGTTGTTTTGTCTTGCTCTGTAGATGGTTGTTCTTCATATGTTCTTTCTTCAGTGATTTGAACTTCTATATTTGCAAGAGATTCATTTTGCTTTGGCTTTTCAAGACCAAGCTTATCATCAAATTTGACATAGATGGATTCTATCACAATTCGTGTTTTTGTATTGTATACTCTGTATCCTTTTTAACATTCAGAGTATCCTAACATATAACATTTTTGAGCCTTAGAATCAAACTTGTTCAGAGGATCGTTAGTGTTCAGAATAAAATAAGTGCATCCAAAAGGATGAAAATAAGAAATGTTGGGCTTTCTGTTCTTCCATAATTCATAAGGAGTCTTCTCCATAATAGGTCTTATAGAGATTCTATTCTGAATATAGCACACTATATTTACTGCTTCTTCCCAAAAGTGTTTAGCCATGTTAGTCTCATTGATCATGGTTCTGGCCATCTCTTGTAATGTTTTGTTCTTACGTTACACAACTCCAATCTGTTGTGGAGTTTTAGGGCAAGAGAAATTATGTGAGATGCCATTTTCATTAAAAAATAATTCCAATTTTAAGTTTTCAAATTCTCCACCATGATCACTTCTGACTTTGACAATTCTAAACTCTTTTTCATTTTGAACTTGTTTACAGAAGTTAGAAAATACACCAATTGACCCATCCTTGTGTCTAAGAAACTTTACCCATGTTCATCTGCTATAGTCATCTACGATCACCAATCCATACTTCTTACCACTGATTGAGGCAGTTTTCACTGGTCCAAACAAATCAATGTGCAGAAGTTCTAATGGTCTAGAGGAAGAAACAACATTTTTAGATTTAAAAGCAGGTTTAACAAATTTGCCTTTCTAGCATGCTTCACACAGAGCTTATGAGTTGAACTTCAAATTTGGAAGTCCTCTGACCAAATTGATTTTTTTAATCTGAGATAATCTTCTCATATTAACATGTCCCAATCTTTTGTGCCAGACCCATTGCTCAGTGTCCACAGACATAAGACATTTTACATTCTGACTTTTTAGTTCAGAAAATTTTATTTTATAGATGTTGTTCTTTCTCTTCCCATTAAATAGGATTATTCCATCTTTCTGGCTAGTAGCTTTATAGATCTTTTGATTAAAGATTATATCATAACTGTTATCACTTAATTGACTTATTGATAACAAGTTATGCATCAATCCTTTTACTAACAGAACAATAGAAATAGAGGGAAGAGTACCGTTACCAATAGTTCCAGAGCCAATGATCTTTCCTTTTTGATTGCCTCCGAAACCTACGTAGCCTCCAGCTTTTAGCTCAAGACTTTGGAACATATGCTTTCTTCCCGTCATGTATCGCGAGCATCCAGAGTCAAGGTACCAAGATTGGTGTTTCAATCTTGTTGTTAAAGACATCTGCAACATACACAATTTTATCTTTGGGTACCCATATCTTTCTGGGTCCTTGTTTGTTAGAATTTACAAACTTTTGATTGAGTTTGAATTTCTCACCAAAACTTGTAGAACAAGATGATTCACTAGTATATTTTAAATCATGATTATGACCATATGTGAAGTGAGAACTTAATGGTGTGTTAACTTTAATAATCATATCATAAACTTGTTTAAATTTTAGTGGTGCTTCTCATGTAGGTTTTATGTATCCTATGCCTCTTCTACCATTTCAGCTAACTCCATAGATCATTAAGGAAATTTTGCTTCTATCTATGTTTTTAGCTAGAAATTTTTGAAAACTGTAATCATATTGCTTTATGATATTATCAGAACAAATTGAAACTTCTGATTCAGATTCTTTTTTAGCTTTAAGTTTTTCAAAAGAGATTTCTAGTTTTAAAAAGTTTTCTTTTAGCTCGGAGTTTTCTGCTTTAAATTTTCTAGTTTCCTTAAATTCAGATACTAGACTTTGTTTCAGATCTTTGTATTTGAATTGAAGGTTCTGATATTTTTCAAGAATTTCTAAGAGGTTGTCTTCTAATTGAGTTCTAGATAGTTTAGAAAATACCTCTTCTGTATCAGAATCTGATTCTGATTCTGATGAGTTGACATCATCTGGTATTTTTTCCATCAGTACAATGTTGGCGTGTTCATCGTCTGATTCTGATTTAGGTTCAAAAGATTTGGAGTCATCCCATGTGGCCATGAGACTTTTCTTCTTCTCTCTGTTGAACTTCTTTCCAAGCTTCTCTTTCTGAAGTTTGGGGCAGTCACTTTTGTACTGTCCAGGTTCCTTCCATTCAAAGAAAACCACTTCTTTACTTCTGGACTTCTTGTAACCAGAGGATGGTTCATAGTGATTGCTTGATCTTCTGGGATTCCTGAACTTCTTTTGACGATGCTTCCAGAGTTGTTGAACTCTTCTGGAAAGAAGTGATAGTTTGTCTTCTTCTGATAAGCCTCTAGAGCTTTTTTCTTCTGCCTGAAAAGCTTTAGATTCAGATTTGTTAGATTTAAGGGAAACATACTTACCTTTCTTCTGAGGTTCATCTTCTTCAAATTCTATCTCATGACTTCTCAATGAGCTGATCAATTCTTCAAAAGATATCTCATTCAAATTCTTTGACAGCTTAAGAGCAGTGACCATGTGTCTCCAAGCCTTTGGAAAGCTTCTGATGATCTTATTTACATGATCTGCTGTTGAGTAGCCTTTTGTCGCTCCCGATAGATGAGACTAGCCCAGATAAGGGTACAGACGCGAACGGTCGGCGAGAGGGACAATGAGAACACACAGCCGTGAACTCACTGGAGATGAAAAGAGTCGCCAGCTAGGCATTTTTATCCCGGAGGAAAGGCAATGCTGCATAGGCCTAGAAAAGGAATGGATAAGACGGTCGCGAACCAGAGAGACTGAGAAAGGGGGTTGGTTACAACCTGGGAAGGTATTAGCACCCAGATTGTCCGTCGTACTCGACGGGATCCACGCTTAGAAGATTTGTATTTTAAAGGGGTAGTGTCAGTGCAATCTGTGTATAAAAGAGCTGGAAAGCAAAATGTACAGGTGTCTGTGTAAAGTGTATAAGTCATGTGAAGTATGAAAGTGTCAGTGTAAGAACAGAGTGAAATGCCCAAGATCATGAGGCTAAAAGAATAATGCTGGAAAGAGGGGGAATATACAGAGACTTTTGTTCGATAACTGTTAAGTTATGCCTACGTATCCTCTCGTGCAATGAGGAAGTCAGAACACCGTAGTTCGACCCAAAGAGACTGAAAGATGAGTTGACTTGTGAACTGCTTGCTTGTCAATGCTCAAGTGTATGACCTGTCTGGCTCAGATGCAAACTGTCTTGCATTAGACGGAAGAAGCAAGTTCTCGTTTGTGAGTGAAGATGATGAGAAAAGAATCCCGAAGGAGACGATTATTGTTTGTTTGATGATTTCAGTCTTTTATTGCCTTTGAAAGTTTGTCATAAGTTAATGAGCTTAAACCTAAACCAATGGGTTAGTAAACTCATCACATCTTCCCTCTGATTAGGGGTAATGAGAATACCTTAAGTGTGAAGTCAGATTCTCACACCTAATCACCTTTGATGTAGGGTTAAGATCATTAACCTACTTGTGATTATTTAGATGTTTTTGTTGTTTTTGTTTAGTGTTAAGTAATGAGGTTAAGCCATAATCAGGGATTAAACAGACTCATTACACCATCCTAATAGAAGGATAATAGATGAGAATGTTTAAGCTGAGGAAAGCTCCTCAACTTAATCCATGATTAGGGATTAGACTCATGACAAAACAAGCCTTTGATTAAGTGGATTTTAGATTAATGATATGATGATGAAGTGTTTTTTATGATTTGTAAGACAACTTGAGGGGGACTTGTCCATTAACACTAGGGTTAGTCCTTCTTAACCAATTAAGGAAGAAATAGAACCCTAATGCAAGGCCCAAGTTACAAGTGTAATGTCTTGATAGTTATTAAGTGAATTGATTAAGAGAGTTAAACACATTAAGGGTTTAACACTTAGGATTAAAGTTATACACTCCATCCTAGTAGAAGGATGCAGGCATAAGCTTAATCACAAAGCCTTAAAGCCTTTAGGGTTTAGTCCCTGATTATGAGGTGAGAAGAGAGGACTCAAAAGAGACACAAAGGTTAAAAGCTAAGTGGGAAAAGTCTAATCCTAATATTCACATGTTCGGATGGTCCTAGGTTAGTGAGGTTTCTATCCTAAAGGAGGAAAAGAAAAAAAGATGAAAGGAGAAATAAGAATGAGATGAGAATGCAACATGAAGGTAAGATGAATAATGAATAAGATAAAGAGATGAGAATGCGAAATGGAGATAAGATGAATAATGAACAAAAAGAGCCTACGCCAGTAGGACTTCCAGATGCAACAACATGTAGTAATTAAAATCGGGCCATAGCGTTACCGAACGGAGAAGGTCCGTTGCCTCTTCAATTAGCGCAAGGAGAAATATCAAGAAAAAGTATCAACTCCAAAACGGATTCAACTCCAAAACAGAGAGAAACAAGGATCAACATCAAAAAATCGATTCATAAAATGCCAAGGTTTAAGTGCACCGAGATCACAAGAAAGAATTAATCATAAGGTCATCGTCAAGCTACATCCGCCAACATTGAAATTGGACAACGAACCTACAAAACATCAAACAAAACAACAACAAAAAACTACAACCAAGATTAAACAAAATCGAACTCAAACAAAATAAAAATGAATAATCCAATTCCAACCAAATTCTTAAAAACTTAATATTAATTAGGAACTAATTAGCTATAAAAGTTTAACTACAATTCTAACAAAACAAATATTAATAAACTTCTAACTCAAAACTCTAAACTATACTAATATTAAACACAAGAACTCTAAAAATAAATCCTAACCTTTTACAAATATTAACTAAGACAAATATGTATATATAAAAAAAATATTTAGAGAAAACTATAACCAATTTTTTTTAAAAAAGGAAAAAAAAAAACTAAATACATCTAACAATGCTCTAAAATCAAAAAGAAAAAAAGAAAAGAAAGGGAGGGAGGCTGGATCGATGTGGGTGATAGGAAAAGCAGGGAGAGATTGGGCTGCTAGAATATGTTTGGCCCATGGTTCCATTGCAAGACCTAAAAATAAAATATAATCAAAGTAAAAAAAATAGAGAAAATATAAATCAAAAACATCAAGAACAAAATGCAAGCCCTGTTCGCCTCTGACTTCTCCTAGAAGCGGCGTCACTTGGCCAAACCAAAACATCACACCGCTGTCTCTCTCTCTTTTCTCTTTATCGCCGCCGGTCTCTCTCTGTAAATTCCGCTTCTTGTCCGCTCAAAGACCTTCGTCGGAGACAAAACAAAGCGGCAACGACCTTCTCTTCTTCAAATGAAAGCGTCATCGCCGACGGACCTCCATTTCGAGTCGCGATTCTCCATCTCGATCTCGAATCTCTTGGTCTCGTCCTCTAATCTGAACTTCTCTGCTTCATCTATTCTCTTTATCGGTTTTGTTCTGATCTATGTGTTGTGCTGTTAGGGTTTCCGAAGATGTTGCTGTCGTGGTTAATTCGTTGGAGGGAAAAGTTGAAGACAGTTTGTTATTTGTTGATTTGAAACGGTGGAGGGAAGGTTAATGGAGTTTCTGGGCTTGTCGAAGCAAGGGAGGTTGAAGGTTGAGATTTTTACAGGCTTGGATTGAGGTTCGGTCGAAGGAATGGCCGGAGGAGATAATTGCAGGGTCGGACATGAGAGAACCAGAAATGGGGCAAAGGAATTCTCGAGGTGGATTTCCGGTAGTTTTTGAAGTGTTGAAGAAAATCATTTTTCTTCCACTTAGATTCCCCTTTTTTGCGCCTCCCCATTTCTTGTTTGTGTTTGTGTGAATCTCCATGTGAAAAATGGTTCAAGTGTTTTTTGGGTGTATTGACTTCAGCTCATGGCGGCGAATGGTTCCCCTTGGCTTTCTCCAGGTTTGGTCTCTCGTCCTGTTTTGAAAACTCTCATTCTTCTCTCGGCCTCCGTCGGCTTTTCATCTTCATCTTTTTCTCATTTCTGTATTTCTGTTTCAGCTCTGTTGTTGTTGTGGTTTGATGGAGGAGATAGAGGTGAGGTGATGCTGAATGTTGCGGTTTGGAGTAGTTGTTGTGGTGTTGCTGTTGTTTGCGTGATGGAGAAGAGTGTTGAGGCAGGAGATGTGTTGTTGATGTTGTGTCCGCGAGAAGAGTGATGAAATTTTTTGAGGTTATGGCTGTTGTTGATGTGAGGCGTGAGAAGAGTGATGAAATTTTTTTGAGGTTATGGCTGTTGTTGATGTGAGGCGTGATGAAGGACGTGCGGAGTGGCTTCTTGCCCAAAATTGGTGAGGTTGTGTGATGCGTGTTGAAGGAGTGATGGTGAGGTGATGGCTGGGTATAGAGATGGAGGGTTTGGTGCGAAGATTGCGTACGATGGCGTGTTGGAAGAGAGAGATATGTGTGAGGCCGTACGGAAGTGGTGCAGAGAAAGAGCTAGTTGGAGTGTTGGAGTGATGCTGAAAGTTTTCTTTGTGGGAGTGGGCTGAAGGTGTACGGGAGAAGAGTGGGTCAGCTGTGTACGAAATCGTGAGGAAAAGTAGCAACCAAAAAAATGATGTGTGTATTGCAGTGGTATTATGTTGAGAACAAAAATGGTGGGGGTCACGTAATGCTTGCCTTGAAATTGATATTGTAGAGTGGAATATTAGAAAGAAAAAGGAATATGCAATTGCTTTAAAATTAATAGCAGGTTGTACAAAAGAGGGGGTCCGCAAAGGGGATGGTGGGGAGTAGGACGAAATTTTTGTAATGGAGTCACTTGAGAATTAGCATAAGTTTCTCTTCCCCTTTTTTTTATTCATGTCTCAACTTTTTGTGTAAGTGAATTATGATTGAGAAAATAACACGGACTTTAATAATGGATGTAATAACAAAATTAAAAGAAAGATGTTTAATGAATAAAATTGGAAAATGGTTCTAAAAAAATGGTCATATGAACAATGAATAAATTTGGATAATGAATTGGTTAATGAAATGGGATGTGACTAAGAAAAAGGGTTTGGAAGTGGATAATGGTTTATGGAAAATAAAATAAAATGGTAAATGATAAATGGTTTATGAAGTGGATATTCAGATAATCGAAAATAATGGACATGGTGAAATCGTTGTGAATTAGGATGTGAAAAATGGTTAGGAAATGATGGAAACGGGTATTTATCAATTGGACATGAACTAAATCAAAGGCCACTGATGCACAATACACTTGAGTTTGATCCAACACCAAATTTATACCAACTCCCACACGCCTCAGATGAAATAAACACGACTGTCACAAGACAACTTGCAATTGAAACAACAACCCTCTAAATCTCTTTGAAATCTTGACTTGATTATGGAACTTGATGACCTCCATAACCCAACTCGAGACACATACTTCTTGAAAGTTATTTGAGAATGAAGATAGCCTGAGATGCTGAGAAGACAAAAATATCCGTGTAACTTGAAGAAGAAGAAAATATCCTGATGATATGCCAGATGCACATTGAATAGTCCTTGCAGTCATGAAATCCTTGAAGACCGCCAAACTAGGGAAATAAACCCTTAATTTAGCGACAAAAGAAAAGAGAGGACGGTGCCACTGATGGCTGCATAGCCAAAACCTTGAATTCTCTGATAATCCGTAAATAATGCACGAGACCCTAGTCCTGATGAAAATTGATCCCATGCCTCAGAAGTTATGCAAATGAATATGAATTCTAAATGTTAATGAAAGACGGGCGAAGAAAGAAAAAAAAAACAGAGGGCAAATTTGGGGTGTCTACAGCTGCCCCTATTCAAACATGAGTTAGCTGTGCAGGGTGTAAGCAGCGGCTTAACAGGCAAACAAGATAACTTGTGGTTGAATATCAAAGACAGTCCAAAATTTGCACTCACAGAATGAAGAAGAAAAGGGATATAGGTTGTAAAAGAAAAGTAAAGTATATTGTAAAGCATGGGCGACGGAGGACGACCGTCAAGCAGAGGACGACTGCTGGGTAAATAGCAATGACGGGGACGGCCGACACGCTGGGGAAAGCGTGGGAAATGAAGCAATGACGGGGACGGCCGACATGCTGGGGATAAAAGGTAAAGCCAAGACGGGGACGGCCGACTAGCTGGAAAAAAAATAAGATTACGATGGGGACGGCCATCAAGATAAAGCTGTAGAATTCCCTGGGGATTAATGAAACATGACGGGGACGGCCATCAAGTTCATAAAGCAAAGTAACCGACGATGGGGACGGCCATCGGGCTAAAAAGGAAAAGGGACCACGACGGGGACGGCCATCGGGCTAAAAAGGAAAAGGGACCACGACGGGGACGGCCATCGGGTTAAAGAATAAATGAAATAAACAGATGATGGGGTACGGCCATCAAAGGTGGAGGACGATCACCTAGCAGGGGACGGCTGCTCCGTTGGGTTAAAATGAGGGACGGTCATCTAAGGTGGAGGACGACCACCAGGCAGGGTACGGCTGCCGAAAAAA
Organism: Lathyrus aphaca; assembly: GCA_963966055.1. Lineage (NCBI taxonomy): Eukaryota > Viridiplantae > Streptophyta > Magnoliopsida > Fabales > Fabaceae > Lathyrus > Lathyrus aphaca. Next base: position 569,894,906 of record OZ014520.1, on the reverse strand, counting down.
TATCACGACATAGGACGAATGTCGGATAAAAGGTCAACGATGGGGACGGCCATCGGACGAGCATGATGGAGGACGACCATCAAGAGGTGGAGGACGACCACCTAGCAGGGGACGGCTGCTCTCAGGGTTTATCATGACACAGGACGAGTGTCAGATAACCAAAATCAACAATGGGGACGGCCATTGGATGAGCATGATGGAGGACGACCATCAAGAGGTGGAGGACGACCACTTAGCAGGGTACGGCTGCTTTCAGGGTTATCATAACACAGGACGAGTGTTAGATAAAAAGAAAATTTGTTGGCGATCTACTGGGGATTTAGTAAACACGGACGAGCGTTTACATCCAAGAAACAAAAGGTATAAGTGTTTGGTATTGTGTATAGATTAAAGATGCGGACGAGCATCCTTAAGACTATGATACGGACGAGTATCATGTAGAAACAAACTGACACATGTTCAGAGATGATGATACAGACGAGTATCAACTGGTTAACAAAGAACACGGACGAGTGTTGCATCTGAAAGGACTCTTCTGGGGAATAGTAGACACAGACGAGTATCTATATTCAAGAAGACAGAAGTGTTTGACATGGTGTATGGATTAAAGATGCGGACGAGCATCCTTAAGACTATGATACGGACGAGTATCATGTAGAAACAAACGCTTGACGCATGTTCTGAGATGATGGTACGGACGAGTACCAACTGGTTAACAAAGAACAAGGACTAGTGTTTCATCTGCGAGGATATAAACAGTGTATACAAGATACGGACGAGTATCTGTATAAGTAAGATAAGTATGAGTATGAGTGATGTATAGATGAGTGTTTAACTGTTGGGGAGAGTGACACGGACGAGTGTCAAAAGGAGAAAAACATAGTATAAACAAGTATCTGATATACAAAGTGTTTAGGTTACTTGGCTGAGGAAAATGACATGGACGGATGTCAAGGAAATATATAAGTATCTGTGAGTGCAAAGAGGATGCTTTGGCTTTCTGCTGGGGATATGACACGGACGGATGCCACAAGGGGTATATACTGATGTTTGTGAATGTAAGGCAACTGTTTTAGCTTTAACTCTCCACTGGGGAATCTGGGGAGCATTCTGTATACTACTGACGGGTTGAAAGCTTTTAACTCTGATGGGAATGAAGTGTTGGCAACCTGATGCTTGTTGGAGAGGTTTTCACTAGAGGAAAGACGACTCTGCGTGAGGTATACTTCGTTTAACTGCTTTGAATATCTGCTGAGGATCTGATCATCCTGTTCTGACTCCACTGGGGAGAATTTCTCCTTGCTCTGCTGGGGAAATCCCTTGGAAATGAGAATCCCGATGACTCTATGGGGAAAGATCATCTTTAGACTTGGCTAGGGAAGATGCTTGATCACACAATCCTGCTGAGGAGGGAATTCTGATAATTCTAACTTTGTGGGGAAGCAAGGCCTTCAGCTTCTTGTTGGGAAAACTTCGCTGTGGAAAGATAAGTCCGCTTGGGGACGAGAACGATTCAATTAGCCTTGAAGTTCTGTTGGGGTTATCATCTGTTCCAACTCAGCTGGGGATGTGAACCTTCATGGTTGAGAAAAGATTTGGCAATGCTCTGCTGAGGAGAGACTTTGTTGGAGAATTAGAGATCGAAATAAGCCAAATTAAGCCCCGTGTATAGCATGACGACTGTGCTGGGAAGATATGCCAATGAAAATTGGCTTTGACTGAATGCGAATAACCAACTCCTCATGAGGGAATCTTGTCGGCTGAAAGAAGATCTTTATGCTCGGGGAAGAAATAAACTTCCAATGCCCTGCTGGTAAAATAAATACCAGACATTCCCTGAGAATTAACACAGTGCTTCAAACTTCTGAGCTCAACAAAAGCATTACTGATCATCCTGAGTGAACAAGCATCCCTTTACTCTTCCAATGGCCTCAGATTGCAACGTTTATAAAAGATCGTCTTCAGAGGATTTTACAGAAGACTTGGCATCCAGAATTGCCCCAGTGTCTTCAAACTCTCGCAGAAATTCAACAAGTCTTGAGATAACTGCCCCAGATTACGTCTTGAAACGATTCTTGCCCCACATCAGAGCTAAAACAGAAACCATGCGGTATGAAGATGCAATGCAAATGATGTACAATGCAGACGTATGCTCAAAACCAAAGATATGAAACAAGGATGGTTGGGAGCTAGGGCCAGGTTGATAGATATATATATATTTTTTGGTTGCCAAGCAATTGGACTTTGAAGGTGAATTACCAGACGAGAACTGGTTTATTGAAGGTAGGCCAACAGACGAGAACTGATGGGCAAAGAATAAGTCGTCAGACGAGAACTGACTACTTGGGGTTCATTGTCAAACGAGAATTGACTCTGAAAAAGAATGAATACCAGAAGGGAACTGGCGTTCAATGGGTTGAATGAAAAGGTGACCAGACGAGAACTGGTTAAAAGATTCGCCTACCAGACGAGAACTGGTATTTGAAATTGGTTTGCCAGACGAGAACTGGACTTTGGGTTTGTCTGCCGGACTAGGACTAGACTTTAAAAGGGTTTACCAGACGAGAACTGGACTTTGAAAAGTTTTACCAGACGAGAACTGGACTTTGGATTGATTTGTAAGCTGGGGTTACGGGGCCCTGGATGAGATCTGATGTTGCGGGGTTGTGACCAATGCAAATATGATGCATATGCTCTATATGCTCGAGCGAAGTGACATGAATAACGTATGCAAATGATTTATGCAATGATTATGAAAAGCTAGAAAAACTCCCAAGGATGGGGAGAAAAGTCATAGGTGACAAGGCTTCTGGTTGAGAAGGGTGACAAAGGCGACGGTGGGTAGCATGATTTCCCGACACTCGTCTTGAACTTGGGGATCACCGATATAACTTGCTCTGTGAAGCTAAAGTTTGCCCCTGTTGGGCGAGTCTCTGAACAGACTGTTGCTGATTATCCAATTCTTGGCATGGTGGACTTGGATGTCCTCTCGAGGAGAGTTGCACTTAGTGAGCTCTGGAAGTATTCTGCCCCGGTATGAGCGTGGAAGCGACCTGACTCACTCTGACTGAGCATTGGAAGAAATGACCCTTAGTCAACGGAAACTCCGGGTGTCCTGCCCCTGTTTGGCAGATTCAGCTCTGATCAACTGACTTTGAATGACGTTCCTCGATCAACTGATGCTTGGGAACTCTCTTTACCCTGACAGGTTCCTTGGTCAACAAAACCACTGGATAACATGCCCCTGATTCATAGGCCTACAAGATGCTCTTGATTCTGGTCATCATTGTTGAATGACCAAGTTCCCTCGTGATTGCTCTTCGTAGGAACTTCCCCGGTGTCACAAACTGACTTGCAATCAAAACTGTTCATTTACAAATGGTAATTTTAATGCAGTACACATGCATGTTTTTGAAAATTTATTTATTTTGATGCCGTGACAGTGTGTGACGAATGGACGATTAGTCCAAACGTAGTGTTGAGTTAGTAAATCGTTAGGAGTCAGTTTACGCAACCTTGTCGTAGTATGCTTTCAGAATTTGAACCTGATTCAATTAGGACTTTCAAGGGTTATGACGTAGTCTGGTTCACGGTTTTTAGAAAGAAAGATTTATGGCTCAAAGTTTATTTGTGCCCACCCATTCTCCTTGATGTTCTCCGGTCCTATATTCAGCTAATTCGACTTAAGCGCTCGCTTCTCACAAGGGTTTTGTAATGATTAAGGAACCAATGACGTTGATGGTTTACGCACCAATGAGGTTTCTTGGAGTAACAGTCACCCATTCTGACTTCGTGTCTGGTCACACGACTTTGTTCTCATGGAATATATTTTTTTTATTCCCTAACTTTTGCCTGGACTGATTCTCTTTTTGAATTTTCGATTTTGAAGTCCAGCGGGATGCCCTAACTTTTGCCTAAGTCATATGTCTTCACACATTTTTTGACTTAGCGGGCTTTATTTCTTTTTTTTTCTTTGATTTTTGTTGAACAAATCGTGTGACACTGGCTTGTCATGACTTGCTGAAAGGGTTGACCGCTTCAATCCTTTGTTGGTGAGGGATAACCATTGTGGTTTCACGTCCCTTGACCTCTTGAGGTGTAATGAATAAAGGTAATGGATCCTCGGATGCACACTCCTTTGGAAATTTGAACGCTCGGTCAAATTAACTGATAACTACCCTGCCCCGGGTTGAATGTGAGGGTTTTTTTTTTGTTTAGAAAAGAAACTCCTACTTCAAGGCTCAAAGGGGTTGACGAGGGTCTATCTCCCTTATATCTCCGGTGTTTGGGAATTGAAGCAATGCCTGTACATTGTCAGCAGGTTCTACTCTGAAAGCATACCTTCAACAATTATGGGTATCCAGTTGTCATCATCCTCCCTCAAACCTGCTAAACAACAGTGACATAGATGGGAGGTAAATGGATGCAATTTTTTTGTTTTTGTTTTTTTTCAATGCAAGTAAAGAAAAATGAGCGAATGCGACATAATTGATTCAAAAGTGCAAGATCACTACATTAACATTACCATTTAAAATAACAATGCTTAAAAGACAAGTAGTTGCTAATAGGAAAGAAACTACAAATGCAGATGATAAAAAGGATACAACGATCACCAACTCTGATGACATGCTGTTGTCTGAGCCACTGAAATCAGGATACGCTTCTTCCGAAGTCTTTGAACTTAATCAGGTGAAAGGTTGACGTGCACAACCAAGCTTCCTTCGGGAAAGGAGATGTAGCCCTTGTCGATCAATTGTTGTACTCTGGCTTGAAAAGCTTTGCAATCTTCAGTTGAATGCCCCATTGATCCACCATGATACCCGCACTGCTCATGAGGATTGTACCCTGGAGGGTACGGCTCTGGCAACGGCTTGAGAGGTTTAGGAACCACCAAAGAGCTCTGAATTAGATGTGGCAAGAGTTCACTATATGCCATGGGGACTGGATGAAGAGGAGCAATCCTTCTTTCCATATTGTTACGAGGCCTTGGCTGGCTCTGAAGTTGATTCTGAAGTCTTCGACCAGGAGATTGCAGATTTGGACGAGGAGGAGCCCAGGGTTTCTGACACGGTGCTCTAAACATTGCCGAATGCCCATAAGAGTAACCAGATTCAGGAACAGATGATCTCTGAGAAGATGTTGGTCTAGAATATTTGATATTTGCCATGACGGCACTGACGCCATCCCATTCTTCCTCTTGGGAGCTAACAACAGACTCTCCTTCACTAGCTGGGATATTCGAAAAGTCCTGGATCTTTCCACTTTTGAGCAGGCTCTCAATGCGTACTCCAACTATCATCAAATCAGAGAAGCTTGTCATCCCAATGCTACTCATTCTTTCCAAATATGGACCCTGCAAGGTGCCCACGAACAGGTCAATTAATTCTCTGTCTGAAAGTGGTGGTTGTACTTGGGCTGCCAATTCTCTCCACCGTTGTGCATATTCTCTGAAAGATTCACCACTCCTCTGGGATAGGCTCTGCAAGTGCGTGCGATTGGGCGCCACGTCCATATTGTACTGGTATTGCTTTACGAAAGCTCTGGATAAATCATTCCAAGATCGAATATGACTGCTTTCCAAATCCAAGTACCAACTTAAAGATGCCCCACTTAAACTGTCCTGAAAACAGTGAATCATCAGCTTATCATTGCCGGCATAAGAAGTCATTTTTCTACAGAACATCACCAAATGACGCTTCGGGCAACTAACACCAGTGTATTTTTCAAACTTCGGAGTCTTGAAATCTGGAGGAATGACAAGACCAGGCACCAAACACAGAGTTAGAGCATCAAAACCGAAGGCATCAGGATCCGCTAAGGCTTTGAGTCGCTCGTCCAACACACGAAATCTTTCAGCAGGATCAATAACTTGTGGATCCTTGGTTTTCACAAGAGGGATTGCCCCTTGGAAGTTCGGCATGGGGAAAGCAAACCTCTGATAATCTGTAGTATCAGAAGAAGATGAAGGTCCACCCCGGACAGCAGATGGTTCAGGTACATTCTGATTCACGATCGGGGTCTGTACAGGTTGAGCTTGAGCAAGATTGTTCACTTGTGGAAGATCTTCATCAGGAGAAAGACCATACAACGGATTGGTCATTGAAGTGAAACCAGGTGGAAACTCAACATTCTGACTGTTGCTCTCTGACATAGCTACTGACGGCTTTCAAACTGACCCTTCTTAACTCTTGACACTGTTCAGTCTAGCTTCACACACTCTGTCGTCTTCTAACTGCGACCACTTGTTCAAACTGAGTACCGGGAAATCAACTGGCTGGTCATGGACAAAAGAGGAAGGATAAGCTCTCTGGAGGAAGGAAATGCAATGCTGATGCAAATGCGAAATGCAAAATGATAATGCAAAAGATGCAAAGACATGGGATCACAGCTAGAAACTGCCTGGAATCTGGGATACCGCCAAGAATCAAGTGTCTGTAACCACAAGATCTCTGTATAGTAACTCGAAATAGTAACTGAAAACCAGAGGTCAATAACTTCAGGATTATAATGACCGGATCAACAACTGTACTGGTAATGAGGGTATGTTGAGGTCAAGGGTTCCTGCAAACCTGTAAACAGCCCAACCCCCTCACAGGTGGTGTTCTAAAACAAAGATCCTCAGACTTGGATCAGTTATGAGAAGTGTAAACACTTCTAACCCGGAGGTACAGTGTTCACAATAACCATAACAATTCCTCCTCTAATTCACCTCAGTTTCTGAAGGTCAATACTAAAAGGTCATCCAGACTTAGCAGGCTTCCCCGATAGCCCTAGCATTGCAGGAAATCTGCAACACAGAGTTCTCAAGAAGAAACCCACATCTGAACCGTGTTTCATATTCCCGCACCAGACCGAAATGGAATGGGAAAGAATATGATTCACTCTAGCCTAGGTGTCACTCAGGTCCCAGGTATAGGACCTTAACTCTCAATGAATCACCCACCCACCAAAGAAAATAACCAGATCCAGCCAGCAGTACAGTATGATAATATGATATATGGAAAACTGTAAAGAAAGCAATGAATAAAGCTGTACAGAAAGCAGTAAATAAAGCAAATATACAAACACAAATAACACATAACACCCCCCAGTAAACACAAATCAAACAAGCGCTAGGAGGAACCCACAAAAAGAACCAGAAGCCCTGGTTGCAGTATAAGGGTCCCCAGCAGAGTCGCCAAGCTGTCGCTCCCGATAGATGAGACTAGCCCAGATAAGGGTACAGACGCGAACGGTCGGCGAGAGGGACAATGAGAACACACAGCCGTGAACTCACTGGAGATGAAAAGAGTCGCCAGCTAGGCATTTTTATCCCGGAGGAAAGGCAATGCTGCATAGGCCTAGAAAAGGAATGGATAAGACGGTCGCGAACCAGAGAGACTGAGAAAGGGGGTTGGTTACAACCTGGGAAGGTATTAGCACCCAGATTGTCCGTCGTACTCGACGGGATCCACGCTTAGAAGATTTGTATTTTAAAGGGGTAGTGTCAGTGCAATCTGTGTATAAAAGAGCTGGAAAGCAAAATGTACAGGTGTCTGTGTAAAGTGTATAAGTGATGTGAAGTATGAAAGTGTCAGTGTAAGAACAGAGTGAAATGCCCAAGATCATGAGGCTAAAAGAATAATGATGGAAAGAGGGGGAATATACAGAGACTTTTGTTCGATAACTGTTAAGTTATGCCTACGTATCCTCTCGTGCAATGAGGAAGTCAGAACACCGTAGTTCGACCCAAAGAGACTGAAAGATGAGTTGACTTGTGAACTGCTTGCTTGTCAATGCTCAAGTGTATGACCTGTCTGGCTCATATGCAAACTGTCTTGCATTAGACGGAAGAAGCAAGTTCTCGTTTGTGAGTGAAGATGATGAGAAAAGAATCCCGAAGGAGACGATTATTGTTTGTTTGATGATTTCAGTCTTTTATTGCCTTTGAAAGTTTGTCATAAGTTAATGAGCTTAAACCTAAACCAATGGGTTAGTAAACTCATCACATCTTCCCTCTGATTAGGGGTAATGAGAATACCTTAAGTGTGAAGTCAGATTCTCACACTTAATCACCTTTGATGTAGGGTTAAGATCATTAACCTACTTGTGATTATTTAGATGTTTTTGTTGTTTTTGTTTAGTGTTAAGTAATGAGGTTAAGCCATAATCAGGGATTAAACAGACTCATTACACCATCCTAATAGAAGGATAATAGATGAGAATGTTTAAGCTGAGGAAAGCTCCTCAACTTAATCCATGATTAGGGATTAGACTCATGACAAAACAAGCCTTTGATTAAGTGGATTTTAGATTAATGATATGATGATGAAGTGTTTTTTATGATTTGTAAGACAACTTGAGGGGGACTTGTCCATTAACACTAGGGTTAGTCCTTCTTAACCAATTAAGGAAGAAATAGAACCCTAATGCAAGGCCCAAGTTACAAGTGTAATGTCTTGATAGTTATTAAGTGAATTGATTAAGAGAGTTAAACACATTAAGGGTTTAACACTTAGGATTAAAGTTATACACTCCATCCTAGTAGAAGGATGCAGGCATAAGCTTAATCACAAAGCCTTAAAGCCTTTAGGGTTTAGTCCCTGATTATGAGGTGAGAAGAGAGGACTCAAAAGAGACACAAAGGTTAAAAGCTAAGTGGGAAAAGTCTAATCCTAATATTCACATGTTCGGATGGTCCTAGGTTAGTGAGGTTTCTATCCTAAAGGAGGAAAAGAAAAAAAGATGAAAGGAGAAATAAGAATGAGATGAGAATGCAACATGAAGGTAAGATGAATAATGAATAAGATAAAGAGATGAGAATGCGAAATGGAGATAAGATGAATAATGAACAAAAAGAGCCTACGCCAGTAGGACTTCCAGATGCAACAACATGTAGTAATTAAAATCGGGCCATAGCGTTACCGAACGGAGAAGGTCCGTTGCCTCTTCAATTAGCGCAAGGAGAAATATCAAGAAAAAGTATCAACTCCAAAACGGATTCAACTCCAAAACAGAGAGAAACAAGGATCAACATCAAAAAATCGATTCATAAAATGCCAAGGTTTAAGTGCACCGAGATCACAAGAAAGAATTAATCATAAGGTCATCGTCAAGCTACATCCGCCAACATTGAAATTGGACAACGAACCTACAAAACATCAAACAAAACAACAACAAAAAACTACAACCAAGATTAAACAAAATCGAACTCAAACAAAATAAAAATGAATAATCCAATTCCAACCAAATTCTTAAAAACTTAATATTAATTAGGAACTAATTAGCTATAAAAGTTTAACTACAATTCTAACAAAACAAATATTAATAAACTTCTAACTCAAAACTCTAAACTATACTAATATTAAACACAAGAACTCTAAAAATAAATCCTAACCTTTTACAAATATTAACTAAGACAAATATGTATATATAAAAAAAATATTTAGAGAAAACTATAACCAATTTTTTTTAAAAAAGGAAAAAAAAAAACTAAATACATCTAACAATGCTCTAAAATCAAAAAGAAAAAAAGAAAAGAAAGGGAGGGAGGCTGGATCGATGTGGGTGATAGGAAAAGCAGGGAGAGATTGGGCTGCTAGAATATGTTTGGCCCATGGTTCCATTGCAAGACCTAAAAATAAAATATAATCAAAGTAAAAAAAATAGAGAAAATATAAATCAAAAACATCAAGAACAAAATGCAAGCCCTGTTCGCCTCTGACTTCTCCTGGAAGCGGCGTCACTTGGCCAAACCAAAACATCACACCGCTGTCTCTCTCTCTTTTCTCTTTATCGCCGCCGGTCTCTCTCTGTAAATTCCGCTTCTTGTCCGCTCAAAGACCTTCGTCGGAGACAAAACAAAGCGGCAACAACCTTCTCTTCTTCAAATGAAAGCGTCATCGCCGACGGACCTCCATTTCGAGTCGCGATTCTCCATCTCGATCTCGAATCTCTTGGTCTCGTCCTCTAATCTGAACTTCTCTGCTTCATCTATTCTCTTTATCGGTTTTGTTCTGATCTACGTGTTGTGCTGTTAGGGTTTCCGAAGATGTTGCTGTCGTGGTTAATTCGTTGGAGGGAAAAGTTGAAGACAGTTTGTTATTTGTTGATTTGAAACGGTGGAGGGAAGGTTAATGGAGTTTCTGGGCTTGTCGAAGCAAGGGAGGTTGAAGGTTGAGATTTTTACAGGCTTGGATTGAGGTTCGGTCGAAGGAATGGCCGGAGGAGATAATTGCAGGGTCGGACATGAGAGAACCAGAAATGGGGCAAAGGAATTCTCGAGGTGGATTTCCGGTAGTTTTTGAAGTGTTGAAGAAAATCATTTTTCTTCCACTTAGATTCCCCTTTTTTGCGCCTCCCCATTTCTTGTTTGTGTTTGTGTGAATCTCCATGTGAAAAATGGTTCAAGTGTTTTTTGGGTGTATTGACTTCAGCTCATGGCGGCGAATGGTTCCCCTTGGCTTTCTCCAGGTTTGGTCTCTCGTCCTGTTTTGAAAACTCTCATTCTTCTCTCGGCCTCCGTCGGCTTTTCATCTTCATCTTTTTCTCATTTCTGTATTTCTGTTTCAGCTCTGTTGTTGTTGTGGTTTGATGGAGGAGATAGAGGTGAGGTGATGCTGAATGTTGCGGTTTGGCGTAGTTGTTGTGGTGTTGCTGTTGTTTGCGTGATGGAGAAGAGTGTTGAGGCAGGAGATGTGTTGTTGATGTTGTGTCCGCGAGAAGAGTGATGAAATTTTTTGAGGTTATGGCTGTTGTTGATGTGAGGCGTGAGAAGAGTGATGAAATTTTTTTGAGGTTATGGCTGTTGTTGATGTGAGGCGTGATGAAGGACGTGCGGAGTGGCTTCTTGCCCAAAATTGGTGAGGTTGTGTGATGCGTGTTGAAGGAGTGATGGTGAGGTGATGGCTGGGTATAGAGATGGAGGGTTTGGTGCGAAGATTGCGTACGATGGCGTGTTGGAAGAGAGAGATATGTGTGAGGCCGTACGGAAGTGGTGCAGAGAAAGAGCTAGTTGGAGTGTTGGAGTGATGCTGAAAGTTTTCTTTGTGGGAGTGGGCTGAAGGTGTACGGGAGAAGAGTGGGTCAGCTGTGTACGAAATCGTGAGGAAAAGTAGCAACCAAAAAAATGATGTGTGTATTGCAGTGGTATTATGTTGAGAACAAAAATGGTGGGGGTCACGTAATGCTTGCCTTGAAATTGATATTGTAGAGTGGAATATTAGAAAGAAAAAGGAATATGCAATTGCTTTAAAATTAATAGCAGGTTGTACAAAAGAGGGGGTCCGCAAAGGGGATGGTGGGGAGTAGGACGAAATTTTTGTAATGGAGTCACTTGAGAATTAGCATAAGTTTCTCTTCCCCTTTTTTTTATTCATGTCTCAACTTTTTGTGTAAGTGAATTATGATTGAGAAAATAACACGGACTTTAATAATGGATGTAATAACAAAATTAAAAGAAAGATGTTTAATGAATAAAATTGGAAAATGGTTCTAAAAAAATGGTCATATGAACAATGAATAAATTTGGATAATGAATTGGTTAATGAAATGGGATGTGACTAAGAAAAAGGGTTTGGAAGTGGATAATGGTTTATGGAAAATAAAATAAAATGGTAAATGATAAATGGTTTATGAAGTGGATATTCAGATAATCGAAAATAATGGACATGGTGAAATCGTTGTGAATTAGGATGTGAAAAATGGTTAGGAAATGATGGAAACGGGTATTTATCAATTGGACATGAACTAAATCAAAGGCCACTGATGCACAATACACTTGAGTTTGATCCAACACCAAATTTATACCAACTCCCACACGCCTCAGATGAAATAAACACGACTGTCACAAGACAACTTGCAATTGAAACAACAACCCTCTAAATCTCTTTGAAATCTTGACTTGATTATGGAACTTGATGACCTCCATAACCCAACTCGAGACACATACTTCTTGAAAGTTATTTGAGAATGAAGATAGCCTGAGATGCTGAGAAGACAAAAATATCCGTGTAACTTGAAGAAGAAGAAAATATCCTGATGATATGCCAGATGCACATTGAATAGTCCTTGCAGTCATGAAATCCTTGAAGACCGCCAAACTAGGGAAATAAACCCTTAATTTAGCGACAAAAGAAAAGAGAGGACGGTGCCACTGATGGCTGCATAGCCAAAACCTTGAATTCTCTGATAATCCGTAAATAATGCACGAGACCCTAGTCCTGATGAAAATTGATCCCATGCCTCAGAAGTTATGCAAATGAATATGAATTCTAAATGTTAATGAAAGACGGGCGAAGAAAGAAAAAAAAAACAGAGGGCAAATTTGGGGTGTCTACACCTTTGTCCAGAATTTTCAGTCCAGCCACCAGAATTTGAAACCTTGAGAACATTTTCTCAATTGTTTCATCTTCTTCCATCTTGAATGCCTCATACTTCTGAATCAGTGTCAGAGCTTTGGTCTCCTTGACTTAAGTGTTTCCTTCATGTGTCATCCTTAGAGAGTCGAACATGTGTTTGGTTGATTCTTTGTTTGTGATCTTTTCATACTCTGTGTATGAGATAGCACTCGGAAGTATAGTTCTGGCCTTGTGATGATTTCTGAACTCCTTCTTCTATAGAGCCGTCATATTTATTCTTTCGATCTTCTGACCATCAGCTCCAACAGGGTGAATGTAGCCATCAATCACCATATCCCAGAGATCTCCATCCAGAGCCAGAAAGAAACTTTCTTGAACATCTTTCCAATAGTCTAAATTGTCGCCATTGAATACAGGAGGTTTTCCGTTGATTTTGTCGTTCTGATAATCGTTGTTATTGTTGACTGGTTCTGCCATTGTGTTTTTCTTCTGGATCTTTTTCTGACATGGTTAAGTGCTGCACTCAGACCCAAAAGCTCTGATGCCAATTGAAGGTGGAAAAACACAAGGAAGAGGGGTTGGAATTGGGTTTTCTAAAAATAAAGGCAAATAACACTTTGATTTATCCTGGTTCGTTTGAAATCAAACTACATCCAGTCCACTCGCCAAGGTGATTTCGCCTCTCTCAACGGGGACTTAATCCACTAATCAAATAAGGATTACAATCACTAAGACCTATTGTCAAAGTCTTCTTGAGTCTACTGACTATACTTAGTCACTCAAGGAAAATTACAAATATTCAATTTATAAAGTGTAACAAGAAAATGCTTCTAATAAGCTATTATCACTACTGTGATAGTTTTTTTACAATTGAAAGAGTATTAGAGAGTTTGGTTTGTAACATTTCACGCGAGAGAGTGAGAGAGAGATCTAAAATTCTTCAGGTGTTTCCTTTATATAGATTTGAAGGAAAAGATTCGTTGGAGACATCTTGTGTTATTTTTGGTTGTTTGATAAATACCATTAAAGCCTTCCAAAAATAAAGATCTTCGTCTTCAGCCGTTATTCCTGATTCTTTAATAAATGCACCTGATTCTGAGAATCAGAACTTACATAGTCCATATCAGAGTATATAAATGTATCCGCGACTGATCTTGCATAAATGGTGAGATCTTCTATAGACTTTCGATCAGATCTTCTTTGAAGTAGAAGCTTCGCTTTAGAAGATGTTGAGTTATTAGGACATTTTCTCTTCGCCAGAACTTCTGTCTTGACATAGAATATAATCATTTTTAGGTATCATATTTTGTTCTTAGATTAATTGTTATCATCAAAACTTTACTAGAGAGGTAGAATCAAAATCTTGTTTTAACAACTATAACTGCTCTTCATATGCTCTTTATCTAATTCTGCCTATTTCTCTCTTCGACAACAAATAGTTAAAGTTACTAATTACACTGTCACACAAATAAGTATCAAGTATCCTTCAAATGTTATTTTTCCTTTAGTTTGAATTTGATTATTGATCTATTTTTTCTAATTTGACAGAACAACTGGTACCTTAAATCCTACATGGGATCGATGGTTTGAAGGTCCTGAAGAATCCAAAGGAGGATAATGATATTTCATCCTAAATCAATAATTGTTTTGTTTTGAGTTTGACTGTCTATTTGGTTCTATTCAGATTTTGATTTATTTATTGCCAATCACAATGATTTATTTTTTATTTAACAGATTTTCGCCCAAAAACTTGATGGGTTCTTCTGCCCTACCAAAAACAAATTTAATGATATAGTGAGTGCAAATTTCTAATGCAATGCCACTTCTTTTTCTATTAAATTTTTGAGTGACAAGGAACTTTCGGAGTTTGATCCAGCTTCACCACCACCATTTTCATTGGCTGATATAAGAGCATCAATTATAAAGCATTATTAGGTGAAGGATTCTTGGAGGTGTACGAGTTATGTTTTGAGATATGTTGTTGCTTTTGGTTTGATTGATGTTGCTTATCTTAGTTGCTATGGTTGACCTTAATGGGTGCATATTTTGGTTCCAAAATTTTGTCTTTTTTTTTTTAATTTGATTGTTGTTTTGGAATTTTCAGTGTTCATGGAAGCTTTTCAAATGATGCTAATCTTAATAGCATTGTTGGAGCATGATAAATAGTCATAAGGCTCATTACCAAAACCACGAGCATGTAAAAATGATGAATCTTGGCTATCGGTGAGAGGATAGCCATAACATAACTTTTCCGTTTTTAAGAATACTTTTGTCTTCAGCCTTCCCTCTAAAATTCTCATAAAACAACTGTGTTTTTTCTTTGTTTCTCTCTCTCTCTCTCTCTCTCTCTCTCCAAGTTTATTGGTCCTGCAATGCCATCTATAGTCCAGAATTACTTGCCGCTGCTGCAAAATTAACAGAGGCACAAACCGCATTCATGTACCAATTTTTGAAGTTTTTATTTTTTTATTTTATTTTTTATGATTATGTTTATTGACTTGCTTGATTCAATTCATATTAATTGGTGTTGCATGATATTTTGTATCTTATGTCTTTAGTGAAGCCGAATTGGATGATGATACTGAACTATTTGTGGGACCTCCACCTCCTGCTATGATTTTTGAAGCAATTTGGATATATTCACAATTTTGGTAGAGCTTTCAAGCATAAAGGGAATGCTATGATAACATATTATGATGTCAGAGATGCCCAAAATGCAATAAGAGCACTCCAGATAGCTTATTTTTCAGCAACTCCTCATGATAGCTGATAAAAACAGATTCTATCTTATATGAAAACACTTATAACTTATATACATTAAATCGAAAAAATAGTATGCATAACATAAGCACTTTTATAAATGAGTGTTAGTGATTCAACAGGTTCATCCCGAATTCGAATAGAAAGAATGTAACTTATGTCTACATCAGAACTGTTCTCCCTTTGCCCAAACAACTGGCTTCAAAGGTAGAGAAGGCTTGCATCATGGGATATCTCCAAGTGTTTCGCACACGTCACCGTCTCTAATCATACATAAATCAGTTGGAAACCAATGTGTACTCTTAGAATCAAGTTCCTTAGGCCAGTTGAATTTTGATACTCAACCTGAATTAGCTTTTCAAATCATTCCTTCTCAGAGGGAATTTCTATATAAATAAATTGTGAGTGACCCTTTATGTATTGAATTGTGGCTTATACAGGATATAAGAGGATATATCCATTGCATTTGGTACTTAAGACTTAATAGATGGAAAAAATTACAATCTTTACTTTTTCTTAAACATAGTTTTGTTTAACTCTAGCCTTTTGACTGAAAGAACACATAATGATATGATTTAACTACAAACTCATTCAAATTTGCTAGGTAAGCATGTGAATTGATGTGTAATAGAAGCAGATAATCGAAGATATGCTTATAGTGATGACATTGATGTTGCCATAATCAAGTAAGCAGTACCAAATACACCTTTAAAAAGATTGAACAAAAAATAAATATTCGGAGCTGTATAGTAATTTGTTGTATAGAACTAAAAATTAGCAATGTCATAATGATTATTAAGTATGATGTCAATGTTGTGGTTGTCATTGATCAAAAAGGAAATCTACAAAGAACTTGAAGTGTCTATAACAATTGTTTTTTGTACCCTAAAAGGAATGATTTTACTCTGCTGCTTCAAATATTCATATATAAAATATTCTCAGTGGTGATAATGTAATATTATCAGTTAGACTTTTGAAATAATTTATTACAATAATGCTTTTAAAACAAATTTAATTCTAGATGCTAATAAAAATTGATATAAAACCGATTTTCGAAAATAAAATTTAAATAGAATTCAATATTAAAAATGGTTTTTATAAGCAATTTATAAAGTAAATGAAATCGAATACAATATTTTGTTTGTACGGAGAGTTAAATATATTTTAATAAGGTAATTGATATTATTATTTAATATTAATTATATAAAATATTATGTGAAAGTCATATCCTTGAGCATGAAAGATTGATTATTAGGAAATAAATGTATAAACAATGTTTTCAATGTCACAACTTTTTTTCCGATTATAATATGGGACACTACAAGTTAGATTCAGGCAAAATAAAACATATGTATAAAAATTACTCTCAACGTGCATTTGAATTGTTGCTCATAGAATTAAATTATAACACGGGATACTACCGGTTAGATTTGGATAAAAACACATGCATAAATATCATTCTCAGTGTGCATTTGAATTGGTGCTCATGAAATAAAATTATAACACAGGACACTACCAATTAGTATTCGGTGAAAAAAGGCATAAATATTCCTCTCATTGTGCATTTTAATTGTTGCTCATAGAATTAAATTATAATACAAGACACTACCAGTCCTATAAAATCTAAATAAACAATAAAAACACATCTTTAAGATTAATTAGCTAATAACGTGCAGTAATACACGCGCCCGTGCGGACGCACGGGTCATCTACTAGTTTCTTTTTATATTTAACTTTCTTCAAAGTTGTTCCTTTTATAACATTAGAAAATTTGATAGGATTGTACTTTTCAAGGACCCCACCAGTACAGTCAGCGCCTTTGTCTATGGAGCAACATACTATCTCCCCATCCGTCACCATCACCTGAAAATTTTCTTAAAAGGAACCTCTTTTCTCTCTGCTACTTAACAAAGAAAAAGGTGAACCTTTTGCCTTCAACACCGCTTCATCAACAGGACCAATGGAATTATGGTAAGGTTCCCCCTTTTCCTTTTTAGAATTGCTCCATGCTCTGTTATTCTCTGTTGTTTCACCTACTTTATCTGCACATCTCCTATTATCATTTTCCTCACCATGTACACCAGAGAACACCTTCTCCTGAGTCGGAGCAGATGCAAAGAAAAAAAACCCTCCCCTGATGAAACAAAACGTTCATTATCAACATCCCTTGCCAAGTTTGAGCAAAAGAGGATGAATCAGATACCAGATAGTTGTTTATCCCCATATCTAAAGATACACGAGTTGGGCCAAAAGTGTCTTCCCTGGGGATTATCACAAACTCCTTTCCATATATTAACACCCTCATTTTTCTTGCAGAACAAACAATGAAGGAACCCTCACCATGAACCTAGCAAGGTCCATGTTAGTGCCTTTCGTAGTGTTTTTGTCTGAGCAAATATAAGTACCAATGCAGTTAACTAAACTTTCGAAGAAATTCAGATTCCACACATGAAAAGGCACCTCATATGCTCTTATCCAAGACACCCTTTCATCATCCACGTCTTCAGC
This sequence comes from Lathyrus aphaca, assembly GCA_963966055.1. NCBI lineage: Eukaryota > Viridiplantae > Streptophyta > Magnoliopsida > Fabales > Fabaceae > Lathyrus > Lathyrus aphaca. The sequence continues at coordinate 569,877,300 of OZ014520.1, read as the reverse complement.
TCTCCATGTTCTAATATGGCTAAGACATTGGCTTCACCATGAGCATCATCCTTTAATGAAATCTTCTAAAGCCTCATTCTCCAATTCTTCCAAAAGGAACAACTTTGACCCTAAAGGGGTGACTTTCAAATAGAAAACTCCTTCTGAAGCAAAACACTATTGAACATTATATGACATACCTGGTGCATGAGTGATTACCACGTAAGCTTTCAACAATCTATCTATGTCTGCCTGTTCCGAGACATAAGACAAATCTGCTACTTTAGTTCCTTCTACATCCTTGTTTGAAACAATGTCCGCATAAGAAAACATCCCTCCTTGTACTCCTAAAGATGAATACGAATTTTCTCTGAGATGATGCACTTGAGAACTCTTAACATTATAGTTAGTAAATGACAGAGCTTGAAAATATTGTTAAGCAATAAAATAGATTAGGATACTAATTTCAAATGTATTTCACAAAAAAAAAATTATTTCAAAGTGTTAAAATGATTAAGTACCTTCTCATAAATATATGAAATTTCAATGCAACAAATATTTTATGATTTACAAATTATTAGTTGGTCATGTGGTGATTGACGCTAGATTTATTAGGAAGAACCATAATTTGATCCCCTGTAATTACGATCGTGAGGAGATTAAAACCATTCACTTTGCCATAAAAGCCTTTAGACAACGCTTTTTTGGAATTACACAGCGCTTAAAAGCATTGTCCAAATTGGTGCTGCTAAAAGATTAGACACCGCTTTGGTTAATGTCAAAAGCGATGTCTAAAGGGGTGCTTTGATTGAAAAAGTGTTGTCAAAACACCGCTTTAGACAGTGCTTTTACAATAGACAATGCTTTTGCTTATATTTTAGACAACGCTTTTATTGTAAAAGCGTTGTCTAAATGGTGCTTTAGACACGACTTTTTTGTTTTTTTCAGACTACCATTAGACAACGCTTTTTGCCTTTTTTTTAGTATACCTTAGACAACGCTTTTGCTTTTTTTTGGTATACCTTAGACAACGCTTTTTGGTCAAAGCATTGTCTAAACCCCATTTTAGCCAGCGCTTTTTGTGAAAGCGCTGTCTAAACCCCACCTTAGACAACACTTTTAGTGTAAAGTATTGTCTAAGGTATACAATTTTTTTTATATAAATTACTTTAAAAAAATGTTGTTTGTTTTATACAGTTTATATGCACCTGCTTTTAAACCACAATTTGCACCAGGTTTTCAATCACAATTTGCACCTATTTTTCAACCATATTTTGCACCAAACTATCATAAATTGGAGCTTCAAACCAATATATACGCACCAATTTTGCCTATTTATATATATACAATTTTCATCCAACAATTTATATATATAAAACAATTGATGATACAAATCATTTCATCCAACAAAACATTTTGCTTCAAATCTAAATATTACTTATAGAAATGCTAAGCAAAAAGCAATGCACATTAATATAACTCTATCTTCTACTTTGCACATATAACCTGAAACAACACAAAAAGATTGTAATTCAATTAAAACAAGACATAAACAATGTTTATAGTTACAAAGTTATACATACTCAAAATTCTCATCAATTAAAGTAAGAGTACAATATACCTTATAAAACTCTGAGCTCAATAATGAATTGACACCAATCCTCTTTAATTTCATCCAAATGATCTCTTGAGTAATACACACACTTGAATTCATCAAAGTACTACATAATAATATAACATAGCTTGATTTAGTTTCAACTATTTAATTATATGAGAAATATGTGTTAAATATTAAAATAACTCATAAGTTAGAAATACATACATCGGATGGAATCTCTATTCGATCCAAAAAAAGAGTTTTTCTCATAAACCTCAACATGAAATAATCGTAATCTATACCATTACGTTGCCGAGGACACTACACATGAAAAGAAAATATAGATAAATCCTAAGTTTTATCAAGTATCATCACTAATATAATAAAAAATGTGATAATTAATATACCTCCACTCCAATCCATGTAATGTTGTTGGATCTCCTCTTTGGTACCTGGATATCTCTTTGTGCTTGAAAAGCTTGTATAATGCTAATAAAATATTAATGAATATTTGGAACAATTCACATAAATAAATAAATAAATATACACATGAATATTTAGAACAATCTCACTTATGTATCAATCATATTCTTCATATCCGGGTATGTTGTCCAATCATTTCCTAATGAATCTAGATGATACACAACTTCTCTGATAGGATTAATCACGATCAATAACCAATGTCCACTGTAAGATTAAACAAATGTCAGATGGAAACTTATTACTCGACGTCAAAATACAAAAAAAAATTATAATAGATGAATTTAGAATGAAAATCTAACCCAATATTAAACGGTAAAAAGAACAACTTTTTTGTATCTTTGTGAGCCATAAAGAGGTTGCGTACATACACCATGACATCATCTGGTTTATTTATGATTAACCCCATGTTGATACACGCGGGACTTAAGAATGCGAATCTTTGATCCAATCCACGTGGGCGCATCAATTTGTCATACATAAACCTTAAATAAAAACATCATTAACATTAGAATATTCATTTGAAACATAAAGTAAATAAGTTGTTCAATTAATATAACAAAGTAGATTGAATATACATCACATATGTATTGATAACACTGATGCCTAATTCTTCATGACAAAAAACTTGCTCAAATTCCTCATTACCAATTGATTGTTCATATTGAAAGCCATAAATATCCAAAATTTTACATATATTTTTTTTATTGATTGGTAATGTTTTTACATGTCAAAGTTAACCAAACTTTTATATTAAAAAAGAATAATTTGATAACTCATCAGTTTTTCACAAGAGTACAAGTTTCAAAGGCTTAGAATTTCTCAGTTTGTTTAACTATTATATGAATCAGAGCAAGAAATCTACAAATTGAAGACAAAAGAATACAAAATCTTACTTATAAGATACTATTTAAACAAACTTTTAATCAAAATATGGTGCAATAGTCATAACATAACATCTCTGTTGTTCGATTTTGATCAGACAATCAAGTTTACATTCAATGATACATTCATTACATACAAGTTCTACAATACATGAACCATAAAACATTCACTCGTTTCACTCTTCAAACTTGAGCATACAACTTAGGAACAAAAGAAAACCACTTAAAACCACAACTACATTTTAAAGCCAAATAATACAAAATCTCTGGCCAAGTATAACAGCATATACAAATCATTCCTTCATGCCAAAAACAATAAACATGTTCATAATTATGATAACAAACTGACACAAATTTCCTACACATCAAATCAGGTAAACTCTGAATCTCAACCCAATTAGTCCCTTCTTCATTCAATTCCCATAACTTTGTACTCCTTGAAATTCCATTGCTTCCCAACCCCACCAATCAAATCAAGTAAACTCTGAAACTTGTAATGATTAAAGTAATGGAGTCTTGTTATGACCCTAACCATCTATCCCAAAGTCAGTACCAAGCTACACTCATGAGTAGAACCAATATTTATCATCTCTAACGTTAACCCTAACAAAAAAGAAGAAATCTTACCGAAACGGTGGATGACAATGGAGGAAGGACGACGTCAAGACTGTAACCGAGACGGTGGAGGACGGTGGCGAGAGTTGTTCGTTCGCAGTTCGCAACAAAGAGGAAAATAATAGAGATATGAAAAATAGAATACTGATACTATTCAATTTTTTATTTTAATTAATAAGACCTTAGACAACGCTTTTGAGAAAAACGTTGGGTAATATAGGCCTTTAGCAGCACTTTGACAAGCGCTGGCTAATATGGGCCTTTAGCAGCGCTTTTGAGATTTTATTTATTTTTTAAATTTATATGATTCTAGACAACGCTTTTGAGAAAAGCGTTGTCTAATATAGACCTTTATCAGCGTTTTTCAAAAATCGATGTCTAAGGTAGGCCTTTTATTAGCGCTTTTACTCTTTCTCGTATACAGTTTCCTATTTTATTTTTTATTTAAATTATAGTAGCACTTTTGCATAAAAGCGATTCTAAGGTGCGCTAGTAAAAGTCATTTTTGGCGTAGTGATTTGATTCTAGAACTAACTCTCAAATCGGATTCATTGTCCAATGGACCGAATACTAGTGGTAAAAACCAAAAAAATAAATATATTTTTATGATTTTATTGAAAAATATAAATATAATAGGATTAATAGTCAACTTGCTCTTGTAAGGTTGTGTGTTTTTGGTTTTCGTCCTTTATCTTTTTTTAATAAAATCATTAAATGTTGAATTTCTTTTGAATTTAATTCCTAAAGTTAAAATCCAAAGAATAATTTACAAATTTTATGCGGATTTTCCACCAATTTTAATTTTATGAAATAAAACAAAAAAAAAATATTTAAAATTATTTCTTAAAAGATACAGGAATTAAAAATTTAAACAAGTCAATTTACATGGACTAATTGATTATATTTAAGACAAAATAAATTTAAACTCTTTATATGATATATGAGACTACTTAATGGTATTAGTTTTTAAGAAATAAAATAATAAAAAGAAAGATGAATAATTACCTTATCTGTAATGACATAAGAGCTTACGTCTAAGAGTAGATATTCATTCTATGTGATGATACTCCAACATATATGTGGTGCTAGTAACTCCCAATTGTTCCAATAATCATCAAAATCTGATGACTCTAATAAACATCTATTCTTCGAAACATGACTTTGAAAAGCAAGTCTTGGCATCCTTCTCACTCTATTAATTAAATTTTGAGTTTTGGCACTTGGTATCAGAAAACCAAAAATGGCATCCTTATCCCTTGTTATGTTGATAGTGTTACTAATACTCATAATATTCTCATCCAACAAAGTGTGTGGTGGTGATGAACAACAACTACAACAAGAGTCATGTTCTACATGGTGCGGTGTCCATAACATCACATACCCTTTCCGATTGAGAAACAGCCCACAAAACTGTGGTGACAAAAGGTACACTCTATCTTGTGAGGACAACAACCAATTGATTTTGTACTCAGAATTTGGAAAATACTATGTACAATCAATTCATTACAACAACTACACTATCCGACTATTGGATTTCAATCTTCATTCTAACAATTCTCTCACTCCTTATTATTCTATAGGACGCTACAATTTCAGTTCTTACCCTTACCTAGCGTATTATCCAAGTCAGGATGATCCTTATTTAACAAAATCTATGTTATTTGTGAGCTGTCCAAGTCGGATGGAATATTCGTACGTTGGTAACTGTATGAATATTAGTTCAAACCCACTGTACCAGACTTTCTATGTTGGTGTTTATGGAAAATCTATCTCGGAATTGGGGTTGGGAAACGGATGTCGTATAGAGTTTATGTATCTCACTTCTTTGGATGGAAACAACAACAACATTTCTTGCACGGACATCCGTCGTCTGATGCTTTATGGATTTGAACTTACTTGGTTCAAAGGTTGTAAAGATGAAGGGTATTTATACCTCCATGAGAATTACAACGCTATCTGTGAACAATTTATTATGGGTACGTTGTTAAAAAATACCCCACCTTTTTCAAAGTTGAATTTATCTTTTCCTTTTTCCTAATATTTTGAAATCCTAGGATAAGTAAGTTTTCTCAAAAACACAACAAAAAAGAATTTGACGTGAATATAATTGAGTTATATATATAAAATTGTGCGGTTGAAAAGATATTAAACTTTTTCTTATATATTTTATTTGTGGATGTAATACAATGTGAATAAATTACAATTGTGCAATTTTTAACTATTTTTTAAATTTGGATTCCATAATTTTTCTCCTATTTAGAATTACTCTTATCCAAATGTCTTCCACACCTTAAGTGTTAAAAATATTCCATCTAGGGTTGTCTTTTATATATACTCACTCTTTTATAAAATAAAATCCTTACTCGACCAATTTTTTTGTTAACCATGTTTTGTATGCCTTCTTGTAGGATTCTGGTTACATTTGGCTTATATGGTTCTAGGATTATTAATGTACACAGGTAAGACCTCACATTCTCTTAAGTAAGTGGAAGGCATCCCAAGCAAAATGTGAGACTTAAAACAATGTTGATGAAACATTTCTCTTATTTTTTAAAAGATATTTAGGAGTATTTTGATTAGTATGATGGGTATTTTGTCAGTAAGAGGTCCTTACAATAATATTATAATTTAATCTCTCATAATATAAATCGTCTATGTAAGATTTTTCTATACTCAACCCATAATTTTGACAATATCCTAAACAAATCTCTCAGCATATAAAAACATAAAAAAAAATCAGATATAAAGATTATTAAGGACAAAAGACAATCTAAATAACCTAAAAATATATACCACTTATTCTAAATACATCGTCGTATCTAAATATTACATCATGCCCTTGACCTAGAAAATCAACCTCTCTAGTGCCATTTACCTTGCAAAGCTATATTAACCAAGTAAAGGCCATGAACATCCAACCTCTATACATTTTTGTTTAGACTAACATATATTAGGCTATTTAACACAAGAAATCTCATATTATCCTTCTACCCAAAGGAATCTTTCTTTGGATCCTAATTATCCTCTTCCACGTCTTAACAAACATTTTCAAAAAGGACAAAAAGAAATATCAAATTAAGGATTGAATTGAGCATAACCGCCATTCCCTTAGGCAAACATACTTATGACTCAGCTAGAGCATCTACCTTGTAACAAGCTTAATCAAAAGCTCTTAAGTTCTCTCCAGACGAGGGTTAGCACCAACCAAAATCCCAAGGTATGTGAAAGGAATGGTATCATGTTTACAATGAAGGAAATATCCTGCAAAAACCATAAAATTGGGTATGTATTGATCTAACTCGACTATTCTTAGAAAAATTGAAACAAATGTCTCAAAAAAACTCAAACTCTATTACTTTATAAACAACTCATTAAGTCCTCCCATCACCATAGGAAAAGGAATCCCATTGCTTCAAACCTTTTTGAATACTTATCTCTTGGATCAGACAACCATTAACAAAGACGACATTATTACCAAAAAAACACACAATCTTGTATTGAGGCACACTATTTGTGACTAAAACCAAACTTTGCCAACACATAATCCATGAAAGTTCAAATAACAAAATCACGGACCTTTTTAAAGTTCACCTTAAAAATAAGACCGTCTTTCTTGCTTTCTTTGCAAAATCAACAAACTCATTAACCCTAACTACCCTATCAAACAATATTGTCCCTTTAAGGAAAAGAGATTAATGGGGATGGATATGCTTATCCATTACTTTCGCTAACCTAGCCGCCACTACTTTCATGATAAGTTTGTAAAGGGGAATCCCCCTAAGGGACCAATGTAACAAAATAATAGGAAAAAATAATTGGAAGAGATGTCAAGCAATAGAATTGACAAAACAGAATAGCCATATCACATCTAAGGAGATGTTAGAACCTCTTTAAAAAGGGAAGTTAAAACCATCCAAACTATAGTTCTGATTCCCATCAACTAAGGACATCCATATCGGCTTCAATAAGAAGAAGATGAAAAGATAAGGCAATATTATCAACCACTGCATGAGATCGAAACACCACCTATCAAAATAATGCCGATCAACTAGAGGTTCTCGAAAGTGATGTGAAAAACAACTCACACCTTCTACCCAATCACCAATTCTCTCATTACTATAACAACTAGAATTAAAATCCTCCATAGCACACCAAACATCATCCCAAGACAACCTTTACGAAGTAGAAGGTCTTCCCACATTGCTTTCTCATCCAGCAAGGCATACTTAAAATAAACATTGACTACAAAACAAATATATTTCAGCGCCGCCACTCATGGCGAACACCAATAATACCTAAACCAAGAAAGAAAATTTAGAGATAGCCTTCGAACGACACAAAATAATTATAATACCCTTCTTTATTACTAACATTATCAAAACTTCCCTCAAAGAAAGAATTATACTACAAATAATGGCCAAGGAAATACATGTTTCGTTGAGCTTTGTCTCTTGAATTGCCACAAACATGAAGGTTTTGGACAAGATAAACTTCATCACATTAATATTTTCAATCCTAATTCTCGTTGCAAAAATGTTAAAAGAACATATTAACATTAAACTCAAAGTCTATACACCCTTGCAAACTTTTGAGGGTTGTCTCATCCTTCCAAAGATACTAACTTATCAACGACTTTCACATCACTTAATTTAAAAGTACAATGTAATTGTTTATCTAAGTTTAAAGTTTTATATCTTTTTTGTACTTGCGATAAAAAAAATACGAGAGGACATGAGAACATGGCGCTCTTAATGTGTAACAAGAGGAATATGAGCACCTTCTATGAAACTAGACAGGTTAAATCCCTCTAATACTAATGACATCCTTCAACAAAATATAAGGAACATTATCCTGCAAAAAAAAAATATAAGCAAAAGGTGTAACAATACCTAAATCTTGATACTTTTTCGAATTTTAAAAAGTTGTGTTTTTTCGGATTTTTGGAAATTTTTTTATTTTCTCGGATTTTTTACCATAATACCAATTATGATTTTTTATGTTTTTGAAAAATTGTGTTTTTTTTCGGATTTTTGGAAATTTTTTAAGTTTTCACAAGATTTTTTACAAAAAACCTACAAGTTTTTACCGGATTTTTAAAAAACTATGAGAAATTAATTTCGATTTTCTAAGAATTATATGATTTTATCGGATTTTATGAATAATCCGGTAAAATTAATTTCGATTTTTGTTCTTATCAGAAATGAACTACAAGTGTTTTTAAAAAATAATAAAAAATTCCAGAAGATACCAAATTTTTAGAAAGCACTACCATATTTTTTTTATTCATACCAAATTTTTTAATTGCACTACCTAATTTGTCGTTCGCTCTTTTTTAGAAAGGGTACTATGGGTAATATGAAAATATAGGGGGTGCCAGATCATATTTTAGGGGTGACAGGATAAAATATCAAATCTTTATCAAGGTATGAAAAAAAATTAAAGTAGGCCCAATGTCCACCACAAGTAACATCACCTCCTACTATACCAAAAAATGACTCAGCTTCACAAAAAAAATTGCAAAATGGGTAGGTTAAATGAGTAACTTGAGGAATCTTTCTGCCACCCTCAAGTTGTATTTGGAACCCCCCAAAGGAATTGTGATTACACTTTTGCCCTTTCTATAAATTACCAGGTTATAAAAGAGTTTTGTTAAATTCTGGATTTTTCATGCAGTTACAACATTTTTTGTAAAATTTCCCGTTTGGAAGTAGAATTAACATGTTTATAGAATAATTACTAGATATTTTACAAAAGTATGCAAAAATGTTGGACATTTGCAAAATTTCCGGTCAAAAATTAAGATTTTATGGAATTTGTTTTGAAGAACTTCCACAAAGCCGTTACCAAATATTACAAGAAAAAAAACCAAAAACAAAATAAACCTACTAGATATTCTCAAAAATCTGGTATGAATCAAAGGTTCAAAAAAATTTGAAAAGCCCGATAGGAAGTAATGAAATTTTTGAAAAACATTTTTTTTTTACTTTTTAAACAAAGTTAAGCGGATAAAGCATATACATATAATGCAAAAGTGTTATCATATAATTACAAAACAAATTATGTCAACTTCCTAGATACGTTTTCCCATTGCCTAATAGACGCCGCATATGTTGAATCTCATGCTCTTGCCACTTCACTACAATTTTGTTTCCATCGGTCTTTGAGAGGAGGCAAAGGACAATTCAGTTTCAACTTCACCTGCACCCAATGATTTTTGTTAATAAAACCAACTACAATTTTTTTGTCTACTTGAAGCAATGCATGGAGCTATCACTAATGGGAAGAATATGATGTTAAGGTTCATGGACAACAAAACCAATATAACATTCTTTCTAGAAGCAATAGGGTAACCCATATTAGGAATCGTCATCCACTTCTTATGATCCTGTACACCAAAGCCATCAACCTGAAATTGACTCCTAACTTCTGGCACCATGTCATAGAACAAATTGGAAGATAATTGATGGTGTTGATATACTCCAGTATCTAAGTGCGTCTGAATTAAAGGCTAAGACTCTTCGCCTAATCCAAGTAAAGCTGCAATAGCCCGAAAACCACAATTTTCATCGTCTTCCACATCAACAATGTCATTAATGTACTGATGCAAGAAAACAAAAAATTGAGAAAAATATTGTAGTTTTGAATACACGGTACACGGTTGACTTTCAATTGGTTTTGTACATGATTTCTTCATACTCTGCACATCACTTTGTTCACCCATTTTACTCTTCTTATTTCCTTTCTTTGGTTTGTACTTCACTGGTGGCGGACACATGGAAGTTGTGGATGGATGTGTTAGTTCTCGCACTTTCTTCTTCGTCGCCCTCTGGCCTACAATATCCAGTGTAACGAAATACTTCTTCAGCTTTTCACACTCTTCTTCTAAATCGAGTTGTCCCACTATCTTCTTCAATGACCTCATGCTCTTTAATAAATGATTTTATTCTTCAAAATACATGTATTGAGTTTAATGGAATAGGATCTCCTTGTATTTTATACCCTGCAATTTTCATATGCACAAAGTAACCCATGGATTGTTTTAATGAAGAAACCCCATGCAGTTTTGTCACAACCAATAAATTGTATCCTTTCTAGCTCATTTCCAATATGTTTTATTGTTATCTCCCAAATTTCGACGCTGACTTAATTGAGATATTTTGGCTTAGTAAAAAGATTTCTTGTTATAAGTTGAAAATGAGGTCCTTTCGACCTTACTTAATAAAGGTGCAGGTCGAAAGAAACCCCCACCTGCAGATTCTATACTTAGAGAAATTCTAAAGTTTGAAGTATTTTCTAAGTGCTGTTGGAGATTCAACCGTGCCCAGTTCGACGAAGAGTGGAAGTTACTCAAATTGTGCACGTTCAGGCCTTGGAGGGAAACTATGTAATTTTCAATTCAAAGACAAGGACAAGTGGCGCAAGATGAAGCTTCTTCAACATGTAGTGGGACAAGTGTCACAATCCTAGGATAAAACCGTTGAAAGCGATTATATTTTATTTTCTATAAATAGCTTAGTCTAGTGTTAGAATAAGTGTTTTTGAAAATCATATTCTACTAGTAACTTCGTATCCACTCGAAGTATCCACGTGTAGAGAAAAGAGTGCAGTGAGAATGTACGCGATGTAAACACCACCATTTTATCTTCCAAAGTCTTTTATGTTAAAGCACCATTTTATCTTCAATATCATTTATGATTTAAAGTCATTTATCTTTCAAAGCCTTTTATGTTAAAGCATTTTACCTTGCCATTTCATTTACTTTTACAAGCAATTTACTGTCTTTCTTTACATTTCCAGCCCTTTAAGTTTCTTGCCTTACATTTATCCTTTCCTTTACCTTTCCTGCAATTTTAACATTCTTGCCTTGGCATTTAACTTTCCATTTACTTTGAAAGTCCTTTCATTTACTTTATTTTCTTTCTTTTTTACTGCTTTCTGAATCATGTCGAAGGGTTCATGACAATTTCCCAAAAAACATCACAAATAACAAATGACTAGCACATGTCCTAGGATCAATCTGGTCGATCCTGCGAGTAACTAAGGTTGTTTCTGGTATCCTTAGAGGACCAGCGGTTTCTTACTAATTTTGGGGGTAAACAAATTGGCACACCCGGTGGGACAATGCTAGTTGGTTTTTAGAAGTGTTATAACTTCTTTTTTGTAACTTCCCTTTTTATAACTTCTTTGTTTTGTAACTTCTTTTCTTACGTGGGCGTATTGGTCTAAAAAACGGTTACTTTTGTTGCATGCATTTGAGAAGTGGGAAAATAGCTAATACAAATCATTATATACCAAGGAGAAGAAATACAAGGAAGATGGCGTCTAGCCAAGGAAATTACGATGATTCAAATCCCAATACAACTGGGACCAATCCCCAGTTGAGCAGTTCAAATGCTCATAGTGTGGATCCACAAGATGTGCCAAGGAGTGAGGCCATTCCAGTCTCCAACCCTTAGATGGGGATGTCAACAACATTGAGTGTGGTGTCAGAACCAATTCCTTCGACGACAAGGCCAGGAGTAACATATACTGGATATTATGATCAACCAGTATTGGAGTAAGTTGGACCAAACCATGAAACTCCACCACCAAATACATCTGCATTTAGGGCTATCATCCCTCCAGGATTTTCTCAGCCTTTGCCAAGAAATCCACCCTATGGTACGCCAACAACAATGATGATGGGCATAAGGAATGCACCTCTAATTTTTTCAGAGAATGTGGTTCCTTCACCTTTACAAGAATCTATATTTGGAATAAATATGGGAAGGAATAGTCAAACCGTTGGGTTGGGACATTCAACTCAAGGTCATGCTCTAACAAATGAGTCTGCAGCATATTTAAGACAACAAATGGATGAGAGAAACATGTAAATGGTTCAAACTTTATCTCAAACCATGGGAGATATTTTTCAGCCTGTGATTCAGGATACTACTCAGAAGAACCAACAAATGGTGACTCAGATGGCGCGCATAGCAGAATTTATGGGAGTCCCAACATCATTTCGACGTCAAAATCAAGTGTTGAATGTAGGAGATGATGTGCAACCAGCAAATCAAGGGAATCAGGCAATGGTCGAACCATTACAAGTCGAATCCATCAGGAACCTAAGGAAAATTCCAGCAGAGGATGAGCCAAGAGTAATGGTGGTAAATAGGAATCAGGATGTTGACCATGTGGTTCAACAAGTTTGACATAACAACTTAGAAGCAGAAAACAATTTGGCAGCCCTTGTCGAACGAATAATGGCTAGAAGTGGGATAAATACATGTTTTTCTAGGCCAAACTTCACTTCACCAATAGTGGATTACATACTTCAGTCATAATTACCTCCCAGGACAAAGGTTCTAAAGTTTACCAAGTTCTCAGGAGATACGGCTGAGTCTACATTCGAACATGTGGCGAGATACTTAATAGAGGATGGTGAAATTGCTAATGACGAAAGTCTGAAGATTAAATATTTCCCTAGTTCTCTCACCAAAAATGTGTTTACTTGGTTCACTATGTTACCACCTGTTTCGATTTGTAATTGGACTCAGTTGGAGCGTTTATTCCATGAAAATTTTTACATGGGTCAGACCAAGATCAGTCTGAAAGAATTGGCTAGTGTTAAACAAAATTTTAATGAGTCAATTAATGACTACTTGAACAGATTTTGACTGCTCAAATCCATGTGTTTCACTTAACTACCTAAGCATGAACTAGTCGAAATGGGCGCTGGTGGCCTGAACTATTCTATCAGGAAGAAGCTGGATACCCAATACCTGAGAGACATGGCCCATTTAGGGATGATAGGTTTCCAAAGAAAACATATACTTTTGGCATCACTAAATGTGATGAAATTTTTTATTTGTTAGTTAAGGATGGTCAAATACTTGTGCCTCCAGGCGCTAAACTACCTCCTTTAGATCAAAGAAAGAAAAAAGGTTTTTGCAAATACCATAATTTCTTGGGTCATAGGACTTCTCAATGTTTTTTTTCCAGGGATTTATGCAGAATGATATCCAAGAAGGAAGACTCAAGTTTGGAGATAAGCCCAAGACACAAATGAAGATTGACATTGATCCTCTTCAAGTTGTTGAGGCCAATTACTATGAGCCATCTGAAGTGAACTGGGTCGAAGTTGCTGAACAATCTGTTGATGGCAACAGTAGCCTCGAGTCAGTCTAAACCATGGGAAATCCTGTGAAAATTGAAGTCACTGAAGGCTTCACAAATGATGTTGTAATGATCAAAGTTGATGAAGGTCTTAGCAGTGAGCAATGGGAACACTTAGTGTGCATGGCAGTTGGGGGTTTCTTTAAGACATCACCTGATATCAAAAGATTCAATGTGGGAGTTGCCATCGTCCCACATGAGGAGGTCGAAGTGTCGGATCTCCAATTGGTTACTAAAGAAACTGCTGATACTTTCACTAAGATGGACGAGGTTGCTGATGGCCTTGGCTTGAATTTCTCCAAAATGGAACTGAGGGATGAAGTTAACATCAATATGGTCGAAGTAAGGGATGACCATGAAATGGAGGTGGATGATTCCACACCTCAGAAGAACCACTACAAGAAGTTTTGTCCTAAATAGGATGAGAGAATTGTTGACTTCTTACATAGATGCCAAAGTAAGAAGTCGGAAGTGATGCTTTGTCTTCAATGTAGTTCAATCTTCGACAAAGAAGAAACTGAAAGCCTTCAACAAGTGAGGATGGTCAATGAAAGGCAGAAACTAAAGGTTGTTCAAAAGCCATATTGCTTCGACCCTAAGAGAGCCAATCCTTACCAACCTGATGGCAAGCCCCAACACCTCAATTCGAGGAAACCCACTTTCAAACCAAGTGGCGAAGTCCCAAATAACAAGTGGGTCAAGCCTGATGAGTCAGGAAAAAGGGGAAGCCTGAAATGGGGAAAGTTTGATGTCGAAAGAGGTCCTTCAATGGGATATATGAAGGAGGTCAAGACATCAAATAAGGATGCGTATGTGTCTTAAAACTATAAGGGTAAAAACCATATGTCTAAGTCATAATGGCGCATAAAGCAACGTAGGAGGAAGGCTCAGAGAGAAGCCTCCACACAAAATCTTGTTGAATCAAGCACGAATGTGCTTGGTGAGGGTAGGAACAATCATAAGGTGAAAATAACAAACAAGGTGCCTGTGGGGCACAAGTTATTTTCATCTAAGAACAAATGGGCTGAGATTAAAGCTGAGATAAAGGCTGAGTTAAAAGTAGTCGAAGATGAAGACATGACAGACAACTTCAACTGTGAATCTGAAGCATCTTTGGACATCATAGTAAATGTGGTCTCAGTGATGCCCAGAAAATATGACAAGATTACTGAAGTTAAAAACCTGGATGCCAATATTGAAGCAAAAATGGCAGCACATCAACTCGTGTACTACTATGTGATGAATAATGGGTGTGCCGAAGAACAAAATATTTTCTTTGAGAGACCTACTGAGGCCATGAGGGGGCATTTGAATCCCCTATACATCACTAGGAAAGTGGAGAATGTGGCTATCAACAAAATTCTGGTTGATTGTGGCGCAATAGTGAATTTGATGTCACACGTCTGGCTAGCCAAAATTGGTAGGTTCGACACAAACCTTAAGCCCCATAACTTGGTATTTTTGAACTATTAGGGCAAGATTGGGCCCACTCTAGGGGTCCTACAAGTGGATTTGACCGTCGGAACAGTCACAAGGCCCACTCTATTTATGGTTGTCGAAAGTAAGGCCGACTATAATTTTCTATTAAGAAGGGAGTTGATACATGGCATTGGTGTGGTGCCATCTTCAATGCATCAAAAGGTTACCATTTGGAGGCCAGATGGAATTGTTGAGAATATTGAAGCTGACCAAGGTTACTTCAAGGTGCCAGTTAACCATGTTGAAGGTGTGGATTTCGACACGAACTTAACGCATATTCGCCCATGCACACCAACAAAATTTGAGTTCACTCTAAATGATCATGCATTCTGCTCACTACACCTCCATCATATCAAAGGTTTTCGTTAGGATATGGAGGTTGTGGAAGAAACAGGTAATTACCCACCTTACTTTGGGGAGCCTTTGATTTACCCCATAGGATGAGGAAGTGAGGGCAGTAATAATGATTGACCTCGACACACTAAGAAGCATTTTGGCTTATATGGCTGAAACCAGAATACAAGCAGCCTTAGAGGCCGCATGAAATAATATGGTTGTTGAAGCCATTACAGAGTTTATTGAAGAAAGTCCTATAAAGGATTTCGACCTGGAGACTCCTGATAAGGCTCAAGAAGATTCAAGCCAAATGCTTAATGAAATATATGATAATGAGCCTTTGGGATTTGAAAAGGACCCGTTGTCAGAAAGTGTCAAAATGCTAGTTCAGGATCCTTTAGAAGAGATTGACCTAGGTGAAGGGGAGATGAAGAGGTCTACCTATATTAATGCCAATCTCAACCCATAAATTAAGGTCGAAGTGGTCCAATTGCTGAAGGAATTCAAGGATTGCTTTGCTTTGGACTATGATGAAATGCCTGGTTTGAAGAGAGAGAGAGAGAGAGAGAGAGAGAGAGAGAGAGAGAGAGAGAGAGCTTGTCGAACATAAGCTACCAATCAAACCTAGGAATAAAACAATCAAACAAAATCCAAGACGGTTCACCCCAGCAATCCTCACCAAAATCAAAGAGGATATTAAGAGGTTGCTTCGATGCAATTTCATTCGTACAGCTAGGTATGTCGAATGGTTAGTAAACATTGTTCCAGTTATTAAAAAGAATGGCTCTCTAAGGGTTTGCATAGATTTTAGAGATCTGAATTCAGCAAATCCTAAAGATGAGTATTCAATGCCTGTGGCAGAAATGTTAATTGATTCTGCTGCAGGACATGAGTATCTAAGCATGCTAGATGGATACTCTAGATATAACCAGATATTCATTGTTGAGGAAGATGTCCCTAAAACTGCTTTTCGATGCCCAGGGGCCTTGGGCACCTATGAATGGATAGTAATGCCTTTTGTTTTGAAAAATACAGGGGCAACTTACTAAAGAGCAATGAATTCAATCTTTCATGATTTCATAGATACGTTTATGCAAATTTATATTGATGACATTATTGTAAAGTCTATTTCAGGAATAGATTATGTCAATCATCTTTGACGTTCTTTTGAATGAATGAGAAATAATGGTCTTAAAATGAATCCTCTAAAGTGTGATTTTTGTGTACAAGCCGGGGACTTTTTGGGATTTGTGGTCCACAAGAAAGGGATCGAAATCAATCAAAATAAGAACAAAGCTATCATGGAAGCTAAAGCGCCTTTGACCACAAAGGAGTTGGAATCACTGTTAGGCAAAATAAACTTCCTGAGGAGGTTTATATCAAACCTAAGTGGCAAGACGTAAGCCTTCTCACCTTTGCTGCGAATGGGCAATGAATGATTTGAATGGGGGCAAGCTCAACAAGAAGCCTTCGACAAGATCAAGGAGTACTTGAGTCATCCTCTAATTCTTTCTCCACCTTGTAGAAAGAAAAGTATGAGATTGTACATTGCTACTTCAGATAGAACTTTAGGGAGTATGTTAGCCCAAGAGTTTTAAATGATGCAGAAACTAGGTATAGCATGATAGAGAAATTAGGTATAACATGATAAAGAAAAGTATGAGATTGTACATTTCTACTTCAGATATAATGGCGTCGAAATAGCCATTTATTACCTTAGTTGAGTTTTAAATGATGTAGAAACTAGGTATAGCATGATAGAAAAATTATGCATATGTTTGTATTACTCTTGTACTAAATTGAAGCAATATATAAAACCAGTTGATGTTTATGTTTCTTCTCGTTTTGATGTTATAAAACATATGTTGTCCAAACCTATTTTGCATAGTCGAATTGGAAAATGGGAACTAACATTAACTGAATATTCATTAACCTATAAACCCTTAAAAGCTGTTAAGGGGAAAGTGGTTGCAGACTTCATAGTCGACCACTCTATAAATGAAAGTCCTTTAAATTATCTGGAGATTGAGCCCTGGACATTGTACTTAGATGGGTCTAGTCATAAAGATGGGACTGGAATAGGGGTACTTGTTATTTCTCCTAATAAAATTCCAACAACACTTAAGTATAGAATTGATGACCGTTGTTCTAACAATGAACCTGAATACGAGGCTTTAATAGCTGGACTTG
This sequence comes from Lathyrus aphaca, assembly GCA_963966055.1. NCBI lineage: Eukaryota > Viridiplantae > Streptophyta > Magnoliopsida > Fabales > Fabaceae > Lathyrus > Lathyrus aphaca. The sequence goes on along the minus strand of OZ014520.1, from coordinate 569,859,582 downwards.
AAGTATTGTTGGAATTAGGGGCAAATCGTGTCGAAATAATGGGAGATTCAAAGTTGGTAATAAAACAAGTCACCAAAGAGTACAAATGCATAAAAGAAAATTTAATTATATATTTTATAGTAGTAAATAGACTGCTTAAAAAATTCGAAGCAATTACCTTTCGACACATTCCTAGACTAGAGAATCAAATTTCAAATGACTTGGCTTAGATTGCTCCAGGATATAAAATTTCAAAAGAAAAATTACAAGATGTAATTGAGGTCAGAGGGAAAGTTGTGTTAGTAGGGTTGGACCCATCAGATCTAGAGGAGACTAAGTTTGGGTATGCTGATCAAGACAACTTTGCAATTTTGGTAGTCGATAACATAAGTGATAAGGATTGAAGAAAGCCCATAGTGGACTACTTAGATAATCCAATAGCTTCGATAGAAAGGAAGATCATATACCAAGCTTTACGTTATGTTCTCTTGGGAAACGAATTATTTAAAAAGACTCCTGAAGGAGTATTGCTCAAATGCCTTAGTGAATCTGAGGCATATTTAGCTCTCTCAACTGTCCATAGTGGGGCATGTGGAGCACACCAAATAGGCCATAAAATGAAATAAATGTTATTTCTCCAGGGCATGTATTGGCCTACTATGTTGAAAGACTACATTGAATTTGCTAAAGGGTGTCAAGAATGTCAAGTGCATGCTGGCTTTCAACATGTTCCTGCAAGTGAATTTCATTCCATAGTAAAACCTTGTCCCTTTAGAGGCTGGGCTTTGGACCTGATTGGAGAAATTTGACCAACATTTTCAAAGAACCATAAATACATTTTGGTAGGGATTGACTATTTTTCTAAATGGATCGAAGCTATTCCATTTCCAAATGTTGATCAAGAAGATGTAATTAAGTTTATTCATAATCATATCATCTATAGACATTGGATCCCAAAAACAATTACTACTGACCAAGGATTTGTGTTTACTGGTCGAAAGATGCAAGCGTTTGCCAAAGGAATGGGTTTTAAACTTTTGACTTCTACGCCTTACTATGCCCAGGCTAATGGCTAGGTCGAAGCAGCAAATAAAATAATCATTGGTTTGATTAAGAAACACATGGGTAAGAAGTCGAGAAATTGGCACAAGAAATTGGACCAAATCCTTTGGGCATGTCAAACTTCACCTAAAGAAGCAACCAATGCTACTCCATTTCGACTTACTTATGGGCATGATGCAGTGTTGCCTCTTGAAATCTACCTTTAGTCCACAAGAATTCAAAGGCATCATGAGATTCTATCTGATGTTTATTGGAATATAATGCTAGATAAGTTGGTGGATTTAGATGAAGAAAGACTTCGTGCCTTAGAATTATTAGAGAGGCAGAAGAGAAGGGTAGAAAAATCCTATAACAAGAATGTTAAACTAAAAAAAATCAATTGGTGAATTAGTATGGAAGGTAACATTCACCATGGATCGAAAAAGCAAATCTTTAGGGAAATGGTCACCCAAATGGGAATGTCCCTTTCAAGTTGCTAAGATATTTAATAAAAATGCTTATTAGATACATGAGATTGAAGCAAATGCAAGAATCTTGAAAGTAAATGGGAAATATTTAAAGAAATATAGGCCAATGCTTCAAGAGATTCAAATAAAAGCACAAAATTTCATTAAACATTGAGCCAAATCAGGCTCAAAAGAGGGCCACAAATGGCTGACAAAAGTAGAAATCCAAAAGAAAACATGGTTCAATAACCAGAAAAGAAAAAAATCTACACTACTCATAATCTTCCCAGTCAAGGGAGTTAAGAAAAGTGATGTAGTTTTCATTAGCTTCATCATCTAGATCTTTCTCTTTTGGAGGTTCCTTCTTGGGAGATTATGACCTGCCCTCTTTAGTTTTGGAGCGAGTAGTCACCCCAATGGAAGTTCTAAAAGAGGAAGTACTCTTCTTTCTAGTGGTCTTCGCTTGCTTGGTTGGTTCAACATCACCCACTTTCTTCATAGAACTGCCCATGTTTGGTGTTTTTTTTGAAGAAGATGGATTCAGTGGAGAGTTATTTATAGAGGAAATTCACATATGATGATTGGTCATTCAAAAGGCAATTAAAAAGCATATGAATTCTTCCTTGGGAATTAAATCCTAAAAGGCACGTTGCAGGTATAGCCTGTAAATGGTAATATGTGCCATGCATTTACATAAGGCATTAAAAGCTGTAGCGTTGCCACAATAACCAAGGTCAAGGAAAAATTGCTTTTGATCCAAGGTTTAAATTTAATTTTCGACTAAAAGACTGTTCGACAGTTTTTGCTTATGCAGAGATAATTTAAAATGCAAGTCGAAGAATGATAATTGGCTTAAAACATAAAATAAAAAAGGACAAAATAACACCAAAATTGTCATTACATAAAAATCCTTGTTGGGGCCAAGATATTAATACAAATAGGGAACAAGAAGCCTAAATATTACAACAAAAAGCCATTAGAATTAGAAGCGCGAGCCTTTCTTGCAGCTGAATAAAGTTGACCTTTTGGGTTTGGAGGCGATTTTCACATAAGGCCTTGTCAAGTTTGGCTACTACAAGCTCTTTGTCGAGGCATTCAACAACATCAATGAGGTTTATGGTGCGCTTTAGTTCAGCCTCCAATTCAGTGACAATAGACTTGTTGAACTCCAGATCGCATTGTTCAACTGCTAAGATTTTACTTTGAAGCTCTTCAACCTCCTTCTTCCATATTTTGATGGCTAGTTTGTTGGCAATTTTCTCTTGTTCCTCTTTGGTCCTGGTGGCCTTTAGGCTTTCGACATGAACCACAACTTCCTTTGCTTGACCCTAGGATGAACTTCTTTCTTCCTCAGTTGTTTCAATGGTGTCTTGGATTTTTGGAAGATACCTAAAATCTTCAGACATTTGGTTGACCAGAGCAGTTAGTTCCATGAGAAAGCTAGAAACCTTGGGATCAAGAGTCGAAAGATCTAGCTTTGGAGGCTATCTTTCAGGAAAAGAGGGGCAGTTGGATCTAGGCTCAAGACACTATGGGTGTCCCTTTTGAAGAAGGTACCCTTGATTTTCTTCAGGATAGGACCAATGAAGTCATCCAAAGGTGAACTCTCAGGAGCTGTCGAAGAACTGCTCCCAGAAGAGCCATATTTCTTCCCCAGTTTCCTTCGAGCATACTCTAGAGGATTCAACCATCTTAGAGAAATAGCTGGTCCTTAGAAGCAACTTCTTTAGGGATTGAAGATTGAAGAGTTGAGCCACCCGCTAGAGGCGAAGTTTATTGAATCTTTTCAAGCTCTTTTTCTTGGTTAGCTTCGTTATTATCCTGGTTATTATTTTCTTCTTCTTCCTCATTTTTATGATCATCCATAGGCTCATCCTGAGCATTAGGTTGGGGCTCTCCCATATTCTCTGGCTCTTTATTTTTTGGACTGGAGGGATCAGGGTTCTGGTTACTCTCATCTTCTTATGCTTCTTCTTCTTCTTCTTCTTCTTCTTCTTTTTGTTCTTCTTCTGCAACAAAGGTTTCACTTATCTCCCTGGAAATTCTGCTTGATTGGTCACGAAAGTCCTTGCTAAAAAAATTGGCACACTTATGATCAGAATCATTAGTATGAGATTGTTAAGTGTTGATTCTAGCAGATGAGCCTTTATTTGTTTCGACTACTGGGGAAGGAATAACTGTTGTAGCAATAGGCTGGTTAATCTCACTTAAAGAGCTATAACCAGAGCCAAAATTAGAATTAGGATGATATGTTCACTCACCTTGGATGTTCAATAGGATTGTAGGTGTGGGAGTAGCAGTTGGTGGTGGTTGAGAAACACCTACCTCAGCCTGTGATAAGAAAAGTTTAGGTCGAAGTTTGGAAAAAAGATTGAAAGATGTTTGGCGAAAAGTCTAAATACCTCAATCTCTCAAACACCTAGGCTTGAATTGGCACTTTCAGGATGACCACCAGTTGGTGCCACTACAGGAGTGGGAGGTTGAACTTTGACACCACATGTAGCAGGCGCCTTTTCGACAACTTTGGCTACCTTTGAGGAAGGTTGGCCAGAAGGATTTGGGGACTTCACCGGTTCCTTTTCCTCTTGAGGACAGTTTCCTCAGGGGATAGGTCATCATCTGAGTTGATGACCACGGTCGAAGCCTTCTTACCCTTCTTTTGGGGCATTGGAGGTTTCTTGGTTGCCTGAAAGGAAATGGAAACATTAGAAGGAAAGCATGTAAAAATGCATAAGTAAGGGGTATAAAGTACCTTGGGGCCTTCTTTGTTCTTCTTAGGTTTTATCACCATGTCTTTGGTGGTATTGGATTTTCTGGGGATAACTGGAAATAATAGAGATAGTTGTTATGAGTTAATAACTGGTCATTCAATGGGAAAGATAAATGAAGACCTTAAGCCTTCATATATTTCGGATTCGACATGAAGATCTTCGATCCCTATATGAAGGTGTCCTTTGAAACTGTCTAGTGTGCGCTTAGTCGCAACCACCTTTTTGGCTTTCGACTAAGACTGTTATCGAAGGATTTTTATTGAATCCCCATAGACAAACCAGTCTGGAAATGGAGGGGCAAGTGCCACTCCAAAATCAGCAGTGGGTAGTCAAGGAAACGTTAGAGGAAAAAGTTAGAAAGCCACCTCATAACCCCTCTCACGAGGAACGTTTGAAGGGATTTTTAACTTATCCATTTTTTGCAAAAATTTCTCCTTCAAAGTGACAGCAGCCTCACGAACAGTTCAACTAAGATTATCTGGTCGATATATAGTTTCATATTACTTTTGAAAGGCCTGGATTTCTTTAATGTGAGTAGACTTACTCTTCTTGACCTTTTACTGCACATCAATAAAGGCTTGGTCAAGCAAGGAAGAAAATTCAGCAGCAGTGAGAAAATGATCATTGTAATATGTACACCACCAATCATTAAGTGGTGGATGCATAAGGAAGTAGGATAGAAAAACACTGGAGATAAAACTACTCTTTGAGCATTCCATCTATCGAAATGGGTGACAGCAGAGTGTTCGTCGAAGATGTTGGTGTGGAAAACTACATGGCCCTTCTTTTCATAAAGGCATTTGGGGAAGCTTTGGCCCATTCCAATCTGTTGAGAGACCAAATTTGGTTGGTGGGAAATTAGGACTGCATCTACCTTCCCGCCATTTAGTCTATGAACAATGAATCTGGGGATCAGAAAAGCCTCCCAGGTTGTAATGGAGTCCGGGTGAAGTTTACTTTAGAGTTTGTTTGTGTTAAGATTCTAGATAAGCAAATTCACATCGCATGAATAATGAAGGACCTAATTTTTAATCTAATTTTACTCGCTAAGGTCTTTGTATAAAGATCCTATGCCTATGTACCCTCAAAAGAGGGATCATAACGTCGTAGTTCTATTCCCCTCATCCCCTAATTGGTTGGTATTTTTTATCCCCTTAATGTTTCAGTTGTAATTACATCATATCCCTTAAAATAATTTCTTAAATCCCATTGTAAAACCCCTTAAATATTCTTATGAAACCCCTTAAAGTAGAACCACAAATCATTTAATCAATCCCTTAGTTATTAAGTTAAATCCAAAAAATTTATCATAAAGTTCAATCCCCAAAATATATAATAAATAAAATTCAATCCCAAAATTTTAATAATAAAGTTATATCCCAAAAATTAAGAAAGTTAAATCCCAAAAATTAATTCAATTATTTATGAAAGTAAATTGAATAATTAATTATAATAATAATTTTCCAAAGTAAATAAAAACCTAATTTTAAAAAATCCATGTTTAAATATTAAAAAATCCCTATTTCAGAAATATTATATTCATCTTTTAAAATCCCAAAAAATTGTAATGAAAACATTAATATTAGAACACATATTTTAAATTCAAAAATATATAATTATATATATATATATATATATATATATATATATATATATATATATATATATATATATATATATATATATATATATATATATATATATATATATATATATATATATATATATATATATATATACCCAAAAAATAATTTATGAAGAAAGCTCTATTTTTAAATGTTAGAAAAATTATAAGAATTTTATCTCCATTGTTTTAGAAATTATTAATCCCTTATTCTAGAAAAACTTCCTTTAAATATAATATAAAATATAAATCTCAAAAAATAAAATCATTATTTCTTTTAAAGTAAGTTAATCAAATAATTATAAAATCAGTTTCCAAATAAATAAATTCTCATTTTCAAATTCATACCATAAATCCATGCTTTAAATCCCAAATATTATGAACCCATATTTTAAATCCCAAAAAATGTGATTGATATAAGTCATTAGTTTTACACATCTATAAACCCTAAAATAAATTACGACAAAACCTTATTTTAAAATTAATTCCCAAAAATAATCTCATCATTAAGTATATTAATCCCTAACATCCATATTATTATCGCGAAAATCAATTTAAAAAAAATATTAGAATATTAATCCCATTAAAATGGAATTTATATTAAATTTTATAATAACCCTTAATTATTTAATATTTAAAATTCTATTAAACGAAAACACCCAATCGATGAATTATTTACAAAAGTTAAAATCAAATGCATATTATATACACAAAACACAAAATCTTTCAAGCATAGTCATAGTAGGCAAACACAAGTGAATTTCACATAGAAAACAAATATATCATGTATTTGAGATCGTGATTTATTACCTTGAAGTGTCGTGACCCACTTAATCTGCTTCCTCCCTTCTTTTCTTTGCGTTCCTTTATGTTTTCCTCCCATTTTCCTTAGTGGAAGATTCTTTTTTCCCTTTTCCTTTCCTCGATTTTGATCTTTCTTGATCCATTGATGACTGAGGCTTTTAGGGTTTGCTTGTTGTTCTTCAGTGTGAAAAACAACAACTTTTAAGGAGTGATTTGTACATTGTGAGTAAATGAAAATTGCAAATATGAGACATATTTATACTAAAAAATTAGGTTAATGAAAAAGGAAGAACATCAAATAAAAAAGTTTCCTTATTCATATTTTTATTATATTTATGATTTTTGACTATTTTATGCATAAAATTATGATTTAAATGAAAAATGATATATTTTTTTTTAAAATACCTAATAAATTAATACGAAAATTAATAATAAAATATTTAAAAAAAATACAATTTTTGTGATTTTTAAAGATTTGAACATAAATAAAAAAGTTGGGAATAAATCAAAGAAAAAAAAAACCCAAAAAGTTAGAAACCAATAATTATTCAATTACCTATAATGATTATTTCAAAAAAGGAAAATTTAATCCTAAAAAATAAAATAATCTAAAAGAGAACAACAATCTTTAAATATTCTTGTATATAAAAAAAATCAATTGAAATTTAAATGACATTAAATTTCTATTCTTAAATAAATTGTGAACAAAATATTTTCAAATCATTTTATTTTATGATTTTTTTTTTAGATTTTATTCATAAAATAATAATTTTAATGAAAAAACCAAAATTTTAAATAATAAAAAATGCAATTTTTATGATTTAAAAATTAAAAGGTTAGAAAAAAATAAAAGAGAATAAAAACACAAAAGTGTGGGTAATGTGGGATTTAAACTCATGACATCTCCCTCTTGTAATTCCTTTAATACTTTGCTACCAACTATGTCATTTTATTTATTTGAACAAGTATAATAATAATAATATTTAATTATATATATATATATATATATATATATATATATATATATATATATATATATATATATATATATATATATATATATATATATATATATATATATATAATCTAGAAAATCCCCTAAACTAAATAGAAACTATATATTCAATTCTCTCTTTTTTTTTATTAAAAACTAAATAAAATTAAAAACCCCAAATAATAAAATAATAAACCCTTCTCCCCCTTTTAAATATTTTTCAAATAAAAAGAATAAAAATCCATTTTCTAAAACTTAAAAACAAAATTTTTTATTTTAATAATCTAATAAGTAATTATTAGATTTTAAAATAATTTTCTAGAATAAATACATCACCCATTTTTTTTTATAAAAAACTCATTTTATATTCTTATATGCCCAACATTTTTAATAATATAAATGACTAAAAAATTATATAAGAAGTCTTCATAAAAATATCCGAATTAATAAAAAACTTCATAATATTATTTTTAAAATTTTAAAATAAAATATCTCCACCCCCTTATAAATCTATAAATTATATAAACTCCTAAATTATAAAATATGTCTAAAACGTCAAAAGAGTCCCTCTTTGATAGGGGTGTTTATGGGTACGGGCCAACCCGCGAACTCACTCACCCAACTCAACTCAACCCTTATTTTTACCCAACCCATATATGCACGGGTCCAACCCGAACTAACCCATTCAAACCCATTGGTGTTTAGTTCGGGTAACGGGTTTGAAGTTTTAAATCCAAGAACCCGCGAACCCAACCCATTAATATATCTCACTATTTTTATTTAATTTTATTTATAAATTATCTAGCATAATTCTTAGAATGCATATATTTTTTAATATAATTATAGTTTTTATTAATTGTAAAAACATAAGTCTAAATCAAATTTGAGAGATCAATTTTATCTATTCAAAGAGAGATATATCTTACTTTTTATATTATACTTTACACCATTTGTATATTTTTCTAATTTTTTATTAACCAATAAATTTTATTCAAATTGAATACTAAAAGTTTATGATTTTTTTAATTTTTTTGTAATATAAATAAGTTAATTAAATGATATATTTTATTTAGAATTTGAAAATTATGTTTAGTGGATGACCCACGAACCCAACCCAACCCAACCCATTGATAAGCGGGTTGGATTGGTTCGGGTATAATCTTGAAATTACGGGTTGAACACTCAACCCAACCCAAAGAATATTGATCGGGTCGGGTATTGGATTTAATCAAATTAGACCCAACCCAACCCGCGAACACCCCTACTCTTTGACTTATTTTTAGACAAAAAAAAAACCTAGATCAAAATTTAGGGTACGACGGTTGTGTTCCATATATGAGTGACTCTATTAGTCCAAACAGTACCAAATCTTTCTTTATATGATGTCAGCCAAATTTCAAGCACACACCGAACAAATTTTGGAATATCAGCACATACAACTTCAAAATGCTTCAGGTGTACCACAAAATTACTCCCAGTATTCGAATATATTATGTTTTTCAACATATATATAACATGCTCATGCCCATGTGATTCAAGATAATCCTTACACTTAACACTGATATTTTTTTAAATATGGAATAGACACAACAAATGAGTTGAGTTTGGAAACGTAACTTCCACATCATTCATCAATGTCAGTTCACGATCAATATCCAAAACATTTGGTAGCATATTCTAAAAAGAAAACAACTCTTTTAATTTTTCAAGTGCCTATGTGAATTTTTCCTCTCTTTCATGTCCCAGATATGCAAAACCAACCGAAAATGTCAACTTCGTGGAAGTTACACCAACAATCTCAAGTAGTGGTAATCGGTGCCTATTTGTTTTGTATGTACATTAAATCATCAAGAAACAACTTCGAAACAATTAAATTAAAATAGAAGCATTTGACATAATAAGTACCTATTTGTTTTGTATGTGCAATACAAAATCAACACAAGATGAAACATGTTCAACAACTTCAGTGAATTAGAGTGTGTCCAAAAGATCATCAATAACATGGTGAAAACTGAGTAAAATCCATTTGGAAAACATAAGTAACAGGAGCGCACAATTGGAGCATACAAAACTACTAGATTTTTTTGTCAATGTAAAAAATCTAGTATATCGGACTTTCCAAAATATCCGGTATTCAACACGTTTTTCAGATTTTTCAAAATCTCCGATAAAAACTTTACATATTCTGGACTTTTCGAAAAATTTGGTAAAACTACAAAAGATTCCGGATGTTTCTCAAAATATGGAAAAATTCAAGGTATTCTGAATTTTTTCAAAAAAATCAGGAAAAATTTATAGGAATTTCTTATTTTTTTTATAGAAAAATTCCGATAAAACTACATAAAAATTAAAAGTATTTGTCAAAAATCCGGTAAAATTTCAACGTGGTTCTGGATATTTGGAAATAATCCGATAAAATATCACACTAGATTTTTAAATATACATTTAAATATGCATAAAAACCTAACTTCGCCGAATTTCTTTTACCAAATATTTTAAAATAACTACCGGATAATTTGTTTCTACCAAGTTTTTATAGAGAATTTTTTTACTACAATGTGAAAATTTGGAAGATAAAATAATAAGAAATATAATTTCTCATAATGAAAATTTGTAGGCGTACCCGATTTATGGAGAAAAATTCCTTGAGTAAATGATATTTTGAATGTTGGTTGGGTCCATCATCTAAGCAATCATTGTTGTATCATATTTTATATTGATTTTGTTTGAATTTTGTCTATGGTATCAAAACAAACACTAATATACCAATATTTAGATATTTTTCTTCTGAAGTGATAATTTTGTAAGTGGATAATTAAATGCGTATGCATTTACTTATCTTTTAAATTTATCTTAAGTAACCAATATTTATTTTTATTGTTTCCTTTATCATATTATCCCAATTAAATATCATTTTTAATTATGATTTATTTTTTAGACTAATTAATTCTTTTCTTTGCAGCTTTACTAGTCGGTATTAAATTCTTGTTTGGAATGCCATTTATAATTGTATTATTAGTCTACAAATGGCAACAGAAACATTTATCTGAATACGATAATGTTGAAGATTTTCTACAAAGTGACAATAACATTATGCCTATAAGATACTCTTATAAAGACATAAAAAGAATGACAAAACAATTCAAGATAAAACTTGGTAATGGAGGTTATGGATCTGTTTTCAAAGGAAAGCTTCGAAGTGGTCGTTTTGTTGCTGTCAAACTATTGGACAGAGGTAAGAGCAATGGCCAAGATTTTATCAATGAAGTTTCTACAATCGGTAGGATTCACCATGTTAATATGGTACAACTCATTGGTTTTTGTGTTGAAGGGTCAAAACGTGCTCTTATATATGAATTCATGTCAAATGGATCACTTGAAAAATACATATTTTCTCCTGAAGAGAGGTATCGTTTGAGTTGCAAAAAATTGTATGATGTTTCTTTTGGAGTGGCTCGGGGAATTGAGTACTTACATAATGGATGCAATATGAAAATTCTCCACTTTGACATAAAGCCTCATAACATCCTTCTTGATGAGAATTTTAATCCAAAAATTTCTGATTTTGGACTAGCTAGACTTTGTCCTACAGATAAAAGCATTGTGACTTTAACTGCAATAAGAGGAACCATTGGATATATGGCCCCTGAACTGTTCTACCGGAATGTTGGCACAATATCTTACAAAGTTGATGTCTATAGCTTTGGGATGTTGTTAATGGAGATGGCAAGTAGAAGAAAGAACTTGAATGCATTGGTCGAGCAATCTAGTCAAATTTATTTTCCTTTTTGGATTTATGATCAGTTATATGCTGGAAGGGAAGTTACAATTGATAATGACACAGATCAAGAGATGAAATTGGCCAAGAAAATGATGATTGTGGCTTTGTGGTGTATACAGACGAAACCTGAAGATCGTCCTTCAATGATTAAAGTGCTGGAGATGCTTGAAGAAGAAGATGCAGAGTTGCAAATTCCTAATAAGCCTTACTTTTGCCTACAAGATCACCCAGTTGCAGATGTTAGAGATGAGAATATTGGAAGTTCATGGAGTTCATATGGTACAACAGTTAGTGATCCCAAGGAACCAATCTGATCTCTTTTTGTTTTTGAATCAATTACATATTTATATGCATATAGTTTGTTGGTTCTAAGGATTGAATACTATATATGCGGGAATGGTGACAGAAAAGTGCCATGTTAAGTAATATATATGTCTTGATATACCAATTCTAAAGGGAGCTTAACGCTAGATTGGACCTTCATTCAATTGTATTAAAGGTGAGAGTGGATACTTTAGCAAGGCAACTTAGACACAACAAGTTACTGAATGGAATACACACACGACCATGAGATATCGAGTTTAAACTCGAGTGATGTCGTCCAATTAAACAATGAATTAATTAGGATTTATAGACACTTTTTAATTTGAAACAGAATGAGGACTAAACATTTTTTTATACGTGGGAGTTTTAATCATTTCCAATAGCTTTTATTAATGCCTTTCAAATTATATGTTGTTTACAAAAATTGATTAAAATAAAAAAATCATTTACAATATGAAATAAAAAAAACTGATTATTTGTGACTGGAATTCAAGGAAGTGGCATCTTTTTTCACATGATGCAAGTTGAGAACAGAGTAAAAATTGTGCAATTGCAAGAATCTCCCCCAGATTGTTGACTGAGGTTTGTTTAATATATTGAAGATTGAATTAGCAGCTGATGTGTCTGACAAGCTATGAAAAGAACTAACATTCCATCATACCCTGCATGTAAATTACCTGAAAATTGTTCACCGCGGGTGTAAGGTTGTCGCAACAGATTGTTTTATGTACATTAGCAAATTCAACTTTGACATTTGTTATTCTTTTACATTGGTACTCCATTGTTTTCAAAGTGTTTTTCAGTTCGGTTACCACTACTGCATAATATACATACATACAATTAAACCTCTTTTTAGTTGTGGTGATACCAACCAGGAAAACTTTTATGAGTCTCCCATGTAACACTATATATAACACTCTTGTAACTACTTTGCTAATTCAATCAATACAATATCTTCTTCTCCCTTTTGCTCTTGATTCCTCCACTTTGTTTAATAGTGCTCCACTTTGTTTAATATGTGCTCCACTTTGAAAATGAGTAGATGATTCAAATATCACTTGCGTCAACTCTAAGAAGTGAACTTCACGGTAAACTATTTGTTGAAACAATGTGTTTATGTGTAAATTAATTTTTTTAAGTCTTACTTTACACATATTGGTTAATTTTCAATATTATATAAGGAAAGACTATGATTACTAAAAAAAATAAATAAATTATTAGACCATCCTATATATTACATTTTTTTTAGATAAAAATAATCATAACACATAGTTATACGCACAATCAATCATAATTTTTTTATTAATTAAAAAATAAAAATAAAATTTTCTGGTAGACGCTTTAACATCTTTAAAATATCTTAGAGTGATCTTGAAATCGTCGCTTTCAACTCTAACATAACTTTTGTTTTGAAACGAAAATACGTATTCCACATAGCCCTAATATCTGCATCTGTCTTGTGCTCTGATGACTTCTTGGCAAGTGTACCGATAATATCACAGTAATAAAAAGATTGAACCCACAAGGATTGTGTTCAAACAAGACAATGAGTTGTGCAATTTAAAAAAAAAAGTAAAATGAGAGAATTTTGCAAGTTTTAGTGCAAAAAGTAAATGAACGAGAAAATAAATAACACGAAAGCGATGATGTTGTGTTTTAAAATCCCCTTATCCCCCCTTGTTGGTGTATGATGCCTTGTATGAATGATCTTATCCTTATAATCTCACGGGGAATTAACAAAACCGTTATGACCAGTCCCCCAAGAAATAACTCACTAACAAACACTCAGAGCTTTCTATTCCTAGTCCGTCAACGTAAGCAATGTTAGGCGGTGTTCAAACCGTTAATTCTCTATGCTACTACTTGGGATCTCATATCCCTATTCAACTAGTAAAAGTAGAACAGTTGCCCTTGGTCCAACACATAGGCTACGGGTCAAGAATCCCTATGTGTATAGCAACAGATTAACAAAGTATCTCAAATAAAAACCATTAAGCTTAAGCAACAATTGAATAAAATTATAATTCAAAATATTCATACAAAGTCAAAGCAACATATAATGCCAACGAGATTGAATAAGGTTCATTATCACATAACCACCTAAGAAAATTTAGTTACACATTATTCAGAGAAAAATACTACAATCAGTAGATAAAAATAACATGATAAGTCCCTAGAAAAGATGGCCTCCAGTGGCTTAAAATGTCCTAAAAATCTCCTTTTGTGCTCCCAAACTCGTGCTCTAGTCTCCAAAATTCGTAACCCTTGTGAAAAAGCAGCAAATTCCCTTTTAAAGATGTCAGAACATGTCAGAAAAAATCCAAAAAGAAAAGCAACCATTGTGCACATTTTGAAAGCATCGTGTGCGTGATGCATCCCTTTCACCTCTATCGTGCACGTGTTGGCACGCGATGGTGCACATGATTATTCCAGTAGTTGTGTTGAAAATCATCCTTTTGCACCAGAATTTTCATTAAGTCTCATTCTTCCATACTTGGCTATTTTTCACTCATTCATGAGAATTTCTTCATCATTTTGGATCCTTTTCTGATCATTTGTTTCTCCGATTCTTCGACTAATTAGATGTAATGACAGACTTTCATTAAGCTCAAAGATATTGAACTCAATATTCCCTTCGTTGTCAATCGACGGTGAACAATACTCAAACTTCACAATTTTTTTATTGTCTCCGTAAGGTAGAAGACAATGGACTTCGTATTTCAGATATGCGAGAAAGGAGTACCTGGTGAGCTTAAACTTTCACTCGAGTGTCACGCTATAGGAGGCATTTGCGACATACCAGGTGATGTTTATTTGTGACATTTGAGATATTTTGTGTTTGTGTGAAATAAAAAAACCAGATCCCATAAATTTATAGAAGTTGTAGATAAATAAAAATCATTCAAAACCTGACATGATAATTCCGAAGATATATCTAGGGTTCCACACCCTATTATCTTGTTCCGGAGATGCATCTCCAGAACCTCTCCTGAACAGGTTTGAAAACATAACCTTTGAAACAAATCTTGTTATTGGAAAGATAAAAATTGCATTAAGACACAATATGACAAATTGAATATATTACACTTCTTTATTGAGACACAATTTCATACACTTATTTGTCAGGCTAAACACGAAATTAAAACGAATAGAAACATTTGTCGTCGGCTAAATCTATGGTCGATAACCCCTTTAACTTTTGTGCATTTCATTCTCTTTCAATATTGCTCAAATTTTAAACTCCTGCATCTTTTCCAGTAAATGGTTCGTTTAAGTATCGACTTTAGTTGTTGAATGATCCATCCACTACAGTCATATAAGTGGTATATGGCCTCCCGTTTCAAGTAAACTTGAACAGAATATCGTGATTTTTAAAACCGCCCAATACACATAATACGATCATTTGGATTTTGAGGTGGGGCGATACGAAATGGGAAAACGGTTTCCGAAAAACCATATTGTGTAAGATCAACACACAACCTATCATATACACATGCTACGAGGTAATCCCTTTTAGGTAAGTACATCCATTTTGCCTCCGATGATGGTCCACTAAGGTAAGGAACAAGAGACTCATAAACGTCATTGAAGCATTCTTTCTTTCTGTATAAATATGTGTATGATTCTTTATGAGGGCTCAACTCTTGGATAAGTTGATGGTTGACAAATGCATGATTATTTTCCCCTTTAATGAGTAAATTTGAAATATCTAGATATCCACAATTACCGTATGTTGAATCTTAATATTAAGGGGGTTTTGTATATCATCTCCACAGGGATTTTTCTGATATATGATGCTTGTCGTTCTATAGTTTATAAGGTTGTAAGTAAGGGTTTTCAAAGTTGGTTTGTTTTGGATCATAAATTTGTCACGATTTTTGGTAGCAAAGATTAAATTTTAATGATGTTTGTTAACAAAGTATATCAAAGATAGGTTTCATCAACCCTAACATGTATATATTCTACTAATCTTGCATGTGAAGTCAAATCCGATTAATATCATCACATACTCTTTCAATATCGTCTATGTCTAGAGCCGTTTCGTGAGAAATTTCGTATTCATCGCTAGATGATGTCTCATGCTAACAACCAATACAATAAGCTTAAAGATCAACACAAAGCAAATATCAACCATAAATATATGTCTAGAGTCTATGAATTGATAAATGAATATTTTAGATCAAGTTTTATAAGATTTATGTCTAGAGTCTTACAAATCAAGAATGGATCTTTCAGAACAAAAATATTCACCATATATTAATCATCGCTTGTTCACATACAAGGCCAATTAAAATAAATACATACAAGCTAAGGTAAACTACCACTACCTTTGATATAAAGGGATTTAGCTACCCATCACCATGGTAGCTTGCTTCACAAGAAATGAAAGAAGATGAATGAACATCCACAATAAGGAATCGATCTCGGATGCGAATCCAGCTTCTACTTACAAAATATTTCTTCTAGATGAAGAAATGAAAAACTTGGGGTTTTTCTACCTATGAAAATGTTTCTATCTTGAAAAATAAGGTTTTGTAGGTTATGATCCCCAAAAAGTGTGAAAAGTACATATATAGTACAATAAAAATATGTCTTGTTCGCTTTGAGAACTCATTCTTCGCACAACAAAATCCACTTATAGGCACATGAAAACCTATGAACAGTTAAACTACCCTTGAGAAATATCTAAACTTTGCAGTGTGAGCTATTCTTCGCAATGCAAACTTCTTCGCTCAGGCTTCGCACTATGAACTTTTGGTCTTTTTCCTACTACGATCCAACATTTTCAGTTCTCCTTGGCCTCACTTTGAGATCGCATTGCGAGCTCGCCTTGACTTCACTTCTTGTTTTTGAGGGTATCCTTAGGAAATTGGATGCAAAAGACAAATTGTCCAGATCAAGAAAGAAGAATGTAGCTAGTAGTGGACCATGAATATTGTGTCGTACAATGTTCGCGGATGTTGTAGCTCCTTGAAGAGGAGGGGGATAGCTCGGGAATTGAATAGAGGGAAAGCTGACCTTTGTCTAATCCAAGAGACTAAAGTGGTGAATATGGATTCGAAATTGGCGAACAGTTTATGGAGTGGTCATTCTGTGGACAGGTCTGTAGTGAATTCAGAAGGTCGATCCGGGGGGTTACTCACTATGTGGAAATCAAATACTATTACAGTTTTGTCTAGTTTTCGTGGAAATGGTTTTATCGGCATTCACTATGTTTGGAAGAATTATATGTTGGTGGTAATTAATGTTTACTCATCCTGCTTCTTGGATGAAAAGAGGAAATTATGGAATGAATTAATGGCAATAAAGGGTACACTTCCAGATATATCTTGTATAGTCGGAGGCGACTTAAATGTTGTTAAATGTGAAGAGGAAAGAAGAGGAAGAATAGGGCGCAATTGTAATGAAATGAAGGACTTTAATTCTTTCATTGATTTCATGAATATAATTGACTTGTCTGCGGTTGGGAACAAATTCACATGGTTCAGCTCTAACGGTTCAAGCTGTAGTAGACTAGATAGGTTTCTGGTGAAGACAAAAGTATTTCAATGTTGGGTTTGAGGAACTAGAAGGTGGGTAACAGAGATATATCCGACCATCGTCCCGTGTGGTTAAGGACCAATATCTTGGAGTGGGGCCCAAAACCCTTATGTTGTCTTAATTGTTGGTTTGATCACGCAGAATTCAAAGTGTTTGTTGAAAGATCTTAGCATTCCTATTTTGTCTCTGGCACTGCTAGTCACATTCTATATTTGAAATTCAAATATCTTAAATATGACCTGAAAAGCTGGAACAAAGACGTTTTTGGTTGGTTAGATATCAACATTGAAGAAAGGGTGGATCAACTCAATATTTTAGAAGATATATCATCTTACAACAACAAAACAACAACAACAGTTCTGTGTTTGATATTGATGTAGAGAGACTGAATATTCAGGAAGACATTTGGAGATCTCTGAGGCGTAAAGAGAGCCTCATTCATTAGAAATTAAGATCACGTTGGCTGCGGGAAGGAGATCTAAATACCAAATTCTTTCATGATTCCCTTAAGGCGAGAAATAGATCTAACATGATTACTGCAATAAAAGTTGATGGAGTTTACTTGGAAGATCCCTTATCCATTAAAGAAGAGGCAAGAAGGTGTTTTGAGTCAAAATTCCTTAATCCTGCTAGACCGAATTTAAACATAGAGTTATATGGTGTTTCTTGTCTTGAAACGAAGGATAAGATGATGTTGGAGTCAGAGGTATCAATGGAAGAAATTAGAAGCGTAGCTTTTGGATGCGAAGGCAATAAATGCCCGGGGGTGAACGGATATAATTTCAGATTTATTAAATCATTTTGGGGAGTTTTGAGTGCAGATATTTCAGCATATATTACGGAATTCTTTGTTACTAGTTATCTTCCCAAATATTTTGCTTCTTCCTTCATTGCCTTGGTGCCCAAATCGGAGAATCTTCAATCTTTTGAGGAATTTAGGCCAATCAGTTTGATTAGTTGTGTTCTCAAAACTATCTCAAAATTTTTGGCTGGGAGGTTATCTAAAGTTATCCACAAGTTAATTTCTCCTTCTCAATCGGCATTCATTATGGGGGTCAGATGCTTGATGGGGTTCTTCTAGCAAATGAAGTTACAGATTATGCCAAGACATTCAAGTAGAAGTACCTTATGTTCAAGGTGGATTTTTCGAAGGCATACGACTGCGTCGATTGGAGTTTTCTAGTACGTATGTTGGAAAAGATGGGATTTGGTCGCACCTGGTTAAAATGGATAAGAGGTTCGGTTTTTAACAGTTTCCTATCAGTTCTGATAAAACGGAAGTCTGTCAAAATATTTTAAGGCTCAAAGGGGACTTAAATAAGGAGACCCGTTATCTCTGTTTTTTATTCTTCATAGTAGCGGAAGGTCTTGATTGTTTGGTTCAAAGTGTTGTTCATAATGATCTAATGTTGGAATTTAAAGTGGAAGATCTAATTTGTAAATCGAATGATTGTGGAGGCCTAGGGGTGAGACATATAGGGAGGTTTAATAGTGCCTTACTTGCTAAATGGCTATGGCATTTCTCGTGTGATGGAAATGAGATTTGGCGATCTTGGCTCGAAAGGAGATATAGCAATCTTAGTTTAAAAATTCAGGTTCACAATAGTAAATGGTGCTTAAAATCAGATTCAAATTGGTTGAAGGACATATTTTCTATTGTAGATGTGATTCCTCAGGGGAGCTTTACTTCTTTACTGTCTTGTTCTTTGGCCAATGGTAACAAAACCAACTTTTGGCATTCTAACTGGTTCAATGACAGTCCTATCAAATTCCAGCAACCTTTATTTTTTCAAGCCTGTTACAACAAAGATGGTGCGGTTTCATATTTTGGGGAGTGGATCAACAGATAATGGCATTGAAATTTTTTTGATACATTTGCAGGTGACAACTCTGAGGAGGTTGCAGATTCAGTAATGTTGTACCAGGAGCTGTCGGGGTTTCGGCTGAATATACAGGATCAGGATAATTGGGTTTGGAGACCGGGTTCAAATGAAGTTTTCTCTGTTGCTTCATGTTACGGAATTATCTCTTTGACTGAATCGCAAAATCAGTTGGATTTGGATATTTCTAAGTTTTTGGAATCAGTGTGGAACTCCTTTTTGCCTTTGAAGATTCAGATTTTTGCTTGGTGTTTGGGCCTTGATAGACCCCTCCAAGAGGTCGAATTTGATTCGCAGGAATATCGTCGTAAATGATTACGAAAATGTTTATGTCTTTTGCTTTTCTCATCTAGAAGATTCTTCTCACTTATTCTTCTCCTGAGCTAAATCGGTTGAGGTGTGGAATAGAATTTGTGATTGGGTTGGTATAACTTGGATATCGGAGGTAGACTACATCCAACACGCTAAGGTTTGGGCATCGAGAATCCAATGGAGGTGTGATTCAGATAAAATAAGATCTATATGGTTTATCACTTGTTGGAATTTACGGAAATGTAGGAATAGTATCATGTTCAATGATGGTTTTTGTATAATTGATGAGATTGTTTTTGGTATTATTGTGTCAGCTTGGAATTGGTTGATTTTGGGTAGCAGCACAAGTAGGAATTGTAGTTTATACAACTAGTGTAAATTCTCCCTCGATTTCATGTAATTAGTTGTGGGGTTCTAGTTGAATTTTGTATTCCGGTTGGTTGAGATTTCCTTAATCTCACTTTATTGAATTCGCTTATAAAAAAAAAAAATTGTCCGATACTAGTGATGAAAAAGATAATAGGCGTTAATAGTCAATTGGTCAGGTTGCATGTTTTTTTATTTTCATCCTTTATCTTTTTTTTTTAATAAAATCCTTAAATATTGAATTTCATTTGATTTTAATCTCTAAAATTAAAATCTACAAATTTTCTATGGATTTTTCCCCCGATTTTAAGTTTATGAACTGAAACAAAAATAAAATCAATATTTAAAAATTATTTCTTTAAAAGTACATGAATTAAAAATTTAAAGGAGTCAATTTACATGGACTAATTGATTATATTTAAGACAAGATAATTTTAAACTCTTTATATGATATATGAGACTACTTAATGGTATAGTTTTTAACAAAATAAAATAATAAAAAGAAAGATGAATAATTACCTTATCTGTAATGACATAGTGCTTACGTCTAAGTGTAGATATTCATTCATGTGATGATACTCCAACATATAGGTGGTGCTAGTAACTCCTAATTGTTCCAATAATCATAAACATCTATTAATTCAAAACAAGACTTTGAAAAGTAAGTCTTGTACTGTGATGTAAAATGTGCTATCTTTTAGGTCTATAAATTAAATTGTGAGTTTTGGCACTTGGTATCATTAAACCAAAAATGGCATCCTTATCCCTTGTTATGTTGATAGTGTTACTAATACTCATAATATTCTCAAACAACAAAGTGTATGGTGATGAACAACAAGAGTCATGTTCTACATTGTGCGGTGTTCATAACATCAGCTCTCCTTTCCAATTGAAAGACAGTCCAGAAAACTGTGGTGACAAAAAGTACACTCTATCATGTGAGGACAACAACCAATTGATTTTGTACTCAGAATTTAGAAAATACTATGTACAATCAATTCATTACAACAACTTCACCATGAGACTATTGGATTTCAATCTCCCTACTAACAATTCACTCCCTCCTGGTTATTCTTTAGGACTCTATAATTTCAGTTATTACTCCTTTCCCTACTTATATTATTATTATCCACTCAAAAATAGGTCTCAGTATCTATTGACAAAATCAATGTTATTTGTAAGTTGTCCAATTCGGAAGGAATATTCATACATCGGCAACTGTATGAATATTAGTACATACTCACAGTATGAGAATCCTTTCTATGTTGGTGTTTACAGAAACTCTATTTCAGAATTGGAGTTGGGAGACGGATGTCGTATAGAGTTTATGTATATCACTTCTTGGAATTTACAAGATGATAACAACAACAACAAGAACATTTCTTGCACTGACATCCGCCGTATGATGCTTTATGGATTTGAAGTTACTTGGTTCAACGGTTGTAAAGATGGATGGTTTCCATACATCTTCGAGAAAAACAGCTTTATTTGTCGAATCAACGGTAAGTTGTTCAAAAATACTCACTCTTTTATAAAATAAAATCCTTACTAGACTAATTTGTTTGTTAACCATGTTATGTCTGCGTTCTTGCAGAATTCCAGCTCATTTTGGCTACTATTATTGCAGCATTATTAATATTATCAGGTAAGACCTCACATTCTCTTAAGTAAGTGAAAGCTATCTTTTATTTTGCAAAATATTTTTTGGAGACTCTTTTGATTAGCATGATGGCCATTTTGTCTATTTAAAATATTTAATGTTAATATCATTAAAATAATTATATTGGATCAATCAAATACTAGAAAGACCATGCTATCTCCATAAAAATACATAAAGTCACCCAAAAACAATGAAAAAATCACCATACCACAAAAGAGCACTAGCCTGGAATCTGACACTAAAACCACTATCTACCTATCATAATCCTTATAAACCATTAAAATCTCTTCCATGAAATAACCATGTCAAACTCTCAGACTGTTGTTGGCTCAAGAAAATAATGAGATTTTTTAGCCAATAAGAAAAAATATACAAGTCAACCGAAAATATATCAAGATATCATTTTCAATAAGATAAAATGCTCTTGTCTTTTAAATTCTCACCGTTTAGAGATGTACCTAAAAAACTGGCATCATTCTGAGATTTCTAGAATGACCATCGAATGTAAAATCATAATTTGACGATATCCTAAGGATATAAACACATCATAAATCAAATGAAAAGATCCTTAAGAAGGACAAAAGACATCTTAAACGACCTAAAATCCAAAACAAAATTTAAAATAGGGGATCAAAAGTAAAAAAAAAATGAAAATAGAGATTAAAATTTCAGATTTTAAAATAGGGGACCAAAAATAAAATGAAAACAGAGAGATTAAAATTCCAGATTTTAAAATAAGAGGTTAAAACTAAAAGAAAATTAAAATAGAGGACTAAGATTTCAATTAAACCATTAGACTATTTAACCTATAAAAAATCTCATATTATACTTCTACCTAAAAGAGTCTTTTTAGATTCTAACTATCATTTTCCACATCTTAACAAATCTTTTCAAAAAGGACAAAAAGAAATTAAATATTCCTTTCGTCTCACAATAGGTGTCATATTTCCTATTTTTAAAAGAACATAGTAACATTAAACTCAAAGTCTATACACCCTTGCAAACTTTTGAGGGTTGTCTCTTCCTTCCAAAGATATTAACTTATCAACCACTTTCACATCACTTAATTTAAAAATACAATGTAATTGTTTATCTAAGTTTAAAATTTTATATCTTTTTTGTACTTGCGATAAAAAAAATACGAGAGGACATGAGAACATGGCACTCTTAATGTGTAACAAGAGGAATATGAGCACCTTCTAGGAAACTAGACAAGTTGATAGAAAGTCCAAACGAATTCCAAAGAAACCCAACCATTTTAATGATTATGTATTAAATTAATTAAGTTATTTTCTTATTAGAATTGTTTTATCTTTTTGGGCCTTTGGGGACTGTTGACCCAGCCCATATTATGTTGTATTTAAGACTTTATCTCTCTTGAATGATAATTAAGAAAAGTCTGCACTTTTATTTTCTCTATAGTTTTATGCTTATCCATTTGGTAAACCCTAGTTGGTAGTAGTTGCTCATCCTCATTCTATCATTGGTGCTTTCATCTTGCTCTCATGGCCCCTCCCAAACCCCCACAGCCCACTCCTCAAGAAATTGTGGAACAAGCTGTCCAAACCTCACACCTTCATATTGATAATGCTGTCAATCAAATACATTCTGATCTAGATGAACGTTTTGATATTGTTCGTTCAGATCTAGAAAAAACACAGCAGAATCTAGGTCTTATCAAAAGCAGACTGGAAAAGGAACGGAAAATAGAGGATTCTCGCTATGAATCGGTCATGGCTACTTTAAACAAGCTGCTGTTACAACAAACAACCACATCTGTGATGCAGACTGCTCACACAACTGCATCTTCTTCAGGTACAGCTGCTAATTTTTCCATGCCTATGCTAACCTCACCCATTTCTGCTGTTCTTTCACCCACACAAACCCCAGTACGTTATTCTGCTACTACAACACTTCCCCCATACCCACCAAATATCCCTTCTTACACACACACCCCAACAACACAGATTCCCACATTTTACCCTACCTACTCACATTCTGCATCTATGTATATTCCACCTGCAGCATTTACACAACCATTTTTACCCCAAACACCCTACAACCAGATGCCCCCTTTACCCCCCTTCAGAACACCTAAGTTGGAACTTGCTTTATTTGATGGCTCCAACCCTTTGGAGTGGCTATTCCAAGCAGATCAGTTCTTTAGTTTTTATAATTTACCCCCTGAAAATAGATTATGCATGATGTCTTTCTATATGAAAGGAGAAGCGTTAGCATGGTTTAAATGGATGCACCACAATCAATTCCTAACAGATTGGGCCTCTTTCACGAAAGCCTTAGAGTTGCGTTTCGGCCCTTCTACGTTTGCAAATCATCAAGCAGAATTATTTAAACTTAAGCAAACAAATTCTGTTGTGGAGTATCAAGCTGCATTTGAAAAATTGGGTAACCAAGTTATTGGTTTATCACATGAGGCTGTGCTGAATTGTTACATTTCTGGATTAATTCCCGAGATCCAAAATGAACTTGCCATCCACAAACCCACATCAATCTCACAAGCTATCGGCCTTTCTAAACTCATCGAATCCAAGCTACGTGAAGCCAAACCTAAATATCATAAACCTTTCCCCAACACATATACAAAGCCCACTAACTCTCAAACGTCGAATCCTACCATCGCTGCCCCACCTAAGCCTTACATCCCTTCAACACAAACCACAAAATTACCTATCCGACGACTCTCAAATGCTCAACTACAGGAACGCCGTGCCCAAGGCTTATGCTTCAATTGTGATGATAAATTCATTCCTGGTCACAAATGTACTGCTGGAAAATTCCTACTATTATTAGTTGATGAGGAAGAATCATCAATCAGCGACCACACTTTAGCTGAAGTAGAGCCTAGCGAACATTCAGACACTTTCGAAACATACTTCCAATTATCCCCACAAGCTGCATGCGGTCAACTATCTCCTAAAACCCTCAAATTTAATGGACTTATTCATGGTCTACCAGTCACAATTTTGATCGATACAGGTAGCACACATAATATCCTCCAACCCCGCATTGCCCAACACCTAAAACTTCCCACTACCCCAATCCCAAATTTTTCCGTTATGGTAGGAAATGGTTCCAAATTAAACTGTTCCGGTCTGTGCTCTCAAGTTCCTATCACACTCCAAAACAACCTATTCTCTATTCCATTTCATTTGCTTCCAATTGAGGGTGCTGACGTAGTCCTTGGCATGGAATGGTTAAGAACCCTTGGCCCACTTATGGCAGATTTCTCAATCCCTAAACTTTCCTTCACCCACCACAACAATGAAATTACAATCACAGGTGACCCAAAAACCCTCCCTTCAGCCTCTTCATATAACCAACTTTGCCACCTGATTCATACTGATTCCATTGCTTCAATTCACCTACTACTTTACCAACCCACCTCCCTACAAAAAAACACTCATAACTTAACCATTAACCCAATAGACTCATTACCAAACTCTATTCCCAACCAAATATCCTCCATCCTCAAATCTTTTGCTTCTGTTTTTCAGAAACCACAAGGTCTTCCACCTTCTCGACCCCACGACCACCATATACCCATTTTAACTAACGCTCCTAGTTCATTTCAGTCTGCAATGAATGATTTATTAAGGCCTTTTCTACGACGATTTGTTTTAGTTTTTTTTGATGACATTTTGATATATAGTTCTTGCCTATCAGACCATGCTTCTCATTTAACCTTGATTTTAGATTTACTTTCATCTCATCAATTTTATGCCAAACTATCCAAATGTCTGTTTGCTGTTCCTACTGTTGATTATTTAGGTCACATTATTTCTAGTGATGGTGTTACCCCAGATCCTGCGAAGATTCAGGCAATTATAGACTGGCTGAGACCACGATCACTCACAACTCTCAGGGGTTTCTTAGGCCTCACGGGCTTTTATCGACGCTTTGTACGTCATTACGCCTCTCTCGCCGCTCCTCTCACCGATTTACTTCGTTCCACTAAATTTACATGGAGTACATCTGCCGAAGCAGCCTTTACAAAGTTAAAACAAAAAATGACAGAAACTCCTATCTTGTCCTTGCCCGATTTCTCCAAGACCTTCATTCTTGAAACCGATGCTTCCGCTTTTGCAATTGGTGCTGTTCTCTCACAGCAAGGACATCCCTTGGCTTTCTTCAGCAAAAAGTTATGCACTAGGATGCAGGTTTCCTCCGTGTACGTGCGCGAGATGTACGCAATAACTGAATCAATTAAAAAGTGGCGTCAGTATTTGATAGGGAGGCATTTTCACATCTACACTGACCAGAAAAGTTTAAAAAATCTACTGGTCCAAACTATACAAACACCCGAGCAACAAAAATGGGCAGCAAAGTTACAAGGATTTCAGTTTGATATATTCTACAAACCTGGCAAGCATAATCAAGTGGCTGATGCGCTAAGTCGCATTGAACAAGAGGACACATCAGTCCTGCTCTCCATTTCCTCTCCCGTTCCGCTTCTCATATCTCAACTCACAGAATTCTATCGAGACACACCAGAGGGCCGACTCCTCGTAACAAAGGCAAATTCAGAGTCAGACAAGCAGTATTTGTTTCAGTTCAGAAATGGCATTCTACACTACAAAGACAAAATTTTTATACCTGATGTCAAGGAACTACGACACTCCATCATACATGAATTTCATGCCACCCCGTCAGCGGGCCATTCAGGAGTTCAGCCAACTTTAGCTCGAGTGTCTGCTTCCTTTATATGGCCAGGTATCTACAAAGATGTTGATACTTTTGTCAAATATTGCCAAACCTGTCAGCACAACAAATACATTCCAAAAAAAAAACAGGGCCTGTTACAACCACTCGAAATACCGACAAAGGTTTGGGATGACCTCTCAATGGATTTTATTACTCACCTGCCCTCTTCTTTCGGTCACACAACGATCTGGGTCATTTGTGACCGTTTGACAAAGTATGTGCATCTTCTGGCTTTACCCACACACTTTACAGCCAGAGATCTCGCACGTCGTTTTTCCACTGAAATTTGCCGTTTGCATGGAATTCCAAGCTCTATCGTTTCAGATCGTGATCCACTTTTCCTAAGCTCCTTCTGGAAAGAGTTATTCCGCGTTCAAGGCACCACCTTGAAGTTCAGTTCCGCTTATCATCCTGAAACGGACGGCCAAACAGAGGTTACAAATAGATGTATAGATGCTTATCTAAGATGCTTCACAAGTGAGAATCCCAGCCAATGGTTCAAGTACTTACACTTAGCCGAATACTGGCACAACACGGCATATCACTCCTCTACCAAGATGTCTCCGTTTGAGGCTCTGTACGGTCGTGAACCACCTTCTTTTCCTCAGTACAAACAGGGACTTACCACTGTTCCAGATCTCAACATTAACCTGCTCCAAAGACAAGAAATACTGAGTACTTTGAAAAATAATTTGAACAGAGCAAGAGAACGTATGGTAGAACAGAGCAACAAGAGCCGTCGTGACTGTACCTTTTCCATAGGAGATCTGGTCCTCCTTCGTCTTCAACCTTATAGGCAACTCTCGGTTCACCGGCGCCGATCACAAAAACTCTCCAAACGTTACTTTGGTCCGTTTAGAGTTCGCCGTCGTATTGGTCAGGTTGCTTACCAATTAGAGCTTCCCTCTTCATCAAAGATACATCCCGTAATACATGTTTCTCAGCTCAAGCAATACCATGGAGAAGATCCTTCGGCTCACTATCGTCCTATTCCGCCTTCCTTAGATAACTTGCATGCGGAAGAGATTCTTGACTCAACCTCCTTGGAGGCTGCTACACAGGAGCTTGAACCGAATGTAGCTCAGTCAGAGGTCGAAGAAACTCATGAACAGCAAAGGATGAGAAATTTTAAAAAAAGAAGAAGTGAAGAATTGTTAGGAAGAAGTGAAAACTCTTTGGGTTTTCCGAAAGACAATATCACTTCAAATGAGAAGTCTATAGAAAAAGTAGATCTCATTGTTCAGTCTTCTCATGCCTTGGGAAGTACATTCAAAAAGTCTGACCCAATTCCTATTTCCAACACGCCAATTCATATCCCACCATCAGATGCATTGGATTCCTCTCTCCTACAATCTGGATCGCCCAAGCTTCCCAACGTCCCTCACCTTTCTTCACGTGACAGCACAACTTTACATGCAAACTCTTTCCCTCCCAGCTGGCCGCGTGTTTCCAAGGTAGTTCCATCCCCCACACCTGGCACGCATGCATCACCTCTCACCAGCCCACTTGCCACACCTCCTCTCCACAACGGGCCACGTGTTCCCAAGGCCCCATCCTCCAATACAGCTGGCCCGCATGCATCTACCTCACCCACTTCCCCAATTTTCTCTTCCCCTAGTCATCTGCATGCCTCCTCTCCTTCAACTAATTGGGCCTCAGCTTTTAGGCCAACCCGCTCCAACATTACTCCCAACCTTGAGGACAAGGTTGTTATTGGGCCGGACAGTAGTGATAGAAAGTCCAAACGAATTCCAAAGAAACCCAGCCATTTTAATGATTATGTATTAAATTAATTAAGTTATTTTCTTATTAGAATTGTTTTATCTTTTTGGGCCTTTGGGGACTGTTGACCCAGCCCATATTATGTTGTATTTAAGACTTTATCTCTCTTGAATGATAATTAAGAAAAGTCTGCACTTTTATTTTCTCTACACTTTTATGCTTATCCATTTGGTAAACCCTAGTTGGTAGTAGTTGCTCATCCTCATTCTATCACAAGTTAAATCCCTCTAATACTAATGACATCCTTCAACAAAATATAAGGAACATTATCCTGCAAAAAAAAATATAAGAAAAAGGTGTAACAATACCTAAATCTTGATATTTTTTCGAATTTTAAAAAGTTGTGTTTTTTAGAATTTTGGAAAAAAATTCTGACAGAAGGCAAAGGACAATTGGGTTTCAACTTCACCTGCACCCAATAATTTTTATTAATAAAACCAACTACAATTTTTTTTGTCTACTTGAAGCAATGCATGGAGCTATCACTAATGATAATAATGTGATGTTAAGGTTCATGGAAAATAAGACCAATATAACATTGTTTCTAGAAGCAATGGGGTAACCCATATCAGGAATTGTCATCCACTTCTTATGATCCTACACACCAAAGCCATCAACCCGCAATGCACTCCTAACTTATGGCACCATGTCATAGAACAAATTGGAATACAGTTGATGGTGTGATATACTCCAGTATTTAACTGCGTCCAAATCAAAGGCCATGACTCTTCTCCCCGTCCAAGTAAAGCTGCAATAGCCCGAAAACCACAATTTCCACCATCTTCCACATCAACAATGCCATTAATGTACTGATGCAAAAAAACATGAATTTGAGAAAAATCATAATTTGACAATATCCTAAAGATATAAACACATCATAAATCAAATGAAAAGATCATTAAGAAGGACAAAAGACAACCTAAACAACCTAAAATCCAAAACAAAATTTAAAATAGGGGATTAAAAGTATTAAAAAAATGAAATTAGAGATTAAAATTCCAGATTTTAAAATAAGGGGACCAAAAACAAAATAAAAACAGGGAGATTAAAATTCCGGATTTTAAAATAAGAGATTAAAACTAAAAGAAAATTAAAAAAGAGGACCAAGATTTCAATTAAACCATTAGACTATTTAACCTAAAAAATCTCATATTCTTCTACCCAAAAGAGTCTTTTTTAGATTCTAACTATCATTTTCCACATCTTAACGAACATTTTCAAAAATGACAAGAAATTAAATACTTCCTCCGTCTCACAATAGGTGTTCTCTTTCCTATTTTTATTTGTCTCAAATTATTTGTCCATTTAGATTATCAATGTGATATTTATTTTTTTCCACTAACTTACCCTTATTTATTGTATTTTAATTCATATAACTACTCCACTATCTATTATTAATAGGGCTATTTTAGTAAATGATACTCATTTTATTATTGAAATCAACACAATTAATCATTATCTTAAAAAGTGTGAAAATTTCAAAAAGGACACCTATTATGAGACAGAGGGAATATCAAATTAAGGATCGAATTGAGCATAACCACCATTCACTTGGTCAAACATACTTATGACTCAGCTAGAGCATCTGCCAAGTAATAAGGTTAATTAAAAGCTCTTAAGTTCTCTAGAGACGAGGGTTAACACTAACCAAAATCCCAAGGTATTTGAAAGGAAGGGTATCATGTTTACAATGAAGGAAATATCCTGCTAAAAACATAAAATTGGGTCTGTATTGACCCGATTCAACTAGTCTTAGAAAAATTGATACTAATATCTGAGAAAAGTTCCAACTCTATCACCTACTAACAGCCTATTAAGTCCTCCCAACACCAATAGGAAAAGGAAAGAGACTAAAGGCTTCCCTTGCTTCAAATATTTTTAATACTTATCGTTTGGGTCAGACAACCATTAACAAAGACGACATGATTACTAAAAAACCCACACACTCTCGTATTGAGGCACATAATTTGTGACTAACACCAAACTTTGCCAACAGATAATCCAGGAAAATCGAACTAACAAAATCATAAGCCTTTTTAAAGTCCACCTTGAAAATAAGGCTATCTTTCTTGGTTTTCTTTGCCAAATCAACAAACTCATTAACCACAACTACCCCCATCAAACAATAGTCTTCATGTAAGGAAAAGAGATTAATGGGGAGAAATAAGCTTATCAATTATTTTCACTAACCTAGCTTCCACAAATTGTTTGATAAATTTGTAAATGAGTTCCACTAGAGAGATAGTTTAGTAGTTCCCCGATTGTGAATGGGAATCCCCCTTGGGGACCAAGGTAACAAAATAATACGAAAAAAATAGTTGGAAGAGATGTCAAACAATAGAATTGACCAAACAAAATAGCCATATCACATCTAAGGAGGTGTTAGAACCTCTTAAAAAGGGAAGTTAGATACATTCAGATTATAGTTCTTATTCCTGTCAACTAAGGACCTCTATATAGGCTTCAATAAGAAGAAGATGAGAAGATAAGGCAATATTATCAACCACTGCATGAAGTCGAAACGCCACCTATCGAAATAATGTCAATCAACTAGAGGTTCTCGAAAGTGATGTGAAAAACAACTCACACCTTCTACCCAATCAACAATTCTCTCACTACTATAACAACTAGAATTAAAATCCTCCATAGCACACCAAACATCATCCCAAGACAACCTTTACAAAGTAGAAGGTCTTCCCATATGGCTTTCTTATCCAGCAAGGTACACTTAGAATAAACATCGACTACAAAACAAAGATATTTCAGTGCTGCAACTCATGGTGAACACCAAGAATACCTAAACCAAGAAAGAAAACTTAGAGATAGCCTTCGAATGACACAAAATAATTATAATACACTATTTATTACTAATAACATGACCAAAACTTCCCTCAAAAAAAGAATTATACTACAAATAATGGCCAAGGAAATACATGTCTCGTTGAGCTTTGTCTCTTGAATTGCCACAAACACAAAGGATTTGGACAAGATAAACTTTATTACATTAATATTTTAAATCCCAATTCCCGTTGCAAAAATGTTAAAAGAACACATTAACATTAAACTCAAAGTCTATACACCCTTGCAAACTTTTGAGGGTTGTCTCTTCCTTCCAAAGATACTAACTTATCAACCACTTTCACATCACTTAATTTAAAAGTACAATGTAATTGTTTATCTAAGTTTAAAATTTTATATCTTTTTTGTACTTGCGATAAAAAAAATACTAGAGGACATGAGAACATGGCGCTCTTAATGTGTAACAAGAGGAATATGAGCACCTTCTATGAAACTGGACAGGTTAAATCCCTCTAATACTAATGACATCCTTCAACAAAATATAAGGAACATTATCCTGCAAAAAAAATATAAGCAAAAGGTGTAACAATACCTAAATCTTGATATTTTTCGAATTTTAAAAAGTTGTGTTTTTTTGGAATTTTGGAAATTTTTTCTGACAGAAGGCAAAGGACAATTGGGTTTCAACTTCACCTGCATCCAATGATTTTTATTAATAAAACCAACTACAAGTCCAGCTGCACAAAATTATGACACTTTCCCCCTATCAAGGATAACACGCGCTTCTTTGTACTTTGATGAATGGAAAACATAAGACGCATCTTCATGTCTTCAAGAGCTCACTCTTTGTTCAACCCACATGTTAAACACAACATCCCTTGTACCAAACTACACATGATTCCTTCCGGGTTTATTGTCATCACATGCTCCAACAGTTGATCAACTTCTCACTAGCAATACATGTCACTAGGTCTACACTACCTTCACAGACTTTTCTTCTTGGCTAGACATTCCAAAACAACACTCGTCTAATCCTCTAACTTAGACAATAGGATCAGTTGATGAATATCCACAATCAGACTTTCCAACAATCATAACCTGATCTACTTCAGCCTTCTCTACAATCTCTTATTAATACATACCTTCTACTTCATCAATCTCCCGTATGATAAGGTAGACACCAATTGGATACAATGTAGATAGTCATCCTAGATAATGTCCTAACACTCGTTATAACATCTTACATATACCAAGACATCATCACCATGATTCTTGATATGTTCCACCAACTGGACTTACTATAACATAGTAATTCAAGAACTGAAGACCTTCAACAACACTGTGCCAACAGCTTAAATCAGAAATCCAGAAAGAGAGATAACCTCTCATCCACCTTAAGGAATAACAAATCTCCTTGAGTCTTTAACTCATCATTCTTCTGCCCAAGAGCAACTTTTTCCAAGACAATCCTCAAGACCAACCAGCTGCCACACTCTGATTATCTTGATTCTTCGAATCTACTATAGAAACCAACCAAATGCCACAATTTGATCATCTCATTTATGAATCCTCATATGAAAAATCCAACTGCCACACTTTGTCTTCTTCACGTTTATCAGAAATATTTCAAAGATATCCTAATCAATAATATTGATCTTCAGCAAGCTGTCAAGATAATAGTCCTTTTGAAGCAATCAATCCCTGTAGATCACTCTATCTTAAATTGATGTGCCACTTCACCAATTAGACTCTGATGTTGAACTAGATGTTCGAACATTGTTAGTCCACATCCAACTGTTAAATTCAACTCATTCTTCTACCACTTGAAAGAACATCCTCCCTTAACATAACAAGAGTTACATGCTCTCATAGACTTGATTCATCAACCAAGTTTGAGTAGACAACCTTCATTCTGTTGATTATGCAGAAATTCCTACCAATAACACATATTGATGAGAAACTCCCACTATTTCTCCAAAGTCTTCAAACTTGCCATTGTCTGAACCTTCAAAAGGAATAGTTCAAAACCTACACCTTTCAGCCATACCAAGGATGACACTTTTCCTTGAGTTAAACAATCTTCACAAAGTTCTGATGATTTTATCAATTATAACTTCATGATTCTACACACCCTCATTGTTATGGGAAGAATAAAACTCCAGCTGCATCCACACAAAAAAAAAGTCTGCACTCTGGCATCAATGGACCACATATATAACTTCTTCACTCCCCTTTTCATGAACAAACAAAGCTCTTTATAAAGATGTGCATCAGTTACTCAGTACACTTTCTGAACCATAAGATTCAGACTGCAGATATGCATACTTCTCAGATAAATACTAAGTCTCCCGTCAAAGTATCCATCATAGGCATCACATCAACAATAGACAAATACTAAGTCTCCCGTCAAGGTATTTACTATGGGTCGGATAAGATTACCTTCTCACATAAGGTAGGATATGTAATATGACTTCTTCTTCTTCTGTAGGCATCTGACACTTTCTGAGATGATGTTCTAACATTCTTTCAGACATCAGTATCAGTCACAACAAAAATTCACAGATTACTATGGTTCTAAGGACAACCTTCATAGTAATCCACATATACATGCATGGGAACACAAGGGAATCAACCATCAGTAGTTGATCAAGCTATCAGACCAAACACAAACATATGTAGCAACCGGAACACTAGATTTCTTTTTCATACTCAGTATTCATACTATCTAACTTGAGATGTCTTCACACCCAATATAGCAACTGATCAACTATATCCATATCAATCAACTCTATAAGTTGATACATCATGACCTTCATGTACAAAGAGTCTCTCTAAAATAATACTCCTTGAAGCTCAGGTACTTCACTCCTGTAGCAACGACCAGAAATAAATTGTCCTCAGGAGAACAAAACATGTTGATCACTCCTTGATCAACACACACAGCTAAGATATATTCCAGGGCTAGAACCTTCTAATACACATCATACATATGCCTCTTCTTCCATATCAGGAGTAGGTTCTAAATATGTGTGATATAACCACATTAGTTTATCACCCAAGCATCTATACAGCCAAACCTTAGACAACAAAATCATGCCTAATTCTGATGTGATGTTCTATCAAAAGATAAAACATCATTCCAAGGATCACACAAAGAGATCTATAGACAAGAGATAGGTTTGTTTAAAACAATCTTCAGATCTCTAAACAATAATTTTCTTAACAGTACCTTGAGTGGACTTGAGAAAGAGTCTCTAAGTATCATTAACACAGATAACAGAAGCAGATAGACATATATCCCCAATACCATAGGATATATCTCTAGAGAAGAGGAACCTTCTCAAACATAAGGAGTCGTCAGATAGATAAGCAGCATATACAAACTCCTTAGAAACTTCAAGTGTCACAAATTAGCCCTAGCAATATCTTCAGGTGACACCAACAATCATATGTTTGAAAATAAATCAAAACTGTCACATCAGCAGCATACCACCATGCTACAACATTAGAATAGTCCATCCTCCACTTCTAGGGACAATTCACACAACAAACAACTTTTCAGAAGAAAACTTCTACCTTGACCATGAACCAGAAAGTATCCCCCTTGGATCTCATCCAGAAATAGACTAGGATGCCTTCTCTGATACCAATTTAAATTCTGGTGTGACAGACTCAGATGTTGAAACATTTGATCTGTTACTAATAAATATGACAAGGTACACACATCAACATTATAATTATGATATATTGGATTCAAACACTCTTTCAGGATGTCTAGACATCTGATATGACATTAAGCAAGAATACTGCATAAAGATAAAACAAAAAAATTGTAAAGAACATAATCAAATTGTTAACCTAGTTCGATGCTAACTCATCTACTTTGGGGGCTACCAAACTAGGAAGGAAATCCACTATGTAGTATCAATTCAAAGACTTCTCAACAAACACCACAGTTTACCGTCTTATCACTTAATCACTACCCAGGCAACTTCTACTTAGGAACTCCTAACTATGAGAAACCCATTCTCACTTCCAATTACCGCAATGATGTCTCACAGTCTCAACTCTCAGTTGTTGATATTGACAGCTCTTAACCTAAACAACAATTCAAAACAGAAGACACATTTCTATGACAGAACCTTAGAGTTGCTTACAAGCTTCCTCCAAGAACAATAACCCTCTTACTTAGTAACTTCGAGGTTTACAAATAAACACAACCATAAATATTACATCTTTTAGCATACAAATGTAGAACTCAACCCTAATGATTTTTCTTTAAATCTTTGGTTGGTTGATAAACCTAGGTTACAAGGTTTCTTTTTATAACCTAATCTCAACTGGATTTTGGGCCTAAAAACACACCATAATAGCTGCTACAATAATGCAGAAAAATCTGCTATACAAACATCTTCAATCTATAACTTCCTAAAATATCTATATATTTAGAAAGTATATATTCTTCAATATTCTGAATCATGCTGAGTCACAACCTTCTAAAAATAGCTCCTAATAATTCTCAAGAAAACACTCAAACAAATTTTTGAAAACGCGCACAACAAATAAATTGGATAGTTATGTCTTCAGCACCAGACAGAGATGTCATGACATCAGTCTTGAGATCCTTCTAAAACCGCATAACCCTTAAAACTTCACACCTGCAGATTACTTAATAACATGTCATGACATCAAGCATGACATTGGAACACAAACTTGTTTTACCATAAAATGTTGTCAACTCGGAACTTACAATCTCCCCCTTTGGCAAACTTTTGGACAAAACATAATTTGATCATACACATCATATTAGAGGAAAATGCAGCAGCAGAAAACAGAAGTCAGACCATCTTTATTGGCATATATCAAACACAATCAATTTTACCAAAATGAATATCAACACCAAAAGCTACAAAACTATCAATAACATTGGAAGAGTCCTTATTTCTGGTCGAGTACATGTATTTATCATAATAAATAAGACTTATTAGATATGTTCCATCTATGTGCCTAGGTCTTGTTTGCATTGTAGACCTAGGCTTGTAGACCTAGGTAACGCTCGTTAGGTTTTCTATATCTCTATCTTTCAAAGTAGCAACTATGCATCTATAAGTCATGTTGTATTTGGTCATGTCATTCACAAATATTATTTCTTGATCTTTTAAACGACCTAATATGTCATTCCCATTTAAGTCCTTAGCTAGCATATGATTATGAAACGCACATTTGCTCGTAACCTTCCAGCTGTTTCCACTTGCCACAAATATCAACATAAATGGATATTTCACATAGTATAATTCATTGCAACCACGTTCTTCTTCTTATAATTTTCTCCTCTCTCACAACCCATAATCAATTTATCTTTCCTCCCATTTGCGGTATCAGAAGAAATAGTAACAACAACAATACCGTATTATTTACCAACGAACCGTGTCCATGCCAAAAACGATAGCCCGAGAGGAGAATATTTGACATTTATAACATATACAAAATAAATGATCAATGTATGAGATATAAAAAATAAGGATTGCACAATTATGTAAAATGTAAACATTTATGTAAAACATACCACATTAGTGGCGAAAACTGAGTAAAATCCACTTGGGAAACATAAGAAATAGAACCGCACAATTGGAGCATACAAAACTACTAGATCTTTTGTCAATGGAAAAAATCTAGTATACCGGACTTTCCAAAATATCCTGTATTCAACACGTTTTCCGGATTTTTCAAAATCTCCGATAGAAACTTCACATATTCCAGACTTTTCGAAAAATATGGTAAAACTACAAAAGATTCTGGACGTTTCTAAAAATATGGAAAAAATTTAAGGTATTTCTGAATTTTTTTCAAAAAAATCAGGAAAACTTATAGGAATTTCCTATTTTTTAGAAAAATTCCGATAAAAATACATAAAAATTCAGAGTATTTGTCAAAAATTCGGTAAAACTTCAACATACATTTAGATATTTGGAAATAATCCC
The DNA here is from genome assembly GCA_963966055.1 of Lathyrus aphaca. Taxonomy (NCBI): domain Eukaryota; kingdom Viridiplantae; phylum Streptophyta; class Magnoliopsida; order Fabales; family Fabaceae; genus Lathyrus; species Lathyrus aphaca. Next base: position 569,822,754 of record OZ014520.1, on the reverse strand, counting down.
ATAAAACATCATACTAGAATTTTTAAATGTACATTAAAAGTGCATAAAAACCCAGTTTTGTCGAATTTTTTGCACCAAATATTTTAAAATAACTATCAGATATTTTGTTTTTACCAAGTTTTAATAGAGAATTTTTTTTACTACAATGTGAAAATTTGGAAGATAAAATTATGAGAAGTATAATTTCTCACAATGAAAAAAAGTAGGGTACCAGATACAGTTTGGGTAAAATTCCTTGAAGAATTGATATTTTGAAAGTTGGTTGGGTCCATCATCTAATCAATCATTGTTGTATCATATTTTATATTGATTTGGTTTGAATTTTTTCTACGGTATAAAAACAAACACTAAAATGTCAAAGAATTTATTTTTAGTTAAAGAAATTGTTTGATTATTGGTATAGATATTTTAAAATCCATATATCACAATTTACCTATTTCTCTTGAAAAATATACCAACGTGAAAATAAAGCATATTACCCATTATAAGATAATATATCTTGGCTTGCATTCTCCTCTTAGTCGGTTCAAATTTCTTTTAACTAGATTAAGATCCGCGCGATACAAGGGATTGAGATGAATTATTTAATTAATATTCGATTAAATAGATTTTGGTTTTCTTTAATATATATTTTTTATTTAATTAAGACAATAAAATGAAGAGAGTATTGAGAAAAAAAATACAATGTTGAATGAAAAATAAATAGTTAGAATTACAGAAATATAAGAGAAGACATCAAAAATAAATTGAAAAAATATGAAATAAGTGTATAAATTTATGTAGTTTTATATTGCTTCATTTTCACTTATATGGATTGCAAATATTTCACATTTGAATGACTCACACACTATGTAATTAATTATCAGATCTAAGATAAAACTCTCCAATTTGCAAAGTCTTGGTAGTTTGATAGTAAAATTATCATGATTGTTGAAATATATTTTTATGATTTAGATAATGAATCAGGTATTGAAACAAATACAAGAATATTATTTTTGTATGTTTCTCTTTCATTATCCCATTAATTTTCAATGTATATAATTTATTTAATTCAACTGAATTGTCTTTTTATATTTATTATTTTTAATTTATTAATATATTCTAGAAAATTTATATGTAAATTGGCTGAAAAATTATTGTTTAATTTTATATTTAAAGTAATTTGAATATGTATCTACAACTATAATTTATATATATTTTAGAAAGAATGTTATATATATTTTAGAAAGAATGTGAGACTTTTTTTTTTGTATTTAAAAGTTATAAGTATTTTTTAACCATTTTATTTTAAGTAATGATATGCTTTTTTTTTATTATGGTTTCTAAACTTTTTTCTAAAAATATATATTTTATTTATCATTTTTATGTAGCAAACATTATAGAACGTTAGATATTGTTAGATATTATGCTAAGATGAATTCTAAAAGATTTATATTGAAAAGTTTTGGAGTGTGCCACATCATATTTTAATTGATGTGACATGGAAATTGGTGAGTAGTCAATAATTAATCAGTGGCTTAGGATTAATATATTATAATAGATAGATAGATTAGACACTTTCTTTTAAAGTGATGATTATGTAAGTGGATGATCTATAATAAGTATTTTCTGCTATAAAAAATAGGACATAATATTATATGAGTGTGAATTTATTTATCTTTGAAATTTATCATTTTTAAATATCAATTAAATATCATTTTTAATTATGATTTATTTTTTAGACTAATTAATTCTTTTATTTACAGCTCTAATGGTTCTTTCACAAGGCGCGATTAAATTCGTGTTTGGAATACCATTTATAATTGTATTATTAGTCTACAAATGGCGACAGAAACATTTATATGTGTACGATGATGTAGAAGATTTTCTACAAATTGACAATAACATTATGCCTATAAGATACTCTTTTAAAAACATAAAAAAAATGACAAAACAATTCAAGATAAAACTTGGTAATGGAGGTTATGGATCTGTTTTCAAAGGAAAGCTTCGAAGTGGTCGTTTTGTTGCTGTCAAATTATTGGACAGAGGTAAGAGCAATGGCCAAGATTTTATCAATGAAGTTTCTACAATCGGTAGGATTCACCATGTTAATCTGGTGCAACTCATTGGTTTTTGTGTGGAGGGGTCCAAACGTGCTCTTATATATGAATTCATGTCAAATGGATCACTTGAAAAATACATATTTTCTACTGAAGAGAGATATCGTTTGAGTTGCGAAAAGTTGTATGATGTTTCTTTGGGAGTGGCTCGGGGAATTGAGTACTTACATAATGGATGCAATATGAAAATTCTTCACTTTGACATAAAGCCTCATAACATCCTTCTTGACGAGAATTTTAATCCAAAAATTTCTGATTTTGGACTAGCTAGATTTTGTTCTACAGATAAAAGCATTATGACATTGACTGCAATAAGAGGAACCATTGGATATATGGCCCCTGAGCTGTTCTACCGGAATGTTGGCTCAATATCTTACAAAATTGATGTCTATAGTTTTGGAATGTTGTTAATGGAGATGGCAAGTAGAAGAAAGAACCTGAATGCATTGGTCGAGCAATCTAGTCAAATTTATTTTCCTTTTTGGATTTATGATGAATTATATGATGGAAGGGAAGTAACAATTGATAATGACACAGATCAAGAGATGAAATTGGCCAAGAAAATGATGATTGTGGCTTTGTGGTGTATACAGACGAAACCTGAAGACCGTCCTTCAATGATTAAAGTGTTGGAGATGCTTGAAGAAGAAGAAGGAGAGTTGCAAATTCCTAATAAGCCTTACTTTTGTCTACAAGATCAACCAGTTGCAGATGTTAGAGATGATAATATTGAAAGTTCATGGAGTTCATATGATACAACAGTAAGTGATCCCAAGAAACCAACCTGATCAGTTACATGTTTATATGTATATAGTTTGTTAGTTCTAAGGATTGGATAAATATGTATATTAAAGGAATGTCCTAGTAAATAAGCATTTTCTCTTCTTGAATATTAAGGGATGATGACAGAAATTATTGTAACCACATCTCTGGATATATTATTACTAGATATAGAAAATCAACAAACAAAATCATGTCTTTGTAGTCCTGATTATTTATGACTGGATTTCAAGGAAGTGGCATCTTTTTTCACATGATGCAAATTGAGAACAGAGTAAAAATTGTGCAATAGCAAGAATCTCCCCCAGAATGTTGACTGAGGTTTGTTTAATATATTGAAAATTGAATTAGCAGCTGATGTATGTTTCTGACAAGCTATGAAAAGAACTAACATTCTCCATCATACCTGCATGTAAATTACCTGAAAATTGTTCACCGCGGGTTTAAGGCTTTAGCAACAGATTGTTTTTAGTGATGATACAACTTTAACATGAATGACTAGCAGTTGCAAAAGATTCAAACAGCTGTTTTCTTAGTGTTTTCGAGTTCGGTTATGACTACCGCATAATATACATACATACTATCAAACCTCTTTTAGTTGTGGTGATTCCAACTAGGCAAACTTGGTTTTGTGACAGAAAACAAAATATTTGTTGATATTTGTCACAGAAATAAGACAGAACTTTTATGAGTCTCCCATGTAATTCTGTGAAACTATGCCCAAGATATAATCCACCTTATTCTAACTCTTCAATTACATCTAATTCTTGTGTTAGCTGTCTGGTAATTGCAATTGAACCATTTCCCCTAGGTCGTCTAGATTGAGAAGCAAAAGGATTGGGAGGTATTGGTGTTTTGTCTTCGTCTCCCTCCAGCATTTGAACCACCATTTGCATTGATGGTCGATCCATAGCATGCCATTGAATGCACCAAAGTCCCACAATCCCCATTTTTCTTGCAATTTTTTCATCCCCTTCATTGTCAACATGGATTCTCATTTCCTCTTGATCGTCTAAAAGGTTATGAATCCATTCCGGATAGTGAATGTGACTAGTGTTTTTCTCTATATCCTCTGTGATCTTCTTTCCTCCTATTGTCTCAAGCAACATCATTCCATAACTATAAACATCTGATTTATAAGACACATTTCCAAAGTTCCTTGAAAAAACTTCAGGAGCAATGTAACCCAAAGTTCCTCTAGCCGTTGTCATTGACACTATGCTCTGATCCCTAGAACATAATTTAGCTAGACCAAAATCAGATATTTTTGGAATAAAGTTATGGTCAAGCAACACATTTTGTGGTTTGATATCAAAATGGAGGATGCGTTGATCACAACCTTGATGAAGATACTCAATTCCTTTAGCTATTCCTAAAGCAATTTCGTGCATCTTTTTCCAACCAAGAAAGTTTTTCTTATTGTCCGGTGAATTTATGAACTTTTGCAATGAACCATTTGGCAAAAACTCATATACAAGTGCTCTTTTAAACCCATCAGCGCAAAATCCGATCAATCTAGCAATATTAACATGGTGGATTCTACCCATCGTACCAACTTCATTGAGAAAGTCCTGCCCATTTCCTTGAGAAAAGTTTAGTATTTTCACAGCAACAGTAATCTCTTTTGAAATGCTTCCTTTATAGACACTTCCATAGGCTCCTTCTCCTAACTTGTCTCCAAAGTTATTTGTGATTCTCTTAATTTCTACATAAGAGTATCTAGTAGGCTTAAGAGCTCTATAGTCATCCAAAAACCTTTCTATAATCGCTTGTCTTGCTTTCTTTAGTATGTAAATGTCATAAATATGGTACACTGCACCAGTCAACAAGATGAAAAACAACGATCCAAGAATCGACCCTGCATTCATGAACACTAGTATAAGAAAAAATGATGATTTTCTTACAAGGTAGAGTGAAGATTATGCAAATATAAACTTCAAATCTAACCTGTGGTGAATAAAGCCGTTGACGAACCTGCAAAACCATACTAGCAAAACTTAGTTTATCTATTTAGACACGATTACCTCAAAATAAATACAACAGGCAAATTAAATAACCTTTGGCGAAACAATCGATTTCTTTGGGGTGTGTGGTATTCTTCCTGCCGCACCTGTTTCCTTTTGATTCACAGTGTTTACAATCAGGCTTAGACCACATCAAACGAACAGAATCAGAAGGTTTGAATGAAAAGTTATACATTTTGGTGCAGAAAGAGAGAGGAAGGTCATCAATGAGTGTATAAGAAGGGATAACATATGTTTGAGAGGTTGAAGTGCTTAGACATGGAACCAAATAGGAATCTAACTCATTTCTAATCAAAAGTGAACAATTGAAAAAGTGATAGTCACGAAAATCATCATAATCACGTTTCAAGTAGTCGAAATGAGTGGATGAAATATCGAGGTTTTTGATCTGTTTGTAAAGACAAGTGTGTGGATCGGAAAGTCGAATAGTTTGGTGTTTGTAGTCAATGTTATCAACATTGAGTTTCACATTATGAGGAAGTTGAATCATAGTTTGGTTTGATGAACAAATCAAATCAAAGGCAGGGTAGCCACAGGATGATGGTTGATGATGGTTTATGATTCTGAAAGGGAACCTGATAGCTTGATTTCCGCAAAAGAAATCTGTACAGTTAATTGGTGTGGCTATGGTTGTTCCAACAAGAAAGGAAACCATGAACAACAACAATCCCACAACATAATAACAAATGTTCATTGTCTTGTTTCAAAGTCACTTTGACTATAGCTTCCTAAGAATTGAAGTATATAAAACTTGAAATGAAAATTGATATTTAGAAAAGAAAGGAAAGGAGTAGAGAGGTTATTTCAAGTCTTGTAGGTAGCTTCCGCGACACTACGTTTAAGACTTTGTTGTACATGGAAACAAGAACTGTTATTATGATGTAGATATAAATGACAAGGTTTAATATGTGCTCCACTTTGAAAATGAGTCGATGATTCAAATATCATTTACGTCAACTCTAAGAAGTGAACTTTACGGTAAACTATTTGTTGAAACAATGTGTTTATGAGTAAATTGATTTTTAATTTTGTAAAGTATATTGATTAGTTTTCAATACTATGTAAGGAAAGATTATGTCTATTTTAAAAATAAAAAAATCTTACAGTATCTTATATATTACGATTTTTTTTAAATAACACACAACAAATCACAATTTTTTTATTAATTAAAAAATAAAAATAAAATTTTCCGGTGGATGCTTTAACATCTTCAAAATATCTTTGATCTTGAAATCGTCGCTTCCAACTCTAACATAACTTTTGTTTTGAAACGAAAATATGTATTCCACATAGCCCTAATATTTGCATCTGTCTTGAGCTCTGATGACTTTTTGGCAAGTGTATCGATAATATCACAGTAATAAAAAGATCGAACCCACAAGGATTGTGTTTGAACAAGACAATGATTTGTGCAATTTAAAAAAAACAGTAAAATGGGAGAATTTTGCAAGTTTCAGTGCAAAAAGTATATGAACGAGAAAACAATAACACGAAAGCGTTGAGGCTGTATTTTAAAATCCCCTTATCCCCCCCTTGTTGGTGTATAATGCCTTGTATGAGTGATCTTATCCATATAATCCCATAGGGAATTAACAAAACCGTTATAACCAATGTTAGGAGATGTACAAACCATTAATTCTCTATGCTACTACTTGGGCTCTCATATCCCTATTCAACCCGTGTAAGTAGAACGATTGTCCTAGGTCCAACACATAGGTTACGGATCAAGAATCCCTATGTGTATAACAACATATTAACAAAGTATCTCAAATAAAAACCATTAAGCATAAGCAACAATTGAATAAAATTATAATTCAAAATATTCATACAAAGTCAAAGCAACATATAATGCCAACAAGATTGAATAAGGTTCATTATCACACAACCACCTAAGAAAATTTAGTTACACATTATTCAGAGAAAAATACTACAATAAGTAGATAAAAATAACATGATAAGTCCCTAGAAAAGATGGCCTCCAATGGCTTAAAATGTCCTAAAAATCTCCTTTTGTGCTCCTAAAATCGTGCTCTAGTCTCCAAAATTCGTAACCCTCGTGAAAAAGCAGTAAATTCCCTTTTAAAGATGTCAGAGCGTGTCAGAAAAAATCCAAAAAAAGCAACCATTGTGCACATTTTGAAAGTATCGCGTGCGCGATGCATCCTTTTCACCTCTATCGTGCACGTGTTGGCACGCGATGGTGCACATGATTATTCTAGTAGTTGTGTTGAAAATCATCCTTTTGCACCAGAATTTTCACTAAGTCTCATTCTTCCATACTTGGCTATTTTTCACACATTCTTGAGACTTTCTTCATCATTTTGGATCCTTTTTTGATCGTTTTTTCCTCCGATTCTTCAACTAATTAGATGTAACGACAGACTTTCATCAAGCTCAAAGATATTGAACTCAATATTCCCTTCGTTGTCAATCGATGATGAACGATACTCAAGCTTCACAATTTTTTTATTGTCTCCGTAAGGTAGAAGTCGACGGACTTCGTATTTCAGATATGCGAGAAAAGAGTACTTGGTGAGCATAAACTTTCACTCGAGTGTCACGCTAGAGAAGAAGGAATTTGCGACATACTAGGTGATGTTTATTTGTGACATTTGAGGTATTTTGTGTTTGTGTGATAAAAAAACCAGATCCTATAAATTTATAGAAGTTGTAGATAAATACAAACCATTCAAAACCTGACATGATAATTCCGAAGATATATCTAGGGTTCCATACCCTATTATCTTGTTCCGGAGATGCATCTCCAGAACCTCTCCTGAACAGGTTTGAAAACATAACCTTTTTTCTTACAAATGAACAAATCTTGTTATTGGAAAGATAAAAATTGCATTAAGACACAATATGACAAATTGAATATATTACACTTCATTATTGAGACACAATTTCATACACTTATTTGTCAGGCTAAACACGAAATTAAAACAAATAGAAACATTTATCGTCGGCTAAATCTACGGTTGATACCCCCTTTAACTTTTGTGCATTTCATTCTCTTTCAATATTGCTTAATTTTTAAACTCCTGCATCTTTTCCATTAAGTGGTTCGTTTAAGTCTCGACTTTAGTTGTTGAATGATCCATCCACTCCAGTCATATAAGTGGTATATGGCCTCCCATTTCAATACTTGAACATAATATCGTGATTTTGAAAACCGCCCAATACACATAATACGATCATTTGGATTTTGAGGTGGGGCGATACGAAATAGGAAAAAGGTTTCCGAAAAACCATATTGTGTAAGATCAACACACACCCTATCATACACACATGCTATGAGGTAATCCTTTTTAGCTAAGTACATCCATTTTGCCTCCGGCGATGGTCCACTTAGGTAAGGAACAAGAGACTCATAAACGTCATCGAAGCGTTCTTTCTTTTTGTATAACTATGTGTATGATTCTTTTTGAGTGCTCTACTCTTGGATATGTTGATAGTTGACAAATGTAGAATTATCTTCTCCTTTAACGAGTAAATTTGAAATAGCTAGATATCCACAATTACCGTCTGTTGAATCATAATATTAAGGGGATTTTGTATATCGTCTCCACAGAGATTGTTCTGATATATGATGCTTGTCGTTCTATAGTTTATAAGGTTGTAAGTAAGGGTTTTCAAAGTTGGTTTGTTTTGGATCATAAATTTGTCACGATTTTTGGTAGCAAAGATTAAATTTTAATGATGTTTGTTAACAAAGTATATAAAATATAAGTTTCATCAACCCTAACTTGTATATATTCGACTAATCTTGCATGTGAAGTTGAATCTGATTAATATCATCACATACTCTTTCAATACCGTCTATGTCTAGAGCAGTTTCGTGAGAAATTTCGTATTTATCGCTAGATGATGTCTCATGCTAACAACCAATACAATAAGCTTAAAGATCAAAACAAAGAAAATATCAACCATAAATCTATGTCTAGAGTCTATGAATTGATAAATGAATATTTTAGATCAAGTTTTATAAGTTCTATGTCTAGAGTCTTACAAATCAAGAATGGATCTTTAAGAACAAAAATATTCACCATATATTAATCATCACTTGTTCACATATAAGGCCAATTAAAATAAATACATACAAGCTAAGGTAAACTACCACTACCTTTGATATAAAGGGATTTAGCTACCCATCACCATGGTAGCTTGCTTCACAAGAAATGAAAGAAGATGAATGAACATCCACAATGAGGAATCAACCTCGGATGCGAATCCAGCTTCTACTTACAAAATATTTCTTCTTGATGAAGAAATGAAAAACTTAAGGTTTTTCTACCTAAGAAAATGTTTCTATCTTTCAAAATAAGGTTTTCTAGGTTATGATCCCCAAAAAGTGTGAAAAGTACATATATAGTACAATAAAAATATGTCTTGTTCGCTTTGAGAACTCATTCTTCGCACTGCGAAATCCACTTATAGGCATATGAAAACCTCTGAACAGTTAAACTAGCCTTGAGAAATATCTAAACTTTGCAGTGTGAGCTATTCTTCGCAATGCGAACTTCTTCGCTCAGGCTTCGCACTACAAACTTTGGGTCCTTTTCCTATTGCGATCCAACATTTTCAGTTCGCCTTGGCCTCGCTTTAAGATCACATTGCGAGCTCGCGTTGACTTGACTTCTTGTTCGCACTACAAACTTGTTGAATTCTTCATATTTTTTTGGCTTCCTTGTCCAATCATTTGTGCCTTAAATTATGATGTTTTATGCCTAAATCCTACACAATAACACACATATCAAAACATCCAAAGGTAATTTCAATACAATTGAAGAATCACATGAAAACATGGCATAAATCCATTGAAGCATATAAAAATGAGTTGAAAAATGCCAAGAATAATGTATCAAAATAAGAAATATTTGGCATTCAACACTGTCCCCTCAACATTCATGATATGCTCGATGTATTTGTGCATAAAAATTGGCATCTCGTTAAGGAATGGAATCTTAGGTGGTGGAGGCGGCGTGATAGGTGGTTTGCTAATACGAGCTCCTTTGAAAACACTTTTCAGAGATTTTGGAGTTGGTGAGTCCGGAAAAACTTTGTCAAAATATTCAAAATATAAAGAAAACTACATCATTGATTTGTCACTCGATGTAGGCTTGAGACTTTTTGAAGCACCTTTTGTTTTTAGCGGTTGAGAGGGTGGCTTCAAGTCAGTGGTTTCTAAATAAACAATCTTCCTCAATTGTTCTTTGGTGTAGAGTTTCATGTGTTCACCTGCTTTCAAAAATCTCTCTTGTATCACTTCCCATTCGATCATGATAGAGATATTCGATTTACTATCTTTCATGATACCACCATCATCAAAATTAAGCCTCTTCCAGTGAGTGAAAACCTTGTCCATTTTTATTGGGCTACTAAGTTTCACTTATTTTTCAATAACACAAGCACATGGGAGACCATATGTTTTTGTACATTCACACTTTGCGCTATCGAAGCCTACATTATTAGCTCGTTTAGCCTCACGAAAAATATAACTCAAACCCGCTCGAGATATATTTCCGACCAACTAAGAATAAATATTTTTATCATTAAACCCATGTTCCAAAACTATGATGCTCTAACCAAATGATGTTTGTATCTCATTATGCTGGTTTTGAATCATTTGGTTAACGGAGACCCAATCTTTACACAAAACCTTACTATTTACCAACCAATTATGTAATGTATCAATATGATACTCCAACCAAATGATGTTTGTATCAAGAACAAGATACAAAATCATATTAAGCCAATATTGATTGGCTATTAGGTCTTACTCCAACATGATATACTATAATATTTTGGCATTTTCATTTTACTTTAAACCACTTAGACATTATTTGTTGATTAGTCACAAAGTAAAACAAATTAATTGTTGATTAGTAACAAATTAAGAAACTGATTAACCCTATTTAATTTGGGAACCTTAATTTCATGAAGTCATTCTTGTTCATCTCTCTCTTCTTCGTACTCCTTTTGTGGTATATCACCATTGTTGAAAAAGTTTCACACTCCATATGTCGTCGAATCAGGAAACACCATCCTCAAAAATGAAATTGGGAGCAAGTACCAACTCAAGCATGTCTTCTAATGGAAGAATCAATATGAAATATGGTCATGATATCTCCATGAAGTTATTTATTTCAAAGTCAAGTGCAAATCTAGAGATAAAATACTGGAAATGAAAATGCTAGGGGATTAGTTTTCTAATTGATTCCATTATTCTTCTCTATGTGCTCTTTATTCTTATTCTCTATGATTTGCAAAATTCAGTTTCTTTATGTAGAAAGACGAAGATTGTGAATAATTTCATTGGGAGGATGAGTATTTTGGTATAATTGAAAGAAAAACAACTCCACAAGGGGATGATAGATGTAATAGATAAGATAATATGATAGAGTACATGATGGTTTAATTTGAACATTAATTGTGTATGAAAGAGGTTGAGGAGATGAAGATAACAATGGTAAGGTTGAGGAAGAAGATGAAATTTCTCATAGTTGTTGTAATTAGTTCTTGGGTTTACTTTGTTTTTTAAAGGAACGTGTAAAAACTGTATTTGCTATAAGAATGTGAGTTCATGAGACAATGGAAGTTGATGTGTAACTTATCTGATTTTGATGAATGAAAACCAAGTTTTTGAATTATGTTGTTATGATTTGAATATAAGTTATTTGTTTGTATCATGTTTGTTCCAAAATTGGACATAAAATTGGCAAATCAAATTTATTCCAAAATTTGACATAAGATGGAGATAGCTTGCAATTTAGATACTAATTTGGACAAAATTGGACAAAACGTAACATAGCTTATAATTGATAACATCGACTATTTAAATGTCATCTGATACAATACCTGACAAAATGGGGCAAAACATATCATAACCTATAATTGATAACATAAATTTGACAGTAATGTTACAAAATATAGCCTATAATTTAACTTGTTTCAAAATGAGCACAACATTGTGCATTACAAAATGTTAAAAAATAGTTACCCATAAACTCCCCCGCTTAATTTAATCGAATGGTCAGAGTAAAATAATACAATTCATAAATAAAGGGCATTACTTTCAACAAAGCTTGCTCATTTTTAAGACATGTAACATATGAAAAGAAATCAATACCAATTTAATCTAACAAAATAAGCTTTAATACGAAGTGTAAATTAATCATTTCAAATATAAAACATAACAGTTTCAAATGACCAAAATATTAATTTTCGAAAACAGTAAAGGCAACGAAGTTCCTTATCAAATAAAATCAAGCATAAAAGTTTTCCCGACTCCTAATGTTACATATCAGAGCAGACGTCAACTAAAGTGAAACACCTCGTCTTCATCGTCCACAACTTCCACACTACTCCTGATCACCTGCACGTTACTGTAGCAGCGATTTTGGGGTTCGCGGGCTTTAATCACATTGGTATCGCATTTACTACTTTTTTATTTCAATTTTTATCTTGTGAAGGTGGTTAAGGAAGGGAAATAGGTATCTCAAACCCACCCTACTTGCAAGTGTCATCTGGAGGGGTCATACCCATCTGGATCTTTTCGAAAAGTGCTATTTGTTTGGGTCCCTGTTTTTTGGTTATTTTGTCTAATAGAGTTCCCTAGGAATATACTACTATCTTCTCCTGTTGTAAATGCTTCTGCTTGAATCTGGCGGTTAGGTGAGGTTTTCAGTGATGGATATGGGTGATTTTTTAATTATTTTTGTTGATGAGAGGGGTCTGAGGACCTGGTTGAGTTTGTTTTGTGTTTGCTCGAAAAGATCTTACGATCCCATGCCTACGTATCCTCAAAAAGAGAATTGAGAGATCAAAGCGAACATAGTTCCTCCTAAATCTAAGGGTAGAAGGATATTTGGTCGTGTCTTGATCAAACCCCAAGATTGAAGCTAAAATGGTTTATTTTGTATCTTGATCAAAGCCAAAGATTGAAGCTAAAAGGTTGTTTGCATCTTGATCAAAGCCTAAGATTGAAGCTGAAATGTTGTTGTTGCCTCGATAAACTGGCAATATTTTAAGTTGGGAGTTTTACTCCAAATGGTACCACATGCATATACATAAGTTGAGTCGCATTTAAGTCGCATTATATATATATATATATATATATATATATATATATATATATATATATATATATATATATATATGTTATTAATCGTTGTTGATTGAAGTTGTATGTTGATGTTGCCTGTTGTGTAAAGTGGTGTGATTGTATGATTCCTCGTTTACGTATTGATTATCATACTCTTGTTTATATTATTCGATATTTCACCCCTTCTATTTGAATGTTGCCATTTATTGGTAACATGCAGGTAACCAAGAGTCGAGTACTTAGTAGCTTCGAGTTGGTGCTTGTCGCTCTGATATGTAGCACTTCGGGGGGATGAATGCATGTCTTATCTTTATGTTGGATGTTATTTTAGTTGATGAAATTGCTTCAGTTGTTTTATTTTGCAAACCATGTTGAAGTATTTGATGTTGAGAATCAGTGGTGCTATTTTAAAGTTGTAATTCGATGAATCCACTGCGTAGTTTTAAAATTATTTAAATTAATGAAGTTTCATGTTGATTTGTTTAAAGTTGAAAATGTGATATCCCATGTTTGTGGAGAAAGTTTATAACTCTGATTTAATTATAAAGCCGGGTAGAAATGGGGTGTTACAGTGTTTCCATGAGATTACTGTCTGCTGGGAAAACTCCATCTGTGGTGGAGAGTTTGAACTAAGGATATATCATATGCTTTTAGGAAGTCCATGGGTCCTTGAACAAAGCCTAAAAGGAGTCTGGCTTGGTGGTTTATGATGTGGGAATAGTTATTCCTACAGGTTTTGATGCTTCTATAAGTGGTTGATTAACTATGGATCTATCATATGCTTTTAGGAAGCCTGAGGGTCTTTGTACAAAACCCAATAGGAGGATGGTACCTTTATAAGGTCTGAAAGGATCATTGGATGAAACCCAAGAGGAGGCTCTACTGATTACTATCCTATGTTTTTAGGAAGCCTGAGGGACAACTTGCACAAAGCCCAATAAATGATGTTTCAACCTTTAAGAGGCCTGAGGCACTCCATTGTATATTGCCCAAGAGGAGACATGATGTTTAGTTCCAGAAGAGGTTTAACAAAGAAACAAGTTTATTCTGTATATGAATTGTACAGTCAGGGGGGAAAAAGAAATTCAAGAGGAAAGTTTCATCGGGAAACTTCGTATCTCCGGGGAGTTTAATTCCTCTTGTAGATAGAGTTATCAAAACTTTCTAAAAAGAGAGTAAACAGAAAAACCTAAAACAGTCTAAGAAGAGGTTCAAAAATAATATGGCCCTTCTTATGTCCATATAATTTATGCCCAAGAGGAGGCCAGACTGTATGGTAACCCTATGGGGTTCTAGTTTGACTAAGCTAGAGTTTAAAGGGGTGAAGGTATCTTTTGTTTGACTAAACTAACAAGATATATCACAATGTATATACAGTTTATAATGAAAGCAGATAAAGAAATATAGAGTTATATGAAATGAAAAGAAAAGGTGTTGGGTCTTACAACTCTAGGAGAGGCCCAATGGTGTATTGTGATATAATTGAAAAGTTTTTTATGATTCTTTTGACTATGGTATGAAATTATTAAATGATTTTTAAGAATGATACCAGGAGTTATACTAGGAAGCAGAGTCCTAATATCTCGGGGAAGGGATTGCAGAAAGTTTATATTTACTGTATCCTCTTTGATAATTAATAAGTGTTTTATTATGAAGATTGCGAAAAGATTGAGAAAGATTAAGAATTGTACGTCAGCAGCGGTCCGTCAGCGGGGATCCGTCAGTGGGAAAAGAGAATGGGAATGAGATTGAAAAGGGGGATGGGACTTAAACTTGACTAATAGTCCCAAATTCATTTTGAAAATATTATGAGAGAAATTTTTGGGACTTGTACCACAAGGATGCCCAGATGAATTTCTCTGCAAAAGGTGATCGCGCCAAAATTTTTGAAAACAAACGGGGGAATTTAAAACCCTAATCTTATATATTTACAAATTGGAATGAGTATACACTCTATTCGAGGCCCAAAAATGATTTGTGATTTGAATTTTGAGGGTGAAAACATAGAAACCCTAATTTTGATTTAAAATATATTTTTAAATGAATAAAAATCAATTAAACAAATGAAAATTATCAAACATGTGCAAAAAATAAGGTGTGACCTTGAATTTATGTTTGAAAAATCAAGTTTGAATTATACAAAAGTTTTGAAACTCATTTGTATTGAAAAATCAAGAGAAATAATATTTTTAAATGTTAAACAAAACAAATAAAAGAAATTAATTTAAATATATAAAATTATATCAAATAATAAATCTTTTTTTAAAAATCTTTTTTATGAAAATAATTATTTAAATATATGTTTGACAAGTGTGCAAAAAATCATTCAAAAATAATTAAATTTGAGTGCAAAAATAATTATTTGAAGATAATATATAAAAATATATATTAAAATGTGAAGAAAATCAAAATAAAACACATTTTGGCAAAGGGCAGGGGGGTGTCAAACCCACGCCCTTTGGGAGAGAGAGACATGAAAACGCTTGCAGCTACCACTGGGATGGTGATACGTCCGTTGATTTAAATGAAATGATAAATATATGTTATAAGTTTGATATTAAGTTATGTAAATGGCACGCCATGGCCATCTTATTCCTCAAGCTAGCACGCAAATTGCAAAACCTGCTTTATCTCTTTCAATACGTAACCATTTTGAATGAAATAAAGATGAAAATTGTGTGTTTTGATCCCACAAACTCAATGGTACAAATTAATTTCATTTATTTTTAACGTGCATCAAGATATATGGGCATGAGTGTATGAACCCTAATTCTACAAAAGCAACTACACAGTCGTGTTTATGAGAGTTATGATTCAATTTTTTGAGGGGAAACAACTAACATGTGATTATGAACAATTGGAAAAATTATTGTGCAATAAAATAGGCATGTATCATGGAGTTAGAGTTTTAACTTTATTGAAAGAGAAGTTGGAACTTTGCTTTAGAGGTGTTACAGAAAGCAAGTGATGATCCCTGCAACTTCACTTGATGATGTTGAGTGGATTGCAAGCTTTGGAATGTTTTGAAACTCCTTGGATTGGATGGTGGTATCTCAACTGCAGATTGGCCGAGTTAAAGAGTGAGATTTTGATGCTGGTGTTTCAGAAGTGGTTTGAGGGTTTATATCACTTCTATAACTCATATGTGATGTGTTAGAAGTGTTGGTTTGAGTTGCTTTGCTCTGCAACTCAAAACTCAATAGCCACTTCAAAAAATAATGGAGTTTTGGAGCTTGAGGAAGGAAAGAATGAACGCATAGAATTATGGTGTTTTGGTGTGATTTGAAGAGTGGAATATTCACTCTATTTATAGGAAAAGATGTTGCTCTAAAGTTGCCAACTTGTTGCTTAAGGGATACGTTTTGGCTTCTTGATTATAACTTGTGAAATATCTTCTTACACAAGTCTTTATTAATTATTCAAATAGCTCAACTATGATCTGAGAAAATTCACATTATGGAGTGTTTCTATTGGCTGATAAATAGAGCATCTTGACCATAGTTGGAAGGAATCTTGAATGTGCACTATTTTCTCATGATTGCACATTGGATTCCAAGCATATTCACTTATGTTTTTTTTTTTTGCAAATGCTCCTATTGGCTGGCCTTGAACTGAATTGGCAGGTGGTGTAGAGCTTATGATCATCAAAATGAGTGTAGCATTCCTTTTGATCATTGATCTCTTGGTTCAAATTGAACTTAACAAGTTATGCTAACCAAATTTGTCATGAAACAGTTGTGGCAAAGGGTGTTTTGGCAAGCATTTCTCTTGGCTCAATTTGAATCAATTCATGCCAATAAGTTATTTGAGTTCTTGGTGACATTTGCAACAACATTGATGTTTACATTTGTAATTGATTTCACTTGCAACCATGTGAAAAATTCTTGCAAGTTTTGGTGTTTTCAACAAAATCTATCTTGGACATAATTTTGTCTAAGTATTGGAACTTTTCTAATTTTTTTTTTTTGTAATTTTAATCATCCTCTAACTTGAAATCCATGAAGAATTGGAATGATATGTAGTTGAATATTTTCTAGTATGTGAGAAGATCTATCATTCAAGCTTTGGTTCACAAAAATATGATGCTTGTATCAGAAGTTATGATGCTTGGAAGTAGGGTACATGCATACTCTTTTTCCATAACTTAGAAAATTTTCAAATTTTCTAAGTTAGCCCATTTCACAAGTTATCCTCAAATTCTTGATTTTTTGTGATAAAATGTAACAATAGACCATATATTCTTTTAATATAGGTCATGGATATCATTTTAGGTCAAAAAGTCAAACTTTGACTTTTGGTCCTTAGATGAAAATTACACTGTGAAATCCTAATTTCTGATTTTTTGAACGGGCATCCTCTGAGGTATTTCAAACTAGTGAATGGACTTCCAATGTGAATGTGAGATATTAAAAACATTCCTTATGGTATTATCTCATGTCCAAATGAAAATTTCACCTTTTGGATCCTCGTTGGTCAAAACCCTAATTTGGCACTACATATGCCTTTGGGGCTTGATCCACTTGAAAACATGAAATCTTGTGATTGATCCTTGATGTTTATGATCTCTTGATCCTTATAATTATAGAGGAGATATAGATATTGAATATTAGGTTCATTATTGATTGATCCTTTGCATGGATTCCTCATTGAACTGCAAAACCCCAATCCTTGATAGGTGAATCACAAGAAACAAACTTTGGTTTGGACCAATGAATTAGTAGTGCATAAAAAATGTATGCAAATTTTTGTACCCCAAAATTTTCCCTCCCACAATCAAAGCAATGTGTCTCAATATTTCTCTCAAGGTTCACAAGGTTCACAATTGGTCAAAAGGATTGAAGGTTTCATCAGACAAAGTCTCCTCCTGAACAATGGATCCAGAACTAGGGTTTTGAACTTCACCAAGCTAAATGGACTTCCAAGGCCTCAAGTGAGATTCATAACATCCCACATGTCTTCAAGAATCCCCATGTCAAGTTTCAGAGTGTTCCCAATAAGTTTGACCAGTCAAATGTTCAGATATGCAAAAATAAGTTAACTTGGTAAAAAAGTCAAACCGAGGTCAACTGTGGTCAAACTAAAGTACAACTTCAAGATTTTTTGTCAACATCAAGATTATGAGGTAAAATTCATCATTTGATCAAGGGTTGATCATGATTCATCAAGGAAATCTCAGATCATCAAGAATCAAGAAGTTTCTAAATTAGGGTTTTCATAGTAAAAGTCAACTGAACTTTGACCAGCCATAACTTTCACATACTTCATCAAAAGTTTCCCATCCAAAGCTCATTTAGAAGGAAATTGAATTCTATACAACTTTGTGTCTCACAAGACAAGCCTAAAAATGCTTCATTTGGAAGGTATGAGCTAAAACATTATAGGTCCTTTTGAAAGTCAACAAAAAGTCAACTTTTTCCAAAGCTCATTATTTTAAAATGGTAAAAGATATGGAAATGGGAAAAAAGTTTGGTTATAGGAATCTCAAAGCTTTCTAAAAAGTCCAAGATCACTTTCATAGCCTTAAAATTGAGGGAGTTGTTCCTTGTCAAAGTTGGGAAATTTTCAAGGGGTGTATGAAGCAAAAAAGGTCTTAACTTCAAATTTTTCCAAATGGGCCCATAAAATTGCAACCCAATCTCAAATATAAAGTCATGCATGACCCAATGATTATTTATTCTGATTTTTATAATTTATTTTATATTATTTTGGATTTTATTTGTTAAAATTCAATTTTAATGAAAATAAAATATGAAAAATCAAATAATGGATCAAATCCTTGATTTAGAATCATATATATCACATTAAAAGATGATTGAGGCCATCCAATTTCGTGCAAGCTTATTATTGTAATGAGATATTTGATTTTTGACAAAAATAGAAGTGGGATTTCTTCATAATCAAGTAACATCAAATTGCACCCAAAAGCCCAATTTTTTTTTGACCTAATCATTCGACTATATGTATACAACAATAACACAAGCTTTGAAATGATTTTTGGAGAGGCAAGGTAAGATCATTCAAACCAAAAAAATCAAGAAGAAGTGAGATTCAGATTCTACTATTCAAGCCACTTACAAAATGTTTAAACATGTAGAATCATTCTTGGATGCTTCCCAAACGTATCCCAGCTATCATTTGCATCAAAATCATACAAAAACATTGAAACTAAATTGTTGTTCTTGCGTTTTTTTTCCGGTTCCACTAATTTGACCATTATAAATCGTTTTTAATTGCTCAATGTTGTTTGTGATGTAGTAGGGAATGTTTCTGGGTGATTACATTAAAGGATCATGGCCTGAGTCGTACACCACCATTATTAGGGTTTTAGCTTCTAAATTGGGGATTTACGATATTGGTAGTTTAAATAAATTCTAATGATGTGATTGAATTGTGTATGATATAAGGATCATCATGGTATGATTAATTTTGCTAAACGTTGTTGGTTTCATGATGTTTAAAGAAGCCTAGGATTTTCTGGGAATGCAAATTCGCAGGTAACTTTGTAACAAAAACTGCAGGTATTTTCGCAGGTAAGAGGTTGAAGATGAAGTCCCCAAGGCGCGAATCTGATTTTGAATTTTTGACTTATTTTATTATTTGTTTATTCCCTATTATTATCACAAGCGCGTATGTGGTTTGGTGGCTAGAGGACCGGTCTGATAACCTTGAGGGCATGGGTTCAAACCCAGCCTCAAGCAAATTTTTCTTTTACAATTTATTTTCTTTCGGTTTATTTTATATATATTTTGTTTCATTATAATTTCACGTATGCGCAGGTGTCCCAGTGGCAAAAAACTCAATGAAGTAAAAGGGTTTGGGTTCAAACCCATCCTAGGGCGAATTTTTTTATTATTTCAGGATATTTTCAAGGCTTAATATATTTGTTTCCCAATTAATTCATACAGACGCGCAATGTCCTATTGGTAAGGACTTGTTGGCTGAGGATGAAAGCAAGCTCAGGGGTTCAACACCAACCCCCAACATTATGGTATCTCTAACTTTATTTTTCCTTTTTTTCATCAAATTATTTATTTTCTTTGAATTTCCTTATTATTATTATTATTAAACTAATTTCTAAAAGATAAAACAAAACCCTTTTTTTAAAAAACTTATATTTTTTATAAACCTTTTTTTTATAATTTATCTCTTTTAGTTTTATTATATTTTATGAATTAAAATAAAATTTATTTTTGTATATAGCCCTAAAATTTTCTATAAAAAAATCTTTTTTTTCATTAAATCCTAATTAAACCCAAAAAATGTTTAACTTTAACCCGAAAATTTTCTTTAAACCATAACTTTTTTTTCGAACTTTTTTTTCTTCTTTCAAACCTTTAAAAAGTCTCAACCCTAAATTGTTTTCCTCTTTTTTATGTTATTCATATAACTTGCCTTGTTATTGTTGCTCGGAAATTTCTATCATTTTTTTCCTTCGCCATTATAATTATGTAACTGTCTCTCACTTGTAAACTTTTATATTTTTATTTTTCGCCTCATAATTATGTAACTGCCCCGAAGCATTGTAATAGTTTAGGAATTTCTTATTTTTGCCTTTAATTTTCTGCCATTTATTTTTCGTTTAATAATTGCGTGGTTAGTAATTTAGGGTGTGGAAATACCTAATTGAAATAAATTGGACTTAGAGAATTAAATTCTAGATAAATATCTGAATACAATCACTCACACACGTAAGTCGATCGTTCTACGATCGCCGTCTGCACCTCCTAGGGTTACCCTTCTTAAAGTTGCCTTAAAAAGATATATGGTCAAGTCCCTCGAAAATGGGGGTGTCTTAAGCAAAACCCATACAAATATAAATCATCTAGTCCTTCCCTGGTTTAAAAGATCAAGTCCATACGATGTTGCCTATGATGTTTCCTACGATAATGATCTTGTCCCTTCGATTAAAGATGATAGTCCCTTCCAATTGCTAAAGACACCCCTTCAGTTGCCTTCTTTGACCATACAATGACCCTACGCCCCCCCCCCCTCCAATAAAATCCAAGGTAATGACTACCTACTCCTTAATAGTAGGGACAATCTTACCTTTGAAAGAACATAAAAGAATATGAAAGACTAGTCTAGGGTAGGAACTCTAAGTTACTTGCTCACATCTTTAAAATACTTTTCACACCTCACAATTTTTTCAAACATTTTAAAAACAAAGGCTTTGTATACATCCCTACGAGGATCATTACAAAGTACTTAGAAATCTTTTCTAATCACACACTTCACCTTTTCAAAACAATTAAGTGAGTTAAGTAACTAAGAGCCCATGGATAACCATGGATATAAAGGGTGCTAACACCTTCCCTTTATATAACCAACCCCCTGAACTCAAGTCTTTTAAAAATAGGTCTTTCCTGTTCTTTTATGTCCTTTCCACTTGGATAAAATAAAAGTCGGTGGCGACTCTTGCTATCCGCAACATTTAACTAAAAGTCAGTTCTCCCACCGTGTTACACAAATGATGTCAAATGTATGTAATGTCAAAGAATCTTGAGGTTAAAATTTAGGGTATGATAAATGCCCCTATATAATCTTCTTGGACCTGAAGATATGAACGATGAAAGTGTTCGGATCTTCGAGGTAGAAGAGCATTAAATATCAGAATACCTGAAATTTTGGATGAATATGCGAATGTGAAGTCTGAGAATCATGGTGTTGACATCTAGGGCTGACACTGTTGAGAGGCAAAGATCTATTTGTTTAGATCTTGTTCTGAATTGTTTGCAGACTTCTCTTTTGTTTGAGATGCCATATGTGGGAAATTTTGGAAATGTGCAAACTTCTCAGTGGATATGCCATTTGATCTTTGCAAGCTTCTTGAACAAGATGCCATTTTCTTTTAATTTTGAAAAGTTACAAACTTCTTAATCGAGATGCCATTTGCTCTTGCAAACGTCTCGGATGAGATGCCATTTGCGGGGATTTTGTCATCTTCCTTCAGAGTTTCAAGTTATCAAAATGGTTTAGATATTGATTTCAATCCGGGAATGAACTGGAGAGATGACTTTTCAACGCTTGACGTAGGAGAATACAACTATAAGATGAAAAATAATTATGAATGATAATGAAATGCATGAGTATGTATGAATGCATATGGTGACTGTAAACATCCCAAATTTGCCCTCACTAAGTTCACACCATGGCTTGTGATCTTTCCATTTGCATAAGTTCAATCATATCATCTCATATTGCATTTTTGCTCCACTACATGGGTTCAAAGTCATCTGCATCTAGGGTTTGTGATCTGAGCAATCCATGAGCCATCTGAGCCACTCCAAAGGTATTCAATCATCTCAAGAGGGTCCATGTATGTCCAATCATCATATTATATCCTCCCAAGATCAAGGAAGTCAGAAAATCACAAGAACTTGCAAGGCATGGGAGGCAGAGCCAGGTTTAACTGCACAGATGACCTAAAATTAGGGTTTTGGTTTCAGAGGCCATAACTCCAAATTTTTTGGTCATTCTTGTTTCTATTGGTCTCAATATGATATAAGGATCATTCATACCAATTTTGATGGAAAAATTCATTGTGGAAGTCATCTGATCACTGGATAACTTCTTGAGCAAGTCAGAGCCAAATCAGGGCATCTGAGGCCCCCATCAATGGACCCAAAGTGTATTTTTCATAAAATTGAAGTTATATGGTCTTTATTTGATCATTTAAGTGTTTAGAAGTTCACAAATTTGAAGAAAAGTGGGCTAAACCAAAAGTTGCCAAATATGGAAATGACTTCTAATGTAAACTTTCCATTTTGGGAAAGTTTTTCAACCTCCTCTTTCTCAACCAAAAATGCTTCAAATGAAAAATTCTTGGTCATGAAAGTTGTAGATTGGATCATTCCCTTTTCAAAAAGTACAAGAACAAGATCTAATTCATTTTGGAACTCAAGTTATGGCTTTCCAAAGTTGGCAAAAATCACATAATTTCATGTTTCATGCCAAAGAGGGATTTTTGCAAAACCTCACGCCAAGCTATTTTATGACTTCAAATGGACTTCTACACATCATAGTACAATGCCTAATACTCAGAATTGCCCAAAGAATTTCACATTTCCATGACTTGTACATGAAGAAATCAAGAGAGGGCCAAACTTTGCCAAAATTACAAAACCCCCCACAACTTCCCACAAGCTTGCCAAATTGCCTCAAACGGATTTCTATGGACCTCTTTGAATCAAGCTGTGCCAGACACCCCCTTGTCCTTGGCCTGAAACAGCCCATACCTCAAAGGACACATAACCTTGACTTTGTGCATTTTCACCCATACCAATCACACTATGCCATTACCAACTTTCTGACCAATCACATTTGTTTATACTAATCAAATGCAAGCCAAACATAACAAGAACATAGCCTGAACTCTCCCACAAGTCAGCATAAACCAAAACCTCCCTCTTTGCATTTTCTATCGAATCTCACAACTCAACCATTCATTCTTCAAACCAACACCACCATTCATCTCAGCTTCACTCACTGATCATTTCCCACCTTTCATTTTGCCCTAAAAGCAGCCATACACAAAACACGATTTTCTCCCCCTTTGAACTAAACTTCATCAAACTCACAAACCAGCCACAAAAAAACTCCAACCAAGCATCAAAGCTTCTTCAGGGAGGACACTGGAGGCATTTTGACGCAAGAAAGCAGCCTGAAAGCTCTAGGGTTGAAAGCTCCATCTCAGGTAGCTCTCTCAAACTTTTTTCCAGAAATCTTTTTTAAGGTTATAAAAATGTTCCTTGTGATCCCCTGAGTACACTGAGCTTTGTAGTTTTGAAAATGGTTGAGAAATGAAGTTGTATGGTTGTTCTGAAATTTCTGCCATTTTTGAACTTTGATTTGAATCTTGTTTATGAGTGCATAGAAATGGAGTTTGAGGGTGGGGTTGATCTTAGGGAGGTGAGAGGAACCAATCTGGAGCTTTAGAGCTCCAGAAATGGCCTAGGGAGTGTTTTGAGGATTCTCAGGGAAGGGTGTGGCCGGAGAAGATGACCGGAGGTCATTTCCGGCAACCTGAAAGTAATTAAGTTAATTAATTAGGGTTAGGGTTTATTTTGAATGTGAGTCGTTGGATGGGCCTTTCCCGCGTGCAATGTGTGGACAAGATTGAACCATTAGTTTTAATTTTATGTTTAATATTTAATTAAATCAGTTTAGGTAAGTTTGAACCTGGGCCGTCCTTGAAGATCTACTTGCAAGCCTCATAAACCCTAGGAATACCAAAGCATGATAACAATTAGGGTTTGATTATTCCCCCCATTTAGTTTTACCTTTGTGTCATCTTTGTGTCTTCTCTCCTCATCTCATAATCAGGGACTAAACCCTTAAGGTTTTAAGCCTTTGTGATTAAGCTTATGCCTGCATCCTTCTATTAGGATGGAGTGTATAACTTTAATCCTAAGTGTTAAACCCTCAATGTGTTTAAATCCTTTAATCAATCCATCTAATAATCACTAAGACATTAAGCTTGTAACTTGGGCCTTGCATTAGGGTTCTAATTCTTCCTTAATTGGTTAAGAAGGACTAACCCTAGTGTTAATGGACAAGTCCCCCTCAAGTTGTCTTACCAACCATAAAATTCACTTCTTAATCTTGCCATTAACTAAAATCCACTCTAATAAAGGCTTTGTTTTGTCATGAGGTTAATCTCTAATCATGGATTAAGTTGAGGAGCCTTCCTCAGCTTAAATGTTCTCATCTATTATCCTTCTATTAGGATGGTGTAATGGGTCCATTAAATCCTTGATTATGGCTTAAACTCATTACTTAACACTAAAAAAAAACTCCAAAAACATCTAAATAAATACAAGTAGGTTAATGATCTTAATCCTACATCATGGTGATTAAGTGTGAGGTGCTTACTTCACACTTAAGGTATTCTCATCACCCCTAATTAGAGGGAGGATGTGATGAGTTTACTAACCCTTGGTTTAGGCTTAAGCTCATTTTCTTATGACAAACTCTAAAAGCAATAAAAGATTGAAAACTCAAAAACAAACAATAATCGTCTCCTCCGGGATTCTTTTCTCATCTCATTCACTCACAAACGAGAACTTGCTTCTTCCGTCTAATTCAAGACAGTTTGCACCTGAGCCAGACAGGTCATACATTTGAGCATAGACAAGCAAGCAATTCAAGTTAATTTATCTTTCAGTCTCTTTGAGTCGAACTACGGTGTTCTAACTTCCTTATTGCACGAGAGGATACGTAGGCATAACTTAACTGTTATCGAACAAAAGTCTCTGTATTTTCCCCCTCTTCCAGCATTATTCTTTTAAGCCTCATTGTCTTGAGCTTTGCACTCTTTCCTTGCACTGACACTCTTTACTTCACTTCACATTTCCATTACACTGACACTTGCATTCTTTTCCAGCTTTTGCACACAAAATAACACTGACACTACCCCTTTCAAACACAAATCTTTCAAGCGAAGATCCCGTCGAGTACGACGGACAATCTGGGTGCTAATACCTTCCCAGGTTGTAACCAACCCCCTTTCTCAGTTTCTCTGGTTCGCGACTGTCTTATCCATCTTTTCTTAGGTTTATGCAGCATTACCTTTCCTTCGGGATAAAAATTCCTAGCTGGCGACTCTTTTCAGTTCATCTTCATGTTCTCTCTTTCGCCGACCGTTCGCGCTTGCACCGGGATGCAAATCTTTGGGAGCGACAGCTTGGCGACTCTACTGGGGACCCTTATATTGCAACCAGGGCTTCTGGTTCTTTTCGTGGGTTCCTCCTAGCGCTTGTTTGATTTGTGTTTACTGGGGTGTTATGTGCTATGTGTGTTTATTTATTTGCTTTATTTATTGCTTTTTGTACAACTTTATTTATTGCTTTCTTTACAGCCTTCTGCATATTTCATACTGTCATTGCTGGATCTAGTTTGCTATTTTGGTGTGTGGGGTTCCATTGAGAGATTAAGGTCCTATACCTGGGACCTGAGTGACACTTAGGCTAGAGTGGTTCATGTTCTTTCCCATTCCATTTCGGTCTGGTGCAGGAATATGAAACACGGTTCAGATGTGGGTTTCTTCTTGAGAACTTTGTGCTACAGATTTCCTGTAGTGCTTGGGCTATCTGGGAAGCCTGATAAGTCTGGATGACCTTTATTATGACCTTCAGAATCTGGGGTGAATTAGAGGAGGATCTTTTATGGTTATTGTAAACACTGTACCTCCGGGTTAGAAGTGTTTACACTTCTCATAACTGATCCAAGTCTGAGGATCCTTGTTCTAGAACATTACTTATGAGGGGGTTGGGTTGTTTACAGGTTTGCAGGAACCCTTGGCCACATCATACCCTGTTACTGTTTTGTTTAAGAATGCTTCACTTTGGATAGTTCTTGTGATTAACCCTGGACATGTGACTCTTTATTTGAGTCCCTCACCCTGGTTACTGGATTTCTAAGCCTCCATATGAACCCTTGAACTTACATATACCTTATATCAAGACAGATAATCAGATCCAGCTCTTGATCACAAACCCTTGCATATCATTTGCATATATCATCATTGCATCATTTAACATTTGTTTATTTGTTTTTCAGGGTATCCACCTCATTATATCTTGGTTTTGGTTTTGACCCCTTCTGCTGCTTAGACCTCTGCTTCAGTTATCTGCTTCAGTTATATGCTTCAGTCATCTCCATCCCCACCTGCATCAGTCTGTCAGGGACTTACCTCCAGCTTCAGTTTGTGATCCTCATCAGCACTTATCTTCAGCTTCTTCAGCAGCACTCATGGCTACTCCCAGAAAGAGCAACATATCTTATCACTTCTTTGAGCCTTCTTTGACTGGTATCAGGCAGGTCCAGTCACTCATCACACCTGACCACATCCCACTGTTCAGAGAGCACTATGGGGGTATTTTGGACATGGTCATGGATCTTGATTCTTCTCAGAGAAGCATGATCCACACATGCTTGCAGTTCTATGACCCTCCACTGAGATGTTTCACATTTCCTGACTTTTAGATGGGGCCTTTGTTGGAAGAATTTTCTTTATTGATTGGAGTACCTGTCAAAGGAGGGATCCCCTTCAACCCAGAAATGAGGAGATAGCAAGGGCATTATACTTAGAGCCTGCCCTTATTGAGCAAAGCATGACAACAAAAGCTGGGATTCCTGGTTTACATCTGGACTTTTTGATTTCTCAGGCCATCCTGAAGGCTACCTTGGGAGAATGGAGGGCAGTCTGTGCATTATTAGCCCTCAGCATATATGGGGCTATATTGTTTGTAGATGAGCCTAAATTTGTTAGTAAGAATGCCATCCACTTGTTTCTGCTAAGGAACTCAGTGCCTACATTGCTAGGGGGGTTTTACTACTCCATCCATCAGAGGAATGAAAAACAAAGGGGGAAGTTGGTCAGATGTTGTGCTCCTTTGTTTTACTCTTGGCTACTCAGACACCTGCCTAAATCAGATGCTTTCTTGAATCCACATCAGCAGAAGAATTGGGCCAAGAGGTTCATTGCCTTAACTTCAGATGATATCAGATGGTGCACCCAGAGCACCAAAGGCAAGGACATTATCACCAGCCGTGGACAATACCCAAATGTGCCTCTGATAGGAGTAAAAGGTTGCATCAACTACAACCCTTTACTGTTTAAGACACAATTGGGCTATGCCTTAGTTCACCCTCCCATAGGACAAGATTTAGCTGAGAGCTTATGCTGTGAAGTGTGTTGCACCCCAAAATTTGCCCTCACAATACAAGACTTTGTGTGCTAAGAGGTTCACAAGTTTCACAAGACCTCTCATGAGGTTCACAAGGTTCACAAGACATCTTATGAGGTTCACAAGGTTCACAAGACATCTTACAAGGTTCACAAGGTTCACAAGACCTCTCATGAGGTTCACAAGGTTCACAAAGTTCACAGTTAGTCAGAAGATTTGACAATTCCCTCAGACAATGCATCCTCCTAAGCAGTGCATCCAAAACTAGGGTTTTGACTTTAATCAGGCTAAATGGACTTCCAAGACTTCAAGTGAGCTTCATAACATCTTATATATGTTTAAGAACCCCCATGACAAGTTTCAAGACTTTTCTCAAAGGTTTGCTCAGTCAGATGATCAGATAAGTCACAATCAGTCAAAGCAATTAAAAAGTCAAACTGAGGTCAAACCAAAGTCAAACTTCATGATTTTTTGCCAACATCAATTATATGAAGTAAAATTCATCATTTGATCAAGGGTTGATCATGATTCATCAAGGATATTTCAGATCATCAAGAATCAGAGGTTTCTAAATTAGGGTTTCCTCAGGAAAAGTCAACTGAACTTTGACCAGCCATAACTTTCACATACTTCATCAAATTTTTTCCATCCAAAGCTCATTTTGAAGGAAATTGAATTCTCTACAACTTTGTGTCTCACAAGCCAAGCCCAAAAATTCTTCATTTGGAAGGTATGAGCTAAGACATTATAGGTCCTTTTGAAAGTCAACAAAAAGTCAACAACTTCAAAAGAGCATAACTTGAGAATGGTAAATGATATGGACATGAAACCAATGGGGTTGGTTAGAGGACTCTTTAAGCTTTCCAAAATATCCAAGAACACCATCATAGCATTAAAATTGAAGGATGTGTGCCCTTGCAAAGTTGGGAAATTTTTGGGTGGTTTATGAAGAAAATAGGGTCTTAAAACCAAATTCTTCCAAATGGGCTGAACTTTTTGTGACCCAAGGTGTTCCATGACATCATGCACGAAATTTATTTAATATTTTCATAATTTTATTTTATTTATTATGATTTTTTATATTAAAAATCATTTTAAATTCAAATAAAATAAAAAATATGAAGATTTAAAATATATTTTGATTCTAGAAAGTCATAAACCTTGATTGAATTAGATTGATATGAAAATTATGGTGATTGTCTTAAAATAGCAATGTTATATCAAAAAATATTTGAATTTTAAGACATTATCTTTTTCAATCTTCAAAAATCAAAAAGTCCAAACAATGATCCAATTTTGTGACCTAGCTTCATTCAACTATAAGTATACAAACCTAACACAATGCAAAAGGACGAATCTTCTGCCTCAAGAGTAAGTTTTCACTTTCAAAAATTCACCAAAAAATTTGAATTCGGATTCCATTCTCTACGCCCTTTCAAGACAATTTGAAGGTTGCAAAAGACTCCTTGATCATCACTGATACTTTTTCAATACTCATTTGCATCCAACGCATCCCAAATTGCATAAACCGAATCAACTTTGCTCTTGTTCTTATTTTTTTTGATTCTCATTGTTTGTGTAATAATAATGCGTTCTAACCATATGTTTGTGTTGAGTATGATGCCTAGATGATTTCTGGGCAAGAAGATTGAAGAACCATGCCCTAAACCGCAAGTTGCCATGGCTAGGGTTTCTGAATAGAATTTGGGATTCTTCGATTTAACTAATATAAATTAATTCTAAAGATATGAATGAACTGTGTGATGTCTGGGGATCATGATAATGTGATCAATTTGATGAAATTTTACATATTTATGATGATACGGAATTGGCAGGTTTTATTCGCAGGAAAGTTCATAGGAAATTTTGCAGCTAAATCCGCAGGTACCAAGGTTGAAGATGAAGACCAGCTGGCGCGAAAATTAATTCAAAAAAGTAACTTAAAATATTATGTTTAGTTTCTGTTTATGTTTCACATTGAGCGCGTGGCTCAGTTGGTTTTGACGTTGGTGTGTGCTGATAGAGGGCCAGGGTTCGATTCCCGGGTCAGGTTCTTTTTATTCAAAAGTTCATTTAATTATTAGACTTAATATATTATCATTTGTAGTGGTTGTATAATCAGGTGCGCCCTTCTGGCTGGATGGTAAGAGTGCTTGCTTGTTGTGTGAGGGTCCTGGGTTCGAATCCCCCCCAGGCCCTTTTTGTGTTTTTTTTTTGTTTTTGTTATGATTTTCACAAGATAGCAACAAAACCAAGGGGATGTGGATTCATACCAGTTGCGCATGCTAGCCCAGTGGATAGGCCCTCATGATTCCAGGTAAAGGACCTGGGTTCAAATCCCAGGTCCTGTTTTTTTTGGCTTTTCTTTCTTTTTTTAGATTTATTTGTTTTTTTATAAATTTCTTATAATTGTTTTTCATTTAAATTAATTCCTAAAATATTTTCTAATCAAACTTTATTTTCACAAAATTCTATAATGACTCCAAAAAATAATTTGCTATTTATTTGAGTTAAAATATGTATATATTTGTTTAAATAATTTAATTAGTATTAGGTATTAAATTAAAATATTTTTGTTTTTTTGTAAAATCCTAATATTTTCATAAACCCTAATTTATTGTGATTAACCCTAATTTCTTTTTTCTAAACATATAAACCCTAATCTTTTCTAAAACCCTAAAAATATTTTTATAAATCCTAATTGTAAATATTAATTTATTTGTTTATTTTAATTTCATAATTTTTGTGTATGTTTTAATTAAGAGGTAAATCCTAATGTTTTTTTTTCTAAATAATCAAACCCTAATTTTTTCTTTTTACAAAAAAAAAATCTACTTATATTATAACTTTTAATTTATTTATTTATAAACCTTAATTATGTACATATTTTTATAATTTGTTTATAATTATTATTTAATATAATTTTTGCATATAAATAATTTTAGATTATGTTTAAAATAATTAAAAACTCCTAATTTAATTTTGTAAATATAATTTATTTTTATAATATGTTTATTTAATCATAATTAACCATTATTTTTCATAACATGTATATAAATTTAAATCTTTAGAATAATTAGTATATAATATGAATTGTTTATTTTTCTTCTTAAAAATCTTAAAAAATAATTATCTATTAAAAATTGCACTTTTTAATTTATTATTCATTATTATGTTAATTTCTTGATTTTATTCTTATTAATTTTTGTTATTACTAACCCCATTTATTTATTATATGATTTTCATTATTATTATTGTTACTAACCCAATTATTTATTATTATTTATTTTGCTTATTTATTTAATTTATCTTAATTATTATTATTATGTAATTGTATCCCTCATGTAATATTTGTAGTAGTAATTTTTATTATTTATTTTAAATGCTATGGTTAGTAAAATAGAGAGTGAAATATGTTTGTATTTAAAAATTAATTTAGCTCATTAAATTTAAAGATAAATATTTAAATTGGTACACTCACACACATAAGTCGATCTTTGATCGTCATCTCACTTCTTAAGGGTTACCTCTCAAGTTGCCTAAACAAAAGGTCAAGTAGGGTGTATAAAGCAAAGTCCCTCATCTCACATCATCTAGTCCCTTAAACAGATAAAAAGATCAAGTCCCTTCGAATGTTGCCTTCGTAATGATCTTGTCCCTTTCGAATAAAGATGATTAGTCCCTTCGAATTGCTTATACACCCCACAGTTGCCTAAATAACAGATGTCCCTTCACTTGTCCCTCATACATCCAAGGTAATGACTACCTATTCCTTAATAATAGGGATAGTCTTACCATTTAAAGGATTCAAGAATAGAAAAGACTTAACTTAGGGTAGGTTCCTCTTATGTACTTGCTCACTTTTTAAAAACATTTCAAACACTTCATACATTTCAAACAATTTTCAAAAACAAAGGTTTTATATATATCCGTACATGGATCATTATAAAATACTTAAGAAAATTTCTATTCACACACTTCACATTTCAAAAACATTTTAAAGTGAGCTAAGTAACTAAGAGCCCATGGATAACCATGGATGTAAAGGGTGCTAATACCTTCCCTTTACATAACCTACCCCCCGGACCCAAAAATCATTTAAAAGGTATTTCCTGTTCTTTTATGCCTTTCCTTTTGGATAAAATAAAAGTCGGTGGCGACTCTTGCTATCCGCAACATTTAACTAAAGTCAGTTCTCCCACCGTGTTACAGAACTGGCGACTCTGCTGGGGATTCAATATTAAAGAGGGGTACCCTTAGGAATTAGATCACTTTAAAATTGTTTGCCTTGTTTGCTTTATACTTACTTGTTGGGCTCTTATGTGTGAACGATCCTAACCCGGATCTAGTGTACCTTAGGTAAATGGCAATAGACCAAGGAAACTGTACGACATATACCGATATGGTTGATCTGGTGGCCATAGTTAGTGTGACTTCTTGGTTGGTGCTTATGTTCCTTAAGTCAAGTTGAGGATAATATGAGGCTGCCATATGTTGTCAATGCACTAACTAACTTTTAGAACCCTAGTTATCCCATCTTGGCCTTTAGAAAGTAGTGAGATAGCCGGTTTTGGTGAAGACTGAAGTTGGTTGATACTCGATACTACACTCATTGAGATCCTAAACTTAGAGGGTTTTAGTTGGCAAGTAAGTTGCCTACTGAACAACCACCCTTGTGAAGGATCAATGATATTGAGATCCCTTAGAACCTGGTTACTTTATAGGACAGGATGAACCAACTAACTTCAGGGGAGGGTACTTACCTTTGAACCTCATGCAAGCTTTTAAACCTAGGGCTATGGTGTGACTTGTTTGTGTGTGCCACATGTTTGTGATTGAGCATAACATCATGACATCATCATGCATCATAAGCATAGCATTTTCACTAACCATTTCAAGGACCAAAGGATTTATCTTTTTTCTTTGTTGCAGGTCATGGCTTCTGCTCGTAGAAACACTATCAGGATCAACTTTGTAGGGATACTTGCTAAGCTTAAAGAGTTGGTTTCTCAAGTGTCTGAACACTCCCAGTTCATCAAGAGACATGGTCACCTATTGGATCTAGTCACCTCAGGATTCAACGAAGACATGATGAGTGTTCTGTTTCAGTTCTTTGATCCTAAGCACCATTGCTTCACATTCCCCGACTATCAGCTGGTTCCTACAATGGAAGAGTTCTCTAAACTTCTGGGTATACCTGTTCTTGATCAAAGACCCTTCATAGGCTTGGAGAAGGAGCTTAAACCAGAGGTTATTGCTGCAGCTCTACATTTGAAGAAGTCAGTCATTGTCTTGGAAACAAGGAGTGGAGTTAAGGGTATTCTTGCTAAGGTGTTGATAGAGAAGGCTCAAGTGTTCTTAAAGGCTATGAGCCATGATGCTTTTGAGGAGATCTTAGCCTTGTTGATTTATGGCTTAGTGTTGTTCCCCAATCCTGATCAGTTCATAGACGTGCATGCCATCAACATATTTCTGAGTCACAATCCAGTGCCTACATTACTTGGAGACATCCTACATTCTCTTCATACTCGTACTATCAGGGCACGAGGAACTATGATGTGTTGCATACCTTTGCTATCTAGGTGGTTTATTTCTCACCTTCCTCGCTCACTAATGAAAAATGAACAAGGGTTCAGATGGTCCAAGAGGATTATGTCACTCTCTCATTCAGATATTCATTGGTGCTCAAGATCTATGGAGAATGTCACTATCATTGACCGATGTGGGGAGTTTCCCAATGTGCCACTTCTAGGCATAAGGGGAGGCATTACTTATAACCCTTCCTTAGCTTTACGACAGTTTGGTTACGCTCGGAGTAATGGTCCTCATGACATGTTAATTCAGGGTATTGTGTTTGACTACGACAACGATCTGCAAGGTTACCGTCAAAGGTTCATATGAGCATGGGGAAAAGTGAACAAGGTTGACAGCAAGACTCTGGAGCCCAAGTACACTATTCCTATGGAAGCTTACCGCAGATGGGTGCGATCTCGTGCTCAGACTCTTATGATGCCATATCCTGCCATCCTGCCAGTTACTATGAAGCCTGTTACTGAAGGAGATACTCCTTATACCATCCTTCACCCAGACATGCCCACTGACATGGAAGACTTACAGAGATCCTGGATCCAGTTGAAGGAGCAAAGGGATACTTTCGGGGCTCATTACAAAGCAAGTCAAGAAAGGATCCTGGAGCTAACAAAGCAACTTCACGAGGAGCGGAATCTCAACTCATACCTCAACACAAAGAGGAAACGTCCATGGGAGACTTAAAACCCCATCTTTTGTATTTATTTCATTTTTTGTAAGCCCAAAGGGCAAACAAATTTATTACTAATAAAATTTACTTTCTTGTTTCTTTAAGCAAATTTAAATCTTGCGGTTCTTGAAAACATTGCATACGCATTTACATATCATTGCATCACAGGTTTATTGTGCACAGGTTTCTTATCTTCTCGCTGTTTATTTCAGCAATGGCTCTTGAACAAACAGTCAAAGATCTCCAGGCACAAAATGCACAGTTCCAAGAACTGATCCTGAACTTGTCCAAGGGGCAGGATGAATTGAAGACACTGCTGGCCAAGAAGACCAAGAAGACTAGAAGGTCAGGAGGCCTGATCAACATGGGAAGAAGGTTCAGATGTCCTGTCAAGACCAAAGAACAGGTTGAAGATTATGAGTCTGAAGGGTCTGAGAAAGAGGGAGGAAGTCTCCACAACACTATGGGGGACTCTGATTCTAAAGCTAACTACTATCATGAGCCTAATGAAGATAAGTTCAAGATGCTGGTGGATAGAATGGATGCTATGGAATTGCAAAAGTCTTCTGGGCTAGATTTTGAAGACCTGAGTTTGATATCTGGGGTGGTTATACCCATTGGTTTCAAGGTTCCTACTTTCGTTGTTTATGATGGTGTCTCTTGTCCCAAGCTGCATCTGAGGTCTTATGTCCGGAGAATCCAACCTCATACTGCCGATAAGAAGTTGTGGATCCATTTCTTCCAAGAGAGCTTATCTGGAGCTCAATTGGAATGGTACTATCAGTTGGAGAGTGTCAACATCCGTGATTGGAATGATCTTGCTGAGGCTTTTTATAAGCAATATCAATACAATGCTGATTTAGCTCCTACTCGCATGCAACTGCAGAGCATGTCTATGGGTGCTAAAGAAAATTTCAAGGAGTATGCCCAGAAGTGGAGAGACTTAGCTGGAAGAGTGCAACCCCCTCTAACTGACATGGAGTTAGTGGATATGTTCATGTGTACATTGAATGGTCCTTTTTACAGTCATCTCATTGGAAGCTCATCATCTGGCTTCACTGAGTTGATAATGACAGGAGAGCGTGTAGAAAGTGGTATAAGGAGTGGCAAGATCCAAGTGGGTGCTTCTTCATCCAGTACTACAAAGAAGCCCCCTAGTGGGAAGAAAGAGTCAAATGCTGTTTATGGTCAACCTGATCGTAATAGAAGGCATCAATATGTGAGTGCAGTTCATATCTCCAATCCTACTCCTGCAACACCAGAGCCACCACAGGGAAATCAACAGAGGCCTAGAAGACAGTTCACTAAGATCAACATGTCAATGACCCAAGCCTTGCAACACTTGTTGAAGGTTGAACTTATCACTTTGAGGGACCCTCCTCAGAATCCCAATGTTACCTCTCCCAGGTACAATCCTAATGCACGATGTGCGTATCATTCAAATTGTCAGGGACATGATACCAATAGTTGCTGGGTATTGAAGAATAAAATTCAGGATATGATCGATGCTGGAGAGATTGAATTTGACCCTCCAGGTACTCCAAATGTGATTACTGCTCCTATGCCAAATCATGAGAAGACTGTCAATGCCATTGATGAAGTTTCACATATTTCCTCAGTTGCAGATTTAACTACACCATTGTCTGTTATTAAGAAGAAGTTAGTACAAGTTGGGTTCTTTCCAGGTTGTCGTGAAGACTGTGTCTATTGTGCTTATAAGCCGGATAGTTGCTGGAGGTTGAAGGACGGAATTCAATGCCTCATGAATAATTACACCATAGTGTTTGAAAGGACCCTACCTTCTGTGGAGAGTATGGTGGATCATATAACTAAAGGTGCAAAGGTTGAAGAGGTGGATATGGTTGATAAAGTGCCGGTAAGGATTACTTCCAAGGGACCTGTCAAAATCACTCATAAGGGTCCAATTAAGATTACTGCTGAAGGCCCTGTGAAGATTGTTGCTGAAGCTAGAGTGGCTCCTATGATCATTACCACTCCTGGTCCTATTTCGTATACTTCTGATAAAGCTGTGCCTTGGCATTATGGGTCCGATGTTTATATCCATGGTGTTAAGCAGGAACCCTTAGCTGATACGCCTGTTGCTGATGCAAACCTTGATGTTGATAATATTGCTGGATCTAGTAATATCACACGAAGTGGAAGAGTTTTCTCTCCTCCAATTACCTCCAAGAATATAGTTACTCCAGCTACTACCTCCACTACTGATGCTCAGGGCAAAGGTCCTGTTATTGAACCTATACAAACTAATGTGCCAGCTGCTGATGATCTTTCTAAGCAGATGGAAGAAGTATTGAAAATCATTCGCAAGAGTGATTATGACATTGTTGATCAATTGGGGCATACTCCCTCCAAGATTTCTATGTTGTCTTTGTTGTTGTGTTCTGAGGCTCATGCCAAGGCCTTGATTAAATTTCTGAAGACTGCTCATGTACCAAATGAAATTTCTGTTGACCAGTTTGAAAATTGTGTTGCACACCTGACCTATGATAATGGGTTAGGATTCTCCGATGCTGATTTGACTCCTGCTAAGAGGGATCATAACAGGGATCTATATATCTCTATTGAATGCAGGGGCACTACCCTGTCACATGTATTGATAGACAATGGTTCTTCGTTGAATGTGTTGCCAAAAGAAGTTCTAAGTAAGCTTAGTCCGGAAGATGCTGTGTTGAGGCCCAATAATATAGTGGTAAAGGCTTTTGATGGCTCGAGAAGAGTGGTGCATGGGGAAATTGATCTCCCAATAAAAGTGGGTTCTCAAGTTTTCAATGCTACTTTTTATGTAATGGATATCCGTCCTTCGTACTCTTGTTTGCTTGGGCGTCCCTGGATCCATGGGACAGGTGATGTAACCTCTACCTTACATCAAAAGCTGAGATATACAGTAGAGGGAAGGTTGTTACTATTTACAGAGAGGAAGGGTATATGATTAGCCATGTGAACACCTTTAAATATCTTGAAGTGGAAGGTGAATATGTTGAAACTCCGTGTCAGACATTTGAAGTGGTTCCTTGGATTGTTAATGATTATGAAGCTCCTCCTGTTGTCAAGAAAGTTCCTATGGTCACCAGAGTACCTCATACAATGGCCTCCCTTAAAGATGCTATAGCTGTGGTGGATGAAGGTGGTTGTACTATTTGGGGTCAGCTTCCTGACATTCCGTACAAGTCTGACAAATTTGGTTTGGGTTTCACTGCAGAGTCCCAGAAGGCTATTCGTCATGCTCGTGCTGTTCGTATCACAAATCAGGGGATTATGAAGAATCAGATCAATGCTGTGGGTGACTATGATGAAGACTACAACTTGGATGCTTGGATTTTTCCTACTGTGGGTGCTGGACTCAATAACTGGAAGGATGAAGATGTTATTCCTATCTCCTTTAGTCAGGAGTAAATACTATTACTGTGTTGTTACTTTTAAAGTTTGTAATTTTTGAACAATTAAAACTCTTAAGCCTTGTGCCTTACCCGGGGCACAATGGTATGCTTGTTACATGATGTCATTTCATTTGCATACTTCATTCAATAAAAATCAGTGGACGTTTCGTTTTCGTAAATATTGTGTTCCTTGTCTTTATTTTTCTTTTATTTTTGTTTTATCAGCTATGTGTTCTTACACACACCCACATCACTAAATGCAGATCCTCATCCACTCTGGATCCTGTTGATAACAGTTCTACTATTGCCAATTATAATTTCGAGAATCCGATCTATCAAGCTGAAGATGGAAATGAGGACGATTGTGAAGTACCTGTAGAGCTTGCTAGGTTGTTACAACAAGAAGAGAAAGCTATACAGCCACATGAAGAGCCAATCGAAGTTGTGAATCTGGGAACTGAAGAAAACAGGAGAGAGGTCAAGATAGGGGCTGAATTAAAGGATGGTGTCAAGAGCAGATTGATTCAGATGTTACATGATTATGTGGAGATCTTTGCTTGGTCCTATGAAGATATGCCAGGGTTGGATACAGACATTGTGGTTCACCGATTACCGGTAAAAGAAGATTGTCGTCCAAAGAAGTAGAAGGTTCGTCACATGCGTCCTGAAATGTCAGAGAAGATTAAAGCAGAGGTAATGAAACAGTTTGATGCAGGGTTCTTAGCTGTGACTTCTTATCCTCAGTGGGTTGCAAATGTGGTACTGGTACCTAAGAAAGATGGTAAGGTACGTATGTGTGTAGACTACAGAGATTTGAACAAGGCCAGCCCCAAAGATGACTTTCCACTTCCTCATATTGATGTTCTGGTAGACAACACTGCTCAGCATAAGGTATTCTCTTTTATGGATGGTTTCTCTGGTTATAATCAAATCAAGATGGCACTTGAAGATATGGAGAAGACAACATTTGTTACACAGTGGGGCACCTTTTGCTATAAAGTGATGCCATTTGGTTTAAAGAATGCCGGGGCAACATATTAGCGTGCTATGGTGGCTTTGTTTCATGATATGATTCATCATGAGATAGAGGTGTATGTGGATGATATGATAGCCAGGTCCCAGAATGAAGAGCAACATCTTGATCATCTGCATAAGCTGTTTGAGAGGTTGAAGAAATACAAGTTGAGATTGAACCCAAACAAGTGTACTTTTGGAGTTAGATCTGGTAAGCTTCTGGGTTTCATTGTCAGTGGAAAAGGTATTGAAGTAGATCCTGCAAAAGTGAAAGCTATACAAGAGATGCCAGCTCCCCGTACTGAGAAGGAAGTTAGAGGTTTCTTGGGACGATTGAATTACATTGCAAGATTTATTTCCCAATTAACTGCCACCTGTGAGCCAATCTTCAAGTTGTTGAAGAAAGATCAGGTAATGGAATGGAATGACGAATGCCAGACTGCCTTTGATGAAATCAAGAAATATCTTCTAGAACCTCCAATATTGATGCCACCAGTTGATGGAAGACCCTTTATTATGTACTTAACACTATTAGACAACTCAATGGGGTGTGTGTTGGGGAAACATGACGAGTCTGGTCGAAAAGAGCAGGCAATATACTACCTTAGCAAAAAGTTCACCGACTGTGAAACAAGATATTCACTGCTCGAGAAAACTTGCTGCGCTTTGGCATGGGCTGCTCGCCGACTAAGACAGTATATGTTGACTCATACTACCTTATTGATTTCGAAGATGGATCCGATCAAGTACATATTCGAGAAACCTGCTCTCTCCGGAAGAATAGCAAGATGGCAAATGATCTTGACAGAATATGATATACAATATACTACTCAGAAGGCCATTAAAGGAAGTGTTATAGCTGATCATTTGGCTCATCAAGCAGTGGATGATTATCAGTCAATGAGTTTTGAGTTCCCCGATGAAGATATTATGATTATTACCAAAGAACCTGGACAATATGACGGACCTGAACAAGGATCCCGATGGACTATGGTTTTTGATGGAGCTTCTAATGCACTTGGTAATGGTGTTGGTGTTATGATCAGTTCCCCTGAAGGTTGTCATACCCCGATTACTGCTAGACTTTGCTTCTATTGTACTAATAATATGGCTGAATATGAGGCATGTATCCTGGGTATTAAAGCTGCCATTGATATGAAGATTCAGTTCCTAGACGTGTATAGAGATTCAACACTGGTAATAAGTCAGATTAAAGGAGATTGGGATACCAAGCATGATAACCTCATTCCTTATAGAGAGCATGTTTTGTCTTTGATTCCACATTT
The DNA here is from genome assembly GCA_963966055.1 of Lathyrus aphaca. Lineage (NCBI taxonomy): Eukaryota > Viridiplantae > Streptophyta > Magnoliopsida > Fabales > Fabaceae > Lathyrus > Lathyrus aphaca. Next base: position 569,783,100 of record OZ014520.1, on the reverse strand, counting down.
CAAAGAGATTACCTTTGGACATATTCCACGAAGAGAGAATCAGTTGGCAGATGCATTAGCCACCATGGCATCCATGTTTGAGATCAGCTGGGATGATGAAGCTCCCGAGATTACTATTGACAGATTTGAGAAGCCTGCATACTGCAATGAGATTGACACTGAAGAAGCAGAAGAGAAGCCTTGGTTCTATGAAGTGAAAAGATATCTTGAAGCTCAGGAGTTCCCTGAAGGGGCATCTGTCAAAGATAAGAAGTTTCTGAGAAGGTTTTCTGCTAAGTTCTTTTTGAGTAATGACATTCTGTACAAGCGCAATCATGATTCAACTTTGCTTCGTTGTGTGGATAAGAAGGAAGCAACTGAGATTATGGAAGACATGCATGATGGGATCTTTGGCACTCATTCTAGTGGTCATACTATGGCAAAGAAGATATTGAGAGCAGGTTACTATTGGTCTACTATGGAAGCTGACTGCTATCAACATTCCAGAACGTGTCACAAGTGTCAAATCTATGCTGACAAAGTGCATATACCTCCATCACCATTGAATGTGTTGACTGCTCCTTGGCCTTTTGCCATGTGGGGCATTGATATGATTGGTGAGATCAAGCCTACTGCTTCTAATGGGCATCGTTTCATCCTGGTTGCTACTAATTACTTCACAAAGTGGGTGGAAGCAGCTTCATTTGAATCTGTTACTAAGAATGTGGTGGCTCGATTCATTAAGAATAATCTCATATGTAGGTACGGTATCCCTGAAAGGATTATTACTGATAATGGCTCTAATTTGAACAACACTATGATTACTGATCTTTGCACGCAGTTCAAGATTAAGCATCACAACTCTTCTCCGTATCGTCCAAAGATGAATGGGGCAGTTGAAGCAGCTAATAAGAACATTAAGAAGATTATACAGAAGATGACTGTTACTTACAAGGATTGGCATGAGATGTTACCATTTTCTCTTCATGGTTATCGTACTACAATACGTACTTCAACAGGGGCAACCCCATTCTCCTTAGTATATGGTATGGAAGCAGTTCTGCCCATTGAAGTTCAGATTCCCTCCTTAAGAATTATGAAGGATGCAGGCTTGGATGAAGATGAGTGGATTCAGACCCGACTTGACCAGATAAATTTGATTGATGAAAGAGGTTGGCAGCTGTTTGTCATGGCCAGATGTACCAAAAACGGATGATCAAAGCTTTTAATAAGAAAGTTAAGCCAAAGGTATATCAGGCTGGTGACTTGGTAATCAAGCGTATCATATTACCACAGGGTGATCCTAGGGGCAAGTGGACTCCTACATATGAAGGGCCATTCGTAGTCAAAACAGTATTTTCAGGAGGTGCCATGATACTTACTACTATGGATGGTGAAGACTTCCCGCAGCCTGTAAACGCAGACATAGTTAAAAAATACTACGCATAAAAAGAGACCCGCTAGGTTGACTGGCCTAGGCAAAAATAAGGGCATCCCGGCGAACCAAAAGGGTTCGGGCAAAAATTAGGGATATATATAAAAAATGTACACCCGGCAAGTCGAAAACCTGAAAAGGCGGCTTAGGCAAAAAAGGGTATCTCGGTGGATTGAAAACCTGAAAGGGCAATCCAGGCAAAAGTTAGGGATTAAAGCGTATGACTATGTCTCGTTTGGATCACCCATGTAACTACAACCATTTGTGCTACTTAATCAAGCTCGAACAGATAAAGCTCAATCCAATCGTTTCCGTCTCAACAGCAGAAGATGAGATACTTGAAGATAATGGCAATAGTAGAATTGAAACTTAATAGGATTATTTCTCACATAGCTGATTTTCTTTTTTTTGTAAAGTTTTACGACGAATTCCTCTTACTAGGATTTCTTTCTCCTTGTACAAACTTGCCTATGTATAGGTCACTTTGTGATATAAATAAAATTTCATCTTTGAATCCAGATTTACTTTTACCCTATTTACATAAGCGAAACGTCCATTGGTTGTGTTTGAATGTATGTATGCTTTTGAATATGATTGATGTTTACCAGAAATGCATAAAATGCTTAATATGATTGATGTTTACCAGAAATGCATGAAAATGCAGTAATAGTATTTACTAAGGACGAACGAGGGAAGGAATTCAACGAAGCTTCGCCGGTTCATCCCCACAAGACAGCTACAAATCCCTTAGTAGGGCAAATCCATCTTCATAAATACTTCGAGTTACATCTCCCCTGGAATTTATATCCATCTCTTTTATCCTCATACGGATAGTCGGGAATTTATTCCTCCAATAGGAGTATGATCGAACGAAGACGGGAGGTTATGAATACCTTACTATCGAACGAAGACGGGAGGCTATGAATACCTTATTATCAAGCAAGACGAGAACGAGTTCCTCATATTCTTCACTATATTATCAAACAAAACGAGTTCTCCATATTCTTCAACAACAAATCGGGATTTATTTTCCCTGGCCAGCAGTTGTTATACGAAGATACCCGGACGCTTCAGGCTGCATGATTCATACATACATCATCTACATCATACCATAATATACATATCCATAAGTACATAATACATTACTTAGGTGCATCATACTATGCATGCATACATAATGCATAAACTAATATTATCATACAAAATGTTATAATCTTATTTTTCAGATTAATTCTCCAGCAGACAAACTTCATCAACAACTTGTTACCTTGGGCCGTTGTTTATCTTCCCAAAGGTTACCTCATTATCATGGGACGTCGTTTATCTTCCCGAAGGCTATCTTGAGACGTCGTTTATCTTCTCAAAAACCATATCATTACTTTGGGCCGTTGTTTATCTTCCCAAAAGTCATACTTATACCTCAGGACGTTGTTCATCCTCCTGAAAGCTATCATTATACCTCAGGACGTTGTTTATCCTCCTGAAAGCTATCATTTCTTTGGGCCGTTGGTTATCTTCCCAAAAGTCATACTTATACCTCAGTACGTTGTTTATCCTCCTAAAAGCTATCATTTCTTTGGGCCGTTGTTTATCTTCCCAAAAGTTATACTTATACCTCAGGACGTTGTTTATCCTCCTGAAAGCTATCACTATCTTGGGACGTTGTTTATCTTCCCAAAAGCTATATCTTCATACTTTGGACTACTTGATTCTCCAAAAAGTTATATTTGAAGAACTTTTCTCCAAGTGGCATCTTTAAGCCCACTCAAGCATATACAGCTAGTCATCAGTATCACTCTACACACCGGTGAGTGCAAATTTTTGGGCTTTTGTGTTCAATCCCCTTCAACCTTCCAGGTCACGACTGGAAAATATACCAATCTAACCCCTCAGGTTTCAGAAAATTGAACAGGGGCAGCTGTTGCACCCCAAAATTTGCCCTCACAATACAAGACTTTGTGTGCTAAGAGGTTCACAAGGTTCACAAGACCTCTCATGAGGTTCACAAGGTTCACAAGACATCTTATGAGGTTCACAAGGTTCACAAGACATCTTACAAGGTTCACAAGGTTCACAAGACCTCTCATGAGGTTCACAAGGTTCACAAAGTTCACAGTTAGTCAGAAGATTTGACAATTCCCTCAGACAATGCATCCTCCTAAGCAGTGCATCCAAAACTAGGGTTTTGACTTTAATCAGGCTAAATGGACTTCCAAGACTTCAAGTGAGCTTCATAACATCTTATATATGTTTAAGAACCCCCATAACAAGTTTCAAGACTTTTCTCAAATGTTTGCTCAGTCAGATGATCAGATAAGTCAAAATCAGTCAAAGCAGTTATAAAGTCAAACTGAGGTCAACTGTGGTCAAACCAAAGTCAAACTTCATGATTTTTTTCCAACATCAAGTATATGAAGTAAAATTCATCATTTTATCAAGGTTTGATCATGATTCATCAAGGATATTTCAGTTCATCAAGAATCAGAGGTTTCTAAATTAGGGTTTCCTCGGGAAAAGTCAACTGAACTTTGACCAGCCATAACTTTCACATACTTCATCAAATTTTTTCCATCCAAAGCTCATTTTGAAGGAAATTTAATTCTCTACAACTTTGTGTCTCACAAGCCAAGCCCAAAAATGCTTCATTTGGAAGGTATGAGCTAAGACATTATAGGTCCTTTTGAAAGTCAACAAAAAGTCAACAACTTCAAAAGAGTATAACTTGAGAATGGTAAATGATATGGACATGAAACCAATGGGGTTGGTTAGAGGACTCTTTAATATTTCCAAAATATCCAAGAACACCCTCATAGCATTAAAATTGAAGGATGTGTGCCCTTGCAAAGTTGGGAAATTTTTGGGTGGTTTATGAAGAAAATAGGGTCTTAAAACCAAATTCTTCCAAACGGGCTGAACTTTTTGTGACCCAAGGTGTTCCATGACATCATGCACGAAATTTATTTAATATTTTCATAATTTTATTTTATTTATTTTATGTATTATGATTTTTTATATTAAAAATCATTTTAAATTCAAATAAAATATAAAATATGAAGATTTAAAATATATTTTGATTCTAGAAAGTCATAAACCTTGATTGAATTAGATTGATATGAAAATTATGGTGATTGTCTTAAAATAGAAATGTTATATCAAAAAATATTTGAATTTTAAGACATTATCTTTTTCAATCTTCAAAAATCAAAAAGTCCAAACAATGATCCAATTTTTTGACCTAGCTTCATTCAACTATAAGTATACAAACCTAACACAATGCAAAAGGACGAATCTTCTGCCTCAAGAGTAAGTTTTCACTTTCAAAAATTCACCAAAAAATTTGAATTCGGATTCCATTCTCTAGGCCCTTTCAAGACAATTTGAAGGTTGCAAAAGACTCCTTGATCATCACTGATACTTTTTCAATACTCATTTGCATCCAGCGCATCCCAAATTGCATAAACCGAATCAACTTTGCTCTTGTTCTTATTTTTTTCGATTCTCATTGTTTGTGTAATAATAATGCGTTCTAACCATATGTTTGTGTTGAGTATGATGCCTAGATGATTTCTGGGCAAGAAGATTGAAGAACCATGCCCTAAACCGCAAGTTGCCATGGCTAGGGTTTCTGAATAGAATTTGGGATTCTTCGATTTAACTAATATAAATTAATTCTAAAGCTATGAATGAACTGTGTGATGTCTGGGGATCATGATAATGTGATCAATTTGATGAAATTTTACATATTTATGATGATACAGAATTGGCAGGTTTTATTCGCAGGAAAGTTCATAGGAAATTTTGCAGCAAAATCCGCAGGTACCAAGGTTGAAGATGAAGACCAGCTGGCGTGAAAATTAATTCAAAAAAGTAACTTAAAATATTATGTTTAGTATCTGTTTATGTTTCACATTGAGCGCGTGGCTCAGTTGGTTTTGACGTTGGTGTGTGCTGATAGAGGGCCAGGGTTCGATTCCTGGGTCAGGTTCTTTTTATTCAAAAGTTCATTTAATTATTAGACTTAATATATTATCATTTGTAGTGGTTGTATAATCAGGTGCGCCCTTCTGGCTGGATGGTAAGAGTGCTTGCTTGTTGTGTGAGGGTCCTGGGTTCGAATCCCCCCCAGGCCCTTTTTGTGTTGTTTTTTTTGTTTTTGTTATGATTTTCACAAGATAGCAACAAAACCAAGGGGATGTGGATTCATACCAGCTGCGCATGCTAGCCCAGTGGATAGGCCCTCATGATTCCAGGTAAAGGACCTAGGTTCAAATCCCAGGTCCTGTTTTTTTTTGCTTTTCTTTCTTTTTTTAGATTTATTTGTTTTTTTTATTAATTTCTTATAATTGTTTTTCATTTAAAGTAATTCCTAAAATATTTTCTAATCAAACATTATTTTCACAAAATTCTATAATGACTCCAAAAAATAATTTGCTATTTATTTGAGTTAAAATATGTATATATTTGTTTAAATAATTTAATTAGTATTAGGTATTAAATTAAAATATTTTTGCTTTTTTGTAAAATCCTAATATTTTCATAAACCCTAATTTATTGTGATTAACCCTAATTTCTTTTTTCTAAACATATAAACCCTAATCTTTTCTAAAACCCTAAAAATATTTTTATAAATCCTAATTGTAAATATTAATTTATTTGTTTATTTTAATTTCATAATTTTTGTGTATGTTTTAATTAAGAGGTAAATCCTAATGTTTTTTTTCTAAATAATCAAACCCTAATTTTTTCTTTTTACAAAAAAAAAATCTACTTATATTATAACTTTTAATTTATTTATTTATAAACCTTAATTATGTACATATTTTAAAAATTTGTTTATAATTATTATTTAATATAATTTTTGCATATAAATAATTTTAGATTATGTTTAAAATAATTAAAAACTCCTAATTTAATTTTGTAAATATAATATATTTTTATAATATGTTTATTTAATCATAATTAACCATTATTTTTCATAACATGTATATAAATTTAAATCTTTAGAATAATTAGTATATAATATGAATTGTTTATTTTTCTTCTTAAAAATCTTAAAAAATAATTATCTATTAAAAATTGCACTTTTTAATTTATTATTCATTATTATGTTAATTTCTTGATTTTATTCTTATTAATTTTTGTTATTACTAACCCCATTTATTTATTATATGATTTTCATTATTATTATTGTTACTAACCCAATTATTTATTATTATTTATTTTGCTTATTTATTTAATTTATCTTAATTATTATTATTATGTAATTGTATCCCTCATGTAATATTTGTAGTAGTAATTTTTATTATTTATTTTAAATGCTATGGTTAGTAAAATAGGGAGTGAAATATGTTTGTATTTAAAAATTAATTTAGCTCATTAAATTTAAAGATAAATATTTATATTGGTACACTCACACAAGTAAGTCGATCTTTGATCGCCATCTCACTTCTTAAGGGTTACCTCTCAAGTTGCCTAAACAAAAGGTCAAGTAGGGTGTATAAAGCAAAGTCCCTCATCTCACATCATCTAGTCCCTTAAACAGATAAAAAGATCAAGTCCCTTCGAATGTTGCCTTCGTAATGATCTTGTCCCTTTCGAATAAAGATGATTAGTCCCTTCGAATTGCTTATACACCCCACAGTTGCCTAAATAACAGATGTCCCTTCACTTGTCCCTCATACATCCAAGGTAATGACTACCTATTCCTTAATAATAGGGATAGTCTTACCATTTAAAGGATTTAAGAACAGAAAAGACTTAACTTAGGGTAGGTTCCTCTTATGTACTTGCTCACTTTTCAAAAACATTTCAAACACTTCATACATTTCAAACAATTTTCAAAAACAAAGGTTTTATATATATCCGTACATGGATCATTATAAAATACTTAAGAAAATTTCTATTCACACACTTCACATTTCAAAAACATTTTAAAGTGAGCTAAGTAAGTAAGAGCCCATGGATGACCATGGATGTAAAGGGTGCTAATACCTTCCCTTTACATAACCTACCCCCCGGACCCAAAAATCATTTAAAAGGTCTTTCCTGTTCTTTTATGCCTTTCCTTTTGGATAAAATAAAAGTCGGTGGCGACTCTTGCTATCCGCAACATTTAACTAAAGTCACTTCTCCCACCGTGTTACAAAGTGCAACCTAATTCAGCTGTTGTCATGCAAGCTGTTTGGGCTTGGGACAACATCCAGACAAAAGGGATAGCTATTCTTGGAAGATGTAACAATGTTGCTTCAGCTCAGTACTATGATTGGTTCCGTACTAGAGCTCAGATTACTAGAATGCCTTTCATCTTGGAAGACACACCTGGACCATCCACAGTACAGCCTGCAACAACAGTTAGTCTGGAGGAATTTGAAAAGTTGAAGGAAAGGAATGAGTAGCTATCTCAGGCCTTGAAGAAGACTCTTTGGGAAAGAAGTGACGGTCGTCTGAACATTGAGAGATTGGAAAAGCTCAAGGTTGAGCATATGACCAAGATTGAAAAGACAGAGGAATCACTACGCCGAAAACGTTTTTTAACAGCGCATCTTAGACAGCGCTTTTAAAAGAAAGCGTTGTCTAAGGTTAAAATTAAAATAAAACACGGAAAATGGTCCAAAAAAATAATGAAAGCGCTGTCTAAGGGGGGTCTTAGACAACGCTTTCTAAAAGCGCTGTCTAAGACCCCCCCTTAGACAGCGCTTTTAGAAAGCACTTTTAAATATAGACTTTAGTCAGCGCTTTTGAGAAAGCGCTGTTTAAAGTATTTCAATTAAAAAAAAATTAAAACCAAAAGCGTTGTCTAAGGGGGGGGGGTTTAGAAAGCGCTTTTGGAAAGCGCTGTCTAAGGCATATCTTAAAAAGCGCTTTCCACAAAAGCGCTGTCTAAGGTCTTATTAAAATTAAAATTCAGACTTCTATTTTCGTTCTCTGTTCTTTCTGTTTTCCCTCCTGCGATTAAACTCCTCCTGCGAACCCTAACAGCGAACGAGAGAGTGTTTGAAGAATCGGTTTCAATACCAGAAAGTGTTTGAAGAATCGGTTTCAGAACATCATTTCTACTGCGGTATGTTCTTCATTTCTGCATTTTATCATTTGTGATTCAGTTCGTCATTTCCATTTTGTTCTACTGCGTTTTGTTCTAGCGTTTTCCATTTCTGCATTTTGTTCTACTGCGTATTGTTCTACTGCGTTTTCCATTTTGGCATTTTGTTCTACTGCGTTTTGTTCTAGGGTTTTCCATTTCTGCGTTTTGTTCTACTGTCAGTTCTGGTTATTTCCATTTTGCATGTATGAGAAGAGTGATATTCTATTATTGTTCTCTATAATTGGAGATATATCAAAGTAGAGAGTATTAATAATTCTGTTGGACTATCTCCACCATGAAGCCTATTTCAAGTACTCTGTTTCTCTTATATTGACTTATCTCCACCATAAATCAGTATAACTTGTCACATAAATCAGTATAACTTATACTAACAGAGCCATGATATGATTACAAGAAGCAACTTATTTATACTTGAAGATTGAATAGGTAGTTTTTTTTCTTTTTAACTGTGAAAGTGTTGTTCATCTCACTTTCATTCTAAAGGAACAAGATTTCTCCCATACTGAAATTATGGATGATATATATATATATATATATATATATATATATATATATATATATATATTAAAGTAGTTCATCATGGATGGTGGAAAGACTTCATTAATTTAGTTTTTCTTTGAATTGATGAAAAGATTCGAGTGAGATAATATGAGATGGAAAATAGTGATATTCTATTGTTTACTTTAGTTATTCAAAGATACTACCTTAGTTATGTATTTTCGTCTGGATTGATTGTTTACTTTAATAAGTAGGAAAACCATGGATAAAACATGGATCTGTGCCGATCGAATGACCAAAGAGTACGAGAGTGGGGTTGCGGAATTCGTTAAGTATGCTGTTCAACACGCTGAAAACCCCAGACGAATGCATTGTCCTTGCTTGCGTTGTTGTTATATTGGTAAGGTTGACGCACATGGATTGAAATCGCATTTGCTGAGGCATGGAATTGATCAAAGTTATCAGTGTTGGATATTTCATGGTGAGAAAATTAACGGGAATGTTGAATCGAGTGGAAAAAGTAATACGACCTATGCTTCATACGACAAAGACACGAAAACATATGATTGTGATCGAGTTGAAGAGATTGTAGAAGCACTGGAAGAAGATCTTCATGATTGTCCTGAAATGTTTGAGAGGATGGTAAGCGATGCAGAGAAACCGTTGTACAAAGGTTGCACTAAATTCTCAAGACTTTCTGCGGTATTAAATTTGTACAACTTAAAGGCGGGCAATGGATGGTCGGATAAAAGTTTCACAGAGTTGTTGGCCCTTATGAGAGAAATGCTACCGGATGATAATGTTCTTCCTAATCGAACCTATGAGGCAAAAAAAATGTTGTGCTCTATTGGCATGAGCTATGATAAGATACATGCTTGTCCTAACGATTGCATTTTGTTTCGTAACGAATATGCAACGTTAACTGAGTGCCCTAAATGCGGTTTGTCTCGATATAAGAAAAGATTATCTCCCGCAAAAGTCTTATGGTATTTTCCGATAATTCCGAGATTTAGGCGCATGTTTCGTAGTGAAACCGATGCAAGACATCTTACTTGGCATGCAGATGAAAGAATTACTGATGGAAAGTATCGGCATCCGGCTGATTCACCACAGTGGTCGAAGATTGATAATGATTATCCTGAGTTTGGATCAGAAGCAAGAAACCTTCGATTGGCATTATCTACTGATGGAATGAACCCACATGGTCTTCAAAGTATTTCACATACCACATGGCCTGTGATTCTTATGATTTATAACCTACCTCCGTGGCTATATATGAAGCGTAAGTACATGATGTTATCTATGTTAATCTCTGGGCCTAAACAACCAGGTAATGACATAGACGTATACTTGACACCTCTGATCGAAGATTTAAAGATTTTGTGGGAGAACGGTGTGGAGGTTTATGATGGATATAGGAAAGAAAGTTTCAATTTGAGGGCGATGTTGTTTGGCACAATTAATGATTTTCCAGCATACGGGAATCTATCTGGGTATAGCATTAAAGGTCAACGTGCGTGTCCTGTTTGTGAAGACGGAACCGATACGATTCGATTGGAACTTTGCCAGAAGAATGTGTTTCTCGGTCATCGTAGATTCTTACATTCTAAACATCACTACCGTGGGTGGAGAAAAGCATTCAATGGAGACACCGAACATCGTAGAGCTCCACCCGCATTGTCAGGTGAACAAGTTTTTGAAAAGGTGAAAGATGTGCGTACTGAGTTTGGCAAGCCTTTTGCACATAAGATTGTGAAAGGTGGGTGGAAGAAAAGGTCGATATTTTTTGAATTGCCATATTGGAAGTCTTTGTACGTGAGACATTTTCTCGATGTTATGCATATTGAAAAAAACGTATTTGAAAGTGTTATCGGTACATTACTCAATATAAAAGGCAAGTCTAAGGATGGCCTTAAAGCAAGGGAGGACATGTTAAAAATGGGAATGAGAACTGAATTAGCACCCATGAAGAAAGGAAGACGAACATATCTACCACCTGCTGCTTTTACTTTATCTAAAAAGGAGAAAAAATTTTTGTGTAAGTCTCTGAGTGAAGTTAAGGTTCCAGAAGGATACTCATCTGATATCAGAAGACTTGTTTCTATGAAAGACCTCAAGTTGAAGAATTTGAAGACACATGATTGTCATGTTATAATGGAACATTTTCTACCGATCGGTATACGTTCTATTTTGCCAGAAAAAGTAAGAAGTTCCATAACTAAATTGTGTTTTTTCTTTAGGTCAATTTGTAGTAAGGTGATCGATCCCGAGATCTTACCAACACTACAAAAAGAGATTGTAATTACCTTGTGTGAGCTTGAAATGTATTTTCCTCCGTCTTTTTTTGACATAATGGTTCATTTAGTTGTTCATCTTGTGAAAGAGACACAGTTGTGTGGACCAGATTATATGAGATGGATGTACCCTGCTGAACGGTATATGAAAATATTAAAAGGGTACGTGAAATCCCGAAGTCGACCAGAGGGTTGTATTGTTGAACGATACATTGTTGAAGAAGCTGTTGAGTTTTGTACTGAATATTTGTCTAACGTTCAATCGATTGGACTCCCCAGAGCTCAGATTTTCGACAAAATGGAAGGTAAAAAATTAATTGGGAATAAAATTGTGACAATATCAAGGGATGAACGGGATCAAGTTCATTTGTATGTTCTGCACAATAATAATGAGGTTGAGCCATATGTTGAAATGCACAAGGATGTACTCCGAAGGTTAAATCTGAACAGAAATGAAATTTGGATAGTTATAGAGCACAATCAAAGTTTCATACAATGGTTGAAGGATCATATTTATTTGAAGCGCTCTTCAGATCCTTCTTCGGTAACAGAAAGGTTGAGATGTTTGGCATATGGTCCAAGTTTGCATGTGTTTTCTCATAGCGCATATTCAATTAATGGATACACATTTTATACCAAAGAACAAGATGATAAGAGTACTATGCAAAATAGTGGTGTCACCGTGCTAGCTGAAGCAATGCATATATCAAGTATGAAGGACTTAAACCCCAAATATGCAAATTTGTCATATTTTGGAGTTATTGAGCACATTTGGGTGTTTGATTACGAGAAGTTTCAGATTCCAATCTTTGGTTGCAAGTGGGTGAATAGTAGTGGCATACGAATGGATAAGTCTGGATTTTTGCAAGTTGATCTTACTAGGGTGGGGTACAAAGATGAACCTTTCATTCTAGCATCTCAAGCTAAACAAGTGTTCTATGTGAATGACCCGAAGAGTACAAAATGGTCTATAGTGCTTTTCTCTAACAAAGTGACTGATGATAGCGGTGTCGATCAATGTGATATTGATGTTGAGAATGAGTCATGCATTAGACGGAATGAGTTGAATAGAAATGATGAAGTTGAGGATCTTATACCGGATGAGTCATATATAAGAAACGATCATAATGAGGGAATTTGGATCAATTCATCCGTACGCATTGCTAAGAAACAAGTGATTAATATTCCAACAAAGAAAAGAAAGAGATGTTAGTGACTTAGGTAAATTATCCATGGTTTCTTTATTTTATTATAAGTTATATGTGATAATGCATGATTTCATTATATTTTTGTTTTCAATTGCTTTGATTATAAGTTATATATGATAATGCATGATTATAAGGAGGCCAAGATTCAGAAAGATAGGGCTGAGCACTATCTGCAGGAGAGCCAGGCTAGGTGGGTCAGGATCACCGAAGCCCGTGCACAAGAAGACCAGAAGACTCAAGCCAAGATTGAATAGCTGGAGGCCAATGAGAAGAAGCAGCAGGAAGCTTTGTTGGCAGCTCAGAAGGAGATTTCAGAATTGAAGCTTCGAGCAGGGTTAAAGAGATCAAAAGACCAGGACATGCATAAGAAGCTGACTACTGCCATTGCTACCAGGAACCTCCTCATTAGGACCATTACAGAGCACCCAGCTGGTCCGATGACTGAGGCACTCCTGAAGGAGGTCAGGGAAGATGATTATGGATTGGATGTCTGATTCCTCTTTGCTTGTTGTTCTTTCCTTTTGATGTACTTTTCCTTTTGTTGTATTTTTGACCCTCCATGGGCATGTATTGTAAAGCAAACTATGTATTTTTCATCATTTGTATTATATTTAGTTTGCTCCCTTTGGGTTTCTTTTCTCAAACAACATCAAGCATCTTCCTCGAGGTCTGGAAAGGTCAAAACCAAGAACCAAACTGGATACCTTGGAAAGCAAATAAGCATACTGCATTGCATATTGACTCTTTTCTTTATTTTGTAGGTTTTGTTTATTATTATTGTGTCTAACTTTGTTGTGATCTCATGAAACATTGATCGTCGTCGAGTGTTCCCTGTCAACCGCATGCACCGGTACCCAACTCATAACAACCTCCCAGGCATTCAAATGGAGCAAGTACAGCAGGACCTGAATGAGGTCAGAAATCAGATGGCAAACGAAAGGGTCGAGATGAGAAACCAAATGTCTCAGTTTATGGCTGTCATGACTGGCTTAGCCCAGAGCCAAGAGAGGTTGAGAGAGCTGGTAGAAAGACAGACACCTGAGGAGCCCCATCTGGGGACAGGAGGAACCAACAATAATGAACGAGGGCAGCCTCGTATTGACCCTCTAGAGTATGGGCCTCATTTGAATCCGGATGTTAATATCCCAAGAAATGTTCAAGGTAATACTGCTGGGGGCAGAATCCTGCAAGAGGATCCCCAAGAAGAACAGTTTACTGTTATAGGGGCTGGAGATGAGGTATATGATAAGAGATTGGATGAGATTGCTGAAAAGTTAAGATCTTTGGAATCTCAGAATTCTTTGGGCTTCGACGTAATGGATATGGGGCTGGTAGATGGGGTGAGGATTCCCCACAAATTCAAACCCCCTTGCTTTGAGAAGTATAATGGTACCTACTGCCCACGTACTCATCTACAATCTTTCCTAGGAAGACTCAAGGCTTACACCATGGATGAAAAGTTATGGATGTTCTATTTTGAGGACAGTCTGATTGGAGCTTCAAGAGAATGGTATTCGCATTTGACAAGGGCCACTATAAGGTGTTGGAAAGACTTGGCCGAGGCTTTCATCCGGCAATACCAGTACAACCTAGACATGGCCCCCAATAGAACTCTTCTGATGTGCATGTCTCAGTCTTCAAGGGAGAGCTTCCGTGATTATGCTCAGAGGTGGAGACAGCTTGTTGCTGCTGTCCAGCCACCCATGTCAGAAAGGGAGATGGATGACATGTTCATGAACACCTTGCAGGGAACTTATATTGATAGACTTTCTGCTTTCTCCTCTACCAGATTTGCTGATGTAGTTATAGCTAGTGAGAGAATTGAAAGTCTTTTGAAGATGGGAAATTTTTTTGACAATGGTGCAAGTTCCTCCAGCAACCCCAGAAAACCTTTTGCGGGACCCCGAAGGGCGGGTGAAACGAATGCTATTCATACAAGCAGGGGAAGACCCCAACATTCTCACAGGTCAGTAGCAGTTGTTACCATCCCAGCTCCGGTTCCACAACAACCATTATATCCTCAACAACAATAACAACACTATCAGCAACCTTCTCATTTTCCGCAACAGATAAACTACAACAACAACAATAGAAACCAACAACAGCGCCCTTTTCAATAGAGGCCATCTCAGGTAAATAGGGTGGTTCACCCTATCCCTATGCCTTATGCTGCCTTATTGCCATAACTCCTGAAGTTTAACCTAGTTGAGTTAAGGATGTTGGCACCACCGGATCCTCTTAATCTCCCAAAGAATTATGATGTTAATGCGAGGTGTGCCTTCCACTCCAACGAACCTGGTCACAATACTGAGAAATGCAGAGCCTTACAGATGAAGGTTCAGGAATTGGTCGATTCCAAAGCTCTCAATTTTGCACCTCCTCCGAACGTTAACGGAAATCCTATGCCTAATCATGGTGGGCCTAGGATTAATGCCATTGAAGAGGACCAACCATCTACACTAATTGATAATGTTGCACAGATTCAAACACCACTGGCTGAAGTCAAAGTTCAACTTTTAAGATGCCAAGTGTTCTCGGGCTGTGGGGCCTGCTGTGAATTGTGCAAAACTGCTAGTAATGGTTGTAAGAAGCTAAGGTTTGGCATAGATGGCTTCATCAAAGATGGAATCTTGCAAATTACTTCAACAACTCCTTCAGCAACTCTTGTTTCAACAACAATGGATCCTCCTACAACACCAACAATTCTTCCTCCAACGGTTTCTCCTACAACTACGACAACAATCATTCCCACGGATTCATCAACAACACCAGCAATCACTCTTCCCATTATCTCAACAAGTCAAAGTTCAACAACTTTTTCTTCTACAACATCAGCACCCATTGTATCAACGGAATCTTCTACAACGCCAACAAACATTAAGGAAGAAGTCTCAACGGTCACAATCTATTATGACCCAGCAAATGTTCCTCCCAGCAACAATTTCCAACAACAAACTGCAGCACCTCCTGCCAGATCTCCAGTCACGATCTACTACGATGCGCACACCATTACAGTTCCTTCCGCTGCAACGATCAGTCCAGTTACCATTATGGTACTTGGACCTGTTCCTTATGAAAGCAGTAATGCCATACCTTGGCATTACGGATCTGATCTCTACTGCAGTGGGGAGAAAATCACTCTGGATTCATCAACCTCTTCACCACAAATTGACAATGTTGGGGGAGGCGGAGGCTTCACCAGAAGCGGACGCCTTTTTGCCTCACAAACACAAAGACCTAATGCTGAAGCAGAAGCTGTTGCTAAAGCAAAAGGAAAGAATGTGGTATCCAAAGAGCCAACTGCCAAAGACACTCAGAAGACATCTTTTGAACAAGATGTAGACGAGTTCATGAGGATCATAAAAAAGAGTGATTACAAGGTGGTAGACCAGCTTCACCAAACACCCTCCAAAATCTCCATATTATCACTATTAATGTGTTCCGAAGCTCACAGGAACACATTGTTGAAGGTCCTGCACGCATCATACGTGCCGGAGGAGATTACTGTTAATCAGTTAGAAACTGTGGTTGCAAATGTCAACACCAGTCATGGACTGGGCTTTACAAATGCTGATTTAACAACGGAGGGGCGCAACCATAAAAAGGATTTACATCACCTTGGAATGCAAGGGTGTTGTCCTTTCTCACGTACTGGTGGACACTGGGTCTTCACTCAATGTTCTCCCAAAGAAAGCCCTGGTGAAGTTAGAGTATGATGGCTTGGCATTGCGCCCGAGTAATTTAGTGGTGAGAGCATTTGATGGTTCTAAAAGATTGGTGCTTGGAGAGATTGATCTACTTGTGTTGATTGGCCCGCAGACCTTTAAAACTACCTTCTTTGTGATGGACATACAGCCGGCCTACAACTGTCTGTTGGGTAGACCCTGGATCCACGCCGCTGGCGCTGTTACGTCTACCCTTCACCAGAAGTTAAAATTCGAGTGGGAAGGCCAAATCATCACCATCTGTGGGGAGGAGGATATTTTTGTTAGCCAGTTGGCTACGTACAAGTACATAGAGATGGATGGGGAGATCCATGAGACCATGAGTCAGGGGTTTGAGGCCCTCAACATTAATGAAGCATCTGTTGTGTCTGGGACTTCCATCACATCATATCAACAAGCCCGAAAGGTTGTTGAGGAGGGTACTGCTCAAGGCTGGGGCAAGCTGCTGCCAGTAGAAAAGAAAGAAGACAGATTCAGGTTGGGTTACAGACCAACTCGACAAGATCAACCAGAGGCTGCAATGGAGCCCAAATTTTTCAGCGGGGGAATGCTAACCCTGGATGCTGTGAATAGTCTGGAAGACGAGGAAGAAGACGAACGCAGCCTGGAAAGCTGGATACGTCCGAGGATCCCGGGGAACCAAGTCTCAAACTGGTCTTCCCAGGAAATTATAAGAGTTACTCCTGCAGAGTAATTATTATTTCCTGTCTTTAAGCATGCATCAAGTCCTGCCTCTTGCCCAAGATGTCAGGGCTCATTTTGTAATCGGGCCATCTTGTATTTTGTGCAAACGATCAATTAATGAATATCAGGACGTCTTTTGCAAATGAGTCTCTTTTTTCCCGCTCACTGTTTTTCATTTTTCATTTTTTGTACAAAAATAAAATGGAAATGTTTTTCAAATTAATAACTTCATTTTCACTTTTTCTAAGCATGATAAAATTAATCACTAAAATGAACAAATCTAAACCCTTGCAGAGAGTGCCCTCCAGACTGCACCGGCAACAACACCGCTATGACTTCGTATGACTTTGACAATCCGATTAATCAAGCCGATGAAGGGGTTGAAGAAGATTATGAATTACCTGAAGAACTAGCCAGGTTGTTGAGACAAGAGGCGAAGGTTATCACTCCTCATCAAGAGGAGGTTGAGACGGTTAATCTTGGTACCGAAGAAGGCTTGAAAGAAGTTAATCTTGGTACCGAAGAAGACTTGAAAGAAGTTAAAATTCAGTGAAGGAACAGCTTATTGACATGCTGCGGGAGTATGTGGATGTTTTTGCTTGGTCTTATCAGGACATGCCGGGTCTGGATACCGACATTGTTATGCACAAGCTGCCTCTAAAGGAAGACTGCCCTCCAGTAAAACACAAGTTGCGCCGTACGCGTCCGGATATGGCAATGAAGATAAAAGAAGAGGTACAAAAACAGTGGGACGCCAGTTTCCTTGCTGTAACTAGTTACCCGCCGTGGGTTGCTAACATTGTACCTGTGCCTAAGAAGGATGGCAAAGTAAGGATGTGTGTGGATTATCGGGATCTGAATAGAGCTAGCCCGAAAGATGACTTCCCATTACCTCACATTGATGTATTGGTCGACAATACGGCTCAGTTCTCGGTATTCTCCTTCATGGACGGATTTTCAGGATATAATCAGATCAGGATGTCACCTGAAGACATGGAGAAGATAACTTTCATCACACCCTGGGGCACTTTCTGTTTTAAGGTAATGCCATTCGGACTGAAGAATGCTGGTGCCACTTATCAACGGGCTATGGTGACATTATTCCACGACATGATCCACAAAGAAATTGAATGTTATGTGGATGACATGATTGCCAAGTCCCTCACAGAAGAAGACCACCTGGTGAATCTGTTGAAGCTATTCAAGCGTCTGAGAAAGTACCAGCTAAAGCTAAACCCCAACAAATGCACATTCGGGGAACGTTCTGGTAAGCTGTTGGGATTTATTGTAAGTGAAAAGGGAATTGAAGTTGACCCTGACAAAGTCAAAGCCATTCAAGAAATGCCTGCACCAAAGACTAAAAAAGAAGTTCGAGGATTTCTAGGTAGATTGAACTACATTTCACGGTTCATATCTCACCATACTGCAACCTGTGAGCCTCTGTTTAAGTTATTAAGAAAGGAACAAACAGCCAGGTGGAATGAAGACTGCCAGAGGGCTTTTGACAAAATCAAGGAATACTTACAAGAGCCTCCGATCCTTATGCCTCCAGTTGAAGGAAGACCTCTAATAATGTACTTGATAGTATTAGAAGAGTCAATGGGGTGTGTGTTGGGCCAGCATGACGAGTCTGGTCGAAAAGAGTATGCAATATACTACCTAAGCAAAAAGTTTACCGACTGTGAACAACGTTATTCACTGCTCGAGAAAACTTGTTGTGCTTTAGCGTGGGCTGCTCGCTGACTAAGGCAGTATATGTTGACCCACACTACCTTGTTGATCTCCAAGATGGACCCAGTCAAGTACATATTCGAGAAGCCAGCACTTACCGGACGGGTTGCAAGATGGCAAATGATTCTCACAGAATACGACATTCAGTACACATCCCAAAAAGCCATCAAAGGCAATGTATTGTCTGATTATCTAGCTGAGCAACCCATTGATGATTACCAGCCTATGAGATTTGACTTCCCTGATGAAGACATCATGTTGATAAAAACAAAAGGTCATGGAAAGCCTATTCACACAGAAGGGCTTGACCCAGAAGAAGAGTGGACAATGATGTTTGATGGGGCTGTTAATATGAATGGTCGTGGTGTTGGTGCAATACTCATTACGCCTAAGGGAGTTCACATGCCTTTCTCGGCAAAACTCACTTTTAACTGCACTAACAACGAAGCTGAATACGAAGCTTGCATCATGGGTCTTGAGGAAGCCATTGACCTCAGGATCAAGACTTTAACTTTGTTCGGAGATTCAACTCTGGTAATCAATCAAACCAACAACAAATGGTACACTCATCAGGAGCATCTAATTCCCTACCGGGATTATACAAGGAGATTACTGACTTTCTTCACAATAGTCAAGCTTGAGTATATCCCTCGAGATGAAAATCAGTTTGCAGATGCTCTGGCTACCATTTCCTCCATGATCAAAGTTCAAGCTGCCAACTTTGTGCCTCGGATTTCAGTATCCAGACTTGACAGACCAACATACGTATTCTCAGCAGACCTTGCTAAGGATGATAAGCCCTGGTTCTACGACATCAAATGCTTCTTAGAGGATCAAACATACCCACCTGGGGCATCGTCCAATGACAAGAAGACATTAAGAAGGCTAGCTGGTAGTTTCTTCCTGAATACTGATGGTTCCTTGTACAAGAGAAACTTTGATATGGTACTTCTCAGATGTGTTGATAAGACAGAAGCAAACTTGTTGATGCACGAGGTGCATGAAGGATCTTTTGGTACCCATGCTGGGGGGCATGCAATGGCTAAGAAATTGCTATGGTCAGGTTACTACTGGATCACGATATATGCAGACTGTTGTGCTTATGCCAGAAAGTGCCACAAATGCCAAATTTATGTAGACAAAGTGCATGTGCCTCCAAATCCTTTGAATGTGATGTCTTCACCTTGGCCATTTTCCATGTGGGGCATTGATATGATTGGGAAGATTGAACCGACTACTTCAAATGGCCACAGATTCATCCTGGTAGCCATTGACTATTTTACCAAGTGGGTCGAAGCAGCCTCGTACGCAAATGTCACCAGGTAAGTGGTAGCCCGATTTCTAAAGAGAGACATCATCTGTCGGTATGGAGTGCCCGAGCGAATCATTACTGATAATGGTTCCAACTTGAACAACAAAATGATGGAAGAACTGTGCCGGGATTTCAAGATTCAACATCACAACTCTTCTCCTTACAGGCCAAAGATGAATGGCGCTGTTGAGGCAGCTAACAAGAATATCAAGAAGATTGTGCAAAAGATGGTGGTCACATACAAAGACTGGCATGAAATGCTACCATTTGCCTTGCATGGGTACCGTACCTCAATCAGAACATCCACTGGGGAAACACCGTATCAACTTGTGTATGGTATGGAGGCAGTCCTACCTGTTGAAGTTGAGTTACCCTCGTTGTGGGTACTAATGGATGTCAAGTTGAATGAAGCGGAATGGGTCCGATCTCGGTACAATCAACTGAATCTGATCGAAGAAAAGAGATTAGCTGCAATCTGTCATGGGCAGTTATATCAGAAGAGAATGAAGAAAGCCTTCGATCAGAAAGTCAGGCTTCGGGAATACCAAGTAGGAGATCTTGTGCTGAAAAGAGTTTTTCCTCCTCATACAGACCACAGGTGCAAGTGGACTCCGAATTATGATGGTCCATTCATAGTAAAGAAGGTTTTCTCTGGTGGAGCACTGATGCTCACTACTATGGATGGTGAAGATTTCCTGTCCACTGTGAATTCAGATGTAGTTAAAAAATACTTCGCATAAAATGACCCGCTGGACATAAAAACAAAATGTAAGTCTAGGCAAAAATAGGGCATCCCGGCGAGTCAAAAACAGAATAAAAGACTCGGGAAAAAATAAGGGAAAATAAAAAATGTACACCCGCTGAGTTGAAAAGCCGCATTAGACATCTCAGGCAAAAATGGGTATCCCGGTGGATTGAAAACCCGAAAGGGTGATCCAGGCAAAAATAAGGGAATAGGCGAACAACTGCATTCTGAATTCGTCTGCATCACTCACAACATGGCAAACTTCGAAAGGTTCAAGCATCGGTCAGAATCAGCCTTCTTCAGAAAGCAAGATGAGAAGAACGTCAATGTCATACGAGTCATAGCAAAAGGGATGCTCACTAAAGCGTCATCAACATTGCCAGCACCTTTTTTTCTCAATTTTGTAACAATCTCCTCATTTCAGGGGATGTGTTTCTTTGACTGTACTTGCCAATTCAGGGCACACAAATTAATAAAACCAGAATTTTCAGTCATACTCTGTCTTGTACATTTTACTTCATTTGCAAAATGTCCGATATACTTGATAAAATGGTTGCATAAAAGAATATGTGCCTTTTTTTAATCACATGCTTACAGGAAATATATTATTTGCTCTTGGGAGTGTCTAAACTCCTATGATGGAATCCGGAAAGGGATACCACGGGGTACTTGTACGTTTTTTGTCTTGACAGGATTGTGGGTGTTCAACATACAACATGGGGCATGAAAGGTTTTCCCCAGCAAGCTGCCAAATCATTATTTCCTCAGCACATCTTCCAAACAGCACCAGAGAAGGTCTTTCTCCCCACCAGAGTTGTCGGGCATCACTTCTCCAGCACTTTCTCCAGAGCAGCATCAAAAGGTGTTCATTTCTCCAGCTGAATTGTCAAGTATTATCATCCTCAGCAGGATCCCTACAAAATCTCAAGAAAGATCATTCAGTGATTGTTCCTCCCCAGCCGAGTTCTAGGTATGGAACCATCTCCCCACAGAGCTCCAGCCTCTCCAGAAGACCAATATCTGAAAATCTCACAACAAAGTGACGAAAGCTTCCACAAGCCCCAGTTGGGCTCCTCATTACCAAGATAGGTCTATCAGTGACCTATTTTCTCCAAGCAGAATCATCTGTATTAGATCTACCAATGATCTCATCCCCAGCTCGGATATCTTTTCAAACAGATCAGTCGGAGATCTCCATAGGCAGTAGGATCCGAATCCCGGATCGGTACCTTTTGCATAATCATAGCATTCGCATCATACTTTCCCCCCAGAGCGTAGCATTCTGTCTAATACGGAGCATTATGGCAAAAATCAAACATATTGCATAAATCACAAGTCAGGTTCGAACCAGTCACCTGCGAATATCAACAAAACTCCATCAACAATGTATACAAAGACTCACAGTCCCAGCAGAAAGCCAAAGCGTCCCCTTTGCACTCACAAATACATAATAATATATACTCTTCTTCGACACTCGTCCGTGTCATATCATCCCCCTGCAGATATAAGCCACAAATATCATTGTAAATACAGAAACTTCCATACTGTTTTTGACATCCGTCCGTGTCACCAATCCCCAGCATGGGTGCCTAAACACTTATTGTAAACCAAAACACTTGTTTATAATACACTTCTTTCGACACCCGTCCGTGTCATCTAATCCCCACAGATCACCAGATATCTTTTACACTTATAAGGTCATAACTTATACACTTTCTCTTATGACACTCGTCCGTGTCGTACTCTCTCTAGCAAGTTGAACACTCGTCTATGTCTCACTCATGCTTATTTTTCACTCATACAGATACTCGTCCGTATCTTGTATACACCGCTTATCTCTCCTCAGATTTAATACTCGTCCGTGTTCTTTGTTAACCAGTTGGTACTCTTCCGTATCATCATCTCTGAACATGCGTCAACGTTTGTTTCTACTGATACTCGTTCGTATCATAGTCTTAAGGATGCTCGTCCGCATCTTTAATCTATACACAGCGTCAAACACTTGTACCTTTCCTTTCTTGAATATAGACACTCGTCTGTGCCTACCATTCCCCAGAAGAGTCCCCAGCAAATCCCCAGTAAAAAGAAAAACTTCTTTCCTATCTGACATTCGTCCTATGTCATGATATTTTCGGTACCCGTACCCTGCCAGGTGATCGTCCTTCACCTTTTGATGACCGTCCCTCATCATTCCCCCAACGGAGTCTCCATTATTGGAACCGTTTTCTATCTGACATTCGTCCTATGTCGTGATATGTAGTAGCCGTCCCCTGCTAGGTGATCGTCCCTCACCTTCTTGATGATCGTCCTTCATCACTTTATCCGATGGTTGTCCCCATCGTTGATCTTGTTATCAGACATTCGTCTTATGTCATGATAAACCCCGAGAGCAGCCGTACCTTGCTAGGTGATCGTCCTTCACCTCTTGATGATCGTACTTCATCATGCTTATCCGATGGCCGTCCCCATCGTCGACCGTTTCTATCCGGCGTTCGTCCTATGTCGTGATATTTTCGGCAGCTGTACCCTTCCAGGTGATCTTCCTTCTCCTTAGATGACCGTCCCTCATCTTATCCCCAACAGAGCAGCCGTCCCCTGCTAGGTGATTGTCCTTCACCTTTGATGACCGTACCTCATCATTTATTTCATTTACACTTTATAAACCTGATGGTCGTCCCCATCATTGTTGTTACCTTTAATCCCCATAGAATCTTGTTTCTTTTCTTGATGGCCGTCCCCATCATGATCCCTCTATTTCCCCAGCATGTCGGCCATCCCCGTTATTGCTTTATCCCCAGCAGTCGTCCTCTGCTCGATGGTCGTCCTCCATCGCCCGCACCTTTATAATCATGTTTTATTTCCTTTTACAATCTATATCCCTTTTCTTCTTCACCCAGTGAGTGCAAATTTCGGACTGTCTTTGGTATTCAACCACAAGTTATCTTGTTTGTATGATAAGCCCGTCGCTTACATCCTGCACAACTAACTCATGTTTGAATAGGGGCAGCTGTAAACACCCCAAATTTTCCCTCACTAAGTTCACACCATGGCTTGTGATCTTTTCATTTGCATAAGTTCAATCATATCATCTCATATTGCATTTTTGCTCCACTACATGAGTTCAAAGTCATCTGCATCTAGGGTTTGTGATCTGAGCAATCCATGAGCCATCTGAGCCACTCCAAAGGTCTTAAATCATCTCAAGAGGGTCCATGTATGTCCAATCATCATATTATATCCTCCCAAGATCAAGGAAGTCAGAAAATCACAAGAACTTGCAAGGCATGGGAGGCAGAGCCAGGTTTAACTGCACAGATGACCTAAAATTAGGGATTTGGTTTCAGAGGCCATAACTCCAAAGTTTTTGGTCATTATTGTTTCTATTGGTCTCAATATGATATAAGGATCATGCATACCAAGTTTGATGGAAAAATTCATTGTGGAAGTCATCTGATCACTGGATAACTTCTTGAGCAAGTCAGAGCCAAAACAGGGCATCTGAGACCCCCATCAATGGACCCAAAGTGGATTTTTCATAAAATTGAAGTTATATGGTCTTTATTTGATCATTTAAGTTTTTAGAAGTTCACAAATTTGAAGAAAAGTGGGCTAAACCAAAAGTTGCCAAATATGGAAATGACTTGTAATGTAAACTTTCCATTTTGGGAAAGTTTTTCAACCTCCTCTTTCTCAACCAAAAATGCTTCAAATGAAAAATTCTTGGTCATGAAAGTTGTAAATTGGATCATTCCCTTTTCAAAAAGTACAAGAACAAGATCTAATTCATTTTGGAACTCAAGTTATGGCTTTCCAAAGTTGGCAAAAATCACATAATTTCATGTTTCATGTCAAAGAGGGATTTTTGCAAAACCTCATGCCAAGCTATTTTATGACTTCAAATGAACTTCTACATATCATAACATCATAGTACAATGCCTAAAACTCAGAATTGCCCAAAGAATTTCACATTTCCATGACTTGTACATGAAGAAATCAAGAAAGGGCCAAACTTTGCCAAAATTGCAAAACCCCCCACAACTTCCAACAAGCTTGCCAAATTGCCTCAAACTGATTTCTATGGACCTCCTTGAATCAAGCTGCGCCAGACACCCCCTTGTCCTTGGCTTGAAACAGCCCATACCTCAAAGGACACATAACCTTGACTTTGTGCATTTTCACCCATACCAATCACACTATGCCATTACCAACTTTCTGACCAATCACATTTGTTTATACTAATCAAATGCAAGCCAAACATAACAAGAACATAGCCTGAACTCTCCCACAAGTCAGCATATAACAAAACCTCCCTCTTTGCATTTTTTATCGAATCTCACAACTCAACCATTCATTCTTCAAACCAACACCACCATTCATCTCAGCTTCACTCACTGATCATTTCCCACCTTTCATTTTGCCCTAAAAGCAGCCATACACAAAACACGATTTTCTCCCCCTTTGAACTGAACTTCATCAAACTCACAAACCAGCCACAAAAAACTCCAACCAAGCATCAAAGCTTCTTCAGGGAGGACATTGGAGGCATTTTGAAGCAAGAAAGCAGCCTGAAAGCTCTAGGGTTGAAAGCTCCATCTCAGGTAGCTCTCTCAAACGTTTTTTCCAGAAATCTTTTTTAAGGTTATAAAAATGTTCCTTGTGATCCCCTGAGTACACTGAGCTTTGTAGTTTTGAAAATGGTTGAGAAATGAAGTTGTATGGTTGTTCTGAAATTTCTGCCATTTTTGAAATTTGATTCGAATCTTGTTTATGAGTGCATAGAAATGGAGTTTGAGGGTGGGGTTGATCTTAGGGAGGTGAGAGGAACCAATCTAGAGCTTTAGAGCTCCAGAAATGTCCTAGGGAGTGTTTTGAGGATTCTCAGGGAAGGGTGTGGCCGGAGAAGATGACCGGAGGTCATTTCCGGCCACCTGAAATTAATTAAGTTAATTAATTAGGGTTAGGGTTTATTTTGAATGTGAGTCGTTGGATGGGCCTTTCCCACGTGCAATGTGTGGACCAGATTGAACCATTAGTTTTAATTTTATGTTTAATATTTAATTAAATCAGTTTAGGTAAGTTTGAACCTGGGCCGTCCAGATGCGCTCCCAGTCAAACATCTCAAGCCCAGATTGAATCTTGTCCATCCTTTCAGCATACCTCTCGTTTTATTAATTTTTATTTCATTTTCTTTATTTAATCTTGCACGAATTTTTAAAAATAGCAAAAATAGTCTAAAAATTCTGAAATTTTTTATCCAAACTTTAATTAATTTTCAGAACCCAAAAATAATTTTATTTTTATTTTTTGCATTAAAAATATATTTTAAAATCATTTAAATGTTATTTTTTAATTAGTTAATGAAAATTAATTAATTAAAAATACATTTAGGTATTTAAAAATCACAAAAAATATTCAGAGAATATTTTCAAACATTTAGAAACATTTACAAACTCACCACACAAATTTCTTTTTGGTTTTGATCATACTTTGACATTTTTCAATTGAATTATGGTTCTTAAACTTGAATATTTTTAACCCTAACTTCAAAAATTCATAACTTTTGAACCAAAGTGAGTTTGTGAATGATTCTTTTTGCATTGTGTTATGCATGGTTTCAAGCATCTAAAAACATTTTTGTTTCATTTTTATAATGCATTTCAAATTTGTTTGGCATTTTTCCTTTAGGATCACCCTTAAAACCCTAGAAACTTAGAAAAATCATAAGTCCTTTTAGGTTAAGCTTCTGACCTCCCCCTTTGGATGGTAACTTAGTATAGGTTTAAGGTTCCTTTGAGTGAATTTTCAATTTTTTATCTTATGTTTTGCTTCTGTTTTTGAATTGTGCATCTAACATGTTCATGTAACCCTAATTTGCATCTTCATTTGCATCCATCTTGTATAAGCTTGCATACATGAACTTTCCATGGCATTTTGTGCATCCACATGACATATGAAACATCTTAGGACACATTGAATCATGTTTGATCATTGCATCATTCATTTTCCATGTTATGCTTTCATTACATTCCATATGCATTCATGAACTTTCATGCTTCCTTTATGCTTCATTTGCATTCCCATCCTTTGTATGATCATCTTCATCTCATGACATACATTTATGTCATCTCTATGCATAATTAGCATCATGAACATGCTTCTGGATTTGGTTTTCATCTTTGCATTTCATTTCATTTTCATTTCATTTCATTTCCTTTCACTAACTTTTCAGTTGGTAAGTACTTTGAGAAGTGAATTTGCCTTCACTTCTCACAATCTCTTCTCATCTCTCTTATGCATTCATTGCTGCATTTCATCTTAGTATTAGAGTAAGCTTGCTCATTCATGTTCCCTCCTCACTTTCTTTCTTCAAGCAACTTATCTTCTTAAGTGAAGTAAGTTGTCTTGCTTCTTTCTGCTTCTCCTCCTTCCATCCTGCTTCTCCCTTGGTGGCTTTTACTTGAAGATCTCCTTGAAAGCCTCATAAACCCTAGGAATACCCAAGCATGATAACAATTAGGGTTTTATTAGTCCCCCCATTTAGTTTTACCTTTGTGTCATCTTTGTGTCTTCTCTCCTCATCTCATAATCAGGGACTAAACCCTTAAGGTTTTAAGGCTTTGTGATTAAGCTTATGCATGCATCCTTCTATTAGGATGGAGTGTATAACTTTAATCCTAAGTGTTAAACCCTCAATGTATTTAAATCCTTTAATCAATCCATATAATAATCACTAAGACATTAAGCTTGTAACTTGGGCCTTGCATTAGGGTTCTAATTCTTCCTTAATTGGTTAAGAAGGACTAACCCTAGTGTTAATGGACAAGTCCCCCTCAAGTTGTCTTACCAACCATAAAATTCACTTCTTAATCTTACCATTAACTAAAATCCACTCTAATAAAGGCTTTGTTTTGTCATGAGGTTAATCCCTAATCATGGATTAAGTTGAGGAGCCTTCCTCAGCTTAAATGTTCTCATATATTATCCTTCTATTAGGATGGAGTAATGGGTCCATTAAATCCTTGATTATGGCTTAAACTCATTACTTAACACTAAACAAAAAACTCCAAAAACATCTAAATAAATATAAGTAGGTTAATGATCTTAATCCTACATCATGGTGATTAAGTGTGAGGTGCTTACTTCACACTTAAGGTATTCTCATCACCCCAAATCAGAGGGAGGATGTGATGAGTTTACTAACTCTTGGTTTAGGCTTAAGCTCATTTTCTTATGACAAACTCTAAAAGCAATAAAAGATTGAAAACTAAAAAACAAACAATAATCGTCTCCTCCGGGATTCTTTTCTCATCTTATTCACTCACAAACTAGAACTTGCTTCTTCCGTCTAATGCAAGACAGTTTGCACCTGAGCCAGACAGGTCATACATTTGAGCATAGACAAGCAAGCAATTCAAGTCAATTTATCTTTCAGTCTCTTTGAGTCGAACTACGGTGTTCTGACTTCCTCATTGCACGAGAGGATACGTAGGCATAACTTAACTGTTATCGAACAAAAGTCTATGTATTTTCCCCCTCTTCCAGAATTATTCTTTTAAGCCTCATTGTCTTGAGCTTTGCACTCTTTCCTTGCACTGACACTCTTTACTTCACTTCACATTTCCATTACATTGACACTTGCATTCTTTTCCAGCTTTTGCACACAAAATAGCACTGACACTACCCCTTTCAAACACAAATCTTTCAAGCATGGATCCCGTCGATTACGACGAACAATCTGGGTGCTAATACCTTCCCAGGTTGTAACCAACCCCTTTTCTCATTTTCTCTGGTTCGCGATTGTCTTATCCATCTTTTCTTAGGTTTATGCAGCATTACCTTTCCTTCAGGATAAAAATGCCTAGCTGGCGACTCTTTTCAGTTCATCTTCATGTTCTCTCTTTCACCGACCGTTCGCGCTTGCACCGGGATGCAAATCTTTGGGAGCGACAGTGACAAAACAGACGTGACACAGAGGTGAAACACAAAAACTGAATACTGGGCCAATCTGAAGATAGGAGTATCACAACTCTTATGTGTGATTCCTTGTTGAAGAAAAAGGTCTTGCTTTGGTTTTGATTCCCGAAGATGTGAACTCGCTGGAGATGGAAATTGATCGTTTAAAAGGGAAGACCCCTATTAGAGATGAGGGATGATGCTCCCTATCTTATTTGAAATGAAGCTTGGTTATCTCGAGATATGTGACTTTTTCAACTTTGAGTTTAATCGCTTACGGAGAAACATTAATTTTCTTTTTATGTCCGTAAATCAAAAGGAAATTGTTGTCTATATTTTTAGTTTCTAAGTAAATTCATTTTTATTTCAAGAATGAAAATCAAGTTAAAAAATATCATTTTGCAAAGCAGAATAAAACAAGAATAGCAAACAAATGGGCAAAGGCTCAAAATATCATATATGAAATGGAAATCATCCAAAGACATGATACCATAGAACATTAAAAAGTTTATAAAATGGTAATTTTAAGGGAAAATGGCTACATTGAAACAAAGTGACCATTATCCTTCTACCAACTGTGAGTTCAGAGTCTTCTTCAGCTTCGGTTGAAGGAGACTTCGAATGATGATTGACTTGATAGATGAAGTTGTTGCTAGTGATCCAATCTATTGGATGTAGTTACTTGCCATGAATCCCTAACTGTTTCCTGGATTGATTCTATCAAACTATCGAGATAAATTTATTTTGTGATATGTCTCTAATTTTTGCCTGGATCGCCCTTTGTGGGTTTTCAATCCACCAAGACTTTTTCTCTAGTTTTTTCCGATTGTTTAGCTGAAGTATTTCTTGACTGCATCAATGTTTGTAGTATAAGTGAAATCCTCACCGTCCATGGTTGTGAGTATCAAGGCACTGCGTGAGAATACTTTCTTGATGACATAAGGGCCATCATAATTCGGACTCCATTTCCCCATGGAATCAATGAGAAATGATTGGATCTTCTTGAGCACAAGATCTCCTTCTCTAAAGACACGAGGTCAAACCTTCTTGTCGAATGCTTTCTTCATCCTTTGTTAATAGAGTTGGCCATGGCATAAAGTTGTCAGTCTCTTTTCTTCGATCATATTTAATTTAACATATCTGCCTTGGCACCCCTTAACTTATGTAAGTTTGGCCTCCCTCAGAATCCTTAGTGTCAGTTGGTCGCATAGAGCCGCTGCGCATTCACTTTGAATTTTGTGTCATTTCTATTCATGATGTCAGTTGGTCGCATCGAGCCACTGCACATTCCTTTTGAATTATTTTGTTGTATTCCTAGTGTCAGTTGGTCGCATAGAGCCGCTGCGCATTCACTTTGAATATTGTGTCGTTTCTATTTTCCAGTGACAGTTGGTCGCATAGAGCCACTGCACATTCTTTTTGGATGTTTAGTTTGTTATTCATAGTGTCAGTTGGTCGCATCGAGCCACTGCGCATTCACTTTGAATATTATGTTTATCATTTTCAGTGACAGTTGGTCGCATCGAACCGCTGCACATTCACTTTGAATGTTTATTTTGTTGTATTCTTGGTGTCAGTTGGTCGCATTGAGCCGCTGCGCATTCACCTTGAATTTTGTGTCATTCCTATTTCCAGTGACAGTTGGTCGCATCGAGCCGCTGCACATTCCCTTTTGAATGTTTATTTTGTTGTATTCTTAGTGTCAGTTGGTCGCATCGAGCCGCTGCGCATTCACTTTGAATATTATGTTTATCATTTTCCAGTGCTAGCAGGTCGCATAGAGCCGCTGTGCTTTCCCTTTGAATGTTTATTTTGTTGTATTCTTAGTGTCAGTTGGTCGCATAGAGCCGCTGCGCATTCACTTTGAATTTTGTGTCATTTCTATTCATGATGTCAGTTGGTCGCATCGAGCCACTGCACATTCCTTTTGAATTATTTTGTTGTATTCCTAGTGTCAGTTGGTCGCATAGAGCCGCTGCGCATTCACTATGAATTTTATGTTTATCGTTTCCAGTGACAGTTGGTCGCATAGAGCCGCTGCACATTCTTTTTGGATGCTTAGTTTGTTGTATTCTTAGTGTCAGTTGGTCGCATCGAGCCGCTGCGCATTCACTTTGAATATGTTGTTTTTTTTTTATTTCTCAAAGTCATTTTGGTCGCATAGAGCCATTGATCTACCACTTCGATTTATTTCCTTGTCTTATTTGTATTCTTGGTGTCAGTTGGTCGCATCGAGCCGCTGCGCATTCACTTTGAATATGTTGCCTTTTACTTCTCAAAGTCATTTGGTCGCATAGAGCCATTGGTCAACCACTTCGATTTATTTCCTTGTCTTGTTTTATTCTTAGTGTCAGTTGGTCGCATCGAGCCACTGTGCAGTCACTTTGAATTGTATTTTGTTTTGTCTGTGTTCGTTGATCCAATGCTTTGGATTTCCTTTCGTTCCCGTCTTCTGTTATTCTTAGTGTCGACAGTTACACTTGAACCTGTTGATTTATCACTTTGAATATTTCCCGTTTTCGTTTGTCATCCCCAGTGTTTGTCATCCCCAGAGTTTGTCATCCCCAGTGAGTCTTGGCTCGTGGTCGTCATATATCTCATTCTAATCATTCATACCATAATCATCATTTCATTGCATAAGAGTTGCAGAGTTAGATAGATTTGTAGTCCAGCATAACATTGCATTTAGGGGCAAAATTTCCGGTTATTTCTGTATTTAAATACCTTTCACCATGATCTCATGAGTGCCTATCGTCATTCACGCCATCTGGTAAAGTTATTTAAATAGGGGCAACTGTCACACCCCAAATTTTACCCCTAACTGCTCGCATCATACAGTCATCGCATTTAGCAGAGAATTCCGAGATTTATTTTTCTGTTGCTTTCAGCTCATTTTCGAGCTATTTATTTATTTATCTTTATTTCTTTTCACTTCCAAGCTTCCATTTTAAATTTAATTTATATTTCTCACTTCTAACTTTTATTTCTTACCTTTTATTTTCTAGTCTATTTCTTTTTTCTCTTTTGTTAATCTCTTGTTTTAGAATTTTTTATTCTTATTTCAAATACTAGTTTTTTTTAGTTATTCACTATTCTTTCTCTTCATATACACCCATTTCAAATTTAAATTCTAACTCATTTTCGAGTTCTCCTTGTTAAAATTGATTTTTAGTCTTTATCTCAATTTCTACTTCTAATTTTTATTTTTATTTTTTATTTAAAAAAAAAGGTGTGTTTCTATTCTATTATAATTTTCTATTTTAATTTAAGTTCAAGTCCAATTTTATTTTAAATTCATTTCTCCAATTTCATTTTTCAATTTCAAGTTTCAAAAACAAATTCTCAATTCAAACTCCTTTTCTAAACTTCAAGTCCTTTTCCAACTTTGTTTCAAATTTCCATTCAATTTTAATTCAATTTTGTTTATTTCAAAAAAAAAAGCTCAAACTAAGGTGACAATTTCATTCTATTTCTTTTCCCTTTTCTCATTTCAAAGCATCATTTGCATTTGTAAATTCATGTACCTTTCATAGTAAAAACAAATTTCTAATTTTTGAATTCCATATCCAAATGTATTCCAAATTCATGCCAATATCAAATTTCTAATGTCACTTGGTTTCTAAGCCTAAAACATTTACAAGATAAGGAAAATCAAATTTAAATCTAAGTTGTTTTGATGAGTCATTTGCACCACTTCATGATTGAAGCCTTTTCTTCAACTCCAAGTTCTTCCACTTCATTAGCATCATCACCAAATCTCCATCTTCATGCCTTTTCCATTCATCCTACAACATTCAACAAAATTCAGCCCAAAACAGTTACAAAATTCAGCCCAAAAACAGTTACAAAATTCAGCAAAACATTCAACAAAAATCAGCACTAGCAAACAAAAAAACAGCCACAAAACAACAGAAAAATTCAGCAGCACTCAGCACACAAAACAACCTGCTACAGCCTCCCACTACTGCTGCAAAATTCAGAAATGTTCCTCCTAACCCAACCCTTCATCAACAAGCAATAAGGTACAGATTCAAACCAAGAAACCCTAATTTCTCCCTATAAGAACAACCACTGTTACATTAGAAAGAGCCACAACAAAATCCATCAAAAACAACATAAGACAGCTCTAAAACATACCACAGAACAGCCACTAAACTCACAAAGAACAGCATCAAACACACTAAAAGACCTAACCACTGTTACATCAAAATTCAGCCCCTCAACACACAAAAATCATACAAAACAGTCCCATATATCAGCCCTCAAAAACATCAAAAAAATAGCCATCAAAACACCAAAAACAACACAGAAAATTCAGCCCAGCTTAAAACCAAAAAGCCACAAAAAAGAAAGGGAGAAAAGAGAAAACACAGAGAAAATTCAGCAATATCACAAAGTATCAAAAACCAATACCCACACCAGCAGTAGCAAGGAATAGTAGAGGAATGAAGCTCACCATCGCGGATTCGTCACCCCGATAACTTTCGGGTCGGTAATATTTTTTTCCCTTCACCTCTTTCTAGCATTTGTTCATAGTTAGGTTTCTTTTTCAGCTTTATTTCAATTTCAAACCTGCATACAAAACAAACTTCATATTAAAAAACTTCAAAAAAAACTACAACCAAGAACTCCTCACCATTGTTTTCGATCCATCCAAAACCATAAACTCCACTGATTCGAAGATCCACTGAAACCATCCTGCAAAACAAAACAAATACCAAAAAAAATCAGCATACCACACTGTTACATTGCACAAAACAGCCCACAAAACAGTCCCAATTACCTCTATCCAAACACAGCGAATGCCACTGCCAGCTTCTCCACAAATAACTCGGCCCAATCACTGAACCGAAACACAAATCACTAGCCACAAGACCTCCTCCACTGTTTAACCGAAATCCTCCACCCTTTTTCGAAACCAAAACTTCCTTCATCAAATACAGCCGGCCTTCCAATCGTCAACATCCATTCACCGCATCCTTCAAAACTGTCAGCCCCCATCCGCGAGGAAAACTTCAGCTACAAAAAAACCTTCCTCCAACCGAGCAGCCTCTTCCACCACAACCAATCAACTGAAACCCACAGTGACTGAAACCGTAAAAAATGGATTCGGAATCGGTTTCAAACCACTTTCCATTCTTCACTTTCTACAAAACCTGAAAAACGCAAAAACCAAATTAAAAGCTGCAAATCACCACCATAGACAAACACAAGCACAAACCAACAAATCTCAATAATAACCACAGATCTTACACAAACCGCGAGAAATCGAAACTCTGAAAATACACAAATCTGAGTACCACAAACCGAGACTCAAGTCCGAAATCACCATAGTTGAACCTCAAATAAACCATAAAAACATTTTTCGCCGAAATACAAACACAGAACAAAACTCAAAAACAGATATGAACCAAAAAACCTTTCAAACCAAACAACTTAGAGAGGCTGAGAAACCGCATAAAAACTTCACATCCATCAACCAGAAACGCCGAAACCGCGACCTACCTCACAACCATTAACACACCATACACCATCGAATCACACAACAATCTCATTTTCTACCGTCAAACACATCAAACCCCACAAAACCAGAGCAATCCGCGAGCGTGAGAGAGACAATCTTCAAAACTCACCAAAACGCATAACCCAACACAATCGCATAAAACCGATCTAAAACTACCTCTGTACAAACAAACCACCACTCAAACCGCCGCTCACCACTCAAACCACCGCTCACCACTATAATCGTACAAGCCAAAAAAAACGCCGCCCAAATTCGCAACCACCAATAACCAACCGCCGCCCTGTTTTTTATCCAAACTCAGAGACGAATACCCATCGGACCAAAATCAAATCCCACCGTGGGTTGAACCTCCACAGCCACCGGTCCCTTTTCCGTTAACCCGTGAAGCACATCAACTCATCGAAGCGAATCCGAGACAGAGACCGAGAGAGGACGTGAGTGAAAGGGTGAGCCACGAGCGTTTGAGCTGAGAAAAGTCGTCACCAAAGGAGTCCTGGGTTCCTTTGCATCGCGAAGCTGAGTGAGAGACTGTGAGAGAGTAGAGTGAGATCGAGAGAGATGAGCGATTGGGGGACATTTCTTTTTTTCCTTTTTCTGAGTTTTGGGAGAGAGCAACCATGGTTTAGGTTTCTCTTTGTTTTTTTCTTTTTCCATAAAAAAAACCAAACCGGGTCACGGGTTGGACCCGACCCGCTCCCCTTGTCTCTCTCCAGCCCCCCATTTGGGCCTTCCATCCTAGCACCTCCCTGTTTCTTTTTCAGCCCGTTAATCCCTTTTCTTTTTCATAAAAAATCTAAAAAATGTTTTATAAAGTCCATTAAACCTTTATATTTCAATTAATTAGGTTAATTTTTTTATTAAATATTTAGTAAGGTTATTATTTTCTCATTTAATGTGTATATGCAAATAAATAAAACACATTTTAATTTTATTCTCTTTTCTATTATTATTATAGCTAGTTAAATGTATATACAAAATAAATAAAAACTTTTTAATTCCAAAATTTTCTTTTCTATTTTATTTATAGTTAGATATTTATATATACATAAAAAAATATACAAAATATATATTTCGAATTCATTTTCTTCTCTTCTATCTTATTTTTTTTAATACATACTTAATTAATCATTTATTTTTTCCAAAAATATTTGTTTAGTCCTTTCTTGTTAAAGATAGAGATTGTTTTAGCATAGTTTTAGATCCTATTAGTGTGAGAGGTTTTAGATTTAGGTCTATCTCTTAGTGTGAGTTTTAAAATTTAATCTCCCGATGTTTTGGTTATCTCCTTTGTTTATACTTATTTTATTTCGCATCCTGACCATATACTTGTTAAAATAAAAATCGAAATCGCACACTTTTGAGACTTTAATTTTTAAGATAAAATTCCTTGGTCCAACGCCAAGTGAGCTTTACCCACTTCACTCACACACGTAAGTCGGTCGTTTTACGATCGCCATCTGCACATTCCTTACACCTCACAGCTTTCCAACTTAAGTAAATTGACGCACCACGCTTGTCTTCCACCCCCGCATTCTCGATCCATATATCGAGTCATAGCCCGGTTACTAAGCCTTTTACTTTGCATTTTCCATTCACTTCATTCGATTTATTTTTGCAAGTAGCAACCTATGCCTTAGACTTAGGAGCTTGCACCCTCATTTATTCACTTTCGTTTTTGCTTTTCAATCCAAAAGGGAAAGAACTCCTGCAGTTGACTCAATGTCATAGGAAGTTTAGCCATCCCTAGCTACCATTTTGACCTTAGCAATTAGGTCCCTCATCCTTAGGTCCTTAGCCATTAGGTCCTTAGTGTTTTATTTTATAATTTTTTGTGACTTTGCTAAAGTCACGTGAGTGTTTGCCATAACACTTACCTTCCCCCGCGAACCTTGAGCGTAACCAAGTGTTCGTTAATCCTTAGGAGAACTACGAGTGCTCTGATTCTATACCCGATACGTAGGCATCGATGCGTTGTTGTGCGAGCACCATTAGAAATAAAACCTTAGGTTCCCATAATTTTAACAAGCAATAAACAACAAGATACAAATATTAACAAGAGGTTCCCGTAGGATACTGCGGATGCTTAGGATGCTAACACCTTCCCTAGGTATAATCAACCCCCGAACCTAGTTTCTCCTCATTTAGGGTTTTTACGATCTTTTTCCCTTTTCCCTTTGGATTAAATTAAAGTCGGTGGTGAACATAAAAGTTTTGCGATTCAAGCTTAATCAATAGCTTGGTATCCGATTCTCACCGCGACAGAAATGGCGACTTCACTGGGGACACTATTTTTGAGGGTTAAGCCCACCTTGTATATTTGTATATTTGTTGTTGTATTGCTTGTTATTATTTTGGATTTTTGTTGGGTGTTCCATGTGTGGTGAGATAAGTCCTAACCCGGATTTGAGTGCAAAATAAGATAGGACGGTGGTATATTCAAGAAGGCTTGTAGGGAGTTGAGTCCTGACCAAGTTGACTTGAGACACCACCACTCAGCGGAGGCCTCCTCGGATGTAGTTTTGTTGATCGAGTTCAGTCGTGAAAACATTACTATATTCGACCTGAGAGCCATTAATGCTGAGGACCGTAGAACACTTACCCCTACTTGGCCTTTTTAGGGATGTAGTGCGATGACTATGAGGGTGCAAATCCGAAATGGTTGATACGCGATACTACACTCGGATGAGACTCTCTTGAGAATATTACTGATTACCAAGTTGAGTTGGGAAGTCGGTAATATCCGAAAGATGGGACAATGATTCTGGGAACTTTTAGAACCCGTTGTACAGGTACAAATAAACTCATAGTACATACCTTTTGAGAGGGTTGAACCTTCGACCTCATGCAAGCTTTGAACCTAAGCCTTGTTTGTGTTTGTGTATTCATTGCATTCACGCATCATGAAGCATCATTTTTTTACCAATTTATTCAAGGAACTCAGAAACTCTATCTTTGCAAATATCGTAGGTATCATCATGGACTTTGGAAGAAGAAAGACTGTCAAGTACACATTCAAAACTCCCAAACTCGAAGACCTTGTCTTTGTTTTTATTAAGCTATGTTTGGGATTTTTGAAGATGTACTCAAGACTTTGTATCACTTTTTGAATTTAATGAAATCATATCCTTTTGATTATTATGTGTTCCTTGGTATTTGAAAATTGTTTCTTAAGTTCCTTGAATAAAATTTGGTTTTCGCATTGCACTCATACATTTGGCATTTCATTTGCATTTTTTCATAAAACTCATTCCCGTCATCTGCTCTCAGTTCGGCTTTCACACTGAGGCTCTCACGCAAATACTACACTCGAGCTCAAGCCAGAAAGAGGATGGCTGAAAGAGACCTAGAGATGGACAGAGTTAACGAAGAGCTTACTGAGATTCGTGGAGATATGGGTCAGATGATGGAAATGTTGCAGGTTATTCGAGCGAAGATGGATACCCAGCAGACTGTGGTGTCAGAAATTGTCACTGCAACGACTGAAATTGTCACTGCAACGACTGAGCCTACGTCATCAGTCACCACCCCTGTGACCTGGCCTCCTTTTGGGTTTCCTCCTGGATTTTTCCCTCCTTCTCAAGGTTTTGCTTCTCAGAGTGTTATTCCTTCTTCCCAAGGACTTGCTGCTCAGGGTTTCTTCCCTCCTTCTCAAGGTTTTGCTTCTCAAAGTTTCATTCCTTCCTCTCAAGGGCTGGCTACTCAGGGTTTCTTCCCTCCTTCCCAAGGCTTTGCTGCTCAAAGTTTTATTCCTTCTTCCCAAGGATTTGCTGCTCAGGGTTTTATTCCTTCTTCCCAAGGATTTGCTGCTCAGGGTTTTTTCCTTCTTCCCGAGGACTGGCTGCTCAGGGTTTCTTCCCTCCGTCCCAAGGTTTAGCTTCTCAAAGTTTCGCACCTCCTTCTCAGGGTTTGGCATTTATTTCCCAAGGTTTTGTGCCTCAACCTCAAGGATTTGTTGCTCAACAGACTATTCCGGTGACTAATGAAGAGAACCATGCAGTTGCTAATTTTACACAAGACATTGTGCACACCCGTGCCCAACCGTACTTTAATGACCATCAGGGGTATGAAGCACCAGATATGTCTGAAAACGGAGATGAGAAACATGAGAAGATGCAAGAGAATTTTGATACCCTTGAAAAAAGGTTAAGAGCAATTGAAGGTGACCAGATCTTTGGGGCCGCTGCTAGAGAGATGTGTCTGGTGTCTGGTTTGGTAATACCTCCAAAGTTCAAGATACCCACGTTTGATATGTATGAGGGTGCAACTTGTCCTAAGAATCATCTCTTGATGTACTATCGAAGAATGGCTGCGTAGGTGGACAATGATAAATTAATGATCCACTGCTTCCAGGACAGTCTGAAGGGAATCTCCTCCAAATGGTATCTGACGCTTGACCAGTCGAAGATTCGCAGTTTCCAAGACTTGGCAAATGCTTTCATCCAGCAATACAAATACAATATGGACCTTGCTCCCGATAGGAGGCAACTGTTGAGTATGTCACAAAAAGATTCTGAATCATTTAAAGAGTATGCTTAGAGGTGGAGAGGGACCGCTTCTCAGGTAGAACCTCCGTTGACTGAAAAAGAATTAGCTGACTGGTTTGTTGACACTGTGCGACCAGAATTCTATGAGAGAATGGTGGGAAGCATAACTGCTAGTTTCTCTGATCTAGTGGCTGTGGGAATCAAAGTTGAACTTGGTTTGAAAAGTGGAAAGATGAGTGGTGCATCTGGCAGTTCCAGCAGTGGTAGTGGAAATATTGGCAAGAAATTTACCAGCAACTTCCACAAGAAGAAGGAGGGTGAGACGAATGCCATAATGACAAGTCAAAGAAGAAATCCGCTTTGGCAGAGACCTTCACCTATGGCTCAACAGCAGTATGCTCATCAACAACAGTATGCCCAACATCCTTATGTAGCGGCGGTTCAACTGTCATTTAATCCACAAGTCCCGATGTATCGGGCAACTCAAGCAGTACCGATGTATCAGCAAGCGGCTCCAATGGTTCCACCTTATCAGCCAATGCTCAACAATCCAGGCTATCAACAAGCGCCCAATGCTTCAGCCTACCAGCAGAGGACTCCAGCTCCTCATCCAAATCCCAATTTTCAGAATAGAAGACCAAGAGGAAGGCCTCCTAATCCTCGAATCCCTATGACTTATACTGAGTTATATCCTTCACTGCTGAAGAAAGGTTTGGTTACTCCCAGGCCTTTGGGTCCTCCACCAAATCCGCTCCCACCAAATTACAACTCAAATGCCCACTGTTTATTCCATGAAGGTGCCCCAGGGCACGATTTGGAGGGTTGTTATGCTTTGAAGTACATAGTGAAAGATTTGATGGAGAAAAATATTCTGTCATTTGGGAATACTGGTCCGAATGTCAAAGATAATCCTTTACCCAAGCATGGGTCCATAAACGCCATTGTTGACGAGTCTGACGAAGGTTTGATTTTCAACGCCACAGAGATCAAGACCCCGCTTCGAGACTTCCATGCAAAATTAGTGGGGGCGGGTATACTGAAGAGCTGTCATGAGAATTGTGAAGGTTGTGTTGATAGTCCAAGGGGATGTGAACTGATCTTGAAAGATGTTCAAGATTTGATTGATGAAGGTGTCTTACAAGTGAGCGGTCATATGAAGAGGAATGAAGTGGCAGTGATTGAACCCATTTTCAACTTGCCTGAATCTAATTCTACCTTGGTGCCAGTGTTCAACCTGCCTGAGTCCTCAAGAGTTCAACCCATCTTCAATATTCCAGAATCTGTGGTGCCAATTTTCAATATACCTGAGCCAAGGTTTGAACAAAGGAGTAACCATTTCCTTTATAAGGACACTAAAGCAGTTCCATGGAAGTACGATACAGGGAAAGTTCAGCAGAAGATTGGTAAAGCTAGTCAGAAGGAAGGTTCAAAAGTTGCAAGTGCTGACATAGCGGGTACAGGTCGTTTGACTCGTAGTGGTCGTGTTTATACTCAGCAAGTCAATACGGCTCCACCTAAAGAAGTCATTCCAGCTGTTGCCAACAAGGATAAAGAAGTAGTCTTGGGAGAAGAGGATGCAGAATTTCTCAGAATCATTAAGAAGAGTGATTATAAGGTTATTGATCAGCTACATCAAACGCCTTCCAAAATATCTATCCTATCACTTCTTATGCATTCTCCGGCTCATCGAAGTGCGCTTCAGAAGTTACTAGCCCAAGCTCATGTTACACATGATATAACAGTAAATCAGTTTGATGGAGTCATTGCCAATATCACTGCATGTAACAACCTCAGTTTCAGTACGGAGGATCTTCCAAAGGAGGGCTTGGACCATAACCGTGCTCTCCACATATCCGTGAAATGTCAAGAGGATACTTTAGCAAGAGTTCTTGTGGATACAGGATCTTCATTGAATGTTTTTCCGAAAAGAACACTTGCTAAGTTATCTTATCAAGGGGAAGAGATGAGGCCCAGTGCACTGATTGTAAAAGCTTTTGATGGGTCAAGGAGGACTGTTATTGGAGAAGTAGACCTACCAATCTTGATTGGGCCACAGGTCTTCAAAATCACCTTCCAGGTTATGGACATCAATCCTAATTACAGTTGCTTGCTGGGAAGACCTTGGATCCATGCTGCTGGGGCAGTCACTTCTACCCTACATCAAAAGATGAAGTTTGTGGTCGATAACAAGCTGGTAACCGTATCTGGGGAAGAAGATCTCATGGTTAGCAACCTTTCATCCTTTAGCTATATTGAGGCTGATGAAGATGCTTTGGAAACTTCTTTCCAAGCTCTTGAGATAGCCAATGCTGTCCTTTTGGAAGTAGAGGAACCAAAAGGGAAGGGTATCCCATCTTTTGCATCGCTGAAGAGTACCATTTCTACCATTGAAGAAAGAAGCTATGAAGGTTGGGGTGATGTCATCGAAGTCAAACAGAAGCTAGATCGTTGCGGGTTGGGTTACAAACCAACTAATGTGAAGGAAGGAGCATCAACCTCCGTTAAAGGACGTCTGAAGACCATTCAAGAGGTGTTTTCCAGTGCTGGTTATCAGGTCAATGCAATTGATGGAGTTTCTGAAGATGAAGATGTGAATCATCTGGTGTATCAGTGTGAAGAAGCCTTGGACAATTGGGAGGCAGTCGAGATCCCAGAGTTTTTTCCATTGTCAAAGTAATTTATTGTTTTTTTAAGTGTTTTCAAAGTTCCCTAGCTCTGCCCAAGGCTATGGGAGTATTTTGTAGGGCCCCTTCTCATTTTTAAAGTTATTATCAATGAAGGCATTTTGTTAAACTCTTATTTTGATCATTTACTGTTTTTCTCTCTTTTCACTTTTAAAAGAAAATGGCAATCTTTCAAAACCAATAAAAGAGTTTTTCTCTTGCATTTCTCTATTTTCCACTTTTAATAAAAGCAAATCATTATCATATGCAGAATAAATGAAAACCCTGTTGAATCCAATGACTCTACATTCTCTCCTAACTTTGATTCGCCCATCTACCAAGCGGAAGATGAAAGTGAGGAAGATTGTGACATTCCTGAAGAACTGGCAAGATTAGTTGAGTATGAGCACACAGATCTTCAGCCACATAAGGAGCAGGTAGAGACCATCAATCTTGGCACTGATGAAGACCAGAAGGAAGTCAAGATTGGTACAACACTTGGGGCAGACATCAGAGAAAGATTGGTCAAGCTTCTCAGAGAATATGTGGATGTGTTTGCATGGTCGTATCAAGATATGCCCGGGTTAGACACAGACATAGTGGTCCACAAGTTACCTCTTCGACCAGATTGTCCTCCTGTAAAGCAAAAGCTTCGAAGAACAAGACCGGACATGGCTCTGAAGATTCGAGAAGAGGTCAAAAGACAGTTTGATGCTGGATTCCTTGCAGTTGCAAAGTACCCTGAGTGGGTAGCTAATATTGTGCCAGTCCCTAAAAAAGATGGCAAAGTCAGAATATGTGTGGACTATAGGGATTTGAACAAAGCCAGTCCGAAGGACGATTTCCCTCTTCCGCATATTGATACTTTGGTTGACAACACTGCTAAATTTGTTGTTTTCTCCTTCATGGATGGGTTTTCAGGATACAACCAGATCAAGATGGATCCTGACGATATGGAAAAGACTACATTCATCACACCATGGGGCACTTATTGTTACAAGGTTATGCCATTTGGTCTCAGAAATGCAGGAGCCACTTATCAGAGGGCAATGGTCACCCTTTTCCATGATATGATGCATAAAGAGATAGAAGTTTATGTGGATGATATGATTGCCAAATCACAGAGTGAGGAGGATCATTTGAATCATCTCTTGAAGTTATTTGAGCGTCTCAGAAAGTTCCAACTGCGTATGAATCCAGCTAAGTGTACCTTTGGTGTCCGATCAGGAAAGTTACTTGGTTTTATTGTTAGTCAGCAAGGAATTGAAGTAGATCCAGATAAGGTCAGAGCAATTCAAGAGATGCCAGCTCCAAAAACAGAAAAGCAAGTCAGGGGTTTCCTCGGAAGATTGAACTACATCTCCAGATTCATCTCCAACATGACTGCTACTTGTGAGCCTTTATTCAAGTTACTCCGGAAGAATCAAGCAATTGAGTGGAGTC
This sequence comes from Lathyrus aphaca, assembly GCA_963966055.1. Lineage (NCBI taxonomy): Eukaryota > Viridiplantae > Streptophyta > Magnoliopsida > Fabales > Fabaceae > Lathyrus > Lathyrus aphaca. Next base: position 569,740,320 of record OZ014520.1, on the reverse strand, counting down.
CTGATTGTCAACTAGCTTTTGAGAAGATTAAGGTTTATCTACAAGAACCTCCTATCTTGATCCCACCTACTCCCGGGAAGCCTCTTTTCATGTATCTCACTGTGCTCGAGGGATCTATGGGTTGCGTATTAGGCCAACAAGATGAAACTGGTCGTAAGGAGCACGCCATTTATTACTTAAGCAAGAAGTTCACAGACTGTGAAAGCAGATATTCGCTTTTAGAGAAAACTTGCTGTGCCTTGGCATGGGCGGCCAGACGTCTCAGGCAGTACATGATTTGTCACACTACTTTGCTGATCTCGAAAATGGATCCAATAAAGTACATCTTTGAGAAGCCTGCTTTGACTGGAAGACTCGCCCGTTGGCACATGTTGCTATCCGAATATGATATCCAGTATGTAACCCAGAAGTCTATCAAGGGCAGTGTTTTGTCTGAATACCTTGCTGATCATCCTGTCGAAGATTATGAACCTTTGAAATTCGATTTCCTGGACGAGGACATTATGTTGATAAAGGACTGCGAAGTTCCAGGTCCAGATGAGGGTCCTGAGCCAGGTTCTAGTTGGAAGATGATGTTTGATGGTTCCTCTAACTACATGGGGCATGGTGTAGGAGTTGTTTTGATGAATCCTGATTGTGGTTATACTCCTTTCACAGCCAGATTATGTTTCGAATGTACAAACAACATTGCTGAGTATGAAGCATGTGTTTTAGGTATCGAAGCTGCAATCGATACCAGAATCAAGATTCTTGATGTATATGGAGACTCAGCTTTGGTAATCTACCAAGTCAAAGGTGAATGGGAGACCCGTGACGAGAAGTTGATCCCATATCGTGCCCACATTGTGGAATTGATCAAATACTTTGATGAAGTCACTTTTCATCATGTTCCAAGGGCAGAAAATCAAATTGCAGATGCTTTGGCTATGTTGGCCTCTATGTTTCAAGTCAGATTTCTTAATGAAGCTCCACTCATTACAATCGAGCGAAGAACTGCACCAGCCTACTGTCTACTGGTCGAAGAGGAAACTGATGAGAAACCGTGGTTCTATGACATCAAGAACTATTTGCAGAATCAGGAGTACCCAGCTGACGCAACAAATCTGGATAAGAAGACTCTGAGAAGATTGGCGTCCAAGTTCTTCCTCAGCAACAATGTGCTCTACAAGAGAAATCATGATATGGTTCTGCTCAGATGTGTGGACAAACGCGAAGCAGACCTATTAATCAGGGAAATCCATGAAGGATCATTTGGAACATATGCCAATGGACATGCCATGTCCAGGAAGATTTTGAGAGCTGGATACTTCTGGTTGACCATGGAATCAGATTGTTTCAATTATGCCAGGAAGTGTCATAAATGCCAGATTTATGCCGACAAGGTGCACATACCTCCAACACTTTTGAATGTTTTGTCATCGCCTTGGCCTTTCTCAATGTGGGGCATTGACATGATAGGGGAAATTGAGCCTAAAGCTTCCAACGGTCACCGGTTTATCTTGGTCGCAATTGATTATTTCACCAAATGGGTAGAAGCAGCTTCCTACGCCAATGTGACAAAGCAAGTGGTTGCCCGTTTCATCAAGAACCAAATTATCTGTCGTTATGGAATCCCAAGCCGAATCATCATAGATAATGGGACCAATTTGAACAACAAAACAATGAAAGAGTTGTGTGAGACATTCAAGATTGAACATCATAACTCTTCTCCGTATCGTCCGAAGATGAATGGAGCTGTCGAAGCTGCAAACAAGAACATCAAAAAGATTCTGCAGAAGATGGTAAAAACTTACAAAGATTGGCACGAGATGTTACCATATGCTTTACACGGATACAGAACATCAGTTCGCACTTCAACAGGGGCAACCCCTTTTTCTTTGGTGTATGGGATGGATGTCGTTCTCCCTATTGAAGTAGAGATACCATCTTTGAGAATCTTGATGGAAACCAAACTGGAGGAAGCTGAGTGGGTCCAGAACAGGTATGACCAACTGAACCTCATTGATGAGAAGAGAATGACCGCCATGTGCCATGGCCAGTTGTACCAAAAGCGCATCAAGAGAGCATTTGACAAGAAAGTCCGTCTCCGAGAATTCAAAGAAGGAGATCTTGTACTCAAGAAAATCTTGCCAGTCCACAAAGACATGCGTGGAAAATGGAGTCCTAACTATGAAGGCCCATATGTTGTGAAGGTGGCATTCTCTGGAGGTTCCTTAATCCTTACAACTATGGATGGTGAACAGCTGAAGCACCCGGTGAATTCTGATGCAGTCAAAAAATATTATGCCTAAATAAAACCCGATAGGTCGAAAACCAGAAATGGCGACCTATGCAAAAAATGGGTATCCCGGTGGATCAAAACCTTTGAAGGAGATCCAGGCAAAAGTTAGGGATAAAAAAAATGAAAAAATAAGAGCTCGCTAAGTTGAAAACCCGAAAGGGAGGCTTAGGCAAAAAAGAGCGTCCCGGTGGATTGAAAACCCGAAAGGGCGGTCCAGGCAAAAGTTAGGGACAAAGGCATTTGACTGTATCAGATGGTGTTTACCATTACCGAAGAATCATACTGGAAGACCAATCCAATTGCTCTTGTCAGAAGCAAGGTGTCGGGCAGTCTTAGTTATTAGGGATTGTAGTGGTCGTTGGATTCAATGTAGACCTTTCCCCATTGCCATTTTCAAACTGTAATTTCCCATGGAGTTTTTGCCATTGGCAAGCTACCATTCTTGAATAAATACAAACTTTGCCTATGAATTTTGTTGTTCAGCTTCTTATTTTCTTTTGTTATGCAAAAGGCCATCACTTGATTACAATTTAACTCTGAAAATGACAAGTTTTTAAAAAAAAAAAAAGAAATGTTTTTTGAAAACACACTGAAAAACTTTTAAGTTTCTTTGACTTTGGGAAAATCGGAAAAACCTTCTGTTTCCCCAAGAAGTCCTGGTTTGCAACAACACTTTTATACTATTATTACAGAAATCCCCATAGAAGTTCAAAACTGATAACACTCTTGGATGGGTCCTTGGACCAAGCATGATTTCCAAGTTCGAAGACATCTCCCCAGTGTTTTTCATGTTGCTCATCTGAGTATTTGTGTTGAGAGCCTACTCCTATTTGAGTCTTGTCAAAACTCTTTGTCTCTTTAGAGTCAACATTTGCATATCATGATCATTCGCATCATGCTCAATCATGCGCATTTGACATTAGCATTTGTCTTTCCCCAGTTGTCGTCTGTCTATCTCAAGTCCAGATATCATTAGTGTTCAACTTGAGAATTCATTGTTGTTGGTACCCAAAGTGGTTTACCATTTGTTATTGTCCCCAGTAATTGCTGGTGTTCCCCGTGGAATTCTAATTGTGGTTTGGTTTTTGTCTTTATGACCACCATATCTCCTTGAAGTCCAATTGTCATTGGCATAAATCTTTTAAGCAGGTCATGAAGCAGGTTGCTTGAATTCAAGTCCATTTGATTTTGGCACATGCCTGAACCCTTCTCCTGATGGTTCCTGAAGGAATTTCCAGAGGTTGGGTGTTTTATCTTATTTGAAGACTCCAACATATTTTTGTTGTTACTTTTTTCGTGTTAGCCGGTCGCTTAGAGCCGTTGATTCATCTTTGGGTGATCTCCATTATATCCCCAATGTTAGCTGGTCGCATAGAGCCGCTACTAAATCACTGTGATTTCCTTCCTTATCCTCGGTGTCAGCAGTTACATTTGAACCTGCTAAATTACCATTTTGAATGCTTTGACTACTTTGTCTTCATCATTCTTAGTGTCAACCGGTTTTTCTGACCTGTTGCGCATTCACTTTGAATATTACGTTTATTGTTTCCCGTGACAGTTGTTCGCCTCGAGCCGCTGCACATCCACTCTGAATATTTTTGTCATTTCTATTCTTAGTGTCAGTTGGTCGCATCGAGCCGCTGCGCATTCACTTTGAATATTGTGTCGTTTCTATTTTCCAGTGACAGTTGGTCGCATAGAGCCACTGCACATTCTTTTTGGATGTTTAGTTTGTTATTCATAGTGTCAGTTGGTCGCATCGAGCCACTGCGCATTCACTTTGAATATTATGTTTATCATTTTCAGTGATAGTTGGTCGCATCGAGCCGCTGCACATTCACTTTGAATGTTTATTTTGTTGTATTCTTGGTGTCAGTTGGTCGCATTGAGCCGCTGCGCATTCACCTTGAATTTTGTGTCATTCCTATTTCCAGTGACAGTTGGTCGCATCGAGCCGCTGCACATTCCCTTTTGAATGTTTATTTTGTTGTATTCTTAGTGTCAGTTGGTCGCATCGAGCCGCTGCGCATTCACTTTGAATATTATGTTTATCATTTTCCAGTGCTAGCAGGTCGCATAGAGCCGCTGTGCTTTCCCTCTGAATGTTTATTTTGTTGTATTCTTAGTGTCAGTTGGTCGCATAGAGCCGCTGCGCATTCACTTTGAATTTTGTGTCATTTCTATTCATGATGTCAGTTGGTCGCATCGAGCCACTGCACATTCCTTTTGAATTATTTTGTTGTATTCCTAGTGTCAGTTGGTCGCATAGAGCCGCTGCGCATTCACTTTGAATATTGTGTCGTTTCTATTTTCCAGTGACAGTTGGTCGCATAGAGCCACTGCACATTCTTTTTGGATGTTTAGTTTGTTATTCATAGTGTCAGTTGGTCGCATCGAGCCACTGCGCATTCACTTTGAATATTATGTTTATCATTTTCAGTGACAGTTGGTCGCATCGAGCCGCTGCACATTCACTTTGAATGTTTATTTTGTTGTATTCTTGGTGTCAGTTGGTCGCATTGAGCCGCTGCGCATTCACCTTGAATTTTGTGTCATTCCTATTTCCAGTGACAGTTGGTCGCATCGAGCCGCTGCACATTCCCTTTTGAATGTTTATTTTGTTGTATTCTTAGTGTCAGTTGGTCGCATCGAGCCGCTGCGCATTCACTTTGAATATTATGTTTATCATTTTCCAGTGCTAGCAGGTCGCATAGAGCCGCTGTGCTTTCCCTTTGAATGTTTATTTTGTTGTATTCTTAGTGTCAGTTGGTCGCATAGAGCCGCTGCGCATTCACTTTGAATTTTGTGTCATTTCTATTCATGATGTCAGTTGGTCGCATCGAGCCACTGCACATTCCTTTTGAATTATTTTGTTGTATTCCTAGTGTCAGTTGGTCGCATAGAGCCGCTGCGCATTCACTATGAATTTTATGTTTATCGTTTCCAGTGACAGTTGGTCGCATAGAGCCGCTGCACATTCTTTTTGGATGCTTAGTTTGTTGTATTCTTAGTGTCAGTTGGTCGCATCGAGCCGCTGCGCATTCACTTTGAATATGTTGTTGTTTTTTTTATTTCTCAAAGTCATTTTGGTCGCATAGAGCCATTGATCTACCACTTCGATTTATTTCCTTGTCTTATTTCTATTCTTGGTGTCAGTTGGTCGCATCGAGCCGCTGCGCATTCACTTTGAATATGTTGCCTTTTACTTCTCAAAGTCATTTGGTCGCATAGAGCCATTGGTCAACCACTTCGATTTATTTCCTTTTCTTGTTTTATTCTTAGTGTCAGTTGGTCGCATCGAGCCACTGTGCAGTCACTTTGAATTGTATTTTGTTTTGTCTGTGTTCGTTGATCCAATGCTTTGGATTTCCTTTCGTTCCCGTCTTCTGTTATTCTTAGTGTCGACAGTTACACTTGAACCTGTTGATTTATCACTTTGAATATTTCCCGTTTTCGTTTGTCATCCCCAGTGTTTGTCATCCCCAGAGTTTGTCATCCCCAGTGAGTCTTGGCTCGTGGTCGTCATATATCTCATTCTAATCATTCATACCATAATCATCATTTCATTGCATAAGAGTTGCAGAGTTAGATAGATTTGTAGTCCAGCATAACATTGCATTTAGGGGCAAAATTTCCGGTTATTTCTGTATTTAAATACCTTTCACCATGATCTCATGAGTGCCTATCGTCATTCACGCCATCTGGTAAAGTTATTTAAATAGGGGCAACTGTCACACCCCAAATTTTACCCCCAACTGCTCGCATCATACAGTCATCGCATTTAGCAGAGAATTCCGAGATTTATTTTTCTGTTGCTTTCAGCTCATTTTCGAGCTATTTATTTATTTATCTTTATTTCTTTTCACTTCCAAGCTTCCATTTTAAATTTAATTTATATTTCTCACTTCTAACTTTTATTTCTTACCTTTTATTTTCTAGTCTATTTCTTTTTTCTCTTTTGTTAATCTCTTGTTTTAGAATTTTTTATTCTTATTTCAAATACTAGTTTTTTTTAGTTATTCACTATTCTTTCTCTTCATATACACCCATTTCAAATTTAAATTCTAACTCATTTTCGAGTTCTCCTTGTTAAAATTGATTTTTAGTCTTTATCTCAATTTCTACTTCTAATTTTTATTTTTATTTTTTATTTAAAAAAAAAGGTGTGTTTCTATTCTATTATAATTTTCTATTTTAATTTAAGTTCAAGTCCAATTTTATTTAAATTCATTTGTCCAATTTCATTTTTCAATTTCAAGTTTCAAAAACAAATTCTCAATTCAAACTCCTTTTCTAAACTTCAAGTCCTTTTCCAACTTTGTTTCAAATTTCCATTCAATTTTAATTCAATTTTGTTTATTTCAAAAAAAAAAAGCTCAAACTAAGGTGACAATTTCATTCTATTTCTTTTCCCTTTTCTCATTTCAAAGCATCATTTGCATTTGTAAATTCATGTACCTTTCATAGTAAAAACAAATTTCTAATTTTTGAATTCCATATCCAAATGTATTCCAAATTCATGCCAATATCAAATTTCTAATGTCACTTGGTTTCTAAGCCTAAAACATTTACAAGATAAGGAAAATCAAATTTAAATCTAAGTTGTTTTGATGAGTCATTTGCACCACTTCATGATTGAAGCCTTTTCTTCAACTCCAAGTTCTTCCACTTCATTAGCATCATCACCAAATCTCCATCTTCATGCCTTTTCCATTCATCCTACAACATTCAACAAAATTCAGCCCAAAACAGTTACAAAATTCAGCCCAAAAACAGTTACAAAATTCAGCAAAACATTCAACAAAAATCAGCACTAGCAAACAAAAAAACAGCCACAAAACAACAGAAAAATTCAGCAGCACTCAGCACACAAAACAACCTGCTACAGCCTCCCACTACTGCTGCAAAATTCAGAAATGTTCCTCCTAACCCAACCCTTCATCAACAAGCAATAAGGTACAGATTCAAACCAAGAAACCCTAATTTCTCCCTATAAGAACAACCACTGTTACATTAGAAAGAGCCACAACAAAATCCATCAAAAACAACACAAGACAGCTCTAAAACATACCACAGAACAGCCACTAAACTCACAAAGAACAGCATCAAACACACTAAAAGACCTAACCACTGTTACATCAAAATTCAGCCCCTCAACACACAAAAATCATACAAAATAGTCCCATATATCAGCCCTCAAAAACATCAAAAAAATAGCCATCAAAACACCAAAAACAACACAGAAAATTCAGCCCAGCTTAAAACCAAAAAGCCACAAAAAAGAAAGGGAGAAAAGAGAAAACACAGAGAAAATTCAGCAATATCACAAAGTATCAAAAACCAATACCCACACCAGCAGTAGCAAGGAATAGTAGAGGAATGAAGCTCACCATCGCGGATTCGTCACCCCGATAACTTTCGGGTCGGTAATATTTTTTTCCCTTCACCTCTTTCTAGCATTTGTTCATAGTTAGGTTTCTTTTTCAGCTTTATTTCAATTTCAAACCTGCATACAAAACAAACTTCATATTAAAAAACTTCAAAAAAAACTACAACCAAGAACCATCGCATAAAACCGATCTGAAACTACCTCTGTACAAACAAACCACCACTCAAACCGCCGCTCACCACTCAAACCACCGCTCACCACTATAATCGTACAAGCCAAAAAAAACGCCGCCCAAATTCGCAACCACCAATAACCAACCGCCGCCCTGTTTTTTATCCAAACTCAGAGACGAATACCCATCGGACCAAAATCAAATCCCACCGTGGGTTGAACCTCCACAGCCACCGGTCCCTTTTCCGTTAACCCGTGAAGCACATCAACTCATCGAAGCGAATCCGAGACAGAGACCGAGAGAGGACGTGAGTGAAAGGGTGAGCCACGAGCGTTTGAGCTGAGAAAAGTCGTCACCAAAGGAGTCCTGGGTTCCTTTGCATCGCGAAGCTGAGTGAGAGACTGTGAGAGAGCAGAGTGAGATCAAGAGAGATGAGCGATTGGGGGGACATTTCTTTTTTTCCTTTTTCTGAGTTTTGGGAGAGAGCAGCCATGGTTTAGGTTTCTCTTTGTTTTTTTCTTTTTCCATAAAAAAAACCAAACCGGGTCACGGGTTGGACCCGACCCGCTCCTCTTGTCTCTCTCCAGCGCCCCATTTGGGCCTTCCATCCTAGCACCTCCCTGTTTCTTTTTCAGCCCGTTAATCCCTTTTCTTTTTCATAAAAAATCTAAAAAATGTTTTATAAAGTCCACTAAACCTTTATATTTCAATTAATTAGGTTAATTTTTTTATTAAATATTTAGTAAGGTTATTATTTTCTCATTTAATGTGTATATGCAAATAAATAAAACACATTTTAATTTTATTCTCTTTTCTATTATTATTATAGCTAGTTAAATGTATATACAAAATAAATAAAAACTTTTTAATTCCAAAATTTTCTTTTCTATTTTATTTATAGTTAGATATTTATATATACATAAAAAAATATACAAAATATATATTTCGAATTCATTTTCTTCTCTTCTATCTTATTTTTTTTTAATACATACTTAATTAATCATTTATTTTTTCCAAAAATATTTGTTTAGTCCTTTCTTGTTAAAGATAGAGATTGTTTTAGCATAGTTTTAGATCCTATTAGTGTGAGAGGTTTTAGATTTAGGTCTATCTCTTAGTGTGAGTTTTAAAATTTAATCTCCCGATGTTTTGGTTATCTCCTTTGTTTATACTTATTTTATTTCGCATCCTGACCATATACTTGTTAAAATAAAAATCGAAATCGCACACTTTTGAGACTTTAATTTTTAAGATAAAATTCCTTGGTCCAACGCCAAGTGAGCTTTACCCACTTCACTCACACACGTAAGTCAGTCGTTTTACGATCGCCATCTGCACATTCCTTACACCTCACAGCTTTCCAACTTAAGTAAATTGACGCACCACGCTTGTCTTCCACCCCCGCATTCTCGATCCATATATCGAGTCATAGCCCGGTTACTAAGCCTTTTACTTTGCATTTTCCATTCACTTCATTCGATTTATTTTTGCAAGTAGAAACCTATGCCTTAGACTTAGGAGCTTGCACCCTCATTTATTCACTTTCGTTTTTGCTTTTCAATCCAAAAGGGAAAGAACTCCTGCAGTTGACTCAATGTCATAGGAAGTTTAGCCATCCCTAGCTACCATTTTGACCTTAGCAATTAGGTCCCTCATCCTTAGGTCCTTAGCCATTAGGTCCTTAGTGTTTTATTTTATAATTTTTTGTGACTTTGCTAAAGTCATGTGATTGTTTGCCATAACACTTACCTTCCCCCGCGAACCTTGAGCGTAACCAAGTGTTCGTTAATCCTTAGGAGAACTACGAGTGCTCTGATTCTATACCCGATACGTAGGCATCGATGCGATGTTGTGCGAGCACCATTAGAAATAAAACCTTAGGTTCCCATAATTTTAACAAGCAATAAACAACAAGATACAAATATTAACAAGAGGTTCCCGTAGGATACTGCGGATGCTTAGGATGCTAACACCTTCCCTAGGTATAATCAACCCCCGAACCTAGTTTCTCCTCATTTAGGGTTTTTACGATCTTTATCCCTTTTCCCTTTGGATTAAATTAAAGTCGGTGGTGAACATAAAAGTTTTGCGATTCAAGCTTAATCAATAGCTTGGTATCCGATTCTCACCGCGACAATGTGTGATAATCATGAAGAGCAAAAGGGAGCATTTTGTGCCAGTCCTTATAAGTCACAACTATCTTCTGTATGATTTTCTTGATATTCTTGTTGGAGGCATCCACTGTGCCATTCATCTTTGGTCGATAACAAGAGGAGTTATGGTGTTCAATATTGAATTAAATGCACAATTCCTTCCTCATCTTTTTGTTCAGGTTGGACCCATTATCAATAATGAGTTGACTTGGAACACCATAACGGCATATAAGATTGTTCTTGACAAATCGGACTACCACTTGTCTGGTGACGTTGACATACGATGCTGCTTCGACCCATTTTGTGATGTGTTTGATGATTACCAAGATGAATCGATTTCCATCTAAAGCCTTTGGTTCGATCATATCGATCATGTCAATTACCTAAATTGAGATTGGCCATGGAGAAGAGAGAGCCTTGAGATTTGTCGAAGGCATATGACTCTTATCGGCATATATATGACATTTGTGACATTTCTTCGTATATTTGTGGAAATTTGAATCCATTGTAAGCCAGTAGTATCCTACTCTTAATATCTTTCTTCCCATCATGTGTCAATTGGTATGAGTACCAAAGGAACCTTCATGAATCTCTTTCATGAGCATGCTTGCTTCGTCTTCGTCTACGCATCTGAGTAGAGTCACATAAAAGTTTCTCTTATATATCACATCTTGGTTTAGGAAGAAGTTGCCTGCCAGTCTTCTGAGAGTCTTCTTATCTTTTCTTGTTTCCCCATGTGGGTATTCCTTTTTTGGAGAAAATACTGGATGTCATGATATCAGGGTCTGCTGTCAATAGCAATTTCTATTGCAAAGATGTATGTTGGCCTATCCAGGCGCATAATGTTGATTCTTGGTATGTCATTCCAGTGATTTACCAAAATCATGGAAGAGAGAGTAGCAAGTGCGTCGGCCATGTGATTTTCTTCTCGCGGGATGTGATGAAACTCAATCCTATTGAAGGATGGTAGCCACCTTCTTGTGTAGTATTTGTAAGGGATCAGTCCCTGCTGGCGTGTATTCCATTCTCCTTTGATCTGATTGACGATCAAGGAGGAGTCTCCATACAAGATTAAATTCTTGATCCTTAGATCGATAGCTTCTTCGATACCCATGATGCAAGCTTCATACTCGACCTCTTTGATTGTGAATTTGAATGCCAATCTGGCTATGAAAGGAATATGAGTTACTTGAGGAGTGACAAAGACTTCCCCAATTCAATTTCCATAGGTGTTAACTGCTCCGTTGAATATTAATCCTCATAGAAATCCTGGATCTGGCCCTTCGGTTGGTAGCGGTTCATTGTAATCGTTCATTTTGAGGTATAATATCTCTTATTCTGGGAAGTCGTACCTTGCAGACTCTTAATCATCTAGTGGTTGATGAGCTAAATGATCGTCTAAAATACTTCCTTTGACGACTTTCTAAGCACAATACTCGATGTTGTATTCTGATAACAACATTTTCTAGCGGGAAATTCGTTCGGTCAAGGTAGTCTTTTCAAAGATGTATTTGTTCAGGTTCATTTCTGAGATCAAATAGGTAGTGTGATAAATCATGTACTGGCAAAGTCGTTTAGCTGCCCAGGCTAAAGCACAACAAGTTTTCTAAAGTATTGAGTACCGAGTTTCACAATTAGCGAACTTCTTTCTTAAATAGTAGATGGCATACTCTTTATTTTTCGTTTTGTCATATTGACCAAGTACACAACCCATGGAGTCTTCCAGAACTATCAAATAGATAACTAGAGGTCTTCCTTCGATGGGAGAAGACAAGATTGGTGGATTCAGAAGATATTCTTTGATGCTGTCGAAAGCTTTCTGGCAGTCTTTTGTCCAAATGTAGCTTTCACTCTTCTTGAGTAGCTTGAAAATCGGTGCGCAAGTCACAATCAAAGAATCATCTTACTTGTCCAAATACATAAGGGATATGAACCTCAAGATGTAATTCAGAAGTCCCAAGAATCCTCTTACTTGTTTTTCCATTTTCAGAGAAGGAATTTCTTGAATAGCCTTGACTTTGTCATGGTCAACCTCAATTCCTTTTTGGCTGATGATGTATCCTAACAGTTTTTATGAATGCACTCCAAGCATGAACTTGTTGGGATTCAAGCGGAGCTGGTATTTCCTTAGATGTTGGAATAACTTAGACATGTTTTCCACGTGTTCCTCTTCTCTTTTTGATTTGACAATCATGTCATCAACATATACTTTGATTTCTTTGTGCATCATGTCGTGGAAAAGAGTCATCAATGCTCGTTGATAGGTTGCCACATAGCTTTCGCTGTAGTATGATGTGAAACTCTAAAATATTCATCCTCTCCCAAAGAAGCAATAATCATATTTCGAGCTTTCCAATCATAACTATAATTATTTTCATCTTTTTCATCCCATTGTGCTTCTGGTTTAGGTATTTCAAGGTTATTCTCTCTAGTCATAGTTATTTGCATATGACCGTCTTGAATAACCTTCCATATTTTTCTCAATATAGTTGATATGAATACGCATACAATCCTTCCAGTGACTATAGTTTTCTCCGATGAAAACGGGTCCTCTATTATACGCCCTCGTTGGATCGTTATCCATTTTCTAAAAAATTATATGTGAAGCACAAGATGAATCGATGCTCGTGATACCACTTGTTAGACGATGACGCGGATATAGAAAGGGGGTGGGAGGCGTTGAATATATCCCTTTTTAAAATTAAGCTTTTCAAAAAATTAATTGAAAACTATCTTGCGGAAGTTCCCCGGAAAATCACGTCTAAATAAAATCAAGTCACCGGTGATCAGATATGCGTTCAAAAACCAAATGGAATATATGAGATGAATAGATGAATTAATACAATGCTAATCTATCACTTAAATTCAGCACAATTGAAAAACCCACTTTCACCAATGAAAATTGATGAGAAATAAGCATAAAGAGTAAGAAGTTGTGTGGTTTGAATTTGTATCAAACACTTAGTATGCACTCACACAAAGTGTAGTTTGACAATTAGTGTAATGCCAAAAATTTATCAAATTGTTATCAAAATATGATAGCAACAATTTCACAAGCACTTGGTAGGCACACACTACTCCAAAACAGAATTCTTCAAACAACTCAGCGTCAAATAGTGCAGAAAAATTAACAAATAATAAGAACGAAGAACACATGAGATTTGTTTAGGCAGTTCCCCTACCGTCCTTGCTAGGGGATACTATGCCCCCAATTCACAAACCGAATTGGGATCTTTTATTAATTTTACAATGTTAATACAAGAAGAAAATTGGAACAACAAACCAATCCAAAATTGCGATTATTGCTAGAACTCTTCTTGTCCCTTGATTCGAGGTGAACCAAACCTTCACGAACGTCGAACAAACCTCCGATTAATTGCTCCCCTCTTGGAAAAATTTATAATTCTTAAAACTTTGAGCATGACACTTTGCTTTGATGCTTGTGAATCCACAACATTCTTCGTAATCCTCCGGTTACCTGATATGAATGAACGATCATCTTAATCTTAAAACCTCCTCACTCGGCTGCATTTACGAACAAATGATGCGTGCAAAACCCTCACAAAGATCTTGGAGGATAAACCCTCTAGGTTTATTCAAGAAAAACCCACAAACCTCTCAACCCAAACTGAAATAACAATCTCATGTTTGAATGTTATCACCCTGATCTTGCACTTTGATAAAAAAAAAATTGTTGTGTGTAATTGTTGATGAATGCAAAGAAGGAGAAGATGAAGAGAGCACTTGTGTATCTATTTTACTTTTCTTGTTAATACCACAAAAATAATATGACATCTATTTAATTGGGTTAGTCAAAAAATAATAAAATTAAAATACACATAAGAAAGAAAGAGAACAAAAAAGGGCGCTCTAAATAGGTATGCGTCGACCTATTGGAGCATTTGCATCGACCTGGTTTACCTCCAAGAATGCGTCGACCTGAAAAAACATTTGAGTCGACCTGTTCATGAATTTGAGTCGACCTAAAATTCCCCCTTTGTCAGCCTGTTGGGACCCGAGAGTTTTAAGGAAGAAATCAACCAAAATGAGTCGACCTGGTGCATTCTATGAGTCGACTCAAAACTGTCTAACAGGATGAGTCGACCTGTTTAGAAGTTTGAGTCGACTCATGCAGTCAAAATACCATAAAAACCTTTTCTTTACGAAATTATCCTTTTTCCTTGTAATCCCAAAAGACATTTCAAATCATAGAGGTTTTGACATCATTCAAAATATCCTTTATGTCTCACAAACTCCTCCTTTTTGATGATGGCAAAAACTTGTTGAAATGTAAAGAGCATTTTAGGAAAGACCATGCTCCCCCTAAATACTTGCCGTCAAAATGATACGACTTACAACTTTATCATATTTCCCCCTTTGACAACATCAAAAAGCGAGAAACAAAATTAAATAAGACCCATATAGCGAGAAATATCATTATTAGGAGACACATTGCAATAAAAGTCAAGCATCAACAAACACACAATAAGCGATGAAAGACAAATAATCGGCAAATAAACAGGAGAGGATAGGCAAACCAAGGGAAATGATTAAACATTATCCAAAAATAAGATAAGATAAACAAGTCAATCCTACATACAAAAACATTAACTATTGTCATGTAGAAAATAAAAATAATGAAAATTAAAATGAGATGCTATGTAACATGCTCCTATGGTCTTGGACCCCTTTGTGAAGGATGACGACGATGATAAACAGCCGGTGGACAATCGCCTTCATGTTGAGAAATAAAGTGGATGAAGTTTGTGTTTAGGGTCTTAAACGAGTTTGCTAGAGCAGCATTGGAACCTTGAACTTCATTAATCTGAGCCAACAAAGTGGATGCGGAAGAATCAAAGTTGTCACTTTGAGTTTGCAGGTGAGCTTGCAAAGCGGTATACTGTTCATCTTGAACAGTCATATAAGAAGAAAAAGCCTTGTCTTGCTCATTGATTTTCCGTTCCAATTTAGCATAACACCCGGATTGAGCTTCATAATAGCTTTGTTGTTCTAATTACATATTCTGCAGCATATTCATGATCCCGACATGAGTGTCTTGCGGTGGTGGTGGAGGTGGTGGAGATGGAGGAACAAATGATGTTGCATTTTGAGTCCACCCAGTGTAATTCCATTCACCCCTTCCTTGGTTCTCATATTGGGAAAAATTGTCAGAAGGAGCACGATACCAATCTTCCTTATCTACTTGTACTTGATATGTGTTCATTGGATCAACATGTTGATCCACATTTTGATTTTGTTCACCTTCAGCCTCAATTTCATCCTCATGATCATTTCCATAACCATCCCGAACTATATACATATATCGCTTCTCTTTAGGATCCCACATATGACCCATCAAGCTAAGCGTCTTTTGTTGGAATAATTGTTTTCAGAAATAGGGACCAACGGAATACCTTGAACTACACTTTGTGCTTTGTTGATGATAGCCTGAATAATTGAAGGATAAGCAAGAGAAACACCCTTCTTATCCTTAAGTGCAAAAACGCAACTTGTAAAATAGTGTGGCCAATTTACCTTCACTTTATTCCTAAGGATGTACATAAGATGAACTTCAGGGATATCAATGCGAGAGAACCCACCTTTCTTAGGACGAAGGTTGTGTGAAACAATCCAATGAAGAATTCAATCGATAGGATTGACCTTTCCGGTGATGGTTGATGAAGGAAACAACTCGGTGTTGACAACCACTTCAATGAAAGGCTATTTTAGCATGCCATTCAATTCCTTACGAAATTCATAGTTATCAACATAATCAGAATCAGTCATCAGTATACTAGGAGCCGTAGGATAAACTTTGAACAAATATTTCCAAATTATGCATTTACCGCGAACATCTTGTCACCCATACGAAAATTAAACTCAAAACCCCTAAATTTTCCAACAAGACCAGCATAAAACATTTGAGTCATATCCTCATTATATTCAACTTGAAAGGATAACAAAGGATTAATTCCTTGAAAATTAATCAGTTCAACAATGTGAGAAATTTCCCTTTGAGATGCAGTCCTCTTTGAATAAACATATTGAGGAATAACTTTCCTACTTCTGAATTTTGTATCATAAATTTCAGTAAGATCAGAAGGAAGAAGTGATAAAGTAGTTACCGAAAGTACCGATTGAGAAGAAGAGCCCCTCAAAGTTCTTTTTCTAGTAGTTCTTGATGCCATTGATGAAGAATTTGGAGAGAATGTAGAGAAATTTAGGGTTTAGGGTTCTTAAGAGAAGAGAGAGTTTTTGTGATGAAGATGAATGAAAAATGCAATGAAAGAATTTTATGGCATAGAATATGATTAAATCTCATAAAAGAAATTAAGCCACACTTAATTAGCTTCTCAAAAGATGTGTGAGCCGACCTAGGGAAGATAAAGCGCAGTAAAACACGTATTCCAACACGCTTTGGTTAAAGCAAAAGGAATTGAGTCGACTCAAACAATTTGATGAGTCGATGCATGTTGAATTTTAAAGTGAGTCGATGCACCAAGTTGAATAGGTCGACACAAGGGGTCCCTGAGTCGACGCATTGGGTCGACCTGTTGGGACCCGAATGTTTCAGCAAATTTTTCACCACAAGTATCAAGAATTTCACTTAAAAAACAACATAATATCATACTCTAATGCATTCTAATGACTTATATCTTAATATTTCAACATATTAAACAACACAAGAGATAAATAACTATCAAACATGAACACACTCACAATTACTTCCTTATTATCAAAGATGACAAGCAAATTTCCATAGATAAAACATGTTAATTGGGTAATACAAAAGTGAATGACATTACCTCTTGCGTGTGAAATGAAATAAGGAAAGATCAAATAAATGTGCTTTAAGAAGACTTGTTGTTAGTGACATGATTGTAAACACCCCAAATTTTCCCTCACCCATTCATACCATGGCTTGTGATATCTTCATATGCATAAGTTCAATCATAGTATCTCATACCACATCTTTGATTCACTGCATTGATTCTAAGTCATCTGCATCTAGGGTTTGTGATCTGAGTCATCCAAGAGCTATTTAAGCCACTCCAAAGGTCATCAATCACTTCAAAGGGGTCCATGTATGTTCAAGCATCATATTGTATCCTCACAAAGTCAAGAAAGTCAAAGAATCACAAGAACTGGGAAAGGCATGGAAGCAGAGCCAGGTTTAACTGCACAGATGACCTAGAATTAGGGTTTTGGTTTCAGAGGCCATAAATCCAAATTTTTTGGTCATTATTGTTTCCATTATTCTCTATATGTTATAAGGATCATGCATATCAAGTTTCATGAAGAAATTCCATGGGGAAGGCATCTGACCAAGAGTTGACTTCTTGAACAAGTCAGTATAAAATTAGGGCATCTGAAGCCCCCAATGACCCAACCAAAGGGTGTTCTTCATCATTTTGAATGTGTATGATCTTTATTTGATCATAGAAGATGTTAGAAGTTCACAAAATTGGAGAATTTCAAGCCATTTGCAAAGTTGCCTTTTTGGGAAAATGACTTGTAATGGAAACTTGCCATTTTGGGAAACTTTTTCAAACCTTTCTTTTTGATTCAAAAATGCTTCAAATGAGAAAACTTTGGTCATGAAAGTTGTAGAATGGATCATTCCCTTTTCAAAAAGTACAAGAACTCATTCTAATTCTTTTTGGATCAAAAGTTATGGCTTGTCAAAGTTGAAGAAAATCACATAATTTCAAGTTTTGTACCAAAGAGGCAAAGTTGCAAAACCTCTTGCCAAGGCAAAATGAGACCTCAAAGTGACTTCTAATCTTTGCACAAACATAAACCAATGCCTAAAAGTCAGAATTCACCAAAGGTTTGTCCATTTTCATGACTTATGGATCAAGAAATCACAAAAGGGCCAAAATTGGACAAAGTTGCAAAACATCATACAAACCCTAATCCACTTGCTGCATTGCCTCTAATCCATTTCCATGGTTCTCCTTGATTCAAGCTGCAGCCAAGCCATGCCTTGTACCTTGACAGAAATGGTCCATACCTCTCTTACACAAAAAGTTGACTTTATGCATTTTGCTCCATACCAATCACACTGCTCCACAACAACTCTCTGACCTATCAAGGATTGATATGTGTACCAAAAGGAACCCAACACACAACACAACTCATCCTGATCTCTCCCACAAGCCAGCATTCTCAAAAACCTCCCCTTATGCATTTTGCTTCGAATCACACAACACAGCCTTCAAACATCAAAACAAACTTCACCAAATCACTCACCATGATCCTCTGATCATTTCCCAACCATTGTTTTGGCCTGAAACCTCCCACATCAAAAATATGATTTCCACACTCCCTTGACCTGAGCTTCTGCCAACTTTCTCTGGAGGCCATATAAACTCTAGCTAAGTGTCAAAAGCTTCTAGGGAGGATCATTGGAGCTTGTTTGAGCCAAAGAAGCAGCCAGAAAGTCCCTGTTTCGAAAGCTCCAGTTCAGGTGAGCTCAAGAACTTTTTTCCAGAACTTTAATTTCTTGTTATAGAATGAATCTATGAGTTGTATTGATCATCTAGATGTGTTTGGTTTTGAAAATGGTCAAGAAACAAGCATGTATTGACTGTCTGAAAGTTTGCCCGTGAAAATGTTTTTGCTTGTTTGCTTTGATTCACGAAAAATAAATGATGTTTGTTGTAGGGTTTATGTTTAGTGATGTTCATAGATTGATTATGGAGAGTTTGGTGAGGTTTTGATGCGTTTTGAGTGAGATTGAGAAATTGATTGGCCGGAGAAGATGACCGGAACACTGTTCCGGTCATCTGAAACATTGTTCCGGTCATCTGAAAGTGTTTAGGGTTCAGATTAGGGCTTAATGACGTAATTAGTGTAGTTTGAATCTCAGCCATCCAGATGCGCGCGCTGGTCAATTCCCTCCCTTTTTATTTGAATCTCAGCCACTGGATTGGATTACTTTCATAAATTCGTATTTTTAATTCATTTAAATTGTATTTAATTCCACATTTTATTTAAAATAGCAAAATACCTTTAAAAATTATGAAATTTTTTGTCAAGGGTTTCATTAATTTTAAAAACCCAAAAATATTTTTATTTTTATTTTTTGCACTGAAAATTATTTTTAAATCATTTAAATGTTTATTTTTAATTAATTAATGGAAATTAATTAATTAAAAATACATTTAGGTATTTAAAATTCACAAAAAAATTCACATAGCATTTAAAAACATTTAGAAACATTGTTTAACTCTCAAACCAAATTTCTTTTTTGTTCTTGATGCCTTTTGATCATTTTCATTGGATTTAATTTCATTTCAAGGCAATATTTTGTTCCAAACTTCAAAAATTTCTTCCTGCCAAACCATTGAGAGTTGAATGATGATTCTTTTTAAATTACATCTTGCATAGCATGTAGTTTATAGGATAAATTTGGTTTGATTTGATCTTGCATTTTCAATTTTTTTAGCATTTTTCTTGATGAGGTACCTTAAAACCCTAGCAATCTTAGGAAATTCATAACTTTCATTAGATTAGGAGTGGGATCCTCTCCTTTGGGCATTGAACTTGTATAGGTTTAGGGTTTCTTTGATTGCATTTTCAAATTTTTATCATGTCATTTGCTTCTGGTTTTGTATTTTTGCTTTGTATGGTGCATGTAACCCTAATTTGTGCCTTCCTTTGCATCCATTTTTCATTTGCTTGCATCCAATGACTTGCCATGACATTTTGTGCATCCACATGATCCATAATACATCTTAGGACATGTTAGAATCATGTTTGATCATTGAATCTTTCATTTTCCATGTTATGCATTCATATCATTTCATAAACTCTTCATGTACATTCATGGTTCAATGCATGCCCCATTTGCATCCTTATGTTTGTTTGATCACTCTCATGCCTTGCCTCATGTTTGTATCATCTCTTAGCATCATTAACATCATGTAAATGCTTCTGACTTTGGTTTGCATCATGACATCTCATCTCATTTGCATTGCATTTCATTTCTTTTGCTAACTTTTCAGGTGGTAAGTTATTTTGAGAAGTGAATTTGCCTTCACTTCTCACAATCTCTTCTTATATCTCTTGCATCTTTGCTGCATTTATCTTGTGTATTAGAGTGGGCTTGCTCATTCATGTTTATCTCTTACCTTCTTTCTTTAAGCAACTTGTCTTCTTAAATGAAGCAAGTTGTTTTGCTTCTCTTTGCTTCTTGCTCCTTTCATCTGCTTCCTTCTTGGTGGTTTCTCTGAAGATTCTTTCTCTCTTAAGCCTCATAAACCCTAGGATCTCCAAGTATGATAACAATTAGGGTTTGATTAGTCCCCCCATTTAGCTTTTACCTTTGTGTCATCTTTGAGTCTTCTCTTCTCATCCCATAATCCAGGACTAAACCCTAAAGGTTTTAAGGCTTTGTGATTAAGCTTATGCCTGCATCCTTCTATTAGGATGAAGTGTATAACTTTAATCCTAAGTGTTAAACCCTTAATGTGTTTAACTCCTTTAATCAATCCACCCAATAATCACTAAGACATCAAGCTTGTAACTTGGGTCTTGCATTAGGGTTCTAATTCTTCCTTAATTGGTTAAGAAGGACTAACCCTAGTGTTAATGGACAAGTCCCCCTCAAGTTGTCTTACAAACCATAAAATTCATTTCTTAATCTTACCATTAACTAAAATCCATCTAATAAAGGCTTTGTTTTGTCATGAGGTTAATCCCTAATCATGGATTAAGTTGAGGAGTCTTTCTCAGTTTAAATGTTCTCATCTATTATCCTTCTATTAGGATGGTGTAATGGGTCCATTAAATCCTTGATTATGGCTTAAACTCATTACTTAACACTAAGCAAAAACAACAAAAACATCTAAATAATCACAAGTAGGTTAATGATCTTAATCCTACATCAGGGTGATTAAGTGTGAGATGCTGACTTCACAATTAAGGTATTCTCATTACCCCTAATCAGAGGGAGGATGTGATGAGTTTACTAATCCCTTGGTTTAGGCTTAAGCTCATTTTCTTATGACAAAATTCCAAAAGCAATAAAAGACTGAAAACACAAAAACAAACAATAATCGTCTCCTCTGGGATTCTTTTCTCATCATCTTCACTCATAAACGAGAACTTGCTTCTTCCGTCTAATGCAAGACAGTTTGCACCTGAGCCAGACAGGTCATACACTTGAGCATAGGCAAGCAAGCAGTTCACAAGTCAATTTATCTTTCAGTCTCTTTGAGTCGAACTACGGTGTTCTGACTTCCTCATTGCACGAGAGGATACGTAGGCATAACTTAATAGTTATCGAACAAAAGTTTTTGTATATTCTCCCTCTTTCAGTATCATTCTTTAAGCCTCATGGTCTTGAGCATTTCACTCCTGTTCTTACACTGACACTTCTCTTATACACTTCACATTTCTTTTACACTGACACTTGCATTCTTTTCCAGCTTTGATACACAAATTGCACTGACACTACCCCTTTAAAACACAAATCTTTTAAGCGTGGATCCCGTCGAGTACGACGGACAATCTGGGTGCTAATACCTTCCCAGGTTGTAACCAACCCCCTTTCTCAGTTTCTCTGGTTCGCAACCGTCTTATCCATATCTCTCCCAAGTTTATGCAGCATTACCTTTCCTCCGGGATAAAAATGCCTAGCTGGCGACTCTTTTCTCTTGAGTTCACCCTTGTGTGTTCTCTCCTCCTTTTCTCCGACCGTTCGCGTCTGTACCCCTTCTGACAAGGTGTCATTTGGTGGGAGCGACAGCTTGGCGACTCTGCTGGGGACCCTTATACTGTAACCAGGGCTTCTGGTTCTTTTTGTGGGTTCCTCCTAGCGCTTGTTTGATTTGTGTTTACTGGGGTGTTATGTGCTAATTGTGTTTATATATTTGCTTTATTTACTGCTTTATGTACAGTTAATTATTGCTTTCTTTACAGCTTTATACATCATACTGTCATACTGTTATCTTGCTGGATCTGGTTTTTGTTTTGGTGGGTGGGGCTCTACTGAGAGTTTAAGGTCCTATACCTGGGACCTGAGTGACACCTAGGCTAGAGTGGTTCATGTTCTTTCCCATTCCATTTCGGTCTGGTGCGGGAATATGAAACACGGTTCAGATGTGGGTTTCTTCTTGAGAACTCTGTGCTACAGATTTCCTGTAGTGCTAGGGCTATCTGGGAAGCCTGCTAAGTCTGGATGACCTTTATTATGACCTTCAGAAACTGAGGTGAATTAGAGGAGGATCTTTTATGGTTATTGTAAACACTGTACCTCCGGGTTAGAAGTGTTTACACTTCTCATAACTGATCCAAGTCTGAGGATCCTTGTTTTAGAACACCACCTGTGAGGGGGTTGGGTTGTTTACAGGTTTGCAGGTACCTTTGGCCACATCATACCTTGATACTTGTTTTGTTTAAGAATGCTTCACTTTGGACAGTTCTTGTGATTTAACCCTGGACATGTGACTCTTTATTTGAGTCCCCCACCTTGGTTACTGGATTTCTAAGCCTCCATCCGGACTTCTTGAACATGCATGGACTCCATATCCAGACAGTAATCAAATCCAGCTTGATCACAAACCCCTGCATATCATTTGCATACTCATCATTTGCATCATTTAACATTTGTTTATTTGTTTTTCAGGGTATCCACATTACATCTGGCTTGATTTTGACCCCTTCATCTGCATAGACCCCTGTTCATCAGTTATCTGCTTCAGCTATCTTCATCAGTTGCCTGCTTCAGCTACTTTTATCACCAGCCTCCGCCTATCAGTGGCTCATCCCAAGTATCAGTCTTCATCATCAGCATTTTCTTTCAGCTCTTCATCAACAGTCATGGCACCCAAGAAGAGCAACATCTCATATCATTTCTTTGAGCCTGTGCTGACTGGCATCAGGCAGGTCCAGGCACTTATCACTCCATACCACATCCCATTATTTAGAGAGCATTATGGAGGCATCCTTGATATGGTTATGGACCTAGACCCTTCTCAGAGGAGTTTGATCCACACCTGCCTACAGTTTTATGACCCTCCTTTGAGATGCTTCACCTTCCAGAACTTTCAATTGGGACGTCTGCTGGAGGAGTTCTCATCTTTGATTGGAGTACCTGTCAGGGGTGGTGTCCCCTTCAACCCAGAGATGACTTCTCCCAGCAATGGAGAAGTGGCAAAGGCACTGTGCCTAGAGCCTATATTGATTGAGCAGAACATGACAACAAAGGCTGGGATCCCTGGTCTGCACTTAGACTTTCTGACTTCTCAGGCCATCCTGAAGGCCTCCTTGGGAGAATGGAGGGCAGTCTGTGCATTGTTAGCCCTCAGCATATATGGGGTTATACTATTTGCAGATGAGCCCAAGTTTATCAGCAAGAATGCCATTCATCTCTTCCTTTTGAGGAACCCAGTACCCACATTGCTGGGGGATTTCTATTATTCTGTTCACCAAAGAAATGAGAAGCAAAGAGGAAAGTTGGTAAGATGTTGTGCTCCTCTATTTCACACTTGGCTGCTTAAACACTTACCCAAGACTGATGCCTTCCTGAACCCTCACCAATAGAAGAATTGGGCTAAGAGACTTATTGCTTTGACTTCAGATGACATCAGATGGTGCACCCAGAGCACCAAAGGTAGGGACATAATAACTAGCTATGGGCAGTACCCCAATGTACCTCTAATAGGAGTGAAGGGTTGCATCAACTACAATCCTTTGCTGTTTAAAAGACAATTGGGCTATGCTTTGGTTCACCCTCCTAGAGTTCAAGACTTGGCTGAAACCCTGTATTGTGAGATAAAACCTAATCTAGCTGTTGTCAGACAAGCATCCTGGGCTTGGGACAACATCCAGACCAAAGGAATGGCCATTCTTGGAAGATGCAATAATGTGGCTTCAGCTCAGTACTATGAATGGTCCCATGCTAGAGCTCAGATTTCTGGGATGCCTTTCACCATTGAGGATGCACCTGGACCATCCACAGTACCACCTCCAGCCACTGTCAGCTTGGAAGAATTTGAGAAGCTGAAGGAAAGGAATGAGAATCTGTCTCAAGCTCTGAAGAAGACCCTCTGGGAGAGGAGTGATGGTCGTCTAGACATTGAGAGGTTGGAAAATCTTAAGGTGGAGCATCTAGCCAAGATTGAGAAAGCAGAGGACTACATCAAGAAATCAAGAGCTGGGGAGCAAATATTGAAGAATGCCTGTAAGGAGGCCAAGCATCAGAAGGCTAGGACTGATCTCTATCTGCAAGAAAGTCAATCTAGGTGGGTCAGGATCACTGAAGCTCGTACTCAAGAAGATAAGAGAACTCAAGCCAGGATTGAGCAGTTAGAGGCCAATGAAAAGAAACAACAGGAAGCTCTGCTAGCAGCCCATAAGGAGATTTCAGAATTGAAGCTTAGGGCTGGTCTGAAGAGGTCAAGGGACCAAGACAGGAACAAGAAGCTGACCACTGCTATTGCCACCAGAAACCTTCTTATCAGGAACATCACAGAGCATTCGGCTGGTCCTGTAACTGAAGCACTTTTGAAGGAGGTTAAGGAGGATGAGTTTGGCTTAGATGTTTGACTACTTTGCTTGTTGTTATTTCCATTTGATGTACTTTCCTTTTTATGTTGTATTTTGACCCTTCAGGGGCATATGTTGTAAAAACAAACTATGTATGATCCACCATTTGTAATGTATTTGTTAGTTTGTTTCAATGAGTTTCTTTTCTCAAGCAACATCAAAGCATATTCCTCAGGGTCTGGAAAGGTCAAAACCAAGAGCCAAGCTGGATACCTTGGAAAGCAAATAAGCATACTGCATTGCATGCTAACTCTTGTTTTGTTTTGTAGGTTTTTTGTCTTTATTTGTTTCTAACTCTGTGGTGATTCAGGAATTATTGCTCGCCGTCGGGTGTTCCCTCTCAACCGTCCGCACAAGTATCCTACTCGCAACAATCTTCCTGGTATCCAAATGGATCAAGTACAGCAAGATCTGACAGAGGTCAGAACTCAGATGGCTAATGAAAGGCTGGAGATGAGAAACCAAATGACCCAATTCATGGAAGTAATGAATGGCTTGGCCCAAAGTCAAGAAAGGTTGAGGGCATTAGTAGAAAGACAAACCCCGGAAGAACCCCATCTGGGAACTGGAGGAACAAGTAACAATGAAAGGGGTCAGCCTCATGTTAATCCACCAGTATATGGGCCTCATCTACATCCAGAAGTCAACATCCCGGGTAATGTGCAAGGAAATACTATTGGGGGAAGGATCTTACAGGAAGACCCCCAAGAAGAGCAGTTTACTGTGATGGGAGCTGGAGATGAAGTTTATGATAGGAGGTTTGATGAAATTGCTGAGAAGTTGAGATCTCTGGAGTCTCAAAATTCCTTAGGCTTCGATGTTATGGATATGGGGTTAGTGGACGGGGTAAGGATTCCCCACAAGTTTAAGCCCCCGTGCTTCGAGAAGTACAATGGCACTTCCTGTCCACGAACTCACCTACAGTCCTTTCTGGGGAGAATTAAGGCATACACCATGGATGAAAAACTGTGGATGTTTTACTTTGAAGACAGTTTGACTGGGGCTTCAAGGGAGTGGTACTCTCACTTGACCAGAGCCACTATCAGATGCTGGAAGGACCTAGCTGAAGCTTTCATCAGGCAGTACCAATACAATCTAGACATGGCGCCTAACAGGACCCTTCTGATGGGGATGTCTCAATCCTCCAGGGAAAGTTTCAGGGAATATGCCCAAAGGTGGAGACGGCTTGCTGCTGCTGTCCAACCACCCATGTCGGAAAGAGAAATGGCCGACATGTTCATGAATACTCTACAAGGAACATATATTGATAGGCTAGCTGCCTTTTCTTCCACCAGTTTCGCTGACGTAGTTATAGCTGGAGAAAGAATTGAAAGCCTATTAAAGATGGGCAAAATTTCTGATAATGGTGCAAGTTCGTCCAGTAACTCCAGGAAGCCTTTTGTGGGACCTAGAAGAACCGGTGAGACAAATGCCATTCATGCCAGCAGAGGCAGACCTCAGTATGTCCACAGATCAGTCGCAGCTGTCACTATTCCATCTCCGATCCCTCAGCAACCAGCATATCAACAACCACAACAACAACCACATTATCAACAGCAAGTTCAGTATCCGCCACAGAGAGCCTACAACAACAGCAACAACAATCAACAACAAAGACCTTTTCAGCAAAGACCATCACAGGAAAATAGGGTGATTGATCCAATCCCTATGCCTTATGCCGCTTTATTGCCACAACTCCTGAAGCTCAACCTGGTTGAGTTAAGGACATTGGCACCACCAGATCCCTCCAATCTTTCAAGAAATTATGATGTCAACGCCAGATGTGCTTTCCACTCCAATGCACCTGGCCATAATACTGAGAAATGCAGGGCTTTGCAAATGAAAGTACAAGATCTGGTGGATTCTAAAGCCCTCAACTTTGCACCCCCTCCAAATGTTAACAAGAATCCCATGCCCAATCATAGAGGGCCAAGAATTAATGCCATTGAGGAAGACAAGCCATCTTTCTTAATCACCAGTGTTGGACAGATTCGAACACCTCTGGTCGAAATTAAAGCTCAACTTCTAGAGTGCCAGATGTTCCCCGGGTGTGAGCTCGGTTGTGGTTTTTGCAACATTTCGGTCAACGGGTGTGATAATTTGAGAAGCGGCATAGATGGTCTTATCAAAAGTGGTATACTTCAGATCACGACAATGGCGCCTACAAATCCAACAATTCCTTTGACAACCATTCCTGATTCTTCTACAACAGCAGCAACAATCATCCCGACCAATTCATCAATATCATCAACAATGGCTTCATCCATCACTTCGACAAATCAAATGTCAACAACCATTTCTTCTACAACATCAGCATCCATTTATTCAGCAGAATCTTCTACAACGCCAACAGAAATTAATGAAGATATCTCAGCAGTCACCATCTACTATGATCCATCAAATGTTCCTCCAAACAACAACTTTCAACAACAAACAGTGGCACCTCCTGCCAGATCATCGGTCACCATTTACTACGATCCGCACACCATTTCAGTACCTTCCTCTGCAGCAGTCAGTCCAGTTACCATCACGGTGCCTGGACCAGTTCCATATGAAAGCAGTAATGTCATACCTTGGCATTATGGCTCTGACCTCTACTGCAACGGGGAGAAAATCACCTTGGACTCTTCAACTTATTCTCCGCAGATTGATAATGTTGGGGGAGGCGGAGGCTTCACCAGAAGCGGACGCCTTTTTGCCTCACAATTACAAAGACCTAATGCCTAAGCAGAAGCTGCTGCAAAAGCAAAGGGGAAGAGTGTGATACCTGAAGAACCAATCATCAAAGAAACTCAGAAGACATCTTTTGAACAGGATGTAAACGAGTTTATGAGAATTATAAAGAGAAGTGATTACAAGGTGGTGGATCAGCTTCACCAAACTCCCTCAAAGATCTCCATATTATCCCTGTTAATGTGTTCTGAAGCTCACAAGAATGCGTTACTGAAGGTCTTGCACGCAGCATACGTGCCAGAAGAGATCACTGTTAATCAACTAGAAACTGTGGTGGCAAATGTCAACACCAGTCATGGACTGGGCTTTACCAATGTTGACTTAACAACTGAGGGGCGTAACCACAACAAGGCTTTACACATCACTCTAGAATGCAAGGGTGTTGTTCTATCTCATGTGCTGGTGGACACTGGGTCTTCACTCAATGTTCTACCAAAGAAAGCCTTAGTGAAGCTGGAGTATGATGGCTTGGCATTGCGTCCGAGTAATTTGGTGGTAAGAGCGTTTGATGGCTCTAAAAGATCGGTGCTAGGGGAGATTGATCTGCCTGTGATGATTGGCCCACAGACTTTTAAAATTACCTTCTATGTGATGGACATTCAGCCGGCCTACAGCTGTTTGTTGGGTAGACCTTGGATCCATGCCGCTGGCGCTGTTACGTCTACCCTTCACCAGAAGCTGAAATTCGAGTGGGAAGGCCAGATCATCACCATCTGTGGGGAAGAAGACATCTTTGTTAGCCATTTGGCTACGTATAAGTACATAGAGATGGATGGAGAAATCCATGAAACCATGAGCCAGGGATTTGAGGCCCTGAACATTAATGAAGCGTCTGCTGTACTGGGAACCTCCATGACATCTTATCAGCAAGCCAGGAAGGTTGTTGAAGAGGGTACTGCCCAAGGCTGGGGCAAGCTGCTGCCCGTGGAGAAGAAGGAGGACAGATTTGGGTTGGGTTACAGACCAACTCAACAAGATCAATCAGAGGCTGCCAAGAAGCCCAGTTTTGTCAGCGGGGGAATGCTCACCCCGGATGCAGTGAACAACTTGGAAGACGAGGATGAAAGCGACCGCAACCTGGAGAGCTAGATACATCCAAGAATCCCGGGGAGCCAAGTCCTTAACTGGTCTTCCCAGGAAATTATAAGGGTTACTCCTGCAGAGTAATTATTATTTCCTGTATTTTTAAGCATGCATCAAGTCTTGCATCTTGCCCAAGATGACAAGACTCATTTTGTAATCGGGCCATCTTGTAATTTTGTGCAAACAGATCAATCAATGAATATCGGACATCTTTTGCAAATGAGTCTTTTCCTTTTTTGCTCACTGTTTTCCATTTTTCTTTTTGTACAAAAATAAAATGGAAATGTTTTCCAAAATGATAACTTCATTTCACTTTTTCTAAAAAACAAGATTAAAATCGATCACTAAAATGAACAATCTAAACCTTGCAGAGAGTGCCTTTCAGACTGCACCGACAACAGCACGGCTATGTCCTCGTATGACTTTGACAATCCAATCAATCAAGCCAATGAAGGGGTTGAGGAAGATTACGAGGTACCTGAAGAGCTAGCCAGGTTGTTAAGGCAAGAGGAGAAGGTTATCACTCCTCATCAGGAGGAGATTGAAACGGTTAATCTTGGTACGGAAGAAGACGTGAAAGAGGTTTAGATCGGAGCCTGCTTACAAGATTCGGTAAAGGAACAACTGATTGATATGCTTCGGGAGTATGTGGATGTCTTTGCTTGGTCTTATCAGGATATGCCAGGGTTGGACACCGATATTGTCATGCACAAGCTGCCCTTAAAAGAGGACTGCCCGCCAGTGAAAAAGAAATTGCGTCGTACTCGCCCAGATATGGCAATGAAGATTAAGGAAGAGGTACAAAAGCAGTGGGACGCAGGGTTCCTTGATGTAACTAGCTATCCACCATGGGTTGCTAATATTGTACCTGTGCCTAAGAAAGACGGCAAGGTGAGGATGTGTGTGGATTACCGGGATCTGAACAGAGCCAGCCCGAAAGATGACTTCCCTTTACCTCACATTGATGTATTGGTGGATAATACGGCCCAGTTCTCGGTATTTTCCTTCATGGACGGATTTTCAGGATACAATCAGATCAAAATGTCACCTGAAGACATGGAGAAGACCACTTTCATCACACCCTGGGGCACATTCTTCTATAAGGTGATGCCGTTCGGACTGAAGAACGTTGGTGCAACCTACCAACGGGCTATGGTAACATTATTCCATGACATGATCCATAAAGAGATTGAATGTTATGTGGATGACATGATTGCCAAGTCCCTCACAGAAGAAAACCACTTGCTGAATCTGCTGAAGTTATTCAAGCGTCTGAGGAAATACCAACTGAAGTTAAACCCCAACAAGTGCACGTTCGGGGTACGATCTGGTAAGCTGCTGGGATTTATTGTAAGTGAAAAAGGGATTGAAGTTGACCCTGACAAAGTCAAAGCCATTCAAGAAATGCCTGCACCGAAGACTGAAAAAGAAGTTCGAGGGTTTCTAGGGAGATTGAACTACATTTCACAGTTCATATCTCACCTTACTGCAACCTGTGAACCCTTGTTCAAGCTGTTAAGAAAAGAACAAACAGTCTGATGGAACGAAGACTGCCAAAGGGCCTTTGACAAAATCAAGGAATACTTACAAGAGCCTCCAATCCTTATGCCTCCAATCGAAGGAAGACCTCTAATCATGTACTTCACAGTATTAGAAGAGTCAATGGGGTGTGTACTGGGCCAGCATGACGAGTCTGGTCGAAAAGAGTATGCAATATACTACCTAAGCAAAAAGTTTACCGACTGTGAACAATGTTATTCACTGCTCGAGAAAACTTGTTGTGCTTTAGCGTGGGCTGCTCGCCGACTAAGGCAGTATATGTTGACCCACACTACCTTATTGATCTCAAAGATGGACCCAGTTAAATACATATTTGAGAAGCCAGCACTTACCGGACGGGTTGCAAGATGGCAAATGATCCTCACAGAATATGACATTTAGTACACGTCTCAGAAAGCCATCAAAGGCAGTGTATTGTCTGATTATCTTGCTGAGCAACCCATTGATGATTACCAACCTATGAGATTTGACTTCCCTGATGAAATCATGTTCATAAAAGCAAAAGACCATGAAGAGCCTATTCACACTGAAGGGCCTGACCCGGAAGAAGAATGGATTATGATGTTTGATGGGGCTGTTAATATGAATGGTCGTGGTGTTGGTGCAGTACTCATTACACCTAAGGGAGTTCACATGCCTTTCTCGGCAAAACTCACCTTTAACTGCACTAACAACGAAGCTGAATACGAAGCTTGTATTATGGGTCTTGAGGAAGCCATTGGCCTCAGGATCAAGACTTTGACTGTATTTGGAGATTCAGCTCTGGAGATTAATCAAACCAACGGCAAATGGTACACCCATCAAGATCATCTGATACCTTACAGGGATTATACGAGAAGGTTGTTGACTTTCTTCACAACGGTCAAGCTTGAGTACATCCCTCGAGACGAAAATCAATTTGCAGATGCTCTGGCTACCATTTCATCAATGATCAAAGTTCAAGCTACCAACTTTGTGCCTCGGATCTCAGTATCCAGACTCGACAGACCAGCGTATGTATTTGCAGCAGATGTTGCCAAAGATGATAAGCCTTGGTTCCATGACATTAAGTGCTTCTTGGAGGATCAAACATACCCACCCGGGGCATCTTCCAATGATAAGAAGACATTAAGAAGGCTAGCTGGTAGTTTCTTCCTGAACACTGACGGTTCCCTGTACAAGAGAAACTTTGATATGGTACTCCTCAGATGCGTTGATAGAACAGAAGCAGACTTGTTGATGCACGAGGTGCACGAAGGATCCTTTGGTACCCATGCTGGAGGGCATGCAATGGCTAAAAAGTTGCTAAGATCAGGCTACTACTGGATCACAATGGATGCCGATTGTTGTGCCTATGCCAGAAAATGCCATAAATGCCAGATCTATGCGGATAAGGTGCATGTGCCTCCAAATCCTCTGAATGTGATGTCTTCACCCTGGCCCTTCGCCATGTGGGGCATTGATATGATTGGCAAGATTGAGCCGACCGCTTCAAATGGCCACAAATTCATCCTGGTAGCCATCGACTATTTCACCAAATGGGTTGAAGCAGCTGATCACACTAAAATTCACCGTATTTCTGACTCCGATTTCGCATGCATTCTTAGCTTTTATTGTTGTTTTGCTTTGTTATTGCTTTGTTTTCTTATGTTTTCAGGTTTTTATAATAATCGGAGCTTGAATCGGGAAAAGGAGCGAAAAAGGAGTGAAAACGGACGAAAACCTAGAAATTCAGCGTTTTGCACTTACGGCACCCACCGTGGCGGGCGCCATGGGGTTAGCCATGACGTGGCCACGTCTCAAGACCACTCCTCAACCTCCAAGACCCACGATCCCCACTCCACAATCCCCTGTAGGGACCATGGCGGGCGCCATAGGCCTGTGGCGGGCGCCACAAGGCCAAAATCAGTAACCTCCACTTTTTAGTGGAGGGGCATCCCAGTCATTTCATGCTTTTAGTTTTCCTATAAATAGGACCTTAGATTTTCGTTTTTCTTCATCCAGAATTAGATTTCTCTAGGCATATATCAGTTATAAAGCAGTTGCCATTCCACATCGGGGTGCCTCTGCAATCGAGTGATCGAGTCTGTAATCTGTCTGTGCGATCGAGTTTTGGAGCACTCTGGAGGAAGTTAATCCTGCCGCCATTTTAATTCAAGTTCGTATTTTACTTTCATTTATTTTCTGCATTGCTTTACTTTTATTTATTTCCCGCACTCGCACTTTACTTTATTTATTTCCCGCACTCGCACTTTACTTTATTTATTTCCCGCACTCGCACTTTACTTTGTTTATTTCCCGCACTCGCACTTTACTTTATTTATTTCCCGCACTCGCTTTAAATTCATTTACTTTCCGCACTCGCACTAAATTACTTTTATGAAAAATTATAAAAAGAATCTTTACTTTATCATGTCTAACTAATTCCATAAAGGTTAGAATGTAAGGATCGTAATTAAACCAGTAATCCGTATAATTGTTCGTGGAAACACCTAAGGGCTATTTTATCTTTCAATTCAAGTAATTGTTTTTAACTATTTCAAAATCAGCCAAAAGCGCTTTGTCTAGTTTATTAGGAGTTTTTAGATTAAAAAGAAAAGAGATTTTAAAACGATTTTCGGACGCGTTATGAGATTTAGAGTCTGGTTCATATGAACCTCTTTTTGCTAAGAAGTCCAGGTTAAAATACTTTTCAACTTAGTCAAGATACTATATTTCTTAAAAATAGGTTTACTACTCTAACGCAGTACGCACCTTTTTATTCGTGACAATAGGAGGGGTTGATTAGAGAGTACAACTCGGTTCTGAATACGCGAAAGCGACAGTTCCTGTTAAATTAGTTCTTTTCAAAGGAGAAAACATTGCCCATAAGTAGTTCCATTAACAAGTACTGGATTATCATTGATTACGTGAATTACATTCGAGCCTGTCTTTTATTTATTATTTAAAATTATTATTTTATTTACCATTGCACCCTTACTAAAACCCTTATATTTAGTTGCCTTAGATACACACCATAACAACAGGTACGATAGATTGACATTTGGTCTCTGTGGATTCGACAATCTTTTATATTACTCTGACGCGTTCGTACACTTGCGAAAAACACGCATCAAGTTTTTGGCGCCGTTGCCGGGGACCAATATCGTCAAATTTCATTACCCTGTAGTTATACCGTTTAGACTAAGGTTGTTACCCACCGGTCAATGCGAAAGACTCGCAGTGCCGGAAGTTTAGTAGACCCTCTAGCTGAACCTGAACGTTACGCTCGCGCACGTTTGTTTTTCCATAGGAATAGGAGAGCTATGGCCGAAGATCAAAATCGAAGACCTCTTAAGGACTTCGCCCAACCATCAAACGAGGAACCTAGTTCCAGTATAGTAAACCCCGCTATCCCAGCCAATAATTTTGAACTTAAACCATCCCTGCTGCAATTAGTGCAACAGAGACAATTCGCAGGTCTCGCTACTGATAACCCGAACCAACATTTAAAAAACTTTCTTCAGTTAGCAGACACCTTTAAAACCAATGGAGCTTCTCCTGAGGCAATACGCTTAAGATTATTTCCCTTTTCCCTCAGAGATAAAGCTCTATCATGGTTAGATTCCCTTCCACCCAATTCAATAACAACTTGGGATGACCTTAGGAAAGTTTTCCTTGCTAGATATTTTCCCCCAAGTAAGACCGCTCTTCTTCGAAACCAAATAACTAGATTTACCCAACACCAAGGAGAGTCGTTGTTCGAAGCCTGGGAGAGATATAAAGAATTATTAAGAGCATGCCCACACCATGGCTTAGAGAATTGGCTAATCATCCAAACCTTCTATAATGGACTTCATTATAACACTAAGATGACCATCGACGCTGCCGCTGGTGGCGCACTGATGAACAAACCTTACCCTGAAGCTAGTGCCCTTATCGAGGATATGGCCCAAAACCATCAATCATGGGGAGTAGAACGAGCGACAGTGGAAAAGAAGGAAGCCCAAGGAGGAATACATGAGCTAAGCTCTATAGACATGATGCAGGCTAAAATGGACGCGTTGGCCCTTAGAGTCGAACATATGTGTACAACTCCGAATACTGTAGCCGCAGTTTCGCCGAATTGTGAGATATGTGGGACGCAAGGACACCAATCCGCCGAATGCAATCTGTTGAATGAAACCAACACTGAGCAAGTGAACTATACCCAAGGGAACCCATTTTCAAACACATATAACCCTGGATGGAGGAATCACCCAAACTTCTCCTACAAAAATAATAACCCTATTCAAAATACCGCACCTCCGAGACAACAAGGTTACCAAGCCCCAAGAACAAGTCAACCTATGCAACCTGTACCACCTAGTCCGAGCTTTGAGGAAAGTGTAAAAAGTTTTATCACTGCTCAAGTAAAACAAAACAAAGAGTTCATGAACCAAAACGTCCATGTTAACGAACTGATTACCCAGTTAGGAACCAAGGTTGATCAAATTATTACTCATAATAAGATGCTTGAAACCCAGATCTCTCAGGTAGCGTTAAACCAAGCCCCACAGACTACACCTGGAGGACAGTTCCCTGGACAACCTCAACAAAACCCGAAAGGGCAAGCAAATGCCATTACTCTACGAAGTGGAACCGCTTATAAAGAACCTTTAAACCCTAGATTAAGTGAGCCCGAAACTTCTGAGAGGAATGAGGAAAAGGAACCAGAGAAGCCTGAAACCCCGGAAAGTCAAGAAAAAGGAGAAGAACCTAAAAATAAAACCTATGTACCACCACCGCCATACAAACCACCAATACCTTACCCTCAAAGATTAAAGAAAACCCAAATCGATAATCAATATCAAAAATTCGTTAAGGTTATAGAAAAACTTCACGTAGAAATCCCCTTTACAGAAGCCATCACCCAAATACCTTCTTATGCTAAGTTTCTCAAAGACATACTTACAAATAAACGTAGACTTGAAGATCCGAAACCCGTGGAATGTAATTCTATTTCCGAAAATAGGTTAGCAAAGAAAGATAAAGATCCCGGAAATTTTTCCATTCCTTGTATTTTGGGGAATCATGTCATCGAAAAAGCTTTTCTAGACTTAGGAGCTAGTGTGAGCTTAATGCCTTTAGCAGTTTGTGAGAGATTAAACTTAGGAGAATTACAACCTACTAAGATGTCACTTCAATTAGCCGATAGATCCGTTAAATACCCTATAGGCATACTTGAAGACGTCCCTGTTAGGATAGGTCAGCTGTTTATACCTACTGATTTTGTTGTCATGGACATTAAAGAAGATGACGACATACCAATCCTCCTAGGTAGACCGTTCTTATCGACTGCTGGAGCCGTAATAGATGTTAAAAAAGGAAAAATAACTTTTGAGGTAGGTGACGAGAAGATAGAATTTATATTGTCAAAATTTCTTATGGCACCTGTGATAGGAGATGCTTGTTATGCCTTAGATATCATCGAAGAATGTATTAGGGAATTAGAACAAGAAGAAGAAACTGAATCTATAAAATTGCCATCAACCCTTATTTTGGAAGATGACAATTATAAAACACCCTACATTGATGATAACCTTCACGAATGTTTATCTCTTACCCCAGATCCTATGCCTTGCCCTATAAAACCGACCGTAAAACTTAAGGAACTGCCTAAAAACCTGAGATATGAATTTCTCGATGAAGATATGAACCGTCCAGTTATAGTCAGTGCTACCTTAAACCAAGAAGAAACCGATCAATTATTAGAAGTTTTACGTAGGTACCCCTCAGCCTTAGGATATAAGATCTCTGATCTAAAAGGAATAAGCCCATCCGTATGCATGCATCGGATTTTGCTTGAAGAAGATTCAAAACCTTCCAGAGAACACCAACGAAGAATAAATCCTATAATGAGTACTGTAGTTAAGACTGAAGTTCTTAAGTTATTAGAGGCAGGTATAATATATCAGATCTCGGACAGTAAATGGGTGAGTCCTGTGCATGTAGTACCTAAAAAGGGAGGCATCACAGTCGTGCAAAACGAGAAGGGCGAACCTGTAGCAAAAAGAACCGATGGAGGTTGGCGTATGTGCATAGATTATAGAAAATTAAATAAAGCAACTAGGAAGGACCATTTCCCGTTACCATTCATAGACCAAATGTTGGAGCGCCTAGCCAGACACTCTTACTTTTGTTACTTAGATGGATATTCAGGATTCTTCCAAATACCTATTCACCCCGAAGATCAAGAAAAAACTACCTTTACATGCCCAGTTGGAACTTTTGCCTATAGAAGAATGCCTTTTGGACTTTGTAATGCTCCTGCCACTTTCCAACGCTGCATGATGTCTATCTTTGCTGACTATTTAGATGGAATTATGGAAGTATTTATGGACGATTTCTCAGTTTGTGGATCAGATTTCAAAAATTGTCTTGTCAACCTTGAGAAAATCCTGGAGAGATGTGTGGAGGTAAACCTTGTGCTAAATTGGGAAAAATGTCATTTCATGGTCACCGAAGGGATTGTTTTAGGACATATAGTTTCCGAAAAAGGTATAGAGGTAGATAAAGCAAAAATAGAAGTCATAGAGAATCTAAAACCGCCGAAGACTATCAGGGAGATAAGAAGTTTTCTTGGACATGCCGGATTTTACCGACGTTTTATCAAGGATTTCTCCAAAATAACAAAGCCATTAACTGGTCTTTTAATGAAAGATGCTGAATTTATCTTCGATGAAAAATGTACTGAAGCATTTAATCTTCTGAAGCAAGCTCTGATTTCAGCACCTATAATGAAACCCCCTGATTGGTCAGAACCGTTTGAGATAATGTGTGACGCCAGTGATTATGTTGTTGGAGCCGTTCTAGGTCAAAGAAAAGACAAAAAGTTACACGTAATTTATTATGCCAGTAGAACCCTAGACGCTGCACAGCTCAACTACGCAACAACCGAAAAAGAGCTCCTAGCTGTAGTTTTTGCAATAGACAAATTTAGATCTTATCTAGTAGGAGCCAAGATTATAGTTTATACCGACCATGCTGCCATTCGTTACTTACTAAGCAAAAAGGATGCCAAGCCTAGGTTACTTCGATGGATTCTATTATTACAAGAGTTTGATTTGGATATCCGTGATAAGAAAGGCACTGATAATGTGGTAGCTGATCACCTATCTAGGCTAGAATACCTGAAACCTGACTCCGTACCCATAAATGACGATTTTGCCTATGATAGACTGATAGCCCAACTAGAAACCATTGAAGATGATAACCCAGACCCTCATGAACATCCTAACCAATCCTTAGCTATAAGTAATGTACCTTGGTATGCAGACTTTGTTAATTATCTAGCCGCTGACATCATACCCCCTGATCTAAACTACCACCGGAAGAAGAAGTTCTACAGTGATGTGAGAAACTTCTATTGGGACGAACCATTTCTTTTCAAGAGAGGTAAAGATGGTATTTTCTGCCGTTGTGTTCCAGAAGAAGAGGTAAATAATATAATTGAGCATTGTCACTCTGCACCCTATGGTGGACATGCAAGCACATCTAAGACCTACGCCAAGATTCTTCAAGCTGGCCTATTCTGGCCTACTATGTGGCGTGATGTCCATGCTTTCATTGTCAAGTGTGACAGATGCCAACGCACAGGAAATATTTCAAGACGTAATGAAATGCCGTTAAGAAATATCCAAGAAGTAGAACTCTTCGACGTATGGGGTATAGACTTTATGGGACCGTTCCCACCATCTTTTGGAAATCAGTACATCTTAGTAGCTGTTGACTACGTGTCTAAATGGATTGAAGCTATCGCCGCACCCACAAACGACACCAGAGTAGTCATCAAATTATTCAAAAATTATATATTCCCCAGGTTTGGAACCCCCCATTTAGTCATAAGTGATGGAGGATCACACTTCATATCGAGAATATTTGATAAACTTTTAAGCAAGTATGGAGTTAAGCATAGAGTAGCAACACCATACCACCCACAGACCAATGGACAAGTGGAAGTATCTAATAGGGAGATAAAACAAATTCTTGAGAAGACTGTCTCTATATCTAGAAAGGATTGGTCGCAGAAACTTCAAGAAGCATTATGGGCCTATAGAACCGCTTTCAAAACTCCTATAGGAACAACCCCTTATCAACTGGTCTATGGAAAATCATGTCACTTACCATTTGAATTGGAGCATAAGGCCTATTGGGCCATCAAAACTTTGAATTTGGATTACTTGACAGCTGGTGAGAAACGTATCCTTGACATCCACAAATTAGAAGAGCTCAGACAATCTGCCTACGAAAATGCCATCATATACAAAGAAAGAACAAAAGCTTGGCATGACAAAAGAATCATAAGAAGAGACTTCAAAATAGGCGATCCTGTTCTCCTGTTCGATTCTAGGTTACGACTATTTCCAGGAAAACTCCGTTCGAGATGGACTGGCCCTTTCGAAGTATCTAAGATCCTAAGATCCGGTGCTATTGAAATCAAGAACCAGACATGTAAACCGTTCATCGTCAATGGACAAAGGTTGAAGCCCTACGAAGGAGGTGACATTCCAACAACATACACTTGCCATACTCTGAGTGATCCACCATATCCTTCCAATGATGTTTAAATATCGGTCGTCGAGCTAATGACGTTAAACAAACGCTGCATGGGAGGCAACCCATGGTTTTCTTATTTATGTACTTTTTATTTATTTTTACTTTATTTTAATTTGTTTATTTTATTATTATGTCAGGACTAACGATAGAATGTTTTATGTGCTTTCAGGACTTGTTTTCTAACCTTGTACAGAATGCAGAACCCTGATGACATGCACGTGGCCTTTAGAGATGATGCACAGAGAGAGCGTTACCATGTCCACATGAGACGCCCTATGGCTCCTACCAGGTACCCTGACCATGACTGCATGGATGCCTTGGGGATAGAGCCAAGCGTCAGATTTTTATGCCATCAACTCCACTGGGGCCAGTTTGACTACAGGAACAACACTTATAGGAACTTGACTCTTGAGTTCCTCAGCTCGTTTCATCATGACCCTTGGGCTGGACCCGATGGACTCGCTGTTTTCAGGTTGTTCGGGATTGACTACTCATTCTCTCACAAAGAGTTTGGTGACTTGCTAGGTTTCCAGACTACTCCTGATGCTATTCCAGAGACTCCGATGGGGTATTTTATGAGCAGAGAAGTGGAAAAATTTTGGACTAAAATATCAGGCGGAGGGAGCCAAGATCCTTCTACCCAGTTTTCTCAGGTAATCCACAACCCTGCATTGAGGTACTTCCAGATGATTCTAGCACATTCTTTCCTAGGTTTGCCAGATACAGAGACCCTGCTAAGTGAAGAGGAGATTTTCCTACTGTTTTGTGCGACTCAGTCTCGCCCTGTTGCTTGTGGCAACTTTCTGTTGAAGGGCCTTGCTAGTGTTGCCAGATCATCAGTAGGCATCATCCATGTCGGTGGGATTGTTACACAGATAGCTACTGCATTGGGTTTGTCTCGCAAGTTATTGCACCTCAGGACCTTCTGCTGCTACACCACCCTGGATATTGATTTTTGTCTTGATAGAGGACTGATGAGGAGGGCTTCTTTTGAGCCCAACATGTTTAAATTACTGATCGACGGTGAAGCGATACACTACTTTACATTACCAGATCCGCTGATGACCAGTGTCCATGATCCTGCTAATTGGAGTTATGCTCTAGAGGGTTATGGAGAGACTGTCGAAGAGCCGAAATCGCCTCCCGCCGCTGAGTACACTCCTACACCTCTTACTCCCCGAATCACTGTTATGTCTAACAATATGTCTCTGCAGCCACCTGACCTACAAACACAGATTTATGAGCTCCGTAAGGAGACTGCCCTGCTCAAGCAGGAAGTGGCAGACTTAGAGTTACAGATGCAGGTTTCTGATCTCACTCATGCCTCAGAGGCCGATGCTCTACATCAGGCGATTGAAGAGCTTCGGAGGGAGATAGCTGAGATTCGTGGATCAAGCCAGGAAAAGAAACCTACCGCATGACTCATTCTACACTGACAGCACTACCCTAGTATTTCCTTTTTACGCTTTATTTTTCGCATTTCCAGACATATACTACTTTATTGCAGCTTTTATATTTTCATGCACTTTGAATTCCTTATATATATACATATTATGCACTAATGTTAACTTTTTCTTTTTCTTTTGTTTCTTTAATTATTTTATATTTTGTCGTGCAAAAAAAAAATATATATATATATATAAGACAAAAATATTTTCATTTTTGTCTTTACAAAAAAAATATGCAAGCCAATGCCTTGAAAAGAAGAAGAAAACGCTATTCAGACCCCCCGGAAGACCAAGGTGCAAGGAAGGCCCAAAAGGAGGATCCAAAACCACAAGGCCCAGGAATTGGCCTTGTGGCGGGCGCCATAGGCCCTGTGGCGGGCGCCACGCCGTATCAACAACATATACGGGGCTGAATCCCCATTTCCACCATTTTCATCCCTTTCTTCACCAAAAACCCATTTTTCCAACCTTCCAAATCCTCCTTGAACCCCATTAAAGCTCACCCATTTCCAAAATACCCTCCATCCATAAAACATATCCAACATCCATTTCCATTTTCATCCATCAAAAACCAAAAAAATCAAAACTTTATCATTCACCTCATAAACCACTTTTCTACCATTTTCACTACCTAAGGAGCTATCAACAATGGAGTTCAACGGATTTCTTCTTCGTGATGGAAGACCGGGCGAAAGGCAACGGAAAATTATTCAGAGGCTTCAAAGTCGAGAAATTCTCTCGACTAGGTACGTCGACGATAACTGTCTGTATGCTTTGGGTATTTATCATAGTGTTTTTAATTTATTAGAATTTCTAGGCTTGCATAATATTTTCATTAATCAGGAACCTACCTATGAGAGGCTGACAACTGAGTTTTTGAGTTCTTTGATATACACTGTCAGTCCTAACACTGCTAGCACCGTCGGTACTGTTATTTTTAGACTGTTTGGAATTGAATATGAATTCAGTACCAATGAGCTAGCAGGTTAGTTAGGAATCCCTCATAGGGAAGGTGCAATTTGTGAGGCACCTTTGGATGCTGAATGGTCGGCCGAGGTATTTACCTTCTGGCAAAGGCTTTCAAGTTCTTCAATTAATTCTTTTGAAGGGATACTTGCGTCGACCATTCACAACCCGGCCATAAGAGTTTTTAGACTTCTTTTGGCATGTACTATTTTTGGCCGGGAAAGTCCAAACAAGGTAAATGCTCGTGAACTCCTATTTTTGCAAGGATGCCTCACTAGATCCCCCATCAATCCGGTCCCGTTTATGCTTGCCCACATGACTTTATTTACTAATAAAACAGGACCGATTGTATTTGGAGGGCTTGTTACGTCTATTGCTCGGGCCCTTGGCCTGAACGATGAGATAGCTACACTTGAACCACTACCTCCTCGCACAATTAATTTAAAATTTCTGAAAGACATGAAATTGTGCCGAACGAGGAGAGAAGGTGGTTATGAGTTGATGGTTCATGGGGTAGCTATCCCATCTGTTGCTTTACCATGCAGTAGACGTACTGATGTACGTGATGAAAGGAACTGGACCTATGATCTTAATGCTCCACGTGTTTTGGGTCCACTTCCTCCTAATATTCCCGATGGGGAGGCACATGACACTGATGAAGAGTATGATCGGAGAGAGCAGTCTCCCATCCCTCACATGTCCCCCCATCGTCCTTCACAGTCACACACCGCACCATCTTCCTCTAACCCTGTTGCAGGTGCTGCTCCTGGATTCTTTGTCACCGAGGAGATGTGGCGTGATATGACAGCTAGAGAAGAAAGGCGTGATGGCCTTCTCTCTACTATTTCACAACAGCTGACGGACAACATGAGCTTCATGCAACAATCGCGATTGGTTTCGGATCGTGCTTATAGCAACGTTTGCCGTACCTTGAACGATATCTCATTAGAGCAGAACCGCCAGAGAGAGTTCAACAGCCGACACTACCAGCTTGTAGAGGCTA
Organism: Lathyrus aphaca; assembly: GCA_963966055.1. Lineage (NCBI taxonomy): Eukaryota > Viridiplantae > Streptophyta > Magnoliopsida > Fabales > Fabaceae > Lathyrus > Lathyrus aphaca. Next base: position 569,698,420 of record OZ014520.1, on the reverse strand, counting down.
CTCAGGGTTCCATCTTGGGTAACCTTCGAGAGGTCCGGAGTGCTCAGGCTGCTTTATCAGCACGACTCGACCGAAGGCACCAGTGCTCCTCCTCAGTAGTCTTTTTCAGGTTACCCCCCTTATCTTATTTCGAAACATTGGGGACAATGTTCGATTTAAGTGTGGGAGGGGATTTTATTGCTTTCTGTCATTTCCCTTTTTAGTTAATTTCCTTTCAGTTATTTCCCTTTCAGTAATTTATTTTTCTTAGATAATGCATGAGTCTGACGAGTCACCAGTATAGTGTATTTTTAGTTCATCTTCATTTTTTCCCATTTCCTTAGCCTTACCAGAAAAATTTTAAAAAGAAAACAATGTTGTTTCACATGTTTTTTGGGCTTTGAGACAGGTTTAGATTAGGATGTGGTGACTTAGGTCAACTTTTTGAAACATCAGAACCATTTTAGCACCATAGACCTCTTGAATATAGGAATCACTCCTAACCCCCACCACCATGGCCTTTATTATCATTTAAAAATTGTCCTAAGTAGTTTATCCTAGCAGTCAGCTCCGGCCTAAGCATGCTCTACATAGGGGGCCGATGAATATAAGTGAATGATCCAGTGCTAATAAAAAAAAGAAAGAAAAAAAAAAGAAAAAAAAAAGAAAAAAAAAGGGCAAACTCTGGTATAGGTGACCCTCACAAAGTCATTTAAACCGAAAAAAAAGAAGAAAAAAATTTTGCCACAAAAAGAAAAAAATTGCAAGTCACCTATTGTTAGTTGGTTCAGAGGTATCTGGCACTGAACTTGGTAGGGCGGATTACGATCCGATCCCCCGCAGCTGCATTTAGGTGAAATAAAACAGGCTTACACATGCTTATGTGCCAGAAACCTTATGTTATGGATCAGAATCACTAACCGGTCACTCTACTATGAAGCATGTACGGATAACGGGCTTAATGTGATTGCGCCTGAATGAAAAGGACACAAAAAGATGAGAAGATAGGCCTAGGTATCGTGGGATGATATGGAGTGGTTAATATAGGATTGAAGTTTGTGTTTGTGTTACTATGGTACCCTTGGTTCACTTAGTTAGTATCTGTCACTGCATCCTGACTTGAACTTAGAATCCCTTTAGCCCAAAGATAAGTGTTGACACCATATTTTCTTAAGCTTTAATGTTTGTTTGAGGACAAGCAAAGGTTTAAGTGTGGGAGAATTTGATCACACTAAAATTCACCGTATTTCTGACTCCGATTTCGCATGCATTCTTAGCTTTTATTGTTGTTTTGCTTTGTTATTGCTTTGTTTTCTTATGTTTTCAGGTTTTTATAATAATCGGAGCTTGAATCGGGAAAAGGAGCGAAAAAGGAGTGAAAACGGACGAAAACCTAGAAATTCAGCGTTTTGCACTTACGGCACCCACCGTGGCGGGCGCCATGGGGTTAGCCATGACGTGGCCACGTCTCAAGACCACTCCTCAACCTCCAAGACCCACGATCCCCACTCCACAATCCCCTGTAGGGACCATGGCGGGCGCAATAGGCCTGTGGCGGGCGCCACAAGGCCAAAATCAGTAACCTCCACTTTTTAGTGGAGGGACATCCCAGTCATTTCATGCTTTTAGTTTTCCTATAAATAGGACCTTAGATTTTCGTTTTTCTTCATCCAGAATTAGATTTCTCTAGGCATATATCAGTTATAAAGCAGTTGCCATTCCACATCGGGGTGCCTCTGCAATCGAGTGATCGAGTCTGTAATCTGTCTGTGCGATCGAGTTTTGGAGCACTCTGGAGGAAGTTAATCCTGCCGCCATTTTAATTCAAGTTCGTATTTTACTTTCATTTATTTTCTGCATTGCTTTACTTTTATTTATTTCCCGCACTCGCACTTTACTTTATTTATTTCCCGCACTCGCACTTTACTTTATTTATTTCCCGCACTCGCACTTTACTTTGTTTATTTCCCGCACTCGCACTTTACTTTATTTATTTCCCGCACTCGCTTTAAATTCATTTACTTTCCGCACTCGCACTAAATTACTTTTATGAAAAATTATAAAAAGAATCTTTACTTTATCATGTCTAACTAATTCCATAAAGGTTAGAATGTAAGGATCGTAATTAAACCAGTAATCCGTATAATTGTTCGTGGAAACACCTAAGGGCTATTTTATCTTTCAATTCAAGTAATTGTTTTTAACTATTTCAAAATCAGCCAAAAGCGCTTTGTCTAGTTTATTAGGAGTTTTTAGATTAAAAAGAAAAGAGATTTTAAAACGATTTTCGGACGCGTTATGAGATTTAGAGTCTGGTTCATATGAACCTCTTTTTGCTAAGAAGTCCAGGTTAAAATACTTTTCAACTTAGTCAAGATACTATATTTCTTATAAATAGGTTTACTACTCTAACGCAGTACGCACCTTTTTATTCGTGACAATAGGAGGGGTTGATTAGAGAGTACAACTCGGTTCTGAATACGCGAAAGCGACAGTTCCTGTTAAATTAGTTCTTTTCAAAGGAGAAAACATTGCCCATAAGTAGTTCCATTAACAAGTACTGGATTATCATTGATTACGTGAATTACATTCGAGCCTGTCTTTTATTTATTATTTAAAATTATTATTTTATTTACCATTGCACCCTTACTAAAACCCTTATATTTAGTTGCCTTAGATACACACCATAACAACAGGTACGATAGATTGACATTTGGTCTCTGTGGATTCGACAATCTTTTATATTACTCTGACGCGTTCGTACACTTGCGAAAAACACGCATCAGCAGCTTCTTATGCAAATGTTACAAGGCAGGTGGTAGCCCGATTTCTAAAGAGGGACATCATTTGTAGGTATGGAGTGCCCGAGCGAATCATTACTGATAATGGTTCCAATTTAAACAACAAAATGATGGCAGAACTGTGCCGGGACTTCAAGATCCAACACCACAATTCTTCTCCTTACAGGCCAAAGATGAATGGCGTTGTTGAGGCAGCTAACAAGAATATCAAGAAGATTGTGAAAAAGATGGTAGTTACCTACAAATACTGGCATGAAATGCTACCATTTGCCTTGCATGGGTACCGTACGTCAATCAGAACATCCACTGGGGCAACACCGTATCAGCTTGTTTACGGTATGGAGGCAGTCCTACCTGTTGAAGTCGAATTACCCTCATTGCGGGTATTAATGGATGTTAAGTTGAACGAAGCAGAATGGGTCCGGTCCCGATACGAACAACTGAGTCTGATTGAAGAGAAGAGATTAGCTGCAATCTGTCATGGGCAGTTGTATCAGAAAAGAATGAAGAAAGCCTTCGATCAGAAAGTCAGGCTCCGAGAGTACCAAGTAGGAGATCTTGTGCTGAAAAGACTCCTCCCTCCTCATATAGACCACAGGGGCAAGTGGACTCCGAACTATGAAGGGCCATTCGTAGTCAAGAAAGTTTTCTCTAGTGGAGCACCGATGCTCAACACTATGGATGGTGAAGACTTCCCGTCCCCTGTGAATTCAGATGCAGTTAAAAAATACTTCGCATAAAAAAATGACCCGCTGGACATAAAAACAGAATGTAAGTCCAGGCAAAAATAGGACATCTCGGCGAGTAAAAAAAAACATAATAAAAGACTCGGGCAAAAATAAGGGAAAATAAATGAAAAATGTACACCCGCTGAGTTGAAAAGCCGCATTGGACAGCTCAGGCAAAAAATGGGTATCCCGGTGGATTGAAAACCCGAAAGGGCGATCCACGCAAAATAAGGGAATAAGCGAACAATTGCATTCTGAATTCATCTGTATCACTTACAGTGTGGTAAGCTCCGAAAGGTTCAAGCTTCGTTCAGAATCAACCTTCTTCAGAAAGCAAGATAAGAAGAACATCAAATGTCATACGAGTCATAGCAAAGGGAAACTCCCTGAAGCGTCATCAACATTGCCAACATCTTTTGTTTATTAATTTGTAACAATCTCCTCATTTTAGGGGATTCATTTCTTTGACTGTATCTTGCCAATTCAGGGCACACGAATTAATAAAATCAGATTTTCAGTCTTGTTTCGTCTCGTACATTTTATTTTCATTTGCGAAAAATATCCGATGTCTTTAAAAATACTGATTGCATAAATACAGATGCTTTCTCTTCTAAAGAATACATGCTTACAGGAAATATACTTACTCCCGGGAGCGTCCAAACTCCTATGAGGGAATTCGGTAAGGGATACCTCGGGGTTACTTGTGTGTTTCTCTATCTTTTTAGGATTGCAGGTATTCAAAGTACAACATGGGGCATAAAAGCTTCATCCCAGCAAGCTGACAAATCATTATCTACTCACAATTAGCACCGGAGGTGCTTTTTCCCCGACTGAGTTGCCATTTGTTATTTCCTCCTCAGCCAAGTGCAAAAGCCAGGGAACCATCTCCCCATAGAGTTTCAACCTCTATCCAGAAAGGCAACGCGCGAAGAAATCACAACAGAGTGAAGGAAAGCTTCTACAAACCCCAGTTGGGTCTCTCATTACCAGGATAGGTCTATCAGTGATCTACTTCCCCATACAGAGTCATGAATGTCAGATCTACCAATGATCTCATTCCCAGCTGGGATATACACTTCAAGCAGATCAGCCAGAGATCTTCACAGCAGCGGGATCCGAATCTCGGATCGGTATCTTTGCATAATCATAGCATTCATATCATATTCTCCCCGCAAAGCGTAGTATTCCGTCTAATACGGAGCATTACGGCAAAAATCAAGCATATTGCATAATCATAAGCCATGTTCTGAATCAAACACTTGTAAATACAGGCAATCCATCAACGATATACAGAAAACTCCCCAGATTCCCCGGTGTCGCTCCCGAAGATTTGCATCCAGGTACAAGCGCGAACGGTCGGCGAAGGGAACAGTGAGAACACACAGCCGTGAACTCACTGGAGAATGAATAGAGTCGCCAGCTAGGCATTTTTATCCCGGAGGAAAGGCAATGCTGCATAAGCCTAGAAAGATACGGATAAGACGGTTTGCGAACCAGAGAGACTGAGAAAGGGGGTTGGTTACAACCTGGGAAGGTATTAGCACCCAGATTGTCCGTCGTACTCGACGGGATCCACGCTTAAAAGATTTGTGTTTTAAAGGGGTAGTGTCAGTGCAATCTGTGTATAAATGAGCTGGAAAGGAATGTACAGGTGTCAGTGTAAAAGAAATGTGATATGTGTAAATGTACAGTGTCAGTGTAAGAATAAGAGTGGAATGCTCATGACTATGAGGCTAAAAGAATGAAGCTGGAAAGAGGGGGAATGTACAGGGACTTTTGTTCGGTAACTGTTAAGTTATGCCTACGTATCCTCTCGTGCAATGAGGAAGTCAGAACACCGTAGTTCGACCCAAAGAGACTGAAAGGTAAATTGACTTGTGAACTGCTTGCTTGCCTATGCTCAAGTGTATGACCTGTCTGGCTCAGGTGCGAACTGTCTTGCATTAGACGGAAGAAGCAAGTTCTCGATTGTGAGTGAAGATGATGAGAAAAGAATCCCGGAGGAGACGGTTATTGTTTGTTTTTGAGTTTTCAGTCTTTTATTGTTTTTTGAAGTTTGTCATAAGATAATGAGCTTAAGTCTAAACCAATGGGTTAGTAAACTCATCACATCTTCCCTCTGATTAGGGGTAATGAGGATACCTTAAGTGTGAAGTCAGATTCTCACACTTAATCACCTTTGGTGTAGGATTAAGATCATTAACCTACTTGTGATTATTTAGATGTTTTTGTGATTTTGTTTAGTGTTAAGTAATGAGGTTAAGCCATAATCAAGGATTAAACAGACCCATTACACCATCCTAAAAGAAGGATAATAGATGAGAATGTTTAAGTTGAGAAAAACTCCTCAACTTAATCCATGATTAGGGATTAATCCCATGCCAAAACAAGCCTTTATTAAGTGGATTTTAGATTAATGATATGATGATGAAGTGAATTTTATTGTTTGTAAGACAACTTGAGGGGGACTTGTCCATTAACACTAGGGTTAGTCTTTCTTAACCACTTAAGGAAGAATTAGAACCCTAATGCAAGGCCCAAGTTACAAGTGTGATGTCTTGATATTTATTAGATGAATTGATTAAGAGATTTAAACACATTAAGGGTTTAATACTTAGGATTAAAGTTATACACTCCATCCTAAGAGAAGGATGCAGGCATAAGCTTAATCACAAAGTCTTAAAGCCTTTAGGGTTTAGTCCCTGATTATGAGGTGAGAAGAGAGGACTCAAGGAGACACAAAGGTAAAACTAAGAGGGGAGACTAATCAAAACCCTAATCATTGTCATGCTTGGTTGTTCCTAAGGTTTGTGAGGTTCTCAAGAGAAATCTTCAAGGGAACCACCAGGAAGCAGATGAAAGGATCAAGAGAAGCAAAGCAACTTGCTTCATTCAAGAAGTCAAGTCACTTGAAGAAAGAAAGTGGGAAGAAGAAGAATGAGCAAGCTCAATCTCAAACACATATAAGAAATGCAGCATGGATGCAAGAGAGATGAAAAGAAAAGTTATGAGAAGTGAAGGCAAATTCACTTCCCAAAATTACTTACCACCTGAAAGGTTAGAAGGAAATGCAATGCAATGCAAGGTGAGATGAAATGGCATGATGCTAAGCAAAACCAGAAGCATGTTGATGATGATAATGATGTTATGAGGTGCTGCAAACATGAGGCAAGACATGGAGATGTTCATACAAGATTATGAATGCAAATGATGCAAGTTAAGGAGCATGAACAAGCATGAAATGTTATGAAGCATACAAGACAAATGACATGGCAAACATGTAATGCAATGATCAATGATGCTTCATATATGTCTTAAGATGTCAAATGAATCATGAGAATGCACAAAATGCAATGGCAAGTCAAGTTATGCAAGGAAATGCAAGAGGGATGCAACTGAAAGCCCAAATTAGGGTTTATGAAACAAACATCAAACCAAAACTCAAAACAGAAGCAAACCTCAAGATAAAAAATGGAAAATGCTACCCAAAGAAGCCCTAAACCTATAATGAACCACTGCCCAAAAGGGAGCTCTCAACTCTCAACCAAACTCAAGTTATGATTTTTGCAAGTTATTAGGGTTTTTTAGGGTTCTTAACAAAAGAAATGCCAATCAACTAGGAAATGCAAGATCAAATCATGGCCTTTTTATCCTTGAAAATACATGCAAAATGGAAAACAATGCAAGAAGAATCAATGTCTCAACCTTCACCAATAGGCAGAAATGAATTTTTAAACTTGTGATCAAAATAATGCATAAAAAATGATTTAATTCCATGAAAAATTCTTAAAATGCATCAAGATCAAAAAAGAAATTTGGTTTGAAGGTTGGACAATGTTTCTAAATGTCTTATAACATTTCATGAATTTTTTTTGTAATTTTTAAATACCTAAAAGTATTTTTAATTAATTAATTCCCATTAATCAATTAAAAATATTCTTTTAAATATTTAAAAATACTTTTTTAATGATAAAAAATAAAATAAAAATATTTTTGTGTCATAAAAATTATTGAAACTCTTAAGAAAAAGTTTCATAATTTTTGTGAATTTTTTACTATTTTAAATTAATTGTACAAAACAAATGAAAAAAGAAATGAATTAAAATGAATAAATTAAAAAGTCAAAGGAACGAATGGCTGAGATGAGCCCAGGATTCAAATCTGTTGACTGGCGCGTGATCTAAGGGTCCAGGTTGGCTCTGATTAAATTAGTTTAATTACGAATTAATTAACTAAATGAAAATGATTAGGGCTAATCAAACGCATCTGGGCCATCGAAACTGGAGGGAAGTCAACGAGTCAAAGGCTATCTACGGCCAAAATTCAAACTAGCATTAATTGTGTGATTAGGGCACAAATGACTTTCAGGTGGCCGGAGAAGACTTCCGGTCGTCTTCTCCGGCCAGAAGCTCACCTGAAAATTTCAAACTTCCTAAAAACGTAACAAAAATGGAATCTAAGACCAGGGAAATGCTCCTCTCATCCTCACGAACCAAACCCCTAACCTAAAACAAATTTATTTTCTCTAAATCAACTGAATCGAAGAGAAAAAGTTTTAGGTCACGCAAGCTTCAGAGTTCAATTAAATGCTCAAAACACAACCATTTCAAAAACTAATGGCACCAGGATGATCAGGACAACACAAAGAACAGGTTTGTAACAATAAAAATGATTTCTGGAAAAATTATTTTCGAGCTACCTGAGATTTGAAGCTTTCAGTTTAGGAACTTTCTGGCCACTTCCTTTGATGTAAGCTGCTCCACTTGATCCCCCAAAGATGCTTGAATGCTCAAAGTGAGTTTAAGTTGGCTGGATAGTGAGTTTCGAAAGCTCCTGCTTCAAGCTTAGTCAACAATGGCTATGGTGATTCTGGAGGATTCAGGCCATGGTGGATGATGGTTTGAGGTCCAGAGGATGTGTAGAGAAGCTTTGCAAGGTTTGTTTGGTTGTTTGTGGCTTATGGAAGGAGATTCGAATGAATCTGCAGAATGAGAGTGAAGAATGGTAATGGAGTTTTCAGGCTGTTTCAGGCTTGTGCTTTGGATGGTTTCTTGTCTATGAAGTGAGGTGAGATGAATGGTGAAGAGAGTTTTAGTGTTTTCTTGCTGTGTGAAGGAATTCGAAAGCTTATGCAGTTGGGAGTGTTTTTGTCAATGTGATGAATGTGTGTGTTTCAGTCTTGGCTTGTGATCTGTTTAGCTTGCAAGTTGTACACATAAACAAATCTGATTGGTTTTGTGATGTGACATGGCCTGCTATGATAGGTAAGTTTGCTTTTGCATAAAAGGTCAACTTTGTGTAAGATAGGGCATGGGCAAGGTCTAGGCAAGTACAAGGCATGGCTGGCGCAGCAAAGGTGAGGGAGAGAGGCTGGCTTGACTCAAGGATCAATGCAGCAAGCTGGTGAGAAGATCATGAGTGTTTTGCAACTTGGTTAGCTTTATGGATTTTCATGAAAATGCCTTGTTACACAAACCAAACCATGGGCAAACTAGATCAAATTCTGATTTTTGTAACTTAGAGAATGTCCACATGCTGGTTTGAAGTGGATTAGAGGCTGCATTTGGCTTTGGTTCAAGACTTTGCAAGATTTTCATTTGGTGCATAACTTGAAAAACAATGATTTTTGCCAACTTTGCATTGCCATAACTTTTGATCCAAGAAGAGTTTGATCATGTTCTTGTACTTTTTGAAAAGGGAAAGATGAGATCTACAACTTTCATGACCAAAGTTTTTCCATTTGAAGCCTTTTTGGATCATGAATCAAGGCTTGAAAATTGACCTAAAATGAGGCATTCTTGAAAAGTCAACTATGCCCAAAAAAGTCAACATTTGCAAAAACCCTAAATTCTTGATTTCTATGAACTTCAACCTTCTTCCATGATCAAATAAAGATCATATACACTCAAAATGATGAAGATCACCCATTGGTTGGGTCATTGGGGGCCTCAGATGCCCTGATTTTACACTGACTTGTCTGAAAAGTCAACTCTTGATCAGATGACTTCCCCATGGAATTTCTTCATGAAAATTGATATGCATACTCCCTATACCATATAAAGATCAATGGAAACAAGAATGACCAAAAAAATTGGAGTTATGGCCTCTGAAACCAAAACCCTAATTTTCAGTCAACTGTGCAGTTCAACCTGGCTCTGCATCCACTCAAACCCTAGTTCTTGTGATTCCTCTGCATTTTTGACTTTGAGGAGATGGAATATGATGTAAGAACACACATGGACCCCTTTGAGTTGATTGGTGGCCTTTGGAATAGCTCAAGATGCTTTGGGATTGCTCAGATCACAAACCCTAGGTGCAGATGCCTTAGAAGCTATGCAGTGAATCAAAAAATGAGATGTGAGATGATATGATTGTATTTATGCATATGAGGATGATCACAAGCCATGGTGTGAATGGGTGAGGGCAAATTTGGGGTGTTTACAGCTGCCCCTATTCAAACATGAGTTAGCTGTGCAGGTTGTAAGCGACGGCTTAACAGGCGAACAAGATAACTTGTGGTTGAATACCAAAGACAGTCCAAAATTTGCACTCACAGAATGAAGAAGAAAAGGGATATAGATTGTAAAAGCAAAACAAAGTATATTGTAAAGTATGGGCGACGGAGGACGACCGTCGAGCAGAGGACGACTGCTGGGTAAAGTGGTATGTGAAGCAAAGCGATGACGGGGACGGCCGACATGCTGGTAAAGTGCAGGAAATAAAGCGATGACGGGGACGGCCGACATGCTGGGGATAAAAAGGTAAAGCTAAGACGGGGACGGCCGACTAGCTGGGGAAAATAAAATATCATGATGGGGACGGCCATCAAGATAAAACTGCAAAATTCTGAGGATTAATGAAACATGACGGGGACGGCCATCAAGTTCATAAAGGTAAAGTAACCCACGATGGGGACGGCCATCGGGCTAAAAAAGGAAAAGGGACCACGACGGGGACGGCCATCGGGTTAAAGAATGAATGAAATAAACAGATGATGGGGTACGGCCATCAAAGGTGAAGGATGATCACCTAGCAGGGGACGGCTGCTCTGTTGGGTATAAAAGAAATATGATGGGGACGGCCATCAAAGGTGGAGGACGACCACCTGGCAGGGTACGGCTGCCGAAAATATCAACGATGGGGACGGCCATCGGATAGAAAAGGTCAACGATGGGGACGGCCATCGGACGAGCATGATGGAGGACGACCATCAAGAAGTGGAGGACGACCACTCAGCAGGGGACGGCTGCTCTCGAGGTTTCTCATGACATAGGACGAATGCCAGATAACCAAAATCAACAATGGGGACGGCCATTGGATAAAGTGATGAAGGACGATCATCAAAAGGTGGAGGACGACCACCTAGCAGGGGACGGCTGCCGAAAATATCAACGATGGGGACGGCCATCGGATGAGCATGATGGAGGACGACCATCAAGAAGTGGAGGACGACCACTCAGCAGGGTACGGCTGCTCTCAAAGGTATCATAACACAGGACGAGTGTTAGAAAATTGAAAAAATTTGTTGGTGATTTACTGGGGAGTAGTAAACACGGACGAGCGTTTACACCCAAGAAACAAAAGGTATAAGTGTTTGGTATTGTGTATAGATTAAAGATGCGGACGAGCATCCCTAAGACTATGATACGGACGAGTATCATGTAGAAACAAACACTAGACGCTGTGTTCTGAGATGGTGGTACGGACGAATACCAACTGGCTAACAAAGAACAAGGACTACTGCCGAATCTGCGGGGATATGAGTGGTGATGTATACAAGATACGGACGAGTATCTGTATAAGCGTACCATGAGTAGTGAGTATTGTATTAATGAGTAATTTGACCGCTGGGGAGAGTGACACGGACGAGTGTCAAGAGAGAAAAGCATAATATTTAACAAGTGTCTGCTATACAAAGTCTAGGCGACTGCGCTGGGGATATGACACGGACGGGTGTCAGGGAAGTGTATATAAGGTATGTGAGTGCAAAGAGGATGTCTTTGGCTTTCTGCTGGGACATGACACGGACGGGTGTCAGGACGTATCTGTAGTACGGGTGATTTTGTTTGTAGAGTGTATCCAGGCGACCTGTGGGGAAAGATGACACGGACGGGTGCCAAAAGGTGTATACTGGTGTTTATGATTGTGGAGCAACTGCTTTTGCTGGGACTCTGATGGGGATTCTGGGGGAAAGTAATCTGTATCCTGATAAATGGTTACTAATCACAAGCGTTCAATTCACAACATGACTTATGATTATGCTATGTATCTGATTTTTGCCGTAATGCTCCGTATTAGACGGAATGCTACGCTCTGGGGGGGGTGAATATGATGCGGATGCCATGATTATGCAAAGGGGCACAGATCCGGGATTCGGATCCCGTTGCTGCGAAGATCTCTGGTCGATCTGCTTGAAATGGACATCCCAGCTGGGTATGAGATCACTGGTAGATCCAATGATGTATCTGCTCGGGGATATATGTCACCGGTTGACATAACCTTGAAAGTACGGGACCCAGCTGGGGTTTGTAGAAGCTTCTGTACTCTGTTGTGATCTCTTCATGCGTTGCTCTTCTGGATAGAGGCTGAAGCTCTGTGGGGAGATGATTCCCTGATTTCTGCATTCTGCTGAGGAAGAATAGCAACTCGGCTGGGGAATTGAGAGGCAACTCAGCTGGGGATATAGCATCCTGAGTGTTAAGCCTGTTTGTTGATTTGGCAACTTTGCTGGGGGAAGCAATGGGGAGCAACTCAGCTGGGGATAGAGCATTTCGGATGCTGAGATTGAGTGTATGCTGATTTGGCAGCTTCGCTGGGGAAATGGGCACCTTCAATGCGGTATGTTGAAGATAGACCGAGTTGATAATGATTCGCCTACCTGCTGAGACGTAACCTGCATGCCCCAGGTTGCGTTCTGGATACCTGCAATCCTGCAAAGGTAAGGAAACGTACAAAAGGTCCCGAGGTATCCCTTACTGGATTCCGTCATAGGAGTTAAGTACTTTCGAGAATAATCAGATTTCCTGTAAGCATGTGTTTTTATTTTTATAGAAAGGCATCTGTACTTATGCAATTGTATTTTAGAGATATCAGACAGCTCTTTGCAAAACATAAATGTGAAAACGAAACATGACTGAAAAATCTGATTTTATTAATTCATGTGCCCTGAATTGGCAAAGATACAGTCAAAGAAACAAATCTCCTGAAATGAGGAGATTGTTACAAATTGAGAAACAAGGTGCTGGCGGTGTTGACGACGCTTTGAGGAGCTTCCTCTCCTGCTATGACTCGTATGACAATGACGTTCTTCTCGTCTTGCTTTCTGGAGAGAGTTGATTCTGATTGAAGCTTGATCCTTTGAAGCTTACCAAGTTGTAGGTGATACAGACGAACTCAGAATGCAGTTGTTCGCTCATTCCCTTATTTTGCATGGATCGCCCTTTTGGGTTTTCAATCCATCGGGATACCCATTTTTGCCTGAGCTGTCCAATGCGGCTTTTCAACTCAGCGGGTGTACATTTTTCATTTATTTTCCCTTACTTTTGCCCGAGTCTTTTATTCTGTTTTTGACTCGCCGGGATGCCCTATTTTTGCCTGGACTTACATTCTGTTTTTATGTCCAGCGGGTCATTTTATGCGAAGTATTTTTTAACTGCTTCTGAATTCACAGGGGAGGGGAAATCTTCACCATCCATGGTGCTGAGCATCAGTGCTCCACCAGAGAAAACTTTCTTTACAACAAATGGTCCTTCATAATTTGGAGTCCATTTGCCCCTGTGGTCTGTATGAGGAGGGAGGATTCTTTTCAACACAAGATCTCCCACTTGGTACTCTTGGTGCCTGACTTTCTGATCGAAGGCTTTCTTCATTCTCTTCTGATATAACTGCCTATGGCAGATTGCAGCCAATCTTTTCTCTTCGATCAGACTCAGTTGTTCGAATCGGGACCGAACCCAATCTGCTTCACTCAGTTTAACATCCATCAATACCCGTAGAGAGGGTAATTCAACTTCAACAGGTAGGACCGCTTCCATACCATATACAAGCTGATAAGGTGTTGCCCCAGTGGATGTTCTGATTGATGTGCGATACCCATGCAAGGCAAATGGTAGCATTTCGTGCCAGTCTTTGTATGTGATTACCATCTTCTGCACAATCTTCTTGATATTCTTATTTGCCGCCTCAACAGCGCCGTTCATCTTTGGCCTGTAAGGGGAAGAATTGTGATGTTGGATCTTGAAGTCCCGGCACAGTTCTGCCATCATTTTGTTGTTTAAGTTGGAACCATTATCAGTAATGATTCGCTCGGGCACTCCATACCGACAGATGATATCTCTCTTCAGAAATCTGGCTACCACTTGTCTAGTGACGTTTGCATATGAGGCTGCTTCAACCCACTTGGTGAAATAGTCAATGGCGACTAAGATGAATCTGTGGCCGTTTGAAGCAGTCGGCTCGATCTTGCCAATCATATCAATGCCCCACATGGCAAGGGCCATGGAGAAGACATGATGTTCAAAGGATTGGGAGGCACATGCACCTTATCTGCATAAATCTGGCATTTGTGACACTTTCTGGCGTAAGCACAACAGTCTGCATCCATTGTGATCCAGTAATAGCCTGATCTTAACAACTTCTTAGCCATGGCATGCCCTCCAGCATGGGTACCAAAAGATCCTTCGTGCACTTCATGCATCAACAAATCTGCTTCCGTCTTGTCAACACATCTGAAGAGTACCATGTCAAAGTTCCTCTTGTATAAAGACCCATCAGCATTCAGGAAGAAACTACCAGCAAGCCTTCTCAAAGTCTTCTTATCATTGGAAGATGCCCCAGGTGGGTATGTCTGATCCTCCAAGAAGCACTTAATGTCATGGAACCAAGGCTTATCATCTTTGACAACATCTACTGCAAATACATATGCTGGTCTATCAAGTCTAGACACTGAAATCTGGGGTACAAAGTTAGCCGTTTGAACTTTGATCATGGATGAAATGGTAGCAAGAGCATCTGCAAACTGATTCTCGTCCCGAGGGATATACTCAAGCTTGACTGTTGTGAAGAAAGTCAATAACCTTCTTGTATAATCCCTGTAAGGTATCAGATGATCTTGGTGTGTATACCATTTCCCGTTGGTTTGATTGACTACCAAAGCTGAATCTCCGAATACGGTCAATGTCTTGATCCTGAGGTCAATGGCTTCCTCAAGACCCATAATGCAAGCTTCGTATTCAGCTTCGTTGTTAGTGCAGTTGAAAGTGAGCTTTGCCGAGAAAGGCATGTGAACTCCTTTTGGTGTAATGAGTACTGCACCAACACCACGGCCATTCATGTTAACAGCCCCGTCAAACATCATAGTCCATTCTTCCTCCGGGTCAGGCCCTTCAGTGTGAATTGGCTCTTCATGATCTTTTGCTTTAATGAACATGATGTCTTCATCAGGGAAGTCAAATCTCATAGGCTGGTAGTCATCAATGGGTTGCTCAGCAAGATATTCAGATAGTACACTGCCTTTGATGGCTTTCTGAGATGTGTACTGTATGTCGTATTCTGTGAGAATCATCTGCCATCTTGCAACCCGTCCGGTAAGAGCTGGCTTCTCGAAAATGTACTTGACTGGATCCATTTTTGAGATTAATAAGGTAGTGTGGGTCAACATATACTGTCTCAGTCGGCGAGCAGCCCACGCTAAAGCACAGCAAGTTTTCTCGAGCAGTGAATAACGCTGTTCACAGTCGGTAAACTTTTTGCTTAGGTAGTATATTGCATACTCTTTTCGACCAGACTCGTCATGCTGGCCCAGCACACACCCCATCGACTCTTCTAATACTGTCAAGTACATAATCAGAGGTCTTCCTTCTACTGGAGGCATGAGGATTGGAGGTTCTTGCAGATATTCCTTGATCTTGTCAAAAGCCTTCTGGCAGTCTTCGTTCCACCTGACCGTTTGTTCCTTTCTTAACAGCTTGAACAGGGGTTCACAGGTCGCTGTGAGGTGAGATATGAACCGGGAAATGTAGTTCAATCGACCTAAGAACCCTCGAACTTCTTTCTCAGTTTTAGGTGCAGGAATTTCTTGTATAGCTTTGACTTTATCAGGGTCAACTTCAATCCCTTTCTCGCTTACAATGAATCCCAGCAGCTTACCGGATCGCACCCCGAATGTGCATTTGTTGGGGTTCAGCTTTAGTTGGTATTTCCTCAGACGCTTGAACAACTTCAGCAGATTTACCAGGTGATCTTCCTCCGTAAGGGACTTGGCGATCATATCATCCACATAACACTCTATTTCCTTGTGGATCATATCGTGGAATAATGTCACCATAGCCCGTTGGTATGTTGCACCAGCATTCTTCAGTCCGAATGGCATCACTTTGTAGCAGAACGTGCCCCAGGGTGTGATGAATGTTGTCTTCTCCATGTCTTCAGGTGACATCTTGATTTGATTATATCCTGAAAATCCATCCATGAAGGAGAATACCGAGAACTGAGCCGTGTTATCCACCAATACATCAATGTGAGGTAATGGGAAGTCATCCTTCGGGCTGGCTCTGTTCAGGTCCCGGTAGTCAACACACATTCTTACTTTGCCGTCCTTCTTAGGCACAGGTACTATGTTGGCAACCCACGGCGGGTAGCTAGTCACAGCAAGGAACCCGGCGTCCCATTGCTTTTGTACCTCTTCCTTGATTTTCATAGCCATGTCTGGGCGAGTTCGGCGCAGCTTCTGTTTCACTGGTGGGCATTCTTCCCTCAGGGGCAGCTTGTGCACAACTATATCAGTATCCAACCCTGACATATCTTGATACGACCAAGCAAACACATCAACATACTCTTGAAGCAGATCTATCAGTTGTCTCTTCACTGAGTCTTGCAGGCAGGCCCCGATTTTAACTTCTTTCACGTCTTCGTCAGTACCAAGATTAATCACTTCAATCTCCTCCTGGTGAGGAGTGATGACCTTTTCCTCTTGTCTCAACAGCCTGGCTAGCTCTTCAGGAAGCTCATACTCTTCATCAACCCCTTCATCAGCTTGATTGATCGGATTGTCAAAGTCATACGATGTCATAGCCGTGCTGTTGTCGGTGCTGTCAGGAAGGCACTCTCTGCAAGGGTTAAGTTTGTTCATTTTAGTGATTGATTTTAATCTTGCTTTAGAAGAAGTGAAATGAAGTTATCATTTTGAAAACACCGCCATTTATTTTTGTACAAAAAGAAAAATGGAAAAACAGTGAGCATAAAAGAAAAAGACTCGTTTGCAAAAAGACGCCTGATATTTCATTAATTTAATCTTGTTTGCACAAAAGTACAGATGGCCCTGGTTACAAAATGAGTCTTGTCATCTTGGGCAAGATGTAAGACTTGGATGCATGCTATATAAAAAATACAGGAAATAATAATTACTCTGCTCGAGTAACACTTATAATTTCCTGGGAAGACCAGTTCGAGACACTGTTCCCCGGGATCTTTGGACGAATCCAATTCTCCAGATTGCGCTCCTCTTCCAGCTCGTCTTCCAGACAGTTGATAGCATCAGGGGTGAGCATCCCCCTACTGACAAAACCAGGCTCTGCAGCAGCCTTTGCTTGATGTTAAGTTGGTCTGTAACCCAACCCAAACTTGTCCTTCTTCTCCTCCACAGCTAAGATCTTGCCCCAGCCTAGGGCAGTGCCTTCTTCAACAACCTTCCGGGCTTGTTGGTAAGATGACATTGGAGTACCAGATACAGCAGATGCTTCATTCACATTCAACGCTTCAAACCCCTGGCTCATTGTTTCATGGATCTCTCCATCCATTTCAATGTACTTGTAGGTTGCCAGGTGGCTAACAAAAATGTCCTCCTCTCCACAGATTGTGACAACTTGACCTTCCCACTCAAATTTTAACTTTTGGTGAAGGGTAGACGTTATTGCGCCAGCAGCGTGAATCCAGGGTCTACCCAACAAACAGCTGTAGGCGGGCTGAATGTCCATCACATAAAAGATAGTTTTAAAGGTCTGTGGGCCAATTGTCACAGGCAGCTCAATCTCTCCCAGAACCGATCTCTTTGAGCCATCAAAGGCTCTTACTACCAGGTTGCTGGGTCTCAATGCCAATCCATCATATTCAAGCTTCACCAGAGCCTTCTTTGGCAGGACATTCAGGGAAGAACCTGTGTCCACCAGCACATGAGAAAGGACAGCTCCTTTGCATTCCATGGTTATGTGCAAGGCTTTGTTGTGGTTGCGGCCATCCGCTGTCAAGTCAGAATTGGTAAACCCTAGCCCATTGCTAGCAGTAACATTTCCAACCACGGTTTCCAATTAGTTGACAGTAATCTCCTCAGGCACGTAAGCTGCGTGCAGGACTTTAAGTAGTGCATTCCGATGGGCTTCGGAGCACATAAGCAGTGAGAGGATGGAGATTTTGGATGGCGTCTGGTGAAGTTGATCCACAATTTTATAATCACTCTTTTTGATGATCCGCATAAACTCATCAACTTCCTGATCAAATGGAGTCTTCAGGGCTTCTTTGGCAGCTGGATCTTCCTGCACCGGGCCTTTACCCTTTGCCTTGGCAGCAGCTTCTGCTTCGGCTGTAGGTATTTGAACTTGTGAGGCGAAGAGACGTCCGCTTCGAGTGAAGCCTCCGCCTCCCCCCACATTATCTATTTGTGGTGCAGGTGCTGATGTTTCAAGAGTGATTCTTTTTCCTTCGCAGTATATGTCTGAGCCATAGTGCCAAGGGATGGCCCTATTGCTTTCATATGGTACTGGTCCAGGCACCGTGACAGTGACTGGACTGATTGCTGCTGCTGAAGGGACTGTTATTGTTTGTGGATCATAAAAGATTGTAACTGGTGCTCTGGTGGGAGCAACACCTTCTGAATGGTAAGCGGAGTTATTTTCAGGATCATAGAATATGGTAACAGTAGAGACATCTTCGTGGTTGATTGCTGGTGTTGTAGGAGGTTCCGTTGGAAGGACTGTTGTTGTTGTTGATGGAGAGTCGAAATGGAATGAAGCTGAAGTTGTAGCAGGAGAAACTGTTGAAAACTGATCATTTGGGAGGACAGGTGAAGTACTTGTTGATGTTGCTGATGAGTTGTTGGGAACATTAGTTGCTGTAGTTGTAGGAGGATCTGAAACCGTTGTTGATGAAGTTGCCGGATTTGTCGGAAATGATGTAGTGATCTGTAGCAGGCCATTCTGAATAAGGCTGTCAATGCCATTCCTTAAATCTTCACACCCATTCCATGAAATATTGCAGTATGGACACCCTAGTTCACACCCTGGAAATATATTGTTTTCACGGAGCTGAGCTTTGATTTCCACCAATGGTGTCCTGATCTGATCCACACTAGTTATCAAATAAGACGGTTGGTCTTCTTCAATAGCGTTAATTCGAGGACCACCATGGTTTGGCATTGGGTTTTTATTGACATTGGGCGGAGGTGCAAAATTCAGAGCCTTGGAGTCTACCAAGTCTTGTACCTTCATATGCAGAGCTCTGCATTTTTCTATACTGTGACCAGGTGCGTTCGAGTGAAAAGCACACCTAGCATTGGAGTCATAGTTCCTTGGTAGACTGTTGGGATCCGGAGGTGCCAACGTTCTTAGCTCAACCAGGTTGAGTTTCAGAAGTTGTGGCAGCAAGGCAGCATACGGCATTGGGATCGGGTCGATCACTCGGTTAGCTTGGGATGGCCTCTGTTGGAATGGCCTCTGTTGATTGTTGTTGTTGGAGTTGTTGTTGAAGTTCCTTGGAGGATACTGATTCTGATGATACTGAGGTTGTTGTTGGAAGTTTTGTTGAGGAGGTTGATAGACTGGCTGTGGATGGGCTGGAGCAGGGATAGTAACTGCTGCTATTGACCTCTGAGCATATTGGGGCCTACCCCTGTTGGTGTGAATGGCATTAGTCTCGCCAGTTCTTCTCGGGCCTGCAAAAGGCTTTCTTGTACCACTGGACAAGCTTGCACCGTTGTCTGAGATCTTACCCATTTTTAACAGGCTTTCAATTCTCTCCCCAGCTATGACAACATCTGCGAAGCTGGTGGAAGAGAAAGCAGCTAACCTGTCAATATATGTTCCCTGAAGAGTGTTCATAAACATGTCTGCCATTTCTCTTTCAGACATTGGTGGTTGAACGGCAGCAGCCAATTGCCTCCATCTTTGAGCATATTCTCTGAAGCTCTCCCTTGAAGACTGTGACATTCCCATTTGGAGGGTCCTGTTGGGTGCCATATCTAGATTATACTGATACTGTCTGATGAAGGCCTCTGCCAGGTCCTTCCAGCATCTAATAGTTGCCCTTGTCAAATGGGAATACCATTCCCTCGATGCTCCAGTCAAGCTATCTTCAAAATAGAACATCCACAATTTCTCATCCATTGTATAGGCCTTCAGCCTTCCCAGAAATGACTGCAAATGAGTCCGGGGGCATGAAGTCCCATTATACTTTTCGAAACATGGAGGCTTGAACTTGTGGGGAATCCTGACCCCTTCTACTAAACCCATGTCCATGACGTCAAACCCCAAAGAGTTTTGAGATTCCAGTGATCTCAACTTCTCAGCTATTTCTTCCAATCGTCTATCATATGTTTCCTCTCCAGCACCCATTACTGTATACTGGTCCTCCTGAGGATCTTCTTGAAGTACTCTGGCTGCTGTGGCTGTTCCTTGAACATTGGCAGGGATGTTAACCTCAGGATGTAGATGTGGACCAAACACAGGGGGGGTAACATGTGGTTGCACCCTTTCATTATTACTGGTGCCTGCAGTTCCTACATGAGGCTCCTCTTGATTTTGCCTCTCCACCATGGCCCTCAGTCTCTCCTAGCTCTGAGCCATGTTGTTCATAACTTCCATGAACTGTGTCATCTGCGTTCTCATCTCTAACCTTTCGTTTGCCATCTGGTTTCTGACCTCCGTAAGGTCCTGCTGCATCTGATCCATCTGAATTCCCGGAAGGTTGTTTCTAGTTGGGTATCTGTGTGGCCTGTTGAGAGGAAATACCCGGCGGCGAGCAATAATTCCTGAGATTCACAACAGAGGTTAGCAACAACAAAACAAAAACCTACAAAACAAACAAAAGGGTTAGCATGCAATGCAGTTATGCTTATTTGCTCTCAAGGTATCCGGTTTGGCCTTCAGTTTTGACCCTTCCAGACCCTTGAAGATGATGCTGTTGAAGTTGCTTTTGATGTGAACCCCAACACAAATATATTACAAAGGTGCAATAATACAATTTGTTCATTTTTACAACACAAGCCCTCAAAGGGGTCAAAATACATCACACAAAAGCAAAAGTACATGAAAAGGAACAACAACAAGCAAATGATCAAACTCGAAGGCCAAACTCATCCTCACGAACTTCCTTGAGAAGTGCTTCGGTCACAGGATCAGCCGGATGCTCCGTGAGACTTCTGATGAGAAGGTTTCTTGTTGCAACAGCTGCAGTCAATTTCTTGCTCTGACTTTGGTCCTTAGACCTCTTCAATCCTGCTTTGATTTTCAGCTCTGATATTTCCTCCTGGGCTGCTGCCAGGGCTTTTTCCATCTGCTCCATCTTGTCCTGAACTCTCTTGTCTTCTAGAGTACGGGCCTCAGTGATCCGGACCCACCTGGCCTGACTCTCTTTCAAATACAAGTCTGTTCTTGCTCTTTGGAACTGGGCTTCTTTACAAGCATTCTTCAGAATCTGTTCACCAGCCTTGGACTTGTTGATATAATCTCCAGACTTCTCAATCTTAGTCAAGTGTTCTACCCTCAATTTCTCCAACCTTTCAATTTCCCTCACACCTTCACTCCTCTCCCGGAGGGTCTTCTGCAAGGCTTGAGTTAACTTCTCATTTCTTTCCTTCAAGCTCTCAAACTCTTCCAAACTGATAGTGGCAGGGGGTGGTGCTGAAGATGACTCAGGCATGTCTTCTATGGTGAAGGGCATTCCAGAGAATTGGGCCCTAGCATGGGACCACTCATAATATTGGACTGATGCCACATTATTGCACTTCCCCAGAATGGTGATTCCCTTGGTTTGAACATGATCCCAGGCCCAGGCAGCCTGCCTAACAACAGCCAAACTAATCTTGTTCTCACAGTAGAGGGTCTCAACCAAATCTTGTTCCCTTGGAGTATGAACCAGTGCATAGCCTAATTGCCTTCTGAACAGCAGAGGGTTGTAGTTGATACTTCCCTTAACTCCTATCAAAGGCACATTGGGAAAGTGCCCACAGCTGGTGATCATATCTCTGCCCTTGGTGCTCTGAGTACACCATCTGATATCTGCTGAAGTTAGGACAGTGAGTCTCTTAGCCCAGTTGCTTGGCTGATGAGGATTTAGAAATGCATCTGTCCTGGGTAGATGCCTAAGAAACCAAGCATGGAATAATGGAGCACAAATCCTCACTAATCTTCCCCTCTGCTTCTCATTTCTCTGATGGACTGAGTAATAGAGATCACCCAGTAAAGTTGGCACAGGGTTCTTCAGGATGAACAAGTGGATTGCATTCTTGCTGATGAATCGAGGCTCATCTGCAAACAACACAATTCCATATACACTTAAGGCCAACAGAGCACAAACAGCTTTCCACTCCCCGAAGGAGGCCTTCAAGCTAGCTTGAGAAATTAAGAAGTCCAGATGAAATCCAGGGATCCCAGCTTTAGAGGTCAAGTGTTGTTCAATCAATACAGGTTCCAGGTGCAAAGCTTTGGCTATCTCTCCATTGCTAGGAAAGACCATTTCAGGGTTGAATGGGATTTCTCTTTTGATAGGCAAACCAACCAAATATGAGTATTCTTCTAAAAGAGGACCCAACTGAAAGTCTTGAAAGGTGAAACATCTCAATGGGGGGTCATAGAACTGAATACAGGTGTGGATGAGGCTCCTCTGAGATGGGTCCATATCCATAACCATGTCCAGTATATCCCCATGATGCTCTCTGAACAAAGGAATGTGATCTGGAATGATCAGGGTTTGGATCCTCCTGATGTCTGATAAATCTGGTTGGAAGAAATGATAGGTGATGTTGCTTTTCTTTGGAGCCATGATGCTGAAGACTGAGTAGGGTAAGTGCTGATGAAGATGCTGAGGAGTGGGCCACTGGCTGGCTAGTGCAAGTAACTGAAGTATATGGCTGACAAGCTGAAGCAAGTGCTGGTGGAGATAGGTCAATACTGCAGATGGGGTCAAAACCAAAACCAGAGATGAAGGTGGATACCCTGAAACACAAATAAGCACATGTTAATATGATGCAATGAGTATGTATGCAAATGATATGCAGGGGTTTGTGACTGAGCTGGATCTGATTAACTGCCTTGGTATAGATCCATGTGTGTTCAAGAATTCCAGATGGAGGTCTATAAATCCAGTAACCAGGGTGGGGGACTCAAATAAAGAGCCACAAGTCCAGGGTTCGGAATCACAAGAACTATCCAACATGGAGCATTCTTAACAAAGTCAAAGTAACAGGGTATTCTGAGGTCAAGGTACCTGCAAACCTGTAAACAGCCCAACCCCCTCACAGGTAGTGATCTAGAACAAGGATCCTCAGACTTGGATCAGTTATGAGAAGTGTAAACACTTCTAACCCGGAGGTACAGTGTTTACAATAACCATAACAATTCCTCCTCTAATTCACCTCAGTTTCTGAAGGTCAATACTAAAAGGTCATTCAGACTTAGCAGGCTTCCCAGATAGCCCTAGCATTGCAGGAAATCTGCAACACAGAGTTCTCAAGAAGAAACCCATATCTGAACCGTGTTTCATATTCCCGCACCAGACCGAAATGGAATGGGAAAGAATATGATTCACTCTAGCCTAGGTGTCACTCAGGTCCCAGGTATAGGACCTTAACGCTCAATGAAACACCCACCCACCAAAGAAAAACCAGATCCAGCCAGCACAGTATGACAGTATGATATATAAAAGCAGTAAAGAAAGCAGTAAAGTAACTGTACATAAAGCAATAAACAAAAATAAATACAAGCACAAACAAGCACATAACACCCCCGTAAACACAAATCAAACAAGCGCTAGGAGGAACCCACAAAAAGAACCAGAAGCCCTGGTTGCAATATAAAATTCCCCAGCAGAGTCGCCAAGCTGTCGCTCCCGAAGATTTGCATCCAGGTACAAGCGCGAACGGTCGGCGAAGGCAACAGTGAGAACACACAGCCGTGAACTCACTGGAGAATGAATAGAGTTGCCAGCTAGGCATTTTTATCCCGGAGGAAAGGCAATGCTGCATAAGCCTAGAAAGATACGGATAAGACGGTTTGCGAACCAGAGAGACTGAGAAAGGGGGTTGGTTACAACCTGGGAAGGTATTAGCACCCAGATTGTCCGTCGTACTCGACGGGATCCACGCTTAAAAGATTTGTGTTTTAAAGGGGTAGTGTCAGTGCAATCTGTGTATAAATGAGCTGGAAAGGAATGTACAGGTGTCAGTGTAAAAGAAATGTGATATGTGTAAATGTACAGTGTCAGTGTAAGAATAAGAGTGGAATGCTCATGCCTATGAGGCTAAAAGAATGAAGCTGGAAAGAGGGGGAATGTACAGGGACTTTTGTTCGGTAACTGTTAAGTTATGCCTACGTATCCTCTCGTGCAATGAGGAAGTCAGAACACCGTAGTTCGACCCAAAGAGACTGAAAGGTAAATTGACTTGTGAACTGCTTGCTTGCCTATGCTCAAGTGTATGACCTGTCTGGCTCAGGTGCGAACTGTCTTGCATTAGACGGAAGAAGCAAGTTCTCGATTGTGAGTGAAGATGATGAGAAAAGAATCCCGGAGGAGACGGTTATTGTTTGTTTTTGAGTTTTCAGTCTTTTATTGTTTTTTGAAGTTTGTCATAAGATAATGAGCTTAAGTCTAAACCAATGGGTTAGTAAACTCATCACATCTTCCCTCTGATTAGGGGTAATGAGGATACCTTAAGTGTGAAGTCAGATTCTCACACTTAATCACCTTTGGTGTAGGATTAAGATCATTAACCTACTTGTGATTATTTAGATGTTTTTGTGATTTTGTTTAGTGTTAAGTAATGAGGTTAAGCCATAATCAAGGATTAAACAGACCCATTACACCATCCTAAAAGAAGGATAATAGATGAGAATGTTTAAGTTGAGAAAAACTCCTCAACTTAATCCATGATTAGGGATTAATCCCATGCCAAAACAAGCCTTTATTAAGTGGATTTTAGATTAATGATATGATGATGAAGTGAATTTTATTGTTTGTAAGACAACTTGAGGGGGACTTGTCCATTAACACTAGGGTTAGTCTTTCTTAACCACTTAAGGAAGAATTAGAACCCTAATGCAAGGCCCAAGTTACAAGTGTGATGTCTTGATATTTATTAGATGAATTGATTAAGAGATTTAAACACATTAAGGGTTTAATACTTAGGATTAAAGTTATACACTCCATCCTAAGAGAAGGATGCAGGCATAAGCTTAATCACAAAGTCTTAAAGCCTTTAGGGTTTAGTCCCTGATTATGAGGTGAGAAGAGAGGACTCAAGGAGACACAAAGGTAAAACTAAGAGGGGAGACTAATCAAAACCCTAATCATTGTCATGCTTGGTTGTTCCTAAGGTTTGTGAGGTTCTCAAGAGAAATCTTCAAGGGAACCACCAGGAAGCAGATGAAAGGATCAAGAGAAGCAAAGCAACTTGCTTCATTCAAGAAGTCAAGTCACTTGAAGAAAGAAAGTGGGAAGAAGAAGAATGAGCAAGCTCAATCTCAAACACATATAAGAAATGCAGCATGGATGCAAGAGAGATGAAAATAAAAGTTATGAGAAGTGAAGGCAAATTCACTTCCCAAAATTACTTACCACCTGAAAGGTTAGAAGGAAATGCAATGCAATGCAAGGTGAGATGAAATGGCATGATGCTAAGCAAAACCAGAAGCATGTTGATGATGATAATGATGTTATGAGGTGCTGCAAACATGAGGCAAGACATGGAGATGTTCATACAAGATTATGAATGCAAATGATGCAAGTTAAGGAGCATGAACAAGCATGAAATGTTATGAAGCATACAAGACAAATGACATGGCAAACATGTAATGCAATGATCAATGATGCTTCATATATGTCTTAAGATGTCAAATGAATCATGAGAATGCACAAAATGCAATGGCAAGTCAAGTTATGCAAGGAAATGCAAGAGGGATGCAACTGAAAGCCCAAATTAGGGTTTATGAAACAAACATCAAACCAAAACTCAAAACAGAAGCAAACCTCAAGATAAAAAATGGAAAATGCTACCCAAAGAAGCCCTAAACCTATAATGAACCACTGCCCAAAAGGGAGCTCTCAACTCTCAACCAAACTCAAGTTATGATTTTTGCAAGTTATTAGGGTTTTTTAGGGTTCTTAACAAAAGAAATGCCAATCAACTAGGAAATGCAAGATCAAATCATGGCCTTTTTATCCTTGAAAATACATGCAAAATGGAAAACAATGCAAGAAGAATCAATGTCTCAACCTTCACCAATAGGCAGAAATGAATTTTTAAACTTGTGATCAAAATAATGCATAAAAAATGATTTAATTCCATGAAAAATTCTTAAAATGCATCAAGATCAAAAAAGAAATTTGGTTTGAAGGTTGGACAATGTTTCTAAATGTCTTATAACATTTCATGAATTTTTTTTGTAATTTTTAAATACCTAAAAGTATTTTTAATTAATTAATTCCCATTAATCAATTAAAAATATTCTTTTAAATATTTAAAAATACTTTTTTAATGATAAAAAATAAAATAAAAATATTTTTGTGTCATAAAAATTATTGAAACTCTTAAGAAAAAGTTTCATAATTTTTGTGAATTTTTTACTATTTTAAATTAATTGTACAAAACAAATGAAAAAAGAAATGAATTAAAATGAATAAATTAAAAAGTCAAAGGAACGAATGGCTGAGATGAGCCCAGGATTCAAATCTGTTGACTGGCGCGTGATCTAAGGGTCCAGGTTGGCTCTGATTAAATTAGTTTAATTACGAATTAATTAACTAAATGAAAATGATTAGGGCTAATCAAACGCATCTGGGCCATCGAAACTGGAGGGAAGTCAACGAGTCAAAGGCTATCTACGGCCAAAATTCAAACTAGCATTAATTGTGTGATTAGGGCACAAATGACTTTCAGGTGGCCGGAGAAGACTTCCGGTCGTCTTCTCCGGCCAGAAGCTCACCTGAAAATTTCAAACTTCCTAAAAACGTAACAAAAATGGAATCTAAGACCAGGGAAATGCTCCTCTCATCCTCACGAACCAAACCCCTAACCTAAAACAAATTTATTTTCTCTAAATCAACTGAATCGAAGAGAAAAAGTTTTAGGTCACGCAAGCTTCAGAGTTCAATTAAATGCTCAAAACACAACCATTTCAAAAACTAATGGCACCAGGATGATCAGGACAACACAAAGAACAGGTTTGTAACAATAAAAATGATTTCTGGAAAAATTATTTTCGAGCTACCTGAGATTTGAAGCTTTCAGTTTAGGAACTTTCTGGCCACTTCCTTTGATGTAAGCTGCTCCACTTGATCCCCCAAAGATGCTTGAATGCTCAAAGTGAGTTTAAGTTGGCTGGATAGTGAGTTTCGAAAGCTCCTGCTTCAAGCTTAGTCAACAATGGCTATGGTGATTCTGGAGGATTCAGGCCATGGTGGATGATGGTTTGAGGTCCAGAGGATGTGTAGAGAAGCTTTGCAAGGTTTGTTTGGTTGTTTGTGGCTTATGGAAGGAGATTCGAATGAATCTGCAGAATGAGAGTGAAGAATGGTAATGGAGTTTTCAGGCTGTTTCAGGCTTGTGCTTTGGATGGTTTCTTGTCTATGAAGTGAGGTGAGATGAATGGTGAAGAGAGTTTTAGTGTTTTCTTGCTGTGTGAAGGAATTCGAAAGCTTATGCAGTTGGGAGTGTTTTTGTCAATGTGATGAATGTGTGTGTTTCAGTCTTGGCTTGTGATCTGTTTAGCTTGCAAGTTGTACACATAAACAAATCTGATTGGTTTTGTGATGTGACATGGCCTGCTATGATAGGTAAGTTTGCTTTTGCATAAAAGGTCAACTTTGTGTAAGATAGGGCATGGGCAAGGTCTAGGCAAGTACAAGGCATGGCTGGCGCAGCAAAGGTGAGGGAGAGAGGCTGGCTTGACTCAAGGATCAATGCAGCAAGCTGGTGAGAAGATCATGAGTGTTTTGCAACTTGGTTAGCTTTATGGATTTTCATGAAAATGCCTTGTTACACAAACCAAACCATGGGCAAACTAGATCAAATTCTGATTTTTGTAACTTAGAGAATGTCCACATGCTGGTTTGAAGTGGATTAGAGGCTGCATTTGGCTTTGGTTCAAGACTTTGCAAGATTTTCATTTGGTGCATAACTTGAAAAACAATGATTTTTGCCAACTTTGCATTGCCATAACTTTTGATCCAAGAAGAGTTTGATCATGTTCTTGTACTTTTTGAAAAGGGAAAGATGAGATCTACAACTTTCATGACCAAAGTTTTTCCATTTGAAGCCTTTTTGGATCATGAATCAAGGCTTGAAAATTGACCTAAAATGAGGCATTCTTGAAAAGTCAACTATGCCCAAAAAAGTCAACATTTGCAAAAACCCTAAATTCTTGATTTCTATGAACTTCAACCTTCTTCCATGATCAAATAAAGATCATATACACTCAAAATGATGAAGATCACCCATTGGTTGGGTCATTGGGGGCCTCAGATGCCCTGATTTTACACTGACTTGTCTGAAAAGTCAACTCTTGATCAGATGACTTCCCCATGGAATTTCTTCATGAAAATTGATATGCATACTCCCTATACAATATAAAGATCAATGGAAACAAGAATGACCAAAAAAATTGGAGTTATGGCCTCTGAAACCAAAACCCTAATTTTCAGTCAACTGTGCAGTTCAACCTGGCTCTGCATCCACTCAAACCCTAGTTCTTGTGATTCCTCTGCATTTTTGACTTTGAGGAGATGGAATATGATGTAAGAACACACATGGACCCCTTTGAGTTGATTGGTGGCCTTTGGAATAGCTCAAGATGCTTTGGGATTGCTCAGATCACAAACCCTAGGTGCAGATGCCTTAGAAGCTATGCAGTGAATCAAAAAATGAGATGTGAGATGATATGATTGTATTTATGCATATGAGGATGATCACAAGCCATGGTGTGAATGGGTGAGGGCAAATTTGGGGTGTTTACACCCGGCAGAGAGCCAAGGCACTTTCCTTAAAGATACAGATACTTCCTGACACCCGTCCGTGTCATATCCCCAGTAGAAAGCCAAAGCGACCTCTTTGCACTCACAGATACATACATATATATGACTCCCTTGACACTCGTCCGTGTCACCCCCAGCATAATTACCCAAACACTTGGTAAACCATATACTTGTTTATATTACACTTTTCTCACCCTCCCCAGCGAGTTAAACACTCATCTGTACACCACTCATACTTATTACTCCTGTTTCACTCATACAGATACTCGTCCGTATCTTGTATACACCACTTATACCCCCTCAGACTCGACACTCGTCCGTGTTCTTTGTTAACCAGTTGGTACTCGTCTGTATCATCATCTCTGAACATGCGTCAACGTTTGTTTCTACTGATACTCGTCCGTATCATAGTCTTAAGGATGCTCGTCCGCATCTTTAGTCTACACACAGTGCCAAACACTTATACCTTTCATTTCTTGGATGTAGACACTCGTCCGTGTTTACTTTTCCCCAGCGAAGTCCCCAACATAACTTGTTAAACTATTTCCTTTTCTATCTGACATTCGTCCTATGTCATGATACCTTTTCGGCAGCCGTCCCCTGCTAGGTGATCGTCCTTCACCTCCTGATGATCGCCCTTCATCATTTTATCCGATGGTCGTCCCCATCGTTGATCTTGTTATCTGACATTCGTCATATGTCATGATAAACCCTGAGAGCAGCCGTACCCTGCTAGGTGATCGTCCTTCACCTCTTGATGATCGTCCTTCATCATGCTTATCCGATGGTCGTACCCATCGTCGACCTTTTATCCGGCATTCGTCCTATGTCGCGATGCTTTTGGCAACCGTACCTTGCCCGGTGATCGTCCTTCACCTTAGATGACTGTCCCTCATCTTATCCCCCAACAGAGCAGTCGTCCCCTGCTAGGTGATCGTCCTTCACCTTTGATGACCGTACCTCATCATTTATTTCGTTTACCCATAATCCCCAGAGAGTCTTATATCTTTACCTGATGGCCGTCCCCATCACAATCCCTCATATCCCCAGCTTGTCAGCCGTCCCCGTCACTGCTTTATTTTTCGCATCTTCCCCAGCATGTCGGTCGTCCCCGTCATCGCTTTATCCCCAGCAGTCGTCCTCTGCTCGACGATCGTCCTCCATCGCCCGCACTTTATAAATACTTTATTTTCTTTGCCAATCTATATCCCTTTTCTTCTTCATTCTGTGAGTGCAAATTTTGGACTGTCTTTGGTATTCAACCACAAGTTATCTTGTTAGAATGATAAGTCGTCGCTTACATCCTGCACAGCTAACTCATGCTTGAATAGGGGCAGCTGTAAACACCCCAAATTTTCCCTCACCCATTCATACTATGGCTTGTGATATCTTTATATGCATAAGTTCAATCATAGTATCTCATACCACATCTTTGATTCACTGCATTGATTCTAAGTCATCTGCATCTAGGGTTTGTGATCTGAGCCATCCAAGAGCTATTTAAGCTACTCCAAAGGTCATCAATCACTTCAAAGGGGTCCATGTATGTTCAATCATCATATTGTATCCTCACAAAGTCAAGAAAGTCAAAGAATCACAAGAACTGGGAAAGGCATGGAAGCAGAGCCAGGTTTAACTGCACAGATGACCTAGAATTAGGGTTTTGGTTTCATAGGCCATAACTCCAAATTTTTTGGTCATTCTTGTTTCAATTGGTCTCTATATGTTATAAGGATCATGCATATCAAGTTTCATGAAGAAATTCCATGGGGAAGGCATCTGACCAAGAGTTGACTTCTTGAACAAGTCAGTATAAAATCAGGGCATCTGAAGCCCCCAATGACCCAACCAAAGGGTGTTCTTCATCATTTTGAATGTGTATGATCTTTATTTGATCATAGAAGATGTTAGAAGTTCACAAAATTGGAGAATTTCAAGCCATTTGCAAAGTTGCCTTTTTGGGAAAATGACTTGTAATGGAAACTTGCCATTTTGCGAAACTTTTTCAAACCTTTCTTTTTGATTCAAAAATGCTTCAAATGAGAAAACGTTGGTCATGAAAGTTGTAGAATGGATCATTCCATTTTCAAAAAGTACAAGAACTCATTCTAATTCTTTTTGGATCAAAAGTTATGGCTTGTCAAAGTTGAAGAAAATCACATAATTTCAAGTTTTGTACCAAAGAGGCAAAGTTGCAAAACCTCTTGCCAAGGCAAAATGAGACCTCAAAGTGACTTCTAATATTTGCACAAACATAAACCAATGCCTAAAAGTCAGAATGCACCAAAGTTTTGCCCATTTTCATGACTTATGGATCAAGAAATCACAAAAGGGCCAAAATTGGACAAAGTTGCAAAACATCATACAAACCCTAATCCACTTGCTGCATTTCCTCTAATCCATTTCCATGGTTCTCCTTGATTCAAGCTGCAGCCAAGCCATGCCTTGTACCTTGACAGAAATGGCCCATACCTCTCTTACACAAAAAGTTGACTTTATGCATTTTGCTCCATACCAATCACACTGCTCCACAACAACTCTCTGACCTATCAAGGATTGATATGTGTACCAAAAGGAACCCAACACACAACACAACTCATCCTGATCTCTCCCACAAGCCAACATTCTCAAAAACCTCCCCTTATGCATTTTGCTTCGAATCACACAACACAACCTTCAAACATCAAAACAAACTTCACCAAATCACTCACCATGATCTTCTTATCATTTCCCAACCATTGTTTTGGCCTGAAACCTCCCACATCAAAAATACGATTTCCACACTCCCTTGACCTGAGCTTCTGCCAACTTTCTCTGGAGGCCATATAAACTCTAGCTAAGTGTCAAAAGCTTCTGGGGAGGATCATTGGAGCTTGTTTGAGCCAAAGAAGCAGCCAGAAAGTCCCTGTTTCGAAAGCTCCAGTTCAGGTGAGCTCAAGAACTTTTTTTCCAGAACTTTAATTTCTTGTTATAGAATGAATCTATGAGTTGTACTGATCATCTGGATGTGTTTGGTTTTGAAAATGGTCAAGAAACAAGCATGTATTGACTGTCTGAAAGTTTGCCCGTGAAAATGTTTTTGCTTGTTTCCTTTGATTCACGAAAAATAAATGATGTTTGTTGTAGGGTTTATGTTTAGTGATGTTCATAGATTTATTCTGGAGAGTTTGGTGAGGTTTTGATGCGTTTTGAGTGAGATTGAGAAATTGATTGGCCGGAGAAGATGACCGGAACACTGTTCCGGTCATCTGAAAGTGTTTAGGGTTCAGATTAGGGCTTAATGACGTAATTAGTGTAGTTTGAATCTCAGCCATCCAGATGCGCGCGCTGGTCAATTCCCTCCCTTTTTATTTGAATCTCAGCCACTGGATTGGATTACTTTCATAAATTCGTATTTTTAATTCATTTAAAATGTATTTATTTCCACATTTTATTTAAAATAGCAAAATACCTTTAAAAATTATGAAATTTTTTGTCAAGGGTTTCATTAATTTTTAAAACCCAAAAATATTTTTATTTTTATTTTTTGCACTGAAAATTATTTTTAAATCATTTAAATGTTTATTTTTAATTAATTAATGGAAATTAATTAATTAAAAATACATTTAGGTATTTAAAATTCACAAAAAAATTCACATAGCATTTAAAAACATTTAGAAACATTGTTTAACTCTCAAACCAAATTTCATTTTTGTTCTTGATGCCTTTTGATCATTTTCATTGGATTTAATTTCATTTCAAGGCAATATTTTGTTCCAAACTTCAAAAATTTCTTCCTGCCAAACCATTGAGAGTTGAATGATGATTATTTTTGCATTACATCTTGCATAGCACGTAGTTTATAGGATAAATTTGGTTTGATTTGATCTTGCATTTTCAATTTGTTTAGCATTTTTCTTGATGAGGTACCTTAAAACCCTAGCAATCTTAGGAAATTCATAACTTTCATTAGATTAGGAGTGGGATCCTCTCCTTTGGGAATTGAACTTGTATAGGTTTAGGGTATCTTTGATTGCATTTTCAAATTTTTATCATGTCATTTGCTTCTGGTTTTGGATTTTTGCTTTGTATGGTGCATGTAACCCTAATTTGTGCTTCCTTTGCATCCATTTTTCATTTGCTTGCATCCAATGACTTGCCATGACATTTTGTTCATCCACATGATCTATAATTCATATTAGGACATGTTAGAATCATGTTTTATCATTTCATCTTTCATTTGCCATGTTATGCATTCATATCATTTCATAAACTTTTCATGTACATTCATGGTTCAATGCATGCCCCATTTGCATCCTTATGTTTGTTTGATCAATATCATGCCTTGCCTCATGTTTGTATCATCTCTTAGCATCATTAACATCATGTAAATGCTTCTGACTTTGGTTTGCATCATGACATCTCATCTCATTTGCATTGCATTTCATTTCTTTTGCTAACTTTTCAGGTGGTAAGTTATTTTGAGAAGTGAATTTGCCTTCACTTCTCACAATCTCTTATTATCTCTCTTGCATCTTTGCTGCATTTATCTTGTGTATTAGACTGGGCTTGCTCATTCATATTTATCTCTTACCTTCTTTCTTTAAGCAACATGTCTTCTTAAGTGAAGCAAGTTGTTTTGCTTCTGTTTGCTTCTTGCTCCTTTCATCTGCTTCCTTCTTGGTGGTTGTAAACACCCCAAATTTTCCCTCACCCATTCACACCATGGCTTGTTATCTTATCATATGCATAAGTTCAATCATAGCATCTCATATTGCATTTTTGCTTCACTGCATTGTTTCTAAGTCATCTGCACCTAGGGTTTGTGATCTGAGCCATCCAAGAGCTATTTGAACCACTCCAAAGGTCATCAATCACTTAAAAGGGGTCCATGTATGTTCAAGCATCATATTGTATCCTCACAAAGTCAAGAAAATCAAAGAATCACAAGAACTGAGAAAGGCATGGAAGCAGAGCCAGGTTTAACTACACAAATGACCTAGAATTAGGGTTTTGGTTTCAGAGGCCATAACTCCAATTTTTTTGGTCATTCTTGTTTCTATTGGTCTCAATATGGTATAGGGATCATGCATATCAATTTTCATGAAGAAATTCCATGGGGAGGGCATCTAAGCAAGAGTTGACTTCTTGAGCAAGTCAGTGTAAAATCAGGGCATCTGAGGCCCCCAATGACCCAACCAAAGGGTGTTCTTCATCATTTTGAATATGTATGGTCTTTATTTTATCATGGAAGATGTTAAAAGTTCACAAAATTGAAGAATTTCAAGCCATTTGCAAAGTTGCCTTTTTGGGAAAATGACTTGTAATGTAAACTTGCCATTTTGGGAAACTTTTTCAACCCTTGCTTTTTGATTCAAAAATGCTTCAAATGAGAAAACTTTGGTCATAAAAGTTGTAGAATGGATCATTCCCTTTTCAAAAAGTACAAGAACTCATTCTAATTCATTTTGGATCAAAAGTTATGGCTTGTCAAAGTTGGGAAAAATCACATAATTTCAAGTTTTCTACCAAAGAGGCAAAGTTGCAAAACCCTTTGCCAAGGCAAATTGTTCTTTCAAATGGACCTATAATCTTTGTACAAACATAAACCAAGGCCTAAAATTCAGAATACACCAAGAGTTTGTCCATTTTCATGACTTGTGGATCAAGAAATCACAAAAGGGGCAAAAAGTCACAAAGTTGCAAAACCTATCACAAACCCTAATCCACTTGCTGCATTGCCTCTAATCCTTTTCCATGGCTCTCCCTGATTCAAGCTGCAGCCAAGCCATGCTTTGTACCCTCACTGCCATAGCCCATACCTCTCTTACACAAAACTTGACTTTTTGCAAAAAGACCCATACCAATCAGCCTGTGACACACCAACTCCTCTGACCTCTCTAGTTGTGATAAGTGGACCAAATGCAACATAACACACCACCCAACACAAGATGAAACACTCTCCAAGCCATAGCACCAAGCTTTGCCCTCTTATGCATTTCCATTCGAAACACATCACACAAGCATCAAACATAAAAACAAACTTCATAGGATCACTCAGCATGCTCCCCTGATCATTTCCCTACCCTCATTCATCCCTGAAACCTCCTCAAACTGAAACACGATTCCTTACCCCCCTGAACAGAACTTCTTCAAACTCACAAACCAACCATTTTAAACTCCAACCAAGCTTCATAACTTCATCAAGAGGACCATTGGGACCATTTTAAGGCAAAGAGGCAAGCAGAAAGCTCCTGAACTGAAAGCTCAATCTCAGGTAACATGATGAACAAATTTCCCAGAACTTTGATTTCTTGTTAGAATGTTGTTCTATATGTTGCCCTAATCATGGGGATCTATTTATTTTTGAAAATGAGCCAGAAACAAGCATGTTGTGATGTTCTGAAAGTTTGCCCGTGAAAATGATTTTGCTTATTTCCTTTGATTCACGAAAAATAAATGTTGTTTGTTTTAGGGTTTATGTTTAGTGATGTTCATAGTTTGATTCTGGAGAGTTTTGTGAGGTTTTGATGCGTTTTGAGAGAGATTGAGATTTTGGCTGGCCGGAGAAGATGACCGGAACACTGTTCCGGTCATCTGAAAGTCATTAGGGCTTCTGATTAGGGTTTAATCATAATTAGGCAAGTTTGAATGTGAGTCGTTCGTTTGCGCGCCAGGTCAATTCCCGCCCCTATGAGTTTGAATCTCAGCCATCAGATTGGCTGACTTTCTCTTTTTTCTATTTAAATTCATTTTATTTTCATTTGTTTTGCATTTATTTGTACGAATTTTTAAAAATAGTTAAAATCATCTAAAAATTATGAATTTTTTTTTCAAAGGTTTCATGAATTTTCAGAACACAAAAATATTTTTATTTTTATATTTTGCATTAAAAATTATTTTTAAATCATTTAAATGTTTATTTTTAATTAGTTAATGAAAATTAATTAATTAAAAATACATTTAGGTATTTAAAAATCACAAAAAAATTCACATAGCATTTAAAAACATTTAGAAACATTGTCCAACTCTCAAACCAAATTTCATTTTTGTTCTTGATGCCTTTTGATCATTTTCATTGGATTTAATTTCATTTTAAGGCAATATTTTGTTTCAAGCTTTAAAAATTCCTTTCTGCCTAATCCTTGAGAGTTGGATGATGATTCTTCTTGCATTGCACTCTTCATAGCATGTAGTTTATAGGATAAATTTGATTTGAATTGATCTTGCATTTTCAATTTGTTTAGCATTTTTCTTGACAAGGTACCTTAAAACCCTAGCAATCTTAGAAAAATCATAGCTCCCATTAGGTTAAGAGTTGGGTCCCCTCCTTTGGGCAGTGAACTTGTGTATGGTTAGGGTTCCTTTGATCCCATTTTAAATTTTTTGTCATGTCATTTGCTTCTGGTTTTGAACTTTTGTGTTGTATGTTGTTCATAAACCCTAATTCTTGTTTCCTTTTGCATCCATCTCTCACATGCTTGCATTCAAGAACTTGTCATGACATTTTGGGCATCCATAGGACATATAAGACATATTAGGACATATTAGAATTATGTTTGATCATTTCATCTTTCATTTGCCATGTTATGTATCCATTGCATTTCATAAACTTTCATGAACTTTCATGGTTCAAGATATGCTTCATATGCATCCATCCTCTTGTACGCTCACATATATGCATCTTGTATGACTTTGCACCATCTCTTGACATCATTTGCATCATGTGTATGTTTCTGACTTTGGCCTTTGCCCATCCATATGCATTGTTTCATCTCATTTCTTCCCTTATGCATCTTGTACTAACTTTTCAGGTTAATGGTAAGTTTGTTTGGGAGGTGGATTTGCCTTCACCTCCTACCTCTTCTCACCTCATCATTTTACATCCTTGCTGCATTTTTTTTACTTGTCTTTGAGTGAGCTTGCTCACTTGTGCCTCTCTTCCCTCTTTTCTCTTCTCATCTCATCCCTTTTCTATCTTGCTTCTCCTTGGTGGCTTCCTTGAAGATTTCTCCTCTTAAGCCTCACAAACCCTAGGACTTCAAAGCATGATAACATTTTAGGATTGTTTAGTCCCCCTTAGACTCTTTCCTTTGAGTTTTCTTTGAGTCTTCTCTTCTCACCTCATAACCAAGGACTAAACCCTAAAGGTTTTAAGGCTTTGTGATTAAGCTTATGCCTGCATCCTTCTATTAGGATGGAGTGTATAACTTTAATCCTAAGTGTTAAACCCTTAATGTGTTTAAATCCTTTAATCAATTCACTTAATAATCATCAAGACATCAAGCTTGTAACTTGGGCCTTGCATTAGGGTTCTAATTCTTCCTTAATTGGTTAAGAAGGACTAACCCTATTGTTAATGGACAAGTCCCCCTCAAGTTGTCTTACAAACCATAAAAATCACTTCTTCATCTTATCATTAACTAAAATCCACTTTAATAAAGGTTTTGTTTTGTCATGAGGTTAATCCCTAATCATGGATTAAGTTGAGGAGCCTTTCTTAGCTTAAATGTTCTCATCTATTATCCTTCTATTAGGATGGTGTAATGAGTCCATTAAATCCTTTATTATGGCTTAAACTCATTACTTAACACTAAACAAAAACAACAAAAACATCTAAGTAATCACAAGTAGGTTAATGATCTTAATCCTACATCATGGTGATTAAGTGTGAGGTGCTTACTTCATACTTAAGGTATTCTCATTACCCCTAATCAGAGGGAGGATGTGATGAGTTTACTAACCCTTGGTTTAAGCTTAAGCTAATTTTCCTATGACAAACTTTCAAAAGCAATAAAAGACTGAAAACCCAAAAACAAACAATAATCGTCTCCTCTGGGATTCTTTTCTCATCTCATTCACTCACAAACGGGAACTTGCTTCTTCCGTCTAATGCAAGACAGTTTGCACCTGAGCCAGACAGGTCATACACTTGAGCATAGACAAGTAAGCAGTTCACAAGTCAATTTATCTTTCAGTCTCTTTGGGTCGAACTACGGTGTTCTGACTTCCTCATTGCACGAGAGGATACGTAGGTATAACTTAACAGTTATCGAACAAAAGTCTCTGTATATTCCCCCTCTTTCCAGTATTATTCTTTAAGCCTCATGATCATGAGCATTTCATTCTTGTTCTTACACTGACACTTCTCTTATACACTTCACGCTTCTTTTACACTGACACTTGCATTCTTTCCAGCTTTGATACACAGATAAGCACTGACACTGCCCCTTTAAAACACAAATCTTTTAAGCGTGGATCCCGTCGAGTACGACGGACAATCTGGGTGCTAATACCTTCCCAGGTTGTAACCAACCCCCTTTCTCAGTTTCTCTGGTTCGCAACAGTCTTATCCATGTCTTTTCTAGGTTTATGCAGCATTACCTTTCCTCCGGGATAAAAATGCCTAGCTGGCGACTCTATTCATTTCTTCCTCTTTCGCCGACCGTTCGCGTCTGTACCCCTTCTGACCCGGGTGTCATTTGGTGGGAGCGACAGCTTGGCGACTCTGCTGGGGACCCTTATACTGTAACCAGGGCTTCTGGTTCTTTTTGTGGGTTCCTCCTAGCGCTTGTTTGATTTGTGTTTACTGGGGTGTTATGTGCTAATTGTGTTTATATAGTTGCTTTATTTATTGCTTTATGTACAGTTATTTATTGCTTTCTTTACAGCTTTATATATATCATACTGTCATTTTGTCATCTGGCTGGATCTGGTTTTTGTTTTGGTGGGTGGGGTTCTATTGAGAGTTTAAGGTCCTATACCTGGGACCTGAGTGACACCTAGGCTAGAGTGGTTCATGTTCTTTCCCATTCCATTTCGGTCTGGTGCGGGAATATGAAACACGGTTCAGATGTGGGTTTCTTCTTGAGAACTCTGTGCTACAGATTTCCTGTAGTGCTAGGGCTATCTGGGAAGCCTGCTAAGTCTGGATGACCTTTATTATGACCTTCAGAAACTGAGGTGAATTAGAGGAGGATCTTTTATGGTTATTGTAAACACTGTACCTCCGGATTAGAAGTGTTTACACTTCTCATAACTGATCCAAGTCTGAGGATCCTTGTTTTAGAACACCACCTGTGAGGGGGTTGGGCTGTTTACAGGTTTGCAGGTACCATTAGCCACATCATACCCTGATACTTGTTTTGTTTAAGAATGCTTCACTTTGGACAGTTCTTGTGATTTAACCCTGGACATGTGACTCTTTATTTGAGTCCCCCACCTTGGTTATTGGATTTCTGAGCCTCCATCTGGACTTCTTAAACATACATGGGCCTTGTATCAAGACAGATAATCAGATCCAGCTTGATCACAAACCCTTGCATATCATTTGCATACTCATCATTTGCATCATTTAACATTTGTTT
The DNA here is from genome assembly GCA_963966055.1 of Lathyrus aphaca. Lineage (NCBI taxonomy): Eukaryota > Viridiplantae > Streptophyta > Magnoliopsida > Fabales > Fabaceae > Lathyrus > Lathyrus aphaca. The sequence continues at coordinate 569,659,333 of OZ014520.1, read as the reverse complement.
ATTTGTCTTTCAGGGTATCCACATTACATTTGGCTTGGTTTTGACCCCTTCATCTACATAGACCCCTGCTCATCAGTTATCTGCTTCAGTTATCTTCATCAGTTGTCTACTTCAAATATCTTTATCAGTTGTTTGCTTCAGTTACCTTCATCATCAGCTTGCCAGTGGTTCCTCTCCAGTATCAGTCTTCATCATCAGCACCTGTTTTCAGCTCTTCATCAGCAGTTATGGCACCCAAGAAGAGCAACATTTCATACCATTTCTTTGAGCCTGTGCTGACTGGCATCAGACAGGTCCAGGCACTTATCACTCCAGACCACATCCCATTATTCAGAGAGCATTATGGAGGCATCCTTGATATGGTTATGGACCTGGACCCTTCTCAGAGGAGTTTGATCCACACTTGCCTACAGTTTTATGATCCTCCTTTGAGATGCTTCACTTTCCAGAACTTTCAGTTGGGACCTCTGCTGGAGGAGTTCTCATCATTGATTGGAGTACCTGTCAGGGGTGGAATTCCCTTCAACCCAGAGATGACTTCTCCCAGCAATGGAGAAGTGGCAAAAGCACTACACTTAGAGCCTATATTGATTGAGCAGAACATGACAACAAAGGCTGGAATCCATGGTTTGCACCTAGACTTTCTGACTTCTCAGGCTATCCTGAAGGCCTCCTTGGGAGAATGGAAGGCAGTTTGTGCATTGTTAGCCCTCAGTATATATGGGGTTATACTATTTGCAGATGAGCCCAAGTTTATCAGCAAGAATTCCATTCATCTCTTCCTTTTGAGGAATCCAGTACCCACATTGCTGGGAGATTACTATTATTCTGTTCACCAAAGGAATGAGAAGCAGAGAGGAAAATTGGTGAGATGATGTGCTCCTCTATTTCACACTTGGCTGCTTAAACACTTACCCAAGACTGATGCCTTCCTGAATCCTCACCAACAGAAGAATTGGGATAAGAGACTTATTGCTTTGACTTCAGATGATATCAGATGGTGCACCCAGAGCACCAAAGGCAGGGACATAATCACTAGCTGTGGACAGTACCCCAATGTACCTCTAATAGGAGTGAAAGGTTGCATCAACTACAACCCTTTGCTATTTAAGAGACAATTGGGCTATGCTTTGGTTCACCCTCCTAGAGTGCAAGATCTAGCTGAAACCCTGTATTGTGAGATAAAACCTAATCTAGCTGTTGTCAGACAAGCATCCTGGGCTTGGGACAACATCCAGACCAAAGGGATGGCCATTCTTGGGAGATGCAATAATGTGGCTTCAGCTCAGTACTATGAATGGTCTCATGCTAGGGCTCAAATTTCTGGGATGCCCTTCACCATTGAGGATGCACCTGGACCATCCACAGTACCACTTCCAGCCACTGTCAGCCTGGAAGAATTTGAGAAGCTGAAGGAAAGGAATGAGAATCTGTCTCAAGCTCTGAAGAAGACCCTCTGGGAGAGGAGTGATGGTCGTCTAGACATTGAGAGGTTGGAGAAGCTTAAAGTGGAGCATCTGGCCAAGATTGAGAAAGCAGAAGACTACATCAAGAAATCAAGAGCTGGAGAGCAAATATTGAAGAATGCCAGTAAAGAGGCCCAGTTTCAAAAGGCTAGGACTGATCTCCATCTAGAAGAAAGTAAAGCTAGGTGGGTTAGGATCACTGAAGCTCACACTCAGGAGGATAAGAGAACTCAAGCCAGGATTGAGCAGCTAGAGGGCAATGAGAAGAAGCAACAAGAGGCTTTGCTGGCAGCCCAGAAGGAAATTTCAGAATTGAAGCTTAGGGTTGGTGTGAAGAGGTCAAAGGACCAAGACAGACACAAAAAGCTGACCACTGCTATTGCCACCAGAAACCTTCTTATCAGAAACATCACAGAGCATCCGTCTGGTCCTGTAACTGAAGCACTTTTGAAGGAGGTTAAGGAGGATGAGTTTGGCTTAGATGTTTGACTACTTTGCTTGTTGTTATTTCCATTTGATGTACTTTTCTTTTATGTTGTATTTTGACCCCTCAGGGGCATATGTTGTAAAAACAAACTATGTATGGTTCACCATTTGTAATGTATTTGTTAGTTTGTTTCATTGTGTCTCTTTCTCTCAAGCAACATCGAAGTATGTTCCTCAGGGTCTGGAAAGGTCAAAACCAAGGGCCAATCCGGATACCTTGGAAAATAAATAAGCATACTGCATTGCATACTAACTTTTGTTTTGTTTTGTAGGTTTTGTCATTACTTTATTTTGTTTCTAACTCTGTTGTGATTCAGGAATTATGGCTCGCCGTCGGGTGTTCCATCTCAACCGTCCGCACCGGTATCCTACTCGCAACAACCTTCCTGGTATCCAAATGGACCAAGTACAGCAGGACCTGACAGAGGTCAGAACTCAGATGGCTAATGAAAGGCTGGAGATGAGAAACCAAATGACCCAATTCATGGAAGTAATGAATGGCTTGGCCCAAAGTCAAGAAAGGTTGAGGGCATTGGTAGAAAGACAAACCCCGGAAGAACCCCATTTGGGAACTGGAGGAACAAGTAACAATGAAAGGGGTCAGCCTCATGTTAATCCACCAGTATATGGGCCTCATCTACATCCGGAAGTCAACATCCCGGGTAATGTGCAAGGAAATACTACTGGAGGAAGGATCTTACAGGAAGACCCCCAAGAAGAGCAGTTTACTGTGATGGGAGCTGGGGATGAAGTTTATGATAGGAGGTTTGATGAAATTGCTGAGAAGTTGAGATCTCTGGAGTCTCAAAATTCCTTAGGCTTCGATGTTATGGATATGGGGTTAGTGGACGGGGTAAGGATTCCCCACAAGTTTAAGCCCCCGTGCTTCGAGAAGTACAATGGGACTTCCTGTCCACAAACTCACTTGCAGTCCTTTCTGGGAAGACTTAAGGCATACACCATGGATGAAAAACTGTGGATGTTTTACTTTGAAGATATCTTGACTGGAGCTTCAAGGGAGTGGTACTCTCACTTGACCAGAGCTACTATCAGGTGTTGGAAGGACCTAGCTGAAGCTTTCATCAGACAGTACCAATACAATCTGGACATGGCTCCTAACAGGACCCTTTTGATGGGAATGTCTCAATCCTCCAGAGAAAGCTTCAGGGAATATGCCCAAAGGTGGAGACAGCTTGCTGCTGCTGTCCAGCCACCCATGTCGGAAAGAGAAATGGCCGACATGTTTATGAACACTCTGCAAGGAACATATATTGATAGGCTAGCTGCCTTTTCTTCCACCAGCTTCGCTGACGTAGTCATAGCTGGAGAAAGAATTGAAAGCCTTCTGAAGATGGGTAAGATTTCTGATAATGGTGCAAGTTCGTCCAGTAATCCCAGGAAGCCTTTTGTGGGGACTAGAAGAACCGGTGAGACAAATGCCATTCATGCCGGCAGGGGCAGATCTCAGTATGTCCACAGATCAGTAGTAGCTGTCACTATTCCAGCTCCGATTCCTCAGCAACCAACATATCAACCACAACAACAACCACATTATCAGCAACAAGTTCAGTATCCGCCACAGAGGACCTACAACAACAACAACAGCAATCAACAGCAAAGACCCTTTCAGCAAAGACCATCACAGGCAAATAGGTTGATTGACCCTATCCCTATGCCTTATGCTGCCTTATTGCCACAACTCCTGAAACTCAACTTGGTTGAATTAAGGACATTGGCACCACCAGATCCCTCTAATCTGCCAAGAAATTATGATGTCAACGCCAGATGTGCTTTCCACTCCAATGCACCTGGCCACAATACTGAGAAATGCAGGGCTTTACAAATGAAGGTACAAGATCTGGTGGATTCTAAAGCCCTCAATTTTGCACCCCCTCCAAGTGTCACCAAGAACCCCATGCCCAATCATGGAGGGCCAAGAATTAATTCCATTGAGGAAGACGAGCCATCTTTCTTAATCACCAGTGTTGGACAGATTCGGACACCTCTGGTCGAAATTAAAGCTCAGCTCCTAGAATGCCAGATGTTCCCCGGGTGTGAGCTCGGTTGTGGTTATTGCAACATTTCGGTCAACGGGTGTGATAACTTGAGAAGCGGCATAGATGGTCTTATCAAAAGTGGTATACTTCAGATCACAACAACGGCGCCTACAAATCCAGCAACCCCTTTGACAACAGTTCCTGACTCTTCTACAACTGCAACAACAATCATTCAGACCAATTCATCAATATCATCAGCAATGGCTCCATCTATCACTTCAACAAATCAAATTTCAACCACCATTTCTTCTACAACATCAGCACCCATTTATTCAGCGGAATCTTCTACAACGCCAACAGAAATTAATGAAGATATCTCGGCAGTCACCATTTACTATGATCCATCAGATGTTCCTCCAAACAACAACTTTCAGCAACAAACAGTGGCACCTCCTGCCAGATCACCGGTCACCATTTACTACGATCCGCACACCATTTCAATACCCTCCTCTGCAGCAGTCAGTCCAGTTACTATCACGGTGCCTGGACCTGTTCCATATGAAAGCAGTAATGCCATACCTTGGCATTATGGTTCTGACCTTTACTGCAACGGGGAGAAAATCACCTTGGACTCTTCAACCTCTTCTCCACAGATTGATAATGTTGGGGGAGGCGGAGGCTTCACCAGAAGCGGGCGCCTTTTTACCTCACAATTGCAAAGACCTAATGCCGAAGCAGAAGCTGCTGCCAAAGCAAAGGGAAAGAGTGTGATATTTGAAGAACCGGCTGTCAAAGAAACTCAGAAGACATCTTTTGAGCAAGATGTAGTCGAGTTTATGAGAATCATAAAGAGAAGTGATTACAAGGTGGTGGATCAGCTTCACCAAACTCCCTCAAAGATCTCCATATTATCCCTGTTGATGTGTTCTGAAGCTCACAGGAATGCACTACTGAAAGTCTTGCACGCAGCATACGTGCCAGAGGAGATCACTGTTAATCAGCTAGAAACTGTGGTAGCAAATGTCAATACCAGTCATGGACTGGGCTTTACCAATGCTGACTTAACAACTGAGGGACGTAACCACAACAAGGCTTTACACATCACTCTAGAATGCAAGGGTGTTGTTCTCTCATGTACTGGTGGACACTGGGTCTTCGCTCAATGTTCTACCAAAGAAAGCCTTAGTGAAGCTGGAGTATGACGGCTTAGCATTGCGTCCGAGTAATTTGGTGGTAAGAGCATTTGATGGCTCTAAAAGATCAGTGCTAGGGGAGATTGATCTGCCTGTGAGGATTGGCCCGCAGACTTTTAAAATTACCTTCTATGTGATGGACATTCAGCCGGCCTACAGCTGTTTGTTGGGTAGACCTTGGATCCATGCCGCTGGCGCTGTTACGTCTACCCTTCACCAGAAGCTGAAATTTGAGTGGGAAGGCCAGATCATCACCATCTGTGGTGAAGAGGACATCTTTGTTAGCCATCTGGCTACGTACAAGTACATTGAAATGGATGGAGAAATCCATGAAACCATGAGCCAGGGGTTTGAGGCCCTGAACATTAATGAAGCATCTGTTGTACTGGGAACCTCCATGACGTCTTATTAGCAAGCCAGGAAGGTTGTTGAAGAGGGTACTGCCCAAGGCTGGGGCAAGCTGCTACCTGTGGAGAAGAAGGAGGACAGATTTGGGTTGGGTTACAAACCAACTCAACAAGATCAATCAGAGGCTGACAAGAAGCCCAGTTTTGTCAGCGGGAGAATGCTCACCCCGGATGCAGTGAACAACTTGGAAGACGAGGATGAAAGCGACCGCAACCTGGAGAGCTGGATACGTCCAAGGATCCCGGGGAGCCAAGTCCATAACTGGTCTTCCCAGGAAATTATAAGGGTTACTCCTGCAGAGTAATTATTATTTCCTGTATATTTTAAGCATGCATCAAGTCTTGCATCTTGCCCAAGATGACAAGACTCATTTTGTAATCGGGCCATCTTGTAATTTTGTGCAAACAGATCAATCAATGAATATCGGACATCTTTTGCAAATGAGTCTTTTTCTTTCCCGCTCACTGTTTTTCATTTTTCTTTTTGTACAAAAATAAAATGGCAATGTTTTCCAAAATGACAACTTCATTTAACTTTTTTCTAAACAAGATTAAAATTGATCACTAAAACGAACAATCTAAACCCTTGCAGAGAGTGCCTTTCAAACTGCACCGACGACAACACAGCTATGACTCTATATGACTTTGACAATCCAATCAATCAAGCTGATGAAGGGGTTGAAGAAGATTATGAGCTTCCTGAAGAGTTAGCCAGGTTGTTAAGGCAAGAGGAGAAGGTTATCACTCCTCATCAGGAGGAGGTCGAAACGGTTAATCTTGGTACGGAAGAAGATGTGAAAGAGGTTAAGATCGGAGCCTGCTTACAGGATTCAGTAAAAGAGCAACTGATTGATATGCTTCGGGAATATGTAGATGTCTTTGCTTGGTCTTATCAGGATATGCCAGGGTTGGACACCGACATTGTCATGCACAAGCTGCCTTTGAAGGAAGATTGCCCACCTGTAAAACAAAAATTGCGCCGTACTCGCCCAGATATGGCAATGAAGATTAAAGAAGAGGTACAAAAGCAGTGGGACGCCGGGTTCCTTGCTGTGACTAGCTATCCTCCGTGGGTTGATAATATTGTACCTGTGCCTAAGAAAGATGGCAAGGTGAGGATGTGTGTGGATTACCGGGATCTGAACAGAGCCAACTCGAAAGATGATTTCCCTTTACCTCACATTGATGTATTGGTGGATAATACGGCTCAGTTCTCGGTATTCTCCTTCATGGACGGCTTTTCAGGATACAATCAGATTAAGATGTCACCTGAAGACATGGAGAAGACAACCTTCATCACACCCTGGGGCACATTTTGTTATAAGGTGATGCCATTCAGACTAAAGAATGCTGGTGCAACGTATCCACAGGCTATGGTAACATTATTCCACAACATGATCCATAAAGAAATCGAATGTTATGTGGATGACATGATTGCCAAGTCCCTCACAGAAGAAGACTACCTGGTAAACCTGCTGAAGTTATTCAAGCGTCTGAGGAAGTACCAACTGAAGTTAAACCCCAACAAATGCACATTCGGGGTGCGATCCGGTAAGTTGCTAGGATTTATTGTAAGTGAGAAAGGGATTGAAGTTGACCCTGATAAAGTTAAAGCAATTCAAGAAATGCCTGCACCTAAGACTGAAAAAGAAGTTCGGGGGTTCTTAGGCAGATTGAACTACATTTCATGGTTCATATCTCACCTTACTGCAACCTGTGAACCTCTTTTCAAGCTGTTGAGAAAAGAACAAACGGTCAGGTGGAACGAAGACTGTCAGAGGGCCTTTGACAAAATCAAGGAATACTTACAAGAGCCTCCTATCCTCATGCCTCCAGTTGAAGGAAGACCCCTAATCATGTACTTGACAGTATTAGAAGAGTCAATGGGGTGTGTGTTGGGCCAGCATGACGAGTCTGGTCGAAAAGAGTATGCAATATACTACCTAAGCAAAAAGTTTACCGACTGTGAACAACGTTATTCATTGCTCGAGAAAACTTGCTATGCTTTAGCGTGGGCTGCTCGCCGACTAAGGCAGTATATGTTGACCCACACTACTTTATTGATATCAAAGATGGACCCAGTTAAGTACATTTTTGAGAAGCCAGCACTTACCAGACGGGTTGCAAGATGGCAAATGATCCTCACAGAATATGACATCCAGTACACATCTCAGAAGGCCATCAAGGGCAGTGTACTGTCTGATTATCTTGCTGAGCAACCCATTGATGATTACCAGCCTATGAGATTTGACTTCCCTGATGAAGACATCATGTTCATAAAAGCAAAAGATCATGAAGAGCCTGTTCACACTGAAGGGCCTGACCCAGAAGAAGAATGGACTATGATGTTTGACGGGGCTGTTAATATGAATGGTCGTGGTGTTGGTGCAGTACTCATTACACCTAAAGGAGTTCACATGCCTTTCTCGGCAAAGCTCACCTTTAACTGCACTAACAACGAAGCTGAATACGGAGCTTGTATTATGGGTCTTGAGGAAGCCATTGAACTCAGGATCAAGACTTTAACTGTGTTCGGAGATTCAGCTTTGGTAATCAATCAAACCAACGGCAAATGGTACACACACCAGGATCATCTGATACCTTACAGGGATTATACAAGGAGGTTATTGACTTTCTTTACAACAGTCAAGCTTGAGTATATCCCTCGGGACGAGAATCAATTTGCAGATGCTCTTGCCACCATCTCATCCATGATCAAAGTTCAAGCTGCCAACTTTGTACCTCGGATTTCAGTGTCCAGACTTGACAGACCAGCATATGTGTTCTCAACAGATGTTGTTAAAGATGATAAGCCTTGGTTCCATGATATCAAATGCTTCCTGGAGGATCAAACATACCCACCTGGGGCATCTTCCAATGATAAGAAGACATTAAGAAGGCTAGCTGGTAGTTTCTTCCTGAATACTGATGGTTCCCTGTACAAGAGGAACTTTGATATGGTACTCCTCAGATGTGTTGATAGAACAGAAGCAGGCTTGTTGATGCACGAAGTGCACGAAGGATCCTTTGGTACCCATGCTAGAGGACATGCAATGGCTAAAAAGTTGTTAAGATCAGGTTATTACTGGATCACAATGGATGCCGACTGTTGTGCCTATGCCAGGAAGTGTCATAAATGCCAGATTTATGCGGATAAGGTGCATGTGCCTCCCAATCCTCTGAATGTGATGTCTTCACCCTGGCCCTTTGCCATGTGGGGCATTGATATGATTGGCAAGATTTAACCGACTGCTTCAAATGGCCACAGGTTCATCCTTGTTGCTATTGACTATTTTACCAAGTGGGTCGAAGCAGCTTCTTATGCAAATGTTACAAGGCAGGTGGTAGCCCGATTTCTGAAAAGAGATATCATTTGTCGATACGGAAATCCCGAGCGAATCATTACTGATAATGGTTCCAATTTAAATAACAAAATGATGGCAGAACTATGCTGGGACTCCAAGATCCAACACCACAACTCTTCTCCTTACAGGCCAAAGATGAATGGCGTTGTTGAGGCAGCTAACAAGAATATCAAGAAGATTGTACAGAAGATGGTAGTCACTTATAAGGACTGGCATGAAATGCTACCGTTTTCTTTGCATGGGTACCGTACGTCAATCAGAACATCCACTGGGGCAACACCGTTTCAGCTTGTGTATGGTATGGAGGCAGTCCTACCTGTTGAAGTTGAATTACCCTTCTTACGGGTATTAATGGATGTTAAGCTGAATGAAGCAGAATGGGTCCGGTCCCGATACGAACAACTGAATCTGATTGAAGAGAAGAGATTGGCTGCAATCTGTCATGGGCAGCTGTACCAGAAAAGAATGAAGAAAGCCTTCGATCAGAAAGTCAGGCTCCGAGAGTACCAAGTAGGAGATCTTGTGCTGAAAAGACTCCTCCCTCCTCGTACAGACCACAGGGGCAAGTGGACTCCGAATTATGAAGGGCCATTCGTAGTAAAAAAGGTTTTCTCTGGCGGAGCACTCATGCTCAGTACTATGGATGGTGAAGACTTCCCGTCCCCTGTGAATTCAGATGCAGTTAAAAAATACTTCGCATAAAATGACCCGCTGGACATAAAAACAAAATGTAAGTCCAGGCAAAAATAGGGCATCCCGGCGAGTCAAAAACAGAATAAAAGACTCGGGCAAAAATAAGGGAAAATAAACAAAAATGTACACCCGCTGAGTTGAAAAGCCACATTGGACAACTCAGACAAAAATGGGTATCCCGGTGGATTGAAAACCCTGAAAAGGCGATCCACGCAAAATAAGGGAATAGGCGAACAATTGCATTCTGAATTCGTCTGTATCACTCACAACTTGGTAAGCTTCGAAAGGGTCAAGCGCCAATCAGAATCAGCCTTCTTCAGAAAGCAAGACGAGAAGAACGTCAAATGTCATATGAGTCATAGGGAAGCTCCTTGAAGCGTCATCAACATTGCCAATACCTTTTTCTCAATTTGTAGCAATCTCCTCATTTTAGGGGATTTGTTTGTTTGACTGTATCTTTTCGATTCAGGGCACGTGAATTAATAAAATCATATTTTCAGTCATGTTTCGTACATTTATTTTCATTTGCAAAGAATGTCCGATGTCTTTAAGATACTGATTGCATAAATACAGATGCTTCTCTTCTAAAAAAATATGTGCTTGCAGGAAATATGCTCACTCCCAGGAGTGCCTAAACTCTTATGATGGAATCCGGTAAGGGATACCTCGGGATTACTTGTGCGCTTCTCTATCTTTTCAGGATTGCAGGCATTCAAAGCACAACATGGGGCATGAAAGCTTCATCCCAGCAAGCTGGCAAATGATTATCTACTCAGTCCTAGCACCGGAAGTCCTTTCTCCCCAGCTGAGTTGCCATTTGTTATTTCCTCCTCAATCAAGTACAAAATCCAGGGAACCATCTCCCCCACAGAGTTTCAACCTCTATCCAGAAGAGCAACGCCTGAAGATCTCACAACAGAGTGAAGAAAGCTTCTACAAACCCCAGCTGGGTCCCTCATTACCAAGATAGGTCTATCAGTGACCTACTCCCCAAGCAGAGTCATGCATGACAAATCTATCAATGATCTCATCCCCAACTGGGATGTCCACTTCGAGCAGATCAACCAGAGATCTTCGCAGCAACGGGATCCGAACCCCGGGTCGTTATCTTTTGCATAATCATAGCATTCGCATCATATTCTCCCCGCAAAGCGTAGCATTCCGTCTAATACGAAGCATTACGACAAAAATAAAACATATTGCATAATCATAATCCATGTTCTGAATCAAACACTTGTGAATACTGGCAATCCATCAAGCGATATACAGAAAACTCCCCAGATTCCCCGACAGAGAGCCAAAACACTTTCCCTAAAGATACAGATACTTCCTGACACCCGTCCGTGACATATCCCCAGTAGAAAGCCAAAGCATCCTCTTTGCACTCACAGATGCATATATCTATACAGATTCCCTGACACCCGGCTGTGTCACCTTCCCCAACATAGATACCTGAAACATTTTGTAAACCATACACTTATTTATATTACACTTTCCTCTTTTGACACTCGTCCGTGTCACTCTCCCCAACAAGTTAAACACTCGCTTGTGCACCACTCATACCTGTTACTCCTGTTTCACCCGTACAGATACTCGTCCGCATCTTGTATACACCGCTTATATCCCCGCAGAATCGATACTCGTCCGTGTTCTTTTTTAACCAGTTGATACTCGTCCATATCATCATCTCAGAACATGCGTCAAGCGTTTGTTTCTATCCGATACTCGTCCGTATCGTAGTCTTAAGGATGCTCGTCCGCATCTTTAATCTACACACCGTGTTAAACACTTATGTCTTCTTGAATTTAGACACTCGTCTGTGTCTACTATTCCCCAGAGGAGTCCCCACAGAATCAATACTCGTCCGTGTTCTTTGTTAACCAGTTGGTACTCGCCCGTATCATCATCTCTGAACATGTGTCAGCAATTGTTTCTACCTGATACCCGTCCGTATCATAGTCCTAAGGATGCTCGTCCGCATCTTTAGTCTATACACAAAACCCAAACACTTATACCTCTCTTTCCTTGGATATAGACACTCGTCTGTGTTTACTTGTCCCAGCGAAGTCCTCAGTGAACTATTTCTTTACTATCTGACATTCGTCCTATGTCGTGATATTCGGCAGCCGTACCCTGCCAGGTGATCGTCCTTCACCTTTGGATGACCGTCCCTCATCCTTTCCCCAGCGGAGACTCCATTATTGGAACCCTTTTCTATCCGGCATTCGTCCTATGTCGTGATACAGAGCAGCCGTCCCCTGCTAGGTGATCGTCCTTCACCCTTTGATGATCGTCCTTCATCATTTTATCTGATGGTCGTCCCCGTCGTTGACCTTGTTATCTGACATTCGTCCTATGTCATGATAAACCCTGAGAGCAGCTGTACCCTGCTAGGTGATCGTCCTTCACCTCTTGATGATCGTCCTTCATCATGCTTATCCGATGGTCGTACCTGTAACACGGTGGGAGAACTGACTTTAGTTATGTTGCGGATAGCAAGAGTCGCCACTGACTTTTATTTTATCCAAAGGAAAGGCATAAAAGAACAGGAAAGACCTTTTAAAAGATTTTTGGGTCCGGGGGGTAGGTTATGTAAAGGGAAGGTGTTAGCACCCTTTACATCCATGGTTATCCATGGGCTCTTAGTTACTTAGCTCACTTTAAAATGTTTTTGAAATGTGAAGTGTGTGAATAGAAATTTTCTTAAGAGTTTGATACTGATCCATGTACGGATGCGTAAAAAACCTTTGTTTTGAAAATTTGTTTGAAAATGTGAAATGTTTGAAAAGTTTTGAAGAGTGAGCAAGTAACTATGAGGAACCTACCCTAAGTTTAAGTCTTTTCTGTTCTTGAATCCTTTAAATGGTAAGACTATCCCTATTATTAAGGAATAGGTAGTCATTACCTTGGATGTGTGGGACAAGTAAAGGGACATCTGTTTATTTAGGCAACTGTGGGGGTGTATAAGCAATTTTGGAGGGACTATCATCTTTATTCGAAAGGGACAAGATCATTACGAAGGCAACATTCGAAAGGGACTTGATCTTTTATCTGTTAAGGGACCAGATGATGTGAATTTGAGGGACTTTTGCTTTATACATCCTACTTGACCTTTTTGATTAGGCAACATGAGAGGTATCCCTAAGGAAGTGAGATGGCGATCAAAGATCGACTTACGTGTGTGAGTGTTCAATTTAATATTTATCTTTAATTTTAAATGATCTAAATTAATTTTAAATTACAAGTATATTTACACTCCCTATTTACTAACCATAACATAAAATATAAATAATAAACATTATAAATAAATATTACACCAAGGAGCAATTACATAATTATAATAAAAGCAATTTAAATAAATAAGCAAAATATTAAATAATAATAATAATAATTGGGTTAGTGAAAATAATAATAATAAAAGATAATACCAAATTAATGGGGCTAGTAATAAATAAATATCACAAGAATATAATTAATAATAATAATGAAATAAACAAGAATATTATAATAAACAAAATTTTTTAAAGCTTAATAAGAAAATATGAACAATTATTATAAAACTTTAAGTTATATGTAAATTATAAAATTAAATTAATTATGAATATAATATGAAAATAGATTATAATTTCAAAAATTAAATTAGTAATTTTTAAACATATAATAAAAATTATTTACATGCAAAATTAAATTCTAAACAAATTATATCATATTATCATATTAATAAAATTAAATTAAGACTTTTAATTTTTAAACATATTTGTATACAAGAATTAAACAAATTATATAATATATACATATGATTAAGGTTTATAAATGGTAAATTAAAGATTATAATAAAATTAAATTTTAAATAAAAGAAAGTTTTGGGTTATGAAAAATAAAATTAGGGTTAACTTAATTATTTACAAATAAGAACTATTTTTTAATAAAATAAATTAACATTTATATGACAATTAAAGTTTATAAAAAAAAAGTTATTTAGAATTAATCAAAAGGAATTAGGGTTTATGAAAATTTTAGAACTAAGAAAGATTAGGTTTATAATTTAATTATCAATTAATTTAATTAAGAAAACAAATAATAATATTAATTAAAACAAAGAAATAAAAGAGAGAAAGAAAAAAGGGGAGGCCTGGTTTTGAACCCAGGACCTCCCAATACCTGGAAAATGCTTCCATCCACTGGGCTAACCTGCGCGCAGGTAACAAAGGAGGGAGTCCAATTGGTTTTGTGCCTTATTCCTGAAAATCAAAGAAAAAGAAAGAAAAACAAAAGGCCTGGGGGGATCGAACCCAGGACCTTCAAACATCACACAAACACCTTAACCAATCCAGCTGGGAGAGCGCACCTGTTAATGTGGTGACTACAATACATAATATATTAAGGTTGCTAATTATCTGAAAAAATAAGAAAAAGGTGGTGAAGCCAGGATTCGAACCAAAGACCTCCAGGCACAACACATACGCTTCCTACCACTGGGACAAGCACAACGCTTGTGAAATAAAAACAGAAACAATACATAATATTTTAAAACAAAATTTTGAATTTGAAATTCGCGCGCAGCCCACTTCGTCTTCTTCCTTGAATTCGTAGGATTTCCTGCGAAATTTCCTGGGAAATTTCCTACGACTTTTCCTGCGCTCAAAACCTGTATTTTTCAAACCATACACAAACAGTGCGATTTCATCAAATTAAAGACATTTTCAAATTCCTTGTGACCTGTACAATTCAATTATAGCATCAAAATTAATTTATATGTTCTTAATTAAGAAACCCTAAAAGCTTGGGCCAAACCCGAACTATGGCATCTCAAGGTTTAGTCACGGTTTCTTCAATGTTTTCGCCCAGAAACCTTCTATACATGATGACAAACAAAGTTAGAGGCACACAATCAATTGATACTGGATAAATGAATGTAATCGAAAATCAAAAAAAAGAAGAAGAAAATGCATTCGGGTTATCCAATTTATGAAGCTATGGATGCTTATGAGAGTGCAAATAGCATCAAGGAGGTCCAGGGATCATGTCTATGTCCATAGAATACCTTTTTACCTTCTCTAAGATCAAAACCGAAAGTTCACTTTTGAAGAATTTTTTGAGATTTTGAACTTACTCTTGAGGCTGGAAATTCGTGTGCCATCATTAGGGTTACCTCATGTACTTATAGTGTGATGTATTTAGGTCAGAAAACTTGATGTTTGTGTGGAAGATTTGATCCAAAAAGATTCAAAAAGATAAGGCTTTGAAATTCAAATATTTTTGCATAAACACTTTCTATTTCAAGCTGTTGCACCCCAAAATTTGCCCTCACAATACAGGACTTTGTGTTCTAAGAAGGTTCACAAGGTTCACAAGTTTCCCAACACTTACAAGACCTTTCATGAGGTTCTTGAAGTCTACAAGTCACTTCTTGAAGGTTCACAAGGTTCACAAGTTTCTCAAACATTTACAAGACCTTTCATGAGGTTCATGAAGTCTACAAGTCACTTCTTGAAGGTTCATAAGGTTCACAAGATTCACAATGTTTACATGACCTTTCATGAGGTTCATGAAGTCTACAAGTCACTTCATGAAGGTTCACAAGGTTCACAATACCTCCCATGAGGTTCACAAGACATTTTATGATGGTTCACAAGGTTCACAAAGTTCACAATTGGTCAGAAGAGTTGACAATTCCCTCAGACAATGCACCTCCTAAGTAGTGCATCCAAAACTAGGGTTTTGACTTTAATCAGGCTAAATGGACTTCCAAGACTTCAAATGAGCTTCATAACATCTTATATATGTTTAAGAACCCCCATGACAAGTTTCAAGACTTTTCTCAGAAGTTTGCTCAGTCAGATGATCAGATAAGTCAAAATCAGTCAATGCAGTTAAAAAGTCAAACTGAGGTCAACTGTGGTCAAACCAAAGTCAAACTTCATGATTTTTTGCCAACATCAAGTATATGAAGTAAAATTCATCATTTGATCAAGGGTTGATCATGATTCATCAAGGAGATTCCAGATCATCAAGAATCAGGAGTTTCTAAATTAGGGTTTCCTCAGTAAAAGTCAACTAAACTTTGACCAGCCATAACTTTCACATACTTCATCACCAAGTCTCCACTCAAAGCTCATTTTGAAGGAAATTGAATTCTCTACAACTTTGTGTCTCACAATCCAAGCCCAAAAATGCTTCATTTGGAAGGTATGAGCTAAGACATTATAGGTCCTTTTGAAAGTCAACAAAAAGTCAACAACTTCAAAAGGGCATAACTTGAGATTGGTAAATGATATGGATATGAAACCAGTGGGGTTGGTTATAGGACTCTTCAAGATTTCCAAAATGTCCAAGAACAACCTCATAGCATTAAAATTGAAGGATATGTGCCCTTGCAAAGTTGGGAAATTTTGAGTTGGTTTATGATGAAAAAGGAGGTCTAAAACCAATTTCTTCCAAATGGGCTTGCCAAATGATGACCCAATCCATACATTGACTTCATGCACGACCCAACCCATTAAAAATCAGAATTTTTATTATTTTATTTTTATTTATTTTGATTTAATTCATTAAAAAATCATTTTAAATAAAAATAAAATATGAAAATGTAATATTTGATGGAGATTGAGTTTCTAGAAAGTCTTAAATGTTGATTGGAATTGAAGAGGAATGAAATCATAAGATTGGTCCAAAAATAGTAAGCCATCATACAAGAATATTTGATTTTCAAAGCATGATCAACTTGGATCTTTTCATATCAATTCTTCCACACAACCATTCAATTTTATGACCTAAATTCACTCACCTATAAGTACTAAACACAATTCAATCACCAAGCCACGAATTCTCTGCCTCCAAAAGTAAGTTCACAAAATCAAAAATCCTTCCAAAAACTCACATTCGGTTTTCATCCTCCAGGACATTTGAAGGTAATTTGAGATCACAATCATGATCCTTGGCCCTCTTTGAGTGGAAATCAACCTTTATTTGCAGCCAAAACACCTCATAGTGCATAAACCGCATCATCCATATGCTTCATAAGATTTTTTTCGAATCACTATATTTGCTAATTGATAATGAATTTTGATGACATATTGATGTTTGTTGATAGTTATAGATGGATTCTGGATCGTTTGGTGAAGTTCCATAGCCTGAATCGTGATTCACCATGTTTAGGGTTTGCGGCTTCAATTAGGGTTTTATTATCCAGCCAAGATAAATGGATTATAAGGACATAGAATGATTGGAAATCTTGTTAGGAACTCAATGGTGTAATCAATTTCATAAAATCTTGCTGTTTTGTCAATGTTTGAATTTTGTAGGTTTTGCTGCAATTTAAAAATCGCAGGTGAATTCGCATGTGAAATCGCAGGAAATTTGGCAGGTCTCAGGGAAGAAGAAGACTTCTTCGCGCGCGTTCTTGAATTCAAATATTTTGTATTATATTTTATGAATTGGTTGTTGTTTTAAATCACAACAGCTGTGTTGTCCCAGTGGTTGGAAGCGTGCGTATACAAGGGTTTGGTCTTGGGTTCGATTCCCCGTTTGTTGCATTTTGTTCCTTTATTTTGTTTATTTTACAGGTTTTACATATAATCAATTATGGTCATCATACTACCAGAATTGCTCACCTAGCTGGATGGTCATGCGCGCTTGCTTGTATTCAATAGGTCCTGGGTTCAATCCCCCCCCAGGCCTTTTGGTTTTCATTATTTTTTCGTAATTTTTCCAGACGTGGCATAAAACAAACTTGATCTATTCCTCTATCACCTGCGCTTGGCTGGCCTAGTGGTGGGTTTTGGTGCTGGCAGGCAGAACGTCCTGGGTTCAAATCCCAGCAAGGTAAGTCCCATCTTTTTGCTTCTTTTTTTATTTTGTCTTATTTATTTAATTATTATTATTATTAATAAATCATATAATTAAATAATATTGTGTATATCCAATAATCTTAAAAATTCTAAAATTCTTTTCTTAATTCAAAAAATTATTTTTTGTATTTTTATTATGTAATTAAATTATAAACACATGTATGTTCATTTAAATAATTTTGTGTATTAAACTAAACCTAAAAAATATTTTCTAAACCAAACCTAATTTTGTAAAAAAACCTAATTTTATTTTTCTAGCTTTATTATTATGTACATATTTATTATTAATTTTTGTAAATATAATTTTCTTCATATAATATGTAAATATTTTTATAATTTGTTTATAATCTAAATTTTATATATATAAATAATTTTTTATAGAAATAATTAAACCTATGATAATTTTGTTTTGTAATTATAATATGTTTAAAAATAATTTAATAATTGTTAATATTTCCTCTTATTTATAAATAATTGTCTATATCAAAAATCTAATATTTTGTTCATTATTTTAATTATGTTCTTATATTCTTGCTAATTCCTTTTATTTTAATTATTTTTATTATTACTAACCATATTATTACTAATCCATTTAGTTTATTATTATATTTATTATTATTATTTCACTAACCCTATTCACTTTTAATTTTTATTATTACTAACCCCTATTATATTTATTATTGCCTATTTATTTTTTTTTATATTTATTTATTTGCTATTTATTTTAATTGCTCATTATAATTATTATGTAATTGTTCCTTGGTGTAAATTTTTGTAGATATTTAATTTATTTAATTTTCATGCCATGGTTAGTAATTTAGGGAGTGTAAACATGTATTTATATTTAAAATCAAATTTAGATCATTTTAATTAGAGATAAATAAAATTAAACACTCACACACATAAGTCGATTTTTAATCGCCATCTCACTTTCTAGGGCTATCCCTCAATGTTGCCTAATCATAAGGTCAAGTGGGGTGTATAAAGCAAGTCCCTTAAAAAAGAAAAGTCATCAAGTCCCTAATGGTTGCCTTTCATAAAGATCAAGTCCCTTTCGAATAATGATGACAGTCCCTCCTAATTGCTTAATACACCCCACAGTTGCCTACATAAACAGATGTCCCTCATATGTCCCTACATCCAAGGTAATGACTACCTATTCCTTAATAATAGGGATAGTCTTACCATTTAAAGGATAAAGAACAGAAAAGACTTAAACTTAGGGTAGGTTCCTCATAGTTACTTGCTCACTATTCAAAAACTTCACACTTTCAAACAAATTTTCCAAACAAAGGTTTTTTACGCATCCGTACATGGATCATTATCAAACTCTTATGAAAATTTCTATTCACACACTTCACATTTCAA
The DNA here is from genome assembly GCA_963966055.1 of Lathyrus aphaca. Lineage (NCBI taxonomy): Eukaryota > Viridiplantae > Streptophyta > Magnoliopsida > Fabales > Fabaceae > Lathyrus > Lathyrus aphaca. Next base: position 569,640,508 of record OZ014520.1, on the reverse strand, counting down.
AAACAATTCAAAGTGAGCTAAGTAACTAAGAGCCCATGGATAACCATGGATGTAAAGGGTGCTAACACCTTCCCTTTACATAACTTACCCCCCGGACCCAAAAATCTTTTAAAAGGTCTTTCCTGTTCTTTTATGCCTTTCCTTTGGATAAAATAAAAGTCGGTGGCGACTCTTGCTATCCACAACATAACTTAAAGTCAGTTCTCCCACCGTGTTACAGGACTGGCGACTCTGCTGGGGACTTAAATTTAAGAGGGGTACCCTTAGGAATTAGATCACTTTAAATTGTTTGCCTTGTTTGCTTTATACTTACTTGTTGGGTGCTCTTATGTGTGAAAGATCCTAACCCGGATCTAGTGTACCTTAGGTAAATGGCAATAGACCAAGGAAACTGTACGACGTATATCGATACGGTTGATCTGGTGGCCATAGTTAGTGCGACTTCTTGGTTGGTGCTTATGTTCCTTAAGTCAAGTTGAGGATAATATGAGGCTGCCATATGTTGTCAATGCACTAACTAACTTTTAGAACCCTAGTTATCCCATCTTGGCCTTTAGAAAGTAGTGAGGTAACCGGCTTTGGTGCAGACTGAAGTTGGTTGACACTCGATACTACACTCATTGAGATCTTAAACTTGGAGGGTTTTGGTTGGCAAGTAAGTTACCTTCTGATCAACCACCCTTGTGAAGGATCAATGATATTGAGATCCCTTAGAACCTGGTTACTTTTGTAGGACAGGATGAACCATCTAACTTCAGGGGAGGGTACTTACCTTTGAACCTCATGCAAGCCTTTAAACCTAGGGCTATGGTGTGACTTGTTTGTGTGTGCCACATGTTTGTGATTGAGCATAACATCATGACATCATCATGCATCATGAGCATAGCATTTTCACTAACCATTTCAAGGACCAAGGGATTTATCTTTGTTCTTTGTTGTAGGTCATGGCTTCTGCTCGTAGAAACACCATCAGGATCAACTTTGTGGGGATACCTCCCAAGCTTAAAGATTTGGTTTCTCAAGTGTCTGATCACTCCCAGTTCATCAAGAGACATGGTCACCTATTGGATCTAGTCACTTCAGGGTTCAATGAAGACATGATGAGTGTCCTGTTTCAGTTCTTTGACCCTAAGCACCATTGCTTTACATTCCCTGATTATCAGCTGGTTCCAACCATGGAGGAGTTCTCTAAACTTCTGGGTATACCTGTTCTTGACCAAAGACCCTTCACAGGTTTGGAGAAAGAACTTAAACCAGAGGTTATTGCTGCAGCTCTACATCTGAAGAAATCTGACATTGTTCTAGAAACGAGAAGCGGAGTTAAAGGTATTCTTGCTAAGGTATTAGTGGATAAAGCTCAAGTGTTCTTGAAGGCCATGAGCTATGATGCTTTTGAGGAGATCTTAGCCTTGTTGATATATGGCTTAGTATTGTTCCCCAATCCAGATCAGTTCATAGACGTTCATGCCATCAACATATTCCTGAGTCACAATCCAGTGCCTACATTGCTTGGAGATATCCTACATTCTCTTCACACCCGTACTACAAGGGCAAGAGGAACTTTGATGTGCTGCATACCTTTGCTTTCTAGGTGGTTTATTTCTCACCTTCCTTGCTCAGTAATGAAGAATGAGCAAGGGTTCAGATGGTCCAAGAGGATCATGTCACTCTCGCACTCAGATATCCATTGGTGCTCCAGATCTATGGAGAATGTCACTATCATTGACCGTTGTGGGGAGTTTCCTAATGTGCCACTTCTAGGCATAAGAGGAGGCATTACCTACAACCCCTCTCTAGCTTTACGACAGTTTGGTTACGCCCGGAGTGATGGTCCACATGACATGTTGATTCAGGGCATTGTGTTTGACTACGACAACGATCTTCAAGGTTACCGTCAGAGATTCATACGAGCTTGGGGAAAAGTAAACAGGGTTGACAGCAAGACACTGGAGCCTAAGTATACTATTCCTATGGAAGCTTATCTCAGATGGGTGAGATCTCGTGCTCAGACTCTCATGATGCCATATCCTGCCGTCCTACCAGTTACCATGGAACCTGTTGCTGAAGGAGACACTGCTTATACCATCCTTCACCCAGACATGCCAACTGATATGGAAGACTTGCAGAGATCATGGATCCAACTGAAGGAGCAAAGGGATACTTTCGAGGCTCATTACAAAGCAAGCCAAGAAAGGATCCTGGAACTAACAAAGCAACTTCACGAGGAACGGAATCTCAATTCATACCTCAATACAAAGAGGAAACGTCCATGGGAGACTTAAAACCCCATCTTTTGTACTTATTTCATTTCATTTTTTGTAAGCCCAAGAGGCAAAACAAAGTTATTACTAATAAAAGTTTACTTTCGTGTTTGTTTAAGAAAATTTAAATCCTGCGGTCCTTGAAAACATTGCATATGCATTTCCATATCATTTCATTGCATCACAGGTTTATAATTGCGCACAGGTTTCTCATCTTCTCGCTGTTTATTTCAGCAATGGCTCTTGAACAATCAGTTAAGGATCTCCAGGCACAAAATGCACAGTTCCAAGAACTGATCCTGAACCTATCCAAGGGGCAGGATGAATTGAAGACACTGCTGGCCAAGAAGACTAAGAAGACTAGAAGGTCAGGTGGCCTGCTCAACATGGGAAGAAGGTTCAAAGGTTCTGTCAAGACCAAAGAGCAGGTTGAAGACTATGAATCTGAGGAATCTGAAAAAGAGGGAGGCAGTCTCCACAACACTATGGGGGATTCTGATTCTGAGGCTAATTACTACCATGAGCCTAATGAAGACAAATTCAAGATGCTGGTGGATAGAATGGATGCCATGGAGTTGCAGAAATCATCTGGGCTGGATTTTGAGGATTTGAGTCTGATATCTGGGGTTGTCATACCCATTGGTTTCAAGGTTCCTACCTTTGTTGTTTATGATGGGGTCTCTTGTCCCAAGCTGTATTTGAGGTCTTATGTCAGAAGGATTCAACCTCACACTGCTGACAAGAAGTTGTGGATCCACTTTTTTCAAGAGAGCTTATCTGGAGCTCAGTTGGAGTGGTATTATCAGTTGGAGAGTGTCAACATCAGAGACTGGAATGATCTTGCTGAAGCTTTCTACAGGCAGTATCAATACAATGCTGACTTAGCCCCCACTCGCATGCAGCTTCAGAGCATGTCTATGGGTGCCAAAGAAAGTTTTAAAGAGTATGCTCAGAAGTGGAGAGATTTAGCTGGAAGAGTTCAACCCCCTTTGACTGATAGAGAATTGGTTGATATGTTCATGTGTACGCTGAATGGTCCGTTTTACAGTCATCTCATTGGAAGCTCATCATCTGGCTTCACTGAGTTGATCATGACAGGAGAGCGAGTAGAGAATGGTATAAAGAATGGTAAGATCCAAGTGGGTACTTCCTCATCAGGTGCTGCAAAGAAGCCTCCCACTAGGAAGAAAGAATCTAATGATGTTTATGGTCAACCTGATCGTAATAGAAGGCATCAGTCCGTTAGTGCAGTCCATATTTCAAATCCAACTCCTGCAACAACAGAGCAGCCACAGGGCAACCAACAGAGGGCTAGAAGGCAGTTCACAAAGATCAACATGTCACTGGCTCAGGCACTGCAACATTTGTTGAAAGCTGAACTCATTACTTTGAAGGAGGCTCCTCAGAATCCTAATGTTACCTCACCCAGGTACAACCCCAATGCACGATGTGCATATCATTCAAACTGTCAGGGTCATGATACTAATAACTGCTGGGTCTTGAAGAACAAAATTCAAGATATGATCGAGGCTGGAGAGATTGAGTTTGACCCTCCGGGTACTCCAAATGTGATTACTGCTCTAATGCCAAATCACGAGAAGACTGTTAATGCCATTGATGAAGATCTACATGACTATTCAGTTATGGAGTTGACCACACCACTGTCTGTTATCAAAAAGAGGTTAGTACAAGCTGGGATCTTTCCAGGTTGTCGTGAAGATTGTTTGTATTGTACTTATAAGCCAGATAGTTGCTTCATATTGAGAGATGGAATTCAACGTCTCATGGATAAGTATACTATAGTGTTTGAGAGGACTCCGTCGTCTGTAGAAAGTATGGTGGATCATCTGACTCAAGGTAGGAAGATTGAAGAGGTTGATATGGTTGACAAAGTACCGGTAAGAATCACTTCAAAGAGACCTATTAAAATCACTCATCAGGGTCCAATCAAGATCACTGCTGAAGGCCCTGTGAAAGTTGTTGCTGAAGCCAGAGTGGCTCCTCTGATCATTACTACTCCTGGTCCTATTCCTTATACATCTGATAAAGTTGTGCCTTGGCACTATGGGTCTGATGTTTACATCCATGGTGTTAAGCAGGAGCCCTTAGCTGATGTGCCTGTTGACATTGATAATATTGTTGGATCTAGCAAGATCACTCGTAGTGGAAGAGTATTCTCATCTCCAGTTGCTTCTAAAAATGCAGTTACTCCTGCTGCTACTTCCACCACTGATGCTCGGGGCAAAGGTCCTGTTATTGAGCCTATGCCTACTGATGTGCCAGCTGCTGATGATCTCTCTAAGCAGATGGAAGAAGTATTGAAAATCATTCGCAAGAGTGATTATGACATTGTTGATCAGTTGGGGCATACTCCCTCAAAGATTTCTATGTTGTCCTTGTTGTTGTGTTCTGAGGCTCATGCCAAATCCTTGATCAAGTTTCTGAAGACTTCTCATGTACCCAATACTATCTCTGTTGATCAGTTTGAGAATTGTGTTGCCCACCTTACCTATGATAATGGGTTAGGGTTTTCTGATGCTGATTTGACCCCTGCCAAGAGGGATCATAACAGGGCCTTGCATATCTCAATTGAATGCAGGGGCACTACCCTGTCACATGTGCTGATAGACAATGGTTCTTCTCTAAATGTGTTGCCTAAGGAAGTCCTGAACAAGCTGAGTCCTGAAGATGCTGTGTTGAAGCCCAGTAATATTGTGGTTAAGGCTTTTGATGGTTCTAGAAGAGTAGTACATGGAGAAATTGATTTACCAATTAAAGTTGGTTCCCAGGTTTTTACTGCTACATTTTATGTGATGGATATTCGTCCTTCATACTCTTGTCTGCTTGGTCGTCCCTGGATCCATGGGGCAGGTGCTGTAACCTCTACATTACACCAAAAGTTGAGATATCCGGTGGATGGAAAGGTTATTACTGTCTATGGAGAATAAGAATACTTTGTCAGTCATGTAAACACTTTCAAGTATCTGGAAATGGAAGGTGAATACATTGAAACTCCGTGTCAGACATTTGAAGTGGTTCCTTGGGTTGTTAATGATTATGTAGCTCCTCCTGTTGCGAAGAAAGTTCCTGTGGTCACCAGAAAACCTCCAACAATGGCAATGGCCTCCCTCAATGATGTTAGGGCTGTGGTAGATGAAGGTGGTTGTACTATTTGGGGTCAGCTTCCTGATATTCCATACAAGTCTGACAAGTTTGGTTTGGGTTTCACTGCAGAGTCCCAGAAGGCGGTTCGTCGTGCTCGTGCTGTTCGTATCACCAATCAAGGGGTTATGAAAGATCAGATCAATGCTGTGGGAGACTATGATGAAGACTACAATCTGGATGCTTGGATTTTTCCTACTGTGGGTGCTGGACTCAATAATTGGAAAGCTGAAGATGTTATCCCTATCTCCTTTAGTCAGGAGTAAATACTATTACTGTGTTGTTATATTTTAAATTTGTAATTTCTTGAACAATAAAACATTCAAGCCATGTGCCTTACCCGGGGCACAATGGTGTGCTTGTTATGGGCTGTCATTTCATTTGCATACTTCATTCAATAAAATCAGTGGACGTTTCGTTTTCGTAAATATGGTGTTCCTTGTCTTTCTTTTCTTTTTATTTTTGTTTTATCAGCTATGTGTTCTTACACACACCCACATCACTAAAATGCAGATCCTCATCCACTCTGGATCCTGTTGATAACAGTTCTACTATTGCCAATTATAATTTCGAGAATCCGATCTATCAAACTGAAGACGGAAATGAGGACGATTGTGAAATACCTGTAGAGCTTGCTAGGTTGTTACAACAAGAAGAGAAAGCTATACAGCCACATGAAGAGCCAGTCGAAGTTGTGAATTTGGGAACTGAAGAAAACAGGAAAGAGGTCAAGATAGGGGCTGATTTAGAGGACAGTGTCAAGAGCAGATTGATTCAGATGTTACGTGACTATGTGGAGATCTTTGCCTGGTCTTATGAAGATATGCCAGGGTTGGATACAAACATTGTGGTTCACCGTTTACCAGTGAAAGAAGATTGTCGTCCAAAGAAGCAGAAGGTTCGTCGTATGCGTCCTGAAATGTCAGAAAAGATCAAGGCAGAGGTAATGAAACAGTTCAATGCAGGGTTCTTAGCAGTGACTTCTTATCCTCAGTGGGTTGCAAATGTTGAACCATTTCCTAAGAAAGATGGTAAGATACGTATGTGTGTGGACTACAGAGATTTGAATAAAGCTAGCCCCAAAGATGACTTTCCACTTCCTCATATTGATATTCTGGTAGACAACACTGCTCAGCATAAGGTATTCTCTTTTATGGATGGTTTCTCTGGTTACAATCAAATCAAGATGGCTCCTGAAGACATGGAGAAGACAACATTTGTGACACAGTGGGGCACTTTTTGTTATAAGGTGATGCCATTTGGTTTGAAGAATGCAGGGGCAACATATCAGCGTGCTATGGTGGCTTTGTTTCATGATATGATTCATCATGAGATAGAGGTATATGTGGATGATATGATAGCCAGATCCCAGAATGAAGAACAGCACCTTGATCATCTGCACAAGTTGTTTGAGAGGTTGAAGAAATACAAGTTGAGATTGAACCCAAACAAGTGTACTTTTGGAGTTAGATCTGGAAAGCTCCTGGGTTTTATTGTCAGTGGAAAAGGTATTGAAGTGGATCTTGCAAAAGTGAAAGCTATACGAGAGATGCCAGCTCCCCGTACTGAGAAGGAAGTTAGAGGTTTCTTGGGACGATTGAATTACATTGCAAGATTTATTTCCCAATTAACTGCCATCTGTGAGCCAATCTTCAAGTTGTTGAAGAAAGATCAGGTGATGGAATGGAATGATGAGTGCCAGACTGCCTTTGATGAAATCAAGAGATACCTGCTAGAACCTCCAATTTTGATGCCACCAGTTGATGGAAGACCCTTGATTATGTACTTAACAGTGTTAGACAACTCAATGGGGTGTGTGTTGGGACAACATGACGAGTCTGGTCGAAAAGAGCAGGCAATATACTACCTTAGCAAAAAGTTTACCGACTGTGAAACAAGATATTCACTGCTCGAGAAAACTTGCTGCGCTTTGGCATGGGCTGCTCGCCGACTAAGACAGTATATGTTGACTCATACTACCTTATTGATTTCAAAGATGGATCCAATCAAGTACATATTTGAGAAACCTGCTCTCTCCGGAAGAATTGCAAGATGGCAAATGATCTTGACAGAATATGACATACAGTACACTACTCAGAAGGCAATCAAAGGAAGTGTTGTTGCTGATCATTTGGCTCATCAGGCAGTGGATGATTACCAATCAATGAGTTTTGAGTTCCCTGATGAAGACATTATGATTATTACCAAAGAACCTGGACAATATGACGGACCTGAACAAGGATCCCGATGGACTATGGTTTTTGATGGTGCCTCTAATGCACTTGGTAATGGTGTTGGTGTTGTGATTAGTTCCCCTGAAGGTTGTCATACCCCGATTACTGCCAGACTTTGTTTCTATTGTACCAATAACATGGCTGAGTATGAGGCATGTATCCTGGGTATTAAAGCTGCTATTGATATGAAGATTCAGTTCCTTGACGTGTATGGAGATTCAGCCCTGGTAGTAAGTCAGATCAAAGGAGATTGGGATACCAAGCATGATAACCTCATTCCTTACAGAGAGCATGTGTTGTCTCTGATCCCACATTTTAAAGAGATTACCTTTGGACATATTCCACGAAGAGAGAATCAGTTGGCAGATGCATTGGCCACCATGGCATCCATGTTTGAGATCAGCTGGGATGATGAAGCTCCCAAGATTACTATTGATAGATTTGAAAAGCCTGCATATTGCAATGAGATTGACACTGAAGGGGCAGAGGAGAAGCCTTGGTTCTATGAAGTGAAAAGATATCTTGAAGCTCAGGAGTTCCCTGAAGGGGCATCTGTCAAAGATAGGAAATTTCTGAGAAGGTTCTCTACTAAGTTCTTTTTGAGTAATGGCATTTTGTACAAGCGCAATCATGATTCAACTTTGCTTCGTTGTGTGGATAAGAAAGAAGCAATTGAGATTATGGAAGATATGCATGATGGGATCTTTGGCACTCATTCTAGTGGTCATACTATGGAAAAGAAGATATTGAGAGCAGGTTACTATTGGTCTACCATGGAAGTTGATTGCTATCAACACTCCAGAACTTGTCACAAGTGTCAAATTTATGCTGATAAAGTCCATGTACCTCCATCACCGTTGAATGTGTTGACTGCTCCATGGCCTTTTGCCATGTGGGGCATTGATATGATTGGTGAAATCAAGCCTACTGCTTCTAATGGGCATCGTTTCATCCTGGTTGCTATTGATTACTTCACAAAGTGGGTAGAGGCAGCTTCATTTGCATCTGTTACCAAGAATGTTGTGGCTCGATTCATTAAGAATAATCTCATATGTAGGTATGGCGTCCCCGAAAGGATTATTACTGACAATGGCTCTAATCTGAACAACACTATGATTACTGATCTCTACACGCATTTCAAGATTAAGCATCACAACTCTTCTCCGTATCATCCAAAGATGAATGGGGCAGTTGAAGCTGCTAATAAGAACATTAAGAAGATTATACAGAAGATGACTGTTACTTACAAGGATTGGCATGAGATGTTACCATTTGCTCTTCATGGTTATCGCACTACAATACGCACTTCAACAGGGGCAACCCCATTCTCCTTAGTCTATGGTATGGAAGCAGTTCTGCCCATTGAAGTTCAGATTCCCTCCTTAAGAATTATGAAGGATGCAGGCTTGGATGAAGATGAGTGGATTCAGACTCGACTGGACCAGATAAATTTGATTGATGAGAAGAGGTTAGCAGCAGTTTGTCATGGCCAGATGTACCAGAAGCGAATGATCAAAGCTTTTAACAAGAAGGTTAAGCCAAAGGTATATCAGGCTGGTGACTTGGTAATCAAGCGTATTATATTACCACAGGGTGATCCTAGGGGCAAGTGGACTCCAACATATGAAGGACCATTTGTGGTCAAAACAGTATTCTCAGGAGGTGCCATGATACTCACTACTATGGATGGTGAAGACTTCCCACAGCCTGTAAACGCAGACATAGTTAAAAAATACTACGCATGAAAAGAGACCCGCTAGGTTGACAGGCCTAGGCAAAAATAAGGGCATCCCGGCAAACCAAAAGGGTTTGGGCAAAAATTAGGGATATATATAAAAAGATGTACACCCGGCAAGTCGAAAACCTGAAAAGGCGGCTTGGGCAAAAAAGGGTATCCCGGTGGATTGAAAACCTGAAAGGGCAATCCATGCAAAAGTTAGGGATTAAAGCGTATGACTATGTCTCGTTTGGATCACCCATGAAACTGCAACCAGTTGTGTTACTTACTCAAGCTCGAACAGATAAAGCTCAATTCAATTGTTTTCGTCTCAACAGCAGAAGATGAGATACTTGAAGATAATGGCAATAGTAGAATTGAACTCAATAGGATTATTTCCCACATAGCTGATTTTCTTTGTTTTAACTTTATGGCAAAATCCTCTTACTAGGGTTTATGTCTCCTTGTACAAACTTGCCCGTGTATGGGCCATTTTTTATATAAATAAATTCCATCTTTTGAATCCAGATTTACTTTTACCCTATTTACATAAGCGAAACGTCCATTGGTTGTGTTTGAATGTATGTATGCTTTTGAATATGATTGATGTTTACCAAAAATGCATGTATGCTTTTAATATGATTGATGTTTACCAGAAATGCATAAAAATGCAGTAATAGTATTTACTAAGGACGAACGAGGGAAGGATTTCAACGAAGCTTCGCCGGTTCATCTTTACAAGACAATCACAAAACCCTCAGTAGGACAAATCCATCTTCATAAAGTCACATCTCCCCTGGAATTTATATCCATCTCTTTTATCCTCATACGGATATACGGGAATTTACCTTCCAATAAGGGTACGACGAACGAAGACGGAGGTTATGTATACCCTACTATCAAACGAAGACGAAGGTTGTATATACCTTGCTATCCCCAGCAGACGGAGGTTATATATACCTTGCTATCCCCAGCGGGCAGAAGGTTATGTCTATCCTTACTATCCCCAACATACGGAAGGTTATGTATACCTCATCATCAAACAAGACGGGAACAAGTTCCTCATGTTCTTCAGCAACGAATCGGGATTTATTTTCCCTGGCCAGTAGTTGTTATACGAAGATATCCAGACGCTTCCGGCAGTATCATATCATACATACATCATTTACATCATACCATAACATACATATCCATATATACATAGTACATTACCTAAGTGCATCATATCATACATGCATACATAATGCATAAACTAATATTATTATACAGAATGCTACCTTGTTTTCAGGTTAATTATCCTACAAACAAACTTATGATTATCAGGATTGCTTTATCCTCCTGAAAGCATATCATCCATCAGGACTGCTTTATCCTCCTGAAGATTTATCATCTCTCAAGACTGCTTCATCCTCTTGGGAACACATTGCTACACCAGGATTGCTTCATCCTCCTGGCAGCTATCATCATTACTTCAGGATTGCTTCATCCTCCTGAAATCACATTACTACCTCAGGATTGCTTTATCCTCCTGACAGCTTGTTACTACCTCAGGATTGCTTTATCCTCCTGACAGCTTCTTACATCAGGATTGCTTCATCCTCCTGAAAGCATATTATCAATACCTCAGGATTGCTTTATCCTCCTGATAGCTTATTACTACCTCAGGATTGCTTTATCCTCCTGACAGCTTCTTGTACCTCAGGATTGCTTTATCCTCCTGACAGCTTCTTGTACCTCAGGATTGCTTTATCCTCCTGACAGCTTCTTGTACCTCAGGACTGCTCCATCCTCCTGACAACTATCATTATACCTCCATATTTTGGACTGCTTTATCCTCCAAGACATATATCTGAAGAATTTTCCTCCAAGTGGCATCTTTAAGCCCACTCAATCATATTCAACTAGCCATTTATGCCACTTTATGCACTGGTGAGTGCAAATTTTTGGGCTTTTGTGTTCAATCCCCTTCAACCTTCCAGGTCACGACTGGCAAACATACCAATCTAACCCCTCAGGTTTCAGAAAATTGAACAGGGGCAGCTGTTGCACCCCAAAATTTGCCCTCACAATACAGGACTTTGTGTTCTAAGAAGGTTCACAAGGTTCACAAGTTTCCCAACACTTACAAGACCTTTCATGAGGTTCATGAAGTCTACAAGTCACTTCTTGAAGGTTCACAAGGTTCACAAGTTTCTCAAACATTTACAAGACCTTTCATGAGGTTCATGAAGTCTACAAGTCACTTCTTGAAGGATCACAAGGTTCACAAGATTCACAATGTTTACATGACCTTTCATGAGGTTCATGAAGTCTACAAGTCACTTCATGAAGGTTGACAAGGTTCACAAGGTTCACAATACCTCCCATGAGGTTCACAAGACATTTTATGATGGTTCACAAGGTTCACAAATTTCACAATTGGTCAGAAGAGTTGACAATTCCCTCAGACAATGCACCTCCTAAGCAGTCATCCAAAACTAGGGTTTTGACTTTAATCAGGCTAAATGGACTTCCAAGACTTCAAATGAGCTTCATAACATCTTATATATGTTTAAGAACCCCCATGACAAGTTTCAAGACTTTTCTCAGAAGTTTGCTCAGTCAGATGATCAGATAAGTCAAAATCAGTCAATGCAGTTAAAAAGTCAAACTGAGGTCAACTGTGGTCAAACCAAAGTCAAACTTCATGATTTTTTGCCAACATCAAGTATATGAAGTAAAATTCATCATTTGATCAAGGTTTGATCATGATTCATCAAGGAGATTCCAGATCATCAAGAATCAGGAGTTTCTAAATTAGGGTTTCCTCAGTAAAAGTCAACTGAACTTTGACCAGCCATAACTTTCACATACTTCATCACCAAGTCTCCACTCAAAGCTCATTTTGAATGAAATTGAATTCTCTACAACTTTGTGTCTCACAAGCCAAGCCCAAAAATGCTTCATTTGGAAGGTATGAGCTAAGACATTATAGGTCCTTTTGAAAGTCAACAAAAAGTCAACAACTTCAAAAGGGCATAACTTGAGATTGGTAAATGATATGGATATGAAACCAGTGGGGTTGGTTATAGGACTCTTCAAGCTTTCCAAAATGTCCAAGAACACCCTCATAGCATTAAAATTGAAGGATATGTGCCCTTGCAAAGTTGGGAAATTTTGAGTTGGTTTATGATGAAAAAGGAGGTCTAAAACCAATTTCTTCCAAATGGGCTTGCCAAATGATGACCCAATCCATAATTGACTTAATGCACGACCCAAACCATTAAAAATCAGAATTTTTATTATTTTATTTTTATTTATTTTGATTTAATTCATTAAAAAATCATTTTAAATAAAAATAAAATATGAAAATGTAATATTTGATGGAGATTGAGTTTCTAGAAAGTCTTAAATGTTGATTGGAATTGAAGAGGAATGAAATCATAAGATTGGTCCAAAAATAGTAAGCCATCATACAAGAATATTTGATTTTCAAAGCATGATCAACTTGGATCTTTTCATATCAATTCTTCCACACAACCATTCAATTTTATGACCTAAATTCACTCACCTATAAGTACTAAACACAATTCAATCACCAAGCCACGAATTCTCTGCCTCCAAAAGTAAGTTCACAAAATCAAAAATCCTTCCAAAAACTCACATTCGGTTTTCATCCTCCAGGACATTTGAAGGTAATTTGAGATCACAATCATGATCCTTGGCCCTCTTTGAGTGGAAATCAACCTTTATTTGCAGCCAAAACACCTCATAGTGCATAAACCGCATCATCCATATGCTTCATAAGATTTTTTTCGAATCACTATATTTGCTAATTGATAATGAATTTTGATGACATATTGATGTTTGTTGATAGTTATAGATGGATTCTGGATCGTTTGGTGAAGTTCCATAGCCTGAATCGTGATTCACCATGTTTAGGGTTTGCGGCTTCAATTAGGGTTTTATTATCCAGCCAAGATAAATGGATTATAAGGACATAGAATGATTGGAAATCTTGTTAGGAACTCAATGGTGTAATCAATTTCATAAAATCTTGCTGTTTTGTCAATGTTTGAATTTTGTAGGTTTTGCTGCAATTTAAAAATCGCAGGTGAATTCGCATGTGAAATCGCAGGAAATTTGGCAGGTCTCAGGGAAGAAGAAGACTTCTTCGCGCGCGTTCTTGAATTCAAATATTTTGTATTATATTTTATGAATTGGTTGTTGTTTTAAATCACAACAGCTGTGTTGTCCCAGTGGTTGGAAGCGTGCGTATACAAGGGTTTGGTCTTGGGTTCGATTCCCCGTTTGTTGCATTTTGTTCCTTTATTTTGTTTATTTTACAGGTTTTACATATAATCAATTATGGTCATCATACTACCAGAATTGCTCACCTAGCTGGATGGTCATGCACGCTTGCTTGTATTCAATAGGTCCTGGGTTCAATCCCCCCCAGGCCTTTTGGTTTTCATTATTTTTTCGTAATTTTTCCAGACGTGGCATAAAACAAACTTGATCTATTCCTCTATCACCTGCGCTTGGCTGGCCTAGTGGTGGGTTTTGGTGCTGGCAGGCAGAACGTCCTGGGTTCAAATCCCAGCAAGGTAAGTCCCATCTTTTTGCTTCTTTTTTTATTTTGTCTTATTTATTTAATTATTATTATTATTAATAAATCATATAATTAAATAATATTGTGTATATCCAATAATCTTAAAAATTCTAAAATTCTTTTCTTAATTCAAAAAATTATTTTTTGTATTTTTATTATGTAATTAAATTATAAACACATGTATGTTCATTTAAATAATTTTGTGTATTAAACTAAACCTAAAAAATATTTTCTAAACCAAACCTAATTTTGTAAAAAAACCTAATTTTATTTTTCTAGCTTTATTATTATGTACATATTTATTATTAATTTTTGTAAATATAATTTTCTTCATATAATATGCAAATATTTTTATAATTTGTTTATAATCTAAATTTTATATATATAAATAATTTTTTATAGAAATAATTAAACCTATGATAATTTTGTTTTGTAATTATAATATGTTTAAAAATAATTTAATAATTGTTAATATTTCCTCTTATTTATAAATAATTGTCTATATCAAAAATCTAATATTTTGTTCATTATTTTAATTATGTTCTTATATTCTTGCTAATTCCTTTTATTTTAATTATTTTTATTATTACTAACCATATTATTACTAATCCATTTAGTTTATTATTATATTTATTATTATTATTTCACTAACCCTATTCACTTTTAATTTTTATTATTACTAACCCCTATTATATTTATTATTGCCTATTTATTTTTTTTATATTTATTTATTTGCTATTTATTTTAATTGCTCATTATAATTATTATGTAATTGTTCCTTGGTGTAAATTTTTGTAGATATTTAATTTATTTAATTTTCATGCCATGGTTAGTAATTTAGGGAGTGTAAACATGTATTTATATTTAAAATCAAATTTAGATCATTTTAATTAGAGATAAATAAAATTAAACACTCACACACATAAGTCGATTTTTAATCGCCATCTCACTTTCTAGGGCTATCCCTCAATGTTGCCTAATCATAAGGTCAAGTGGGGTGTATAAAGCAAGTCCCTTAAAAAAGAAAAGTCATCAAGTCCCTAATGGTTGCCTTTCATAAAGATCAAGTCCCTTTCGAATAATGATGACAGTCCCTCCTAATTGCTTAATACACCCCACAGTTGCCTACATAAACAGATGTCCCTCATATGTCCCTACATCCAAGGTAATGACTACCTATTCCTTAATAATAGGGATAGTCTTACCATTTAAAGGATAAAGAACAGAAAAGACTTAAACTTAGGGTAGGTTCCTCATAGTTACTTGCTCACTATTCAAAAACTTCACACTTTCAAACAAATTTTCCAAACAAAGGTTTTTTACGCATCCGTACATGGATCATTATCAAACTCTTATGAAAATTTCTATTCACACACTTCACATTTCAAAAACAATTCAAAGTGAGCTAAGTAACTAAGAGCCCATGGATAACCATGGATGTAAAGGGTGCTAACACCTTCCCTTTACATAACTTACCCCCCGGACCCAAAAATCTTTTAAAAGGTCTTTCCTGTTCTTTTATGCCTTTCCTTTGGATAAAATAAAAGTCGGTGGCGACTCTTGCTATCCGCAACATAACTTAAAGTCAGTTCTCCCACCGTGTTACACAAGCCAATCAACATTATCTTTGTATCAATTTGATCCATATTGAATTCATGACTTTCTAGAATCAAAAATAATTTTAAATCTTCACATTTAATATTTTATTTAAATTTAAAATGATTTTTAGTATAAAAAATCATAATAAATAAATTAAATAAAATAAAAATTATGAAAATATCAAAGAATTTTCGTGCATGATGTCATGGATTGCTTTGGGTCATTAAAAGTTCAGCCCACTTAGCAAAATTTGGTTTTAAACCTCCATTTGCTTCATAAACTTCCCTAAAATTTCCCAACTTTGCAAGGGCACACATCCTTCAATTTTAATGCTATGAGGGTGTTCTTGGACATTTTGGAAAGCTTGAAGAGTCCTCTAACCAACACCACTGGTTTCATGTTCATATCATTTACCATTCTCAAGTTATGCCCTTTTGAAGTTGTTGACTTTTTGTTGACTTTCAAAAGGACCTATAATGTCTTAGCTCATACCTTCCAAATGAAGCATTTTTGGGCTTGGCTTGTGAGACACAAAGTTGTAGAGAATTCAATTTCCTTCAAAATGAGCTTTGGATGGAAACTTGGTGATGAAGCATGTGAAAGTTATGGCTGGTCAAAGTTCAGTTGACTTTTCCTGAGGAAACCCTAATTTAGAAACCTCTGATTCTTGATGATCTGAAATATCCTTGATGAATCATGATCAACCCTTGATCAAATGATGAATTTTACTTCATATACTTGATGTTGGCAAAAAATCATGAAGTTTGACTTATGTTTGACCACAGTTGACCTCAGTTTGACTTTTTAACTGCTTTGACTGATTTTGACTTATCTGATCATCTGACTGAGCAAACCTTTGAGAAAAGTTTTGAAACTTGTCATGGGGGTTCTTAAACACATATAAGATGTTATGAAGCTCACTTGAAGTCTTGGAAATCCATTTAGCCTGATTAAAGTCAAAACCCTACTTTTGGATGCACTGCCTAGGAGGTGCATTGTCTGAGGGAATTGTCAACTCTTCTGACTATTTGTGAACTTTGTGAACCTTGTGAACCATCATAAGATGTCTTTTGAACCTTGTGAACCTCATGGGAGGTCTTGTTAACCTTGTGAACCTTCTTAGCACACAAAGTCTTGTATTGTGAGGGCAAATTTTGGGGTGCAACAGCTGCCCCTGTTCAATTTTCTGAAACCTGAGGGGTTAGATTGGTATATTTGCCAGTCGTGACCTGGAAGGTTGAAGGGGATTGAACACAAAAGCCCAAAAATTTGCACTCACCGTTGCGTAGAGTGGTATTGATGACTGGTCGAATATGCTTGAGTGGGCTTAAAGATGCCACTTGGAGAAACATTCTTCAGGTACATTTCTTAGAGGATAAAGCAGTCCAAAATATGAAGGTATGATGATAGCTTTCAGGAAGATAAAACAACGTCCCGAGGTAATGATATGCTTTCAGAAGGATAAACCAGTCCTGAGGTACTGATATAACCTTTGGGAAGATAAACAACGGCCCAAAATAATATGCTTTCAGGAGGATAAAGCAGTCCTGAGGTAATAATATGCTTTCAGGAAGATAACAACGTCCTGAGGAAGTGATAACCTTTGGGAAGATAACAACGGCCCAAAATAATATGCTTTCAGGAGGATAAAGCAGTCCTGAGGTAATGATATAACCTTTGGGAAGATAAACAACGACCCAAGGAGATAATATGCTTTCAGGAGGATAAACAACGTCCTGAGGTAAGGATATGCTTTCAGAAAGATGAACAACGTTCTGAGGTAATAATATGCTTTTAGGAAGATAACAACGTCCTGAGGGAATGATATGCTTTCAGGAGGATGACAACGTCCTGAGGTAATGATAACTTTTGGGAAGATAACAACGGCCCAAAATAATATGCTTTCAGGAGGATAAAGCAGTCCTGAGGTAATGATATAACCTTTGGGAAGATAATCAACGGCCCAAGGAGATAATATGCTTTCAGGAGGATAAACAACGTCCTGAGGTAATGATATGCTTTCAGAAAGATGAACAACGTTCTGAGGTAATAATATGCTTTCAGGAAGATAACAACGTCCTGAGGGAATGATATGCTTTCAGGAGGATGACAACGTCCTGAGGTAAGGGTGATAGCTTTCAGGAAGATAAACAACGTTCCGAGGAGATAATACGCTTTCAGGAGGATAAACAACGTCCTGAGGTATAAGAAGCTTTCAGGAAGATAAACGACATCCTGAGGGAATGATATGCTTTCAGGAGGATAACAACGTCCTGAGGAAATGATAACTTTTGGGAGGATAAACAACGGCCCAATAGTCACAAGTTATTGATGAAGTCTGTCTACTGGAGAATTAACCTGAAAACAAGGTAGCATTCTATATGGTAATATTAGTTTATATATTATGTAGGCATGTATAATATGATGCACTTAAGTGATGTATTATGTATTTATGTATATGTATGGTATGATGTAAATGATGTATGTGTGATATGATGCTGCCTGAAGCGTCTAGATATCTTCGTATAACAACTGCTGGCCAGGGAAAATAAATCTCGATTTGTTGCTGAAGAGTATGAGGAACTCGTTCCCGTCTTGTTTGATAATAAGGTATACATTACCTCCCGTCTTCGTTTGATAGTAGGGTATACATAATCTCCCGTCTACTGGGGATATCAAGGTATATATAACCTCCCGTCTTCGTTCGATAGTAAGGTATATATAACCTTCCCTTCTGCTGGGGATAGTAAGGTATATATAACCTCCCATCTTCGTTCGATAGTAGGGTATACATAACCTCCCGTCTTCGTTCGTCGTACTCTTATTGGAAAGTAAATTCCCGAATATCCGTATGAGGATAAAAGAGATGGATATAAATTCCAGGGGAGATGTAACTTTATGAAGATGGATTTGTCCTACTGAGGGTTTGTAACTGTTTTGTAGAGATGAACCGGCGAAGCTTCATTGAAATCCTTCCCTCGTTCGTCCTTAGTAAATACTATTACTGCATTTTTATGCATTTCTGGTAAACATCAATCATATTAAGCATACATGCATTTCTTGTAAACATCAATCATATTAAGCATACATGCATCTCTTGTAAACATCAATCATATTCAAAAGCATACACACATTCAAACACAACCAATGGACGTTTCGCTTATGTAAATAGGGTAAAAGTAAATCTGGATTCAAAAAATGGAATTTTATTTATATCAAAGAGTGACCTATACATAGGTAGGTTTGTACAAGGAGACGTAAACCCTAGTAAGAGGATTTTGTCCTAAAGATTTTACAAAACGAAGAAGATCAGCTATGTGGGAAACAATCCTATTGAGTTTCAATTCTACTATTACCATTATCTTCAAGTATCTCATCTTCTGCTGTTGAGACAGAAACGATTGGACTGAGCTTTATCTGTTCAAACTTGAGTAAGTAACACAACTGGTTGCAGTTTCATGGGTGATCCAAACGAGACATAGTCATACGCTTTAATCCCTAACTTTTGCCTGGATTGCCCTTTCAGGTTTTCAATCCACCGGGATACCCTTTTTTGCCCAAGCCGCCTTTTCAGGTTTTCGACTTGCCGGGTGTACATCTTTTTATATATATCCCTAATTTTTGCCCAAACCCTTTTGGTTTGCCGGGATGCCCTTATTTTTTCCTAGGCCTGTCAACCTAGCGGGTCTCTTTTCATGCGTAGTATTTTTTAACTATGTCTGCGTTTATAGGCTGCGGGAAGTCTTCACCATCCATAGTAGTAAGTATCATGGCACCTCCTGAAAACACTGTTTTGACCACAAATGGTCCTTCATATGTAGGAGTCCACTTTCCCCTAGGATCACCCTGTGGTAATATGATACGCTTGATTACCAAGTCACCAACCTGATATACCTTTGGCTTAACCTTCTTGTTAAAAGCTTTGATCATCCGTTTCTGGTACATCTGGCCATGACAAACTGCTGCTAGCCTCTTCTCATCAATCAAATTTATCTGGTCAAGTCGAGTCTGAATCCACTCATCTTCGTCCAAGCCTGCATCCTTCATAATTCTTAAGGAGGGGATCTGGACTTCAATGGGCAGAACTGCTTCCATACCATATACTAATGAGAATGGGGTTGCCCCTGTTGAAGTACGTATTGTAGTACGATAACCATGAAGAGCAAATGGTAACATCTCGTGCCAATCCTTGTAAGTAACAGTCATCTTCTGTACAATCTTCTTAATGTTCTTATTAGCAGCTTCAACTGCCCCATTCATCTTTGGACGATACAGAGAAGAGTTGTGATGCTTAATATTGAACTGCGTGCAGAGATCAGTAATCATAGTGTTATTCAGATTAGAGCCATTGTCAGTAATAATCCTTTCAGGGATGCCATACCTACATATGATATTATTCTTAATGAATCGAGCCACAACATTCTTAGTAACAGATGCAAATGAAGCTGCCTCCACCCACTTCGTGAAGTAATCAATAGCAACCAGGATGAAACGATGCCCATTAGAAGCAGTAGGTTTGATCTCACCAATCATATCAATGCCCCACATGGCAAATGGCCAAGGAGCAGTCAACGCATTCAATGGTGATGGAGGTATATGTACTTTATCCGCATAGATTTGACACTTGTGACATGTTCTGGAGTGTTGATAGCAGTCAGCTTCCATGGTAGACCAATAGTAACCTGCTATCAATATCTTCTTTGCCATAGTGTGACCACTAGAATGGGTGCCAAAGGTCCCATCATGCATATCTTCCATAATCTCAGTTGCTTCCTTCTTATCCACACAACGAAGCAAAGTTGAATCATGATTGCGCTTATACAGAATGTCATTACTCAAAAAGAACTTAGCAGAAAACCTCCTTAGAAACTTCCTATCTTTGACAGATGCCCCTTCAAGGAACTCCTGAGCTTCAAGATATCTTTTCACTTCATAGAACCAAGGCTTCTCCTCTGCCCCTTCTGTGTCAATCTCATTGCAGTATGCAGGCTTTTCAAATCTATCAATAGTAATCTTGGGAGCTTCATCATCCCAGCTGATCTCAAACATAGATGCCATGGTAGCTAATGCATCTGCCAACTGATTCTCTATTCGTGGAATATGTCTAAAGGTAATCTCTTTGAAATGTGGGATCAAAGACAACACATACTCTCTGTAAGGAATGAGATTATCATGCTTGGTGTCCCAATCTCCTTTAATCTGACTAACTACCAGGGCTAAATCTCCATACACATCAAGGAACTGAATCTTCATATCAATAGCAGCTTTAATACCCAGGATACATGCCTCATACTCAGCCATGTTATTGGTACAATAGAAACAAAGTATGGCAGTAATCGGGGTATGACAACCTTTAGGGGAACTAATCACAACACCAACACCATTACCAAGTGCATTAGAGGCACCATCAAAAACCATAGTCCATCGGGATCCTTGTTCAGGTCCGTCATATTGTCCAGGTTCTTTGGTAATAATCATAATGTCTTCATCAGGGAACTCGAAACTCATTGACTGATAATCATCCACTGCTTGATGAGCCAAATGATCAGCAACAACACTTCCTTTAATGGCCTTCTGAGTAGTATACTGTATGTCATATTCTGTCAAGATCATTTGCCATCTTGCAATTCTTCCGGAGAGAGCAGCTTTCTCAAATATATACTTGATTGGATCCATCTTCGAAATCAATAAGGTAGTATGAGTCAACATATACTGTCTTAGTCGGCGAGCAGCCCATGCCAAAGCGCAACAAGTTTTCTCGAGCAGTGAGTATCTTGTTTCACAGTCGGTAAACTTTTTGCTAAGGTAGTATATTGCCTGCTCTTTTCGACCAGACTCGTCATGTTGCCCCAAGACACACCCCATTGAGTTGTCTAACACTGTTAAGTACATAATTAAGGGTCTTCCATCAACTGGTGGCATCAAAATTGGAGGTTCTAGCAGATATCTCTTGATTTCATCAAAGGCAGTCTGGCACTCATCATTCCATTCCATCACCTGATCTTTCTTCAACAACTTGAAGATTGGCTCACAGATGGCAGTTAATTGGGAAATAAATCTTGCAATGTAATTCAATCGTCCCAAGAAACCTCTAACCTCCTTCTCAGTACGGGGAGCTGGCATCTCTCGTATAGCTTTTACTTTTGCAGGATCCACTTCAATACCTTTTCCACTGACAATGAAACCCAGGAGCTTACCAGACCTAACTCCAAAAGTACACTTGTTTGGGTTCAATCTCAACTTGTATTTCTTCAACCTCTCAAACAATTTATGCAAATGATCAAGATGTTGCTCTTCATTCTGGGGCCTAGCTATCATATCATCCACATATACCTCTATTTCATGATGAATCATATCATGAAACAAAGCCACCATAGCACGCTGATATGTTGCCCCTGCATTCTTCAAACCAAATGGCATCACCTTATAGCAAAAAGTGCCCCACTGTGTAACAAATGTTGTCTTCTCCATATCTTCAGGTGCCATCTTGATTTGATTGTAACCAGAGAAACCATCCATAAAAGAGAATACCTTATGTTGAGCAGTGTTGTCTACCAGAACATCAATATGAGGAAGTGGAAAGTCATCTTTGGGGATGGCCTTGTTCAAATCCCTGTAGTCTACACACATACGTACCTTACCATCTTTCTTAGGTACCGGTACCACATTTGCAACCCACTGAGGATAAGAAGTCACTACTAAGAACCCTGCATCAAACTGTTTCATTACCTCTGCTTTGATCTTCTCTGACATTTCAGGACGCATGCGACGAACCTTTTGCTTCTTTGGACGACAATCTTCTTTCACTGGTAAATGGTGAACCACAATGTCTGTATCCAACCCTGGCATATCTTCATAAGACCAAGCAAAGATCTCCACATAGTCACGTAGCATCTGAATCAATCTGTTCTAGACACTATCCTCTAATTCAGCCCCTATCTTGACTTCTTTCCTGTTTTCTTCAGTTCCCAAATTCACAACTTCGACTGGCTCTTCATGTGGTTGTATAGCTTTCTCTTCTTGTTGTAACAACCTAGCAAGCTCTACAGGTACTTCACAATCATCCTCATTTCCGTCTTCAGCTTGATAGATCGGATTCTCGAAATTATAATTGGCAATAGTAGAACTGTTATCAACAGGATCCAGAGTGGATGAGGATCTGCATTTTAGTGATGTGGGTGTGTGTAAGAACACATAGCTGATAAAACAAAAATAAAAGAAAGGAAAGACAAGGAACACAATATTTACGAAAACGAAACGTCCACTGATTTTTATTGAATGAAGTATGCAAATGAAATGACATCCCGTAACAAGCACACCATTGTGCCCCGGGTAAGGCACAAGGCTTGAAAGTTCAATTGTTCAAAAAAAATTACAAACTTAAAAAGCAACAACACAGTAATAGTATTTACTCCTGACTAAAGGAGATAGGGATAACATCTTCAGCTTTCCAATTATTGAGTCCAGCACCCACAGTAGGAAAAATCCAAGCATCCAAGTTGTAGTCTTCCTCATAGTCACCCACATCATTGATCTGATCTTTCATAACCCCTTGATTGGTGATACGAACAACACGAGCACGACGAACAGCCTTCTGGGACTCTGCAGTGAAACCCAAACCAAATTTGTCAGACTTGTACGGAATATCAGGAAGCTGACCCCAAATAGTACAACCACCTTCATCCACCACAGCTCTAGCATCTTTGAGGGAGGCTATTGTAGGAGGTACTCTGGTAACCACAGGAACTTTCTTGACAACCGGAGGAGCTTCATAATCATTAACAATCCAAGGAACCACTTCAAATGTCTGACATGGAGTTTCAACGTATTCACCTTCCACTTCCAAATACTTGAAGGTGTTTACATGGCTAACAAAATATTCTTCCTCTCCATAGACAGTAACAACCTTTCCTTCTACCAGATATCTCAGCTTCTGATGTAATGTAGAGGTTACAGCACCTGCCCCATGAATCCAGGGACGACCAAGCAAACAAGAGTACGAAGGACGAATATCCATCACATAAAATGTAGCGTTAAAAACCTGAGAACCAACTTTGATTGGGAGATCAATTTCTCCATGCACCAGCCTCCTCGAACCATCAAAAGCCTTCACCACGATATTACTGGGCTTCAGCACAGCATCTTCAGGACTCAGCTTATTCAGGACTTCTTTGAGAAACACATTCAGAGAGGAACCATTGTCTATCAATACATGTGACAGGGTAGTGCCCCTACATTCAATTGAGATTTGCAGAGCCCTATTATGATCCCTCTTGGCAGGAGTCAAATCAGCATCAGAGAAACCTAACCCATTATCATAGGTCAGGTGGGCAACACAATTCTCAAACTGGTCAACAGAAATTGCATTGGGTACATGAGCAGTCTTCAAAAACTTAATCAAAGCTTTGGCATGAGCTTCAGAACATAACAACAAAGACAACATGGAAATCTTGGAGGGAGTATGCCCCAATTGATCAACAATGTCATAATCACTCTTGCGAATGATTTTTAATACTTC
The DNA here is from genome assembly GCA_963966055.1 of Lathyrus aphaca. Taxonomy (NCBI): domain Eukaryota; kingdom Viridiplantae; phylum Streptophyta; class Magnoliopsida; order Fabales; family Fabaceae; genus Lathyrus; species Lathyrus aphaca. The sequence goes on along the minus strand of OZ014520.1, from coordinate 569,616,426 downwards.
TTCCATCTGCTTAGCAAGATCATCAGCAGCTGGCACATCAATAGGTATAGGTTCAAGAACAGGACCTTTGCCCCGAGCATCAGTGGTGGAGGTAGCAGCAGGAGTAACTGCATTCTTGGAAGTCACTGGAGGAGAGAAGACTCTTCCTCTTCGTGTGATCTTACTAGATCCAGCAATATTATCAACATCAACAGGCACATCAGCCAAGGGTTCTTGCTTAACACCATGGATATAAACATCAGACCCATAATGCCAAGGCACAGCTTTATCAGACGTATATGGAATAGGACCAGGAGTAGTAATGATCATAGGAGCCACTCTGGCTTCAGCAACAACCTTCACAGGGCCTTCAGCAGTAATCTTAATTGGACCCTTATGAGTGATTTTAACAGGTCCCTTAGAAGTGATCCTTACCGGCACTTTGTCAACCATGTCAATCTCTTCAATCTTCCTACCTTTAGTAATATGATCCACCATACTTTCCACAGACGATGGAGTTCTTTCAAACACTATGGTATATTTATCCATGAGACGTTGAATTCCATCTCTTAATCTCCAGCAACTATCCGGCTTATAGGTACAATACAAACAATCTTCACGACAACCTGGAAAGAACCCAACTTGCACTAACTTCTTCTTGATGACAGACAATGGTGTGGTCAACTCTGCAACTGAATAGATATGTAAATCTTCATCAATGGCATTGACAGTCTTCTCGTGATTTGGCATGGGAGCAGTAATTACATTTGGAGTACCCGGAAGGTCAAACTCAATCTCTCCAGCCTCAATCATATCTTGAATTTTGTTCTTCAAGACCCAGCATCTATTAGTATCATGTCCCTGACAGTTTGAATGATATGCACATCGTGCATTGGGTTTGTACCTGGGAGAGGTAACATTGGGATTCTGAGGAGCCTCTTTCAGAGTAATAAGTTCAGCCTTCAACAAGTGTTGCAATGCCTGAGCCATTGACATGTTGATCTTAGTGAACTGCCTTCTAGCCCTCTGTTGGTTGTCCTGTGGCTGCTCTGGTGTTGTAGGAGTTGGATTTGAAATATGAACTGCACTCACAGACTGATGCCTTCTATTACGATCAGGTTGACCATAAACAACATTGGATTCTTTCTTCCCAGTGGGAGGCTTCTTTGCAGCACCTGATGAAGAAGTACCCACCTGGATCTTACCACTCTTTATACCATTTTCCATGCGCTCTCCTGTCATTATCAACTCAGTGAAGCCAGATGATGAGCTTCCAATGAGATGACTGTAAAAAGGACCATTCAGCGTACACATGAACATATCAACCAATTCCCTGTCAGTTAAAGGGGGTTGTACTCTTCCAGCTAAATCTCTCCACTTCTGAGCATACTCCTTGAAACTTTCTTTGGCACCCATAGACATGCTTTGCAGCTGCATGCGAGTGGGAGCTAAATCAGCATTGTATTGATACTGCTTATAGAAAGCTTCAGCAAGATCATTCCAATCCCTGATGTTGACACTCTCCAACTGATAGTACCACTCCAATTGAGCTCCAGATAAACTCTCTTGGAAGAAATGGATCCATAACTTTTTATCAGCAGTGTGAGGTTGGATTCTTCTGACATAAGACCTCAGATGCAGCTTGGGACAAGAGACCCCATCATAAACAACAAAGGTAGGAACCTTGAAACCAATGGGTATGACTACCCCAGATATCAGACTTAAATCTTCAAAATCCAGCCCAGAAGATTTCTGCAACTCCATAGCATCCATTCTATCCACCAGCATCTTGAATTTGTCTTCATTAGGCTCATGGTAGTAATTAGCCTCAGAATCAGAATCCCCCATAGTGTTGTGGAGGCTGCCTCCCTCTTTTTCAGACTCTTCAGATTCATAATCTTCAACTGGTTCTTTGGTCTTGGCAAGACCTTTGAACCTTCTTCCCATGTTGATCAGGCCACCTGACCTTCTAGTCTTCTTAGTCTTCTTGGCCAGCAGTGTCTTCAATTCATCCTGCCCCTTGGTCAGGTTCAGGATCAGCTCTTGGAACTGTGCATTTTGTGCCTGGAGATCCTTAACTGTTTGTTCAAGAGCCATTGCTGAAATAAACAGCGAGAAGATGAGAAACCTGTGCACAATAAACCTGTGATGCAATGAGATGATATGTGAATGCATATGCAATGTTTTCAAGGACCGCAGGATTTAAATTTGCTTAAACAAACAAGAAGGTAAACTTTTATTAGTAATAAATTTGTTTTGCCTCTTGGGCTTACAGAAAATGAAATGAAATACAAGGGATGGGGTTTTAAGTCTCCCATGGACGTTTCCTCTTTGTGTTGAGGTATGAGTTGAGATTCCGTTCCTCGTGAAGTTGCTTTGTTAGTTCCAGGATTCTTTCTTGGCTTGCTTTGTAATGAGCCTCGAAAGTATCCCTTTGCTCCTTCAACTGGATCCAGGACCTCTGTAAGTCTTCCATGTCAGTAGGCATGTCTGGGTGAAGGATGGTATAAGAAGTATCTCCTTCAGCAACAGGTTCCATGGTAACTGGCAGGATAGCAGGGTATGGCATCATGAGAGTCTGAGCACGAGATCGCACCCATCTGAGATAAGCCTCCATAGGAATAGTGTACTTAGGCTCCAGAGTCTTGCTGTCAACCTTGTTTACTTTTCCCCATGCTCGTATGAATCTCTGACGGTAACCTTGACGATCATTGTCGTAGTCAAACACAATGCCCTGAATCAACATGTCATGTGGACCATCACTCCGAGCGTAACCAAACTGTCGTAAAGCTAGAGAGGGGTTGTAGGTGATGCCTCCTCTTATGCCTAGAAGTGGCACATTAGGGAATTCCCCACAACGGTCAATGATAGTGACATTCTCCATAGATCTGGAGCACCAATGAATATCTGAATGCGAGAGTTACATGATCCTTTTGGACCACCTGAACCCTTGCTCATTCTTCATTACTGAGCGAGGAAGGTGAGAAATAAACCACCTAGAAAGCAAAGGTATGCAGCACATCAAAGTTCCTCTTGCCCTTGTAGTACGGGTATGAAGAGAATGCAAGATGTCTCCAAGTAAGGTAGGCACTGGATTGTGACTCAGGAATATATTGATGGCATGAACGTCTATGAACTGATCTGGATTGGGGAACAATACTAAGCCATAAATCAGCAAGGCTAAGATCTCCTCAAAAGCATCATAGCTCATGGCCTTCAAGAACACTTGAGCTTTATCCACTAATACCTTAGCAAGAATACCCTTAACTCCGCTTCTCGTTTCTAGAACAATTTCAGACTTCTTCAGATGTAGGGCTGCAGCAATAATCTCAGGTTTAGGCTCTCTTTCCAAGCCTGTGAAGGGTCTTTGATCAAGAACAGGTATACCCAGAAGTTTAGAGAACTCTTCCATTGTAGGGACCAGCTGATAGTCAGGGAATGTAAAGCAATGGTGCTTGGGATCAAAGAACTGAAACAGGACACTCATCATGTCTTCATTGAACCCTGAAGTGACTAGATCCAATAGGTGACCATGTCTCTTGATGAACTGGGAATGATCAGACACTTGAGAAACCAACTCTTTAAGCTTAGCAGGTATGCCTACAAAGTTGATCCTGATAGTGTTTCTACGAGCAGAAGCCATGACCTGCAACAAAGAACAAAGATAAATCATTTGGTCCTTGAAATGGTTAGTGAAAATTCTATGCTTATGATGCATGATGATGTCATGATGTTATGTTCAATCACAAACATGTCGCACACACAAACAAGTCACACAATAGCCCTAGGTTTAAAGGCTTGCATGAGGTTCAAAGGTAAGTACCCTCCCCTGAAGTTAGTTGGTTCATCCTGTCCTACAAAAGTAACCATGTTCTAAGGGATCTCAATATCATTGATCCTTCACAAGGGTGGTTGTTCAGTAGGCAACTTACTTGCCAACCAAAACCCTCCAAGTTTAGAATCTCAATGAACGTAGTATCGAGTATCAACCAACTTCAGTCTGCACCAAAGCCGGTTATCTCACTACTTTTCTAAAGGCCAAGATGGGATAACTAGGGTTCTAAAAGTTAGTTAGTGCATTGACAACATATGGCAGCCTCATATTATCCTCAACTTGACTTAAGGAACATAAGCACCAACCAAGAAGTCACACTAACTATGGCCACCAGATCAACCATATCGGTATACGCCGTACAGTTTCCTTGGTCTATTGCCATTTACCTAAGGTACACTAGATCCGGGTTAGGATCTTTCACACATAAGAGCCCAACAAGTAAGTATAAAGCAAACAAGGCAAACAATTTTAAAGTGATCTAATTCCTAAAGGTACCCCTCTTTTATTAAATCCCCAGCAGAGTCGCCAGTTCTGTAACACGGTGGGAGAACTGACTTTAGTTATGTTGCGGATAGCAAGAGTCGCCACTGACTTTTATTTTATCCAAAGGAAAGGCATAAAAGAACAGGAAAGACCTTTTAAAAGATTTTTGGGTTCGGGGGGTAGGTTATGTAAAGGGAAGGTGTTAGCACCCTTTACATCCATGGTTATCCATGGGCTCTTAGTTACTTAGCTCACTTTAAAATGTTTTTGAAATGTGAAGTGTGTGAATAGAAATTTTCTTAAGAGTTTGATACTGATCCATGTACGGATGCGTAAAAAACCTTTGTTTTGAAAATTTGTTTGAAAATGTGAAGTGTTTGAAAAGTTTTGAAGAGTGAGCAAGTAACTATGAGGAACCTACCCTAAGTTTAAGTCTTTTCTGTTCTTGAATCCTTTAAATGGTAAGACTATCCCTATTATTAAGGAATAGGTAGTCATTACCTTGGATGTGTGGGACAAGTAAAGGGACATCTGTTTATTTAGGCAACTGTGGGGGGTGTATAAGCAATTTTGGAGGGACTATCATCTTTATTCGAAAGGGACAAGATCATTACGAAGGCAACATTCGAAAGGGACTTGATCTTTTATCTGTTAAGGGACCAGATGATGTGAATTTGAGGGACTTTTGCTTTATACATCCTACTTGACCTTTTTGATTAGGCAACATGAGAGGTATCCCTAAGGAAGTGAGATGGCGATCAAAGATCGACTTACGTGTGTGAGTGTTCAATTTAATATTTATCTTTAATTTTAAATGATCTAAATTAATTTTAAATTACAAGTATATTTACACTCCCTATTTACTAACCATAACATAAAATATAAATAATAAACATTATAAATAAATATTACACCAAGGAGCAATTACATAATTATAATAAAAGCAATTTAAATAAATAAGCAAAATATTAAATAATAATAATAATAATTGGGTTAGTGAAAATAATAATAATAAAAGATAATACCAAATTAATGGGGTTAGTAATAAATAAATATCACAAGAATATAATTAATAATAATAATGAAATAAACAAGAATATTATAATAAACAAAATTTTTTAAAGCTTAATAAGAAAATATGAACAATTATTATAAAACTTTAAGTTATATGTAAATTATAAAATTAAATTAATTATGAATATAATATGAAAATAGATTATAATTTCAAAAATTAAATTAGTAATTTTTAAACATATAATAAAAATTATTTACATGCAAAATTAAATTCTAAACAAATTATATCATATTATCATATTAATAAAATTAAATTAAGACTTTTAATTTTTAAACATATTTGTATACAAGAATTAAACAAATTATATAATATATACATATGATTAAGGTTTATAAATGGTAAATTAAAGATTATAATAAAATTAAATTTTAAATAAAAGAAAGTTTTGGGTTATGAAAAATAAAATTAGGGTTAACTTAATTATTTACAAATAAGAACTATTTTTTAATAAAATAAATTAACATTTATATGACAATTAAAGTTTATAAAAAAAAAAGTTATTTAGAATTAATCAAAAGGAATTAGGGTTTATGAAAATTTTAGAACTAAGAAAGATTAGGTTTATAATTTAATTATCAATTAATTTAATTAAGAAAACAAATAATAATATTAATTAAAACAAAGAAATAAAAGAGAGAAAGAAAAAATGGGAGGCCTGGTTTTGAACCCAGGACCTCTCAATACCTGGAAAATGCTTCCATCCACTGGGCTAACCTGCGCGCAGGTAACAAAGGAGGGAGTCCAATTGGTTTTGTGCCTTATTCCTGAAAATCAAAGAAAAAGAAAGAAAAACAAAAGGCCTGGGGGGATCGAACCCAGGACCTTCAAACATCACACAAACACCTTAACCAATCCAGCTGGGAGAGCGCACCTGTTAATGTGGTGACTACAATACATAATATATTAAGGTTGCTAATTATCTGAAAAAATAAGAAAAAGGTGGTGAAGCCAGGATTCGAACCAAAGACCTCCAGGCACAACACATACGCTTCCTACCACTGGGACAAGCACAACGCTTGTGAAATAAAAACAGAAACAATACATAATATTTTAAAACAAAATTTTGAATTTGAAATTCGCGCGCAGCCCACTTCGTCTTCTTCCTTGAATTCGTAGGATTTCCTGCGAAATTTCCTGGGAAATTTCCTACGACTTTTCCTGCGCTCAAAACCTGTATTTTTCAAACCATACACAAACAGTGCGATTTCATCAAATTAAAGACATTTTCAAATTCCTTGTGACCTGTACAATTCAATTATGGCATCAAAATTAATTTATATGTTCTTAATTAAGAAACCCTAAAAGCTTGGGCCAAACCCTAACTATGGCATCTCAAGGTTTAGTCACGGTTTCTTCAATGTTTTCGCCCAGAAACCTTCTATACATGATGACAAACAAAGTTAGAGGCACACAATCAATTGATACTGGATAAATGAATGTAATCGAAAATCAAAAAAAAGAAGAAGAAAATGCATTCGGGTTATCCAATTTATGAAGCTATGGATGCTTATGAGAGTGCAAATAGCATCAAGGAGGTCCAGGGATCATGTCTATGTCCATAGAATACCTTTTTACCTTCTCTAAGATCAAAACCGAAAGTTCACTTTTGAAGAATTTTTTGAGATTTTGAACTTACTCTTGAGGCTGGAAATTTGTGTGCCATCATTAGGGTTACCTCATGTACTTATAGTGTGATGTATTTAGGTCAGAAAACTTGATGTTTGTGTGGAAGATTTGATCCAAAAAGATTCAAAAAGATAAGGCTTTGAAATTCAAATATTTTTGCATAAACACTTTCTATTTCAAGACAATCAACATTATCTTTGTATCAATTTGATCCATATTGAATTCATGACTTTCTAGAATCAAAAATAATTTTAAATCTTCACATTTAATATTTTATTTAAATTTAAAATGATTTTTAGTATAAAAAATCATAATAAATAAATTAAATAAAATAAAAATTATGAAAATATCAAAGAATTTTCGTGCATGATGTCATGGATTGCTTTGGGTCATTAAAAGTTCAGCCCACTTAGCAAAATTTGGTTTTAAACCTCCATTTGCTTCATAAACTTCCCTAAAATTTCCCAACTTTGCAAGGGAACACATCCTTCAATTTTAATGCTATGAGGGTGTTCTTGGACATTTTGGAAAGCTTGAAGAGTCCTCTAACCAACCCCACTGGTTTCATGTTCATATCATTTACCATTCTCAAGTTATGCCCTTTTGAAGTTGTTGACTTTTTGTTGACTTTCAAAAGGACCTATAATGTCTTAGCTCATACCTTCCAAATGAAGCATTTTTGGGCTTGTCTTGTGAGACACAAAGTTGTAGAGAATTCAATTTCCTTCAAAATGAGCTTTGTATGGAAACTTGGTGATGAAGCATGTGAAAGTTATGGCTGGTCAAAGTTCAGTTGACTTTTCCTAAGGAAACCCTAATTTAGAAACCTCTGATTCTTGATGATCTGAAATATCCTTGATGAATCATGATCAACCCTTGATCAAATGATGAATTTTACTTCATATACTTGATGTTGGAAAAAAATCATGAAGTTTGACTTTGGTTTGACCACAATTGACCTCAGTTTGACTTTTTAACTACTTTGACTGATTTTGACTTATCTGATCATCTGACTGAGCAAACCTTTGAGAAAAGTTTTGAAACTTGTCATGGGTGTTATTACACACATATAAGATGTTATGAATCTCACTTGAAGTCTTGGAAATCCATTTAGCCTGATTAAAGTCAAAACCCTAGTTTTGGATGCACTGCCTAGGAGGTGCATTGTCTGAGGGAATTGTCAACTCTTCTGACTATTTGTGAACTTTGTGAACCTTGTGAACCATCATAAGATGTCTTGTGAACCTTGTGAACCTCATGGGAGGTCTTGTGAACCTTGTGAACCTTCTTAGCACACAAAGTCTTGTATTGTGAGGGCAAATTTTGGGGTGCAACAGTACCCATCGTCGACTTTTTTATCCGGCATTCGTCCTATGTCGCAACCGTACCTTGCCCGGTGATCATCCTTCACCTTAGATGACCGTCCCTCATCTTATCCCCATCAGAGCAGCCGTCCCCTGCTAGGTGATCGTCCTTCACCTTTGATGACCGTACCTCATCACTTATTTTTACCTCTAATCCCCAGAGAGTCTTATAACTTTACTTGATGGCCGTCCCCATCGTAATCCCTTATATCCCCAGCATGTCGGCCGTCCCCGTCATTGCTCCTTCCCCCAGTAGTCGTCCTCTGCTCGAAGGTCATCCTCCGTCGCCCGCACTTTATAATATACTTTATTTTCTCTTAGAATCTATATCCCTTTTCTTCTTCATTCTGTGAGTGCAAATTTTGGATTGTCTTTGGTATTCAACCACAAGTTATCTTGTTCGCCTGTTAAGCCGTTGCTTACATTCTACACAACTAACTCATGCTTGAATAGGAGCAGCTGTAAACACCCCAAATTTTCCCTCACCCATTCACACCATGGCTTGTGATCTTCTCATATGCATAAGTTCAATCATAGCATCTCATATTGCATTTTTGCTTCACTGCATTGTTTCTAAGTCATCTGCACCTAGGGTTTGTGATCTGAGCCATCCAAGAGCTATTTGAACCACTCCAAAGGTCATCAATCACTTCAAAGGGGTCCATGTATGTTCAAGCATCATATTGTATCCTCAAAAAGTTAAGAAAATCAAAGAATCACAAGAACTGAGAAAGGCATGGAAGCAGAGCCAGGTTTAACTGCACAAATGACCTAGAATTAGGGTTTTGGTTTCAGAGGCCATAACTCCAATTTTTTTGGTCATTCTTTTTTCTATTGGTCTCAATATGGTATATGGATCATGCATATCAATTTTCATGAAGAAATTCCATGGGGAGGGCATCTAACCAAGAGTTGACTTCTTGAGCAAGTCAGTGTAAAATTAGGGCATCTGAGGCCCCCAATGACCCAACCAAAGGGTGTTCTTCATCATTTTGAATATTTATGGTCTTTATTTGATCATGGAAGATGTTAAAAGTTCACAAAATTGAAGAATTTCAAGCCATTTGCAAAGTTGCCTTTTTGGGAAAATGACTTGTAATGTAAACTTGCCATTTTGGGAAACTTTTTCAACCCTTGCTTTTTGATTAAAAAATGCTTCAAATGAGAAAAATTTGGTCATGAAAGTTGTAGAATGGATCATTCCCTTTTCAAAAAGTACAAGAACTCATTCTAATTCATTTTGGATCAAAAGTTATGGCTTGTCAAAGTTGGGAAAAATCACATAATTTCAAGTTTTCTACCAAAGAGGCAAAGTTGCAAAACCCTTTGCCAAGGCAAATTGTGCTTTCAAATGGACCTCTAATCTTTGTAAAAACATAAACCAAGGCCTAAAATTCAGAATACACCAAGAGTTTTTCCATTTTCATGACTTGTGGATCAAGAAATCACAAAAGGGGCAAAAAGTCACAAAGTTGCAAAACCTATCACAAACCCTAATCCACTTGCTGCATTGCCTCTAATCCTTTTCCATGGCTCTCCCTGATTCAAGCTTCATCCAAGCCATGCTTTGTACCCTCACTGCCATAGCCCATACCTCTCTTACACAAAACTTGACTTTTTGCAAAAAGACCCATACCAATCAGCCTGTGACACACCAACTCCTCTGACCTCTCTAGTTGTGATAAGTGGACCAAATGCAACATAACACACCACACAACACAAGCTGAAACACTCTCCAAGCCATAGTGTCATACCCCAAATTTGTCCTACCTGCGCCCTTTTTATTTTACTGTTTCATCTTTTTTAGAAAGACCCAAAAAAAATGTGTACCACTTTATCTTTTGAAAATAAAAAATATGAAAAATATGTCATTTCTTTTATCGGGATTGTGCAAAAAAATCATCAATTTAAATTTTCTCTTTTATTGTTATTTTCGCATTTTTTCTAAAAAAATCCTTTTTATTCACTATCCATATTTTCAACTTTATTTCTAAACCAATTTTCTAATCCCATCATTTTTCATTATTATTACCATTCTCCATGATTTCTAAATATCTAATTATTATTTTAATTTTTCTTTTATTATTTTTATTTTTAATTGTTTCAATAAAATATTCATTTCAAGTATATCATTAGCCATTATTTTTTAAGTCACATTCAACATTTTTATTCATTACGAAAAAATCAAAAAAATCTTTATACCTTTTATTGTTATTACTTTTATTATTTTTTATTCTTATTAGTATTATCATTATTATTTTATTATTATTATTATTATTTTTATTATTATTAGTTTTACCTCTATTATTATTATTACTATTAGTTATTATTATTATTATAATTATAATTATTATTGTTATTATTATTATTATTTACTATTTTATTTTTATTATTACTATATCTTTTTTTGTTATTATTATTAATATTGTTATTATTATTCCTAAATCAAAATCTTACTCTCCATTTGTAGTACAAACAGCCTGTAATACCTCCATCATTCCCGTTTCCACCTCTCACAAATCGTACACACAACAACAAACTCTCCTTCACCAATTTCCGCTCACATAAAGTAGCAACAACATTTTTTTTCAACCAATTTTCAGCACAACTCATCACCAATCCTTATCCAAATATCCTCAAACTAATTTCCCATTTCATCCCTCAAAATATCTTCTTATAAAATAACCATCACATTCTTTCACAGCCAGGAAGAAAAATCGAAAAAAAACCTGCAGAAACCACTTTCTTCAAAACCTTTCACAAATCATCCATTGTCAACCTTACACAAAGCCATAAACACCAAAACAAAAAAGAAAAATAATCTACAGAAAAACAAATCCAAGAATAGATTCTCACATCATTGCAAACAACTTGTTCATATTCATATTCGAATCCACCATTACCATATTTTTCCATCTCCATCTCCAATAAAAAAACAACCGAATGAAAACTGAAACAAAAATTTGAACCTTGGATCCATCCCAAACGCACCTCCGAACGCTTCTCGAAACGACACACTCCAACCACCGTTTCTTGCGACGAAACCACCGGCCAACTTTCCGAAAACTACCGTTTACACCACCTCCATCCCGCCGTGAAACACCAAACCCGGATCGAAACCACAGAACCGTGAAACAAAAACACCATCACTTACCGTAAAACCACAAAACCCCTAGCCGGAAACAAACCCCCTGTTTTTCTCACGAACCTTCAAATCGTGAACACCTTTCAAATCCATCACCATAAACCCTTCGCCGCCGTCGAAATCCGAGAGCATCGCGGCCGAACAGTGGAACCGAGACCAAATCCGTCCGCCGTCGCGAGTTTTGAGGTGAAACGGAGAGAGATTCGCGAGGGAAACCTCGCCGTGGAGCAGGCGCCGCCGGGTTGCTCGAAGAAGGGTAGGTCTCTTTGTTCTGAAGCGTTTCGAGAGAGAAACCTTGTTTCTCTGCGTTTTCATGTTGAGTTCTTTTATTATTTATGTTTATAATTGTTCATATTTTCCTTTTAGTTTTTTTTCTGAAATGTTTATTGGGCTCAACCCATTGAATGATGCTAATGATCACCAGTGCACACACTATGAAACAACCGATGAATTTCACTCCCATTTCCTTTCGTGTTTGTTTATTTATTTAATTATTTATTATTTCATGATATTAATTTTTTATTTTAATTCTTGTAATTTATTTTTTTATTTCTTTTGTTAAGTAATATTTTGGTTTAGAAAAAATAATCTTAAAAAAAATATACATTAGTGATTTGTTTTCTTTTAATTTCTTTTGGGCCTATGATATTATAAAAGGCCGTTTTCGCCCGATTACATTTAATCGGTGATGAGCGGTCAATATGAGGCCCTCCTTTTATTTTATTCTATTATTTTTTTATTCGGAACAAAAACATGTAATATAATTTAATTTTATTCATTATTGTCAAACATTATTTAATTTATTTATTTATATTCATTATTCATTATTTTATTCTAGCAAATTCAATTTATTCATTTAATTTCGCATTTTAAATTTACGTTTCGACTCCTTATAGAATGGTTCCCATTCTGAACCGATTCTAAGGCAGTTCACGAACAAAATTTCGTCGCGTCCCAAAAAGGTCCAACGCCTTCGAATAGTTGCGCTCGAAAAAGGTCCAACACCTTCGAATAGTTGCGCTCGATTAAAAGGTCCAACGCCTCCGAATAGTTGCGTCCCGAATAAACAGGCCGAACGCCTTCGAATAGTTCAAACACACTGCACACACGCTTTCTCTTGGGCTAATTACAACGAGACCATTTATTTTTCGCAATCCCTTGTATTTATTTTGTATCCCTCTCCCCTTTACTTTGTACGCAATTTATTTTCCGTATTTATTTTTGAATCCTTGGTCCAACGCCAAGCGATCTCACTTGCACACTCGCACTTTATTTTTCAGTTTTCGTTTATTAGGATCCACCTTATCTTTGCGAGCCGAGCGATTCGTGCCTCGCTAAACAAACTACAAAAATAAACCTCCACTTGCATTTACCCTTTAAATCTCAAAAACCAAAACATTTCGATTAGATCTAAACCCTTGATCCAACGTCAAGCGGCTTTAGGAAATAAAAACACTTTAATAAATACGAGAAGATTTGTACGCCACGAGCCTTAAGCGGTAGAAAGGGGGATAACGAGCTTTCGTTACTCGCTCCGATTATTTCGACGCAGGACACTCGTCTTGTTGGGCGAGATAAACTATCCATAGTCTTTAGTGCATTTCAACTCCTAAACCCTTTCATCGAGAAAGGTAATAAAACCAACAACCATTACCCTTAGTAGGCCGAACTATGAGGCTCTGACTTTCCCATTGCACGCGGGAGTACGTAGGCACGAGGATCTCAATCCTTGCCGAGCACCTAGGTTCAATCTAACTTATAATTCAACTCATTTCCCTCTAGCAAGCAATTCGTTTTAGCATAGACATCCTTTCTTGCGCGTTAACTTAGATGGTTCCCATCGAGTACGATGGATGTAGGGGGTGCTAATACCTTCCCCCTGCATAACCGACTCCCGAACCCAGGCAATGGTTCCGTTGACCTTTGTCCTCATCCTTTTCCTCCCGGGTTGTATCTATATCTTCCCTTTCCCTCTTCGGGAATAAATAGAATTAGGTGGCGACTCTTCAGTCCGTCCGGCGCGCGGCTCCGTCCATTCGGATCGCGTAAGGTCGTATTTTTCGGGGTACGACAGCTGGCGACTCTGCTGGGGAATGGTTCACCCCTATGCGAGTCGAGCCTAGTCTAGGTTCCCGCGCTTGTTTGAATGTTTGCTTTTATGCCTTGCTTGTTTATTTTCATCGCTTTCTTTATCGCATTCCATTTTATATATCTTGTGGCTCCTTGGTACTATAATTTGGATTGATACTTTGCAAAAGAATTTGAGGGAAAGAGCTCTATACCCGGGCTTTCGAGTACAAACATAAGTTAGCGAGGTTGTGTAGTATGGGCTCCCGAGAGAACCTCTCTCGTGGGTTGTCGATACGAAAACCTCACTCGGAGTAGATTTTAATGGAAATACTGACAACCGTCAAGCTTTTGACGTGTGTGCTCAGTTGTTTTCATTAAAGTCGTCGACTCTGAGGACCTTTAGAACCTTTTGGTTAAAACATCGGTTGATGGTTGCGTAGTATTGGGCACCAGGGTTCGCCCTCGCGTGGCTCGATTCGAAAACCTCACTTGGAATAGACTTACTCAATGGAGTTGATTGACTGTCAAGAATGTATGAAATTGACACGTGCATCAAACAGTTGAGAAAAGTTCCATAACTCCAAGACTTTGTTTTAAACCTTGTGTCGATGATCACGTAGTATGGACTCCCGAGAAAACTTGCTCTCGTGGGTTGTCGATACGAAGATCTCACCCAAAATAGATTCATGTGGCGGAGTCAATCAACCGTCATGCTTATGGCGCGTGTGATGAACAGCCATATGAATTGACAACTTTGGGATCCCTAAAACTTTAAAGTCTACCCAGTGAGTTCTTGATCAGAGTATCCTTCATCTGTACCTTGGACTCGTGAGACCTTGATCTTGTGATCCTGGATTCTGATATTGCATATCATTTCATTTGCATCATTTATTCATACTGCATTTCACTCCAAAAGCCAAAAACTTATTTTCATGTTCCTCCATCTTCAGTAAATCAAGCTGGTTTCCCGACGCCCGTATCGTGCTAGACGACCGTACTTAACTCGAGCCAACACTAGAAGACTGATGGACGTAATTCAAGAAGAACAAGCTGCCATGAGGGAAGAGATTGACTCGGTCAAGGGCAAGATTGACCAGATTTATGAGACTTTGCAATCTTTGGCAAGAATGGAAGAACGTCGCGAAGCTGCTGCCGCAATGAACAATGCTCAAGTGCAAGGATCTACCTCACGAGCAATGCCTTCAGTTCCCGTTCCAAATCCTTTGGTCTACGGTTTGCCTCCAGGCTTCACTCCTGCTGTTGAAGAGGTCACCTCCCAACCAATACCTGCTTCTAGTGTCACTGTTGGTGCTATTCCTCAAGCTCAACCTATTCCAACTCAAGTCCAGTTTCCTCAAACTGAAGAAAACCATCAAGTTGAGTATGAGATGCATACTGCTGTTCCAATCACCAATCCTCAGGCTGCTCAAGAATCTGAAGCTATGAAGATGTGTCGCGAGTTAGCTGAAAAACTCCGAATCATGGAAGGACACAACTCAATTTCTCTGAGTGCCTCAGACATGTGCTTAGTTCCAGATGTTGTGATCCCTGCTAAGTTCAAACTTCCAGAATTCGAAAAATACAAAGGCCTCAGCTGTCCTGAACTCCATTTGAGGATGTACTGCAGGAAAATGGCTGCTCATGCCAAAGATGACAAGCTCATGATCCATTGCTTCCAAGACATCCTGTCTGGAGCGTCTTTAGAATGGTACATGCAACTCGAACGCAACAATGTTCGTACTTGGCTTGAACTATCTGATGCATTCAAAAAGCAGTACAAGTACAACACTGATCTTGCTCCTAACCGTACTCAACTTCAGAGTATGTCTCAAAAGGAAAGCGAATCCTTTAAAGAGTACGCCCAACGCTGGAGAGAGCTAGCCGCCAGAGTGCATCCTCCATTGGTTGACCGTGAATTGATCGATATCTTCATGGGTACCCTACAGGGGAAATACTACGAGAAGCTGATCAGCAGCGTATCTTCTGGTTTCTCAGACATGGTAATGGTCGGAGAAAGAATCGAGGAAGGCTTGAAAAGTGGAAAGATCCAAGGAGGCTCTAGCAGCCAGAACAATGCCAAGAAGCCTTTCAACGGGTATAAAAAGGGCGAAACAAATGCCATTTCTGCTGCAAGTGGGAATTTTCAACAGAGTGCACCTGCACCAATTCCCTACTATCAGTATCCTTATGTTGCTGCCGCACAATATGCTCCTATGCCATATTAGCCAGTTCCTCCAATGCCTTATCAGCAGGCCTTTCAAGCTCTATTTCCGCCTCAGATGGCTCATCAACCACGTCCACCTCCAATGGTTGCGAATGCGCAGTATGCGCCCAATCCATACCAGCAACAGGCTTATCAACCACGGCCTGGTCAACAGCAACAACGCGCTCCTCAATAGCGTCCACCATATCAGCAAAGAGGATATGACAGGCACATCGATCCCCTGCCTATGACGTATACCGAAATCTTTAAGGGGCTAATGGCAAAAGGAACTCTTGTGTTGAAAGATATGCCACCTCAGACTGGTAATGCCCGGAACTATGATGCCAATGCTCGCTGTGAGTATCACAAAGGTGCTCCAGGTCACACCATCGAGAATTGCCATGCCTTCAAACACTTGATTCAGGATATGATCAATTCTAAGGACCTCACTCTCACTCCAAGAAATCCAAATGTCCAGAACGATCCAATGCCGTCACACGGTGCCAACAAGTGAAGACATGTGAAGGGTTTGTTGAAGACCAAGCTGAGTAGTCTCAAATTTTGAAGCATTCAATCAAGAGAAGTTCAATTCCTCAAATCAAGGCAGCCATTGCCAATTATTTTCACATTCCTGTTGTTTTGTATTGTTTGTTTAAGTACTATCTGCTATGAACATTGTTATCATTTGTATTTGGTTTTGTTAATGTTATGTTTATGCATGTTTTGAATCAGTTTATTCGCATTCGCTCATATTTATTATTTATCACAAAAATCACAAAAATATTTCCCTCACTTCACTTTAGCAAATATTTGAGGGAGGATGATGAAAACGAAATACCCATAACTGTTGCGGTATGCTTTCGGATAAAACCTTGTCAATGATGTACAGGCATTTTTTTTCAAATCCCCAAACACTGGAGATATAAGGAGTTAATCCCTAGTCAACCACTTCGAGCCTAGAAGTAGGAGTTTCTTTCGGATACAACCCTTAAGTTTAACCCGGGGCAGGGTAGTTGTTCAGTTAACCTGACTACACCTTCAAATCGCAAGATGAGACATCCCGTCAGAGGACCATCAACAAATGACTTGGCAGTCACAACATCCAAACAAAAAGAAAAGAAAAAGAAAAACCACTAAGTTGAGCACCCAAAGGGAGACTTAGTCGGAAAAAAAACAAGTCAAAAGAGGAACCCAAATCCTCAGCAAAAACAAAACAAATATCAGTGACCACCAAATCAAAAAAAATCAAAGGGTCACTAGCAAAAGATGACTGCCATGTTCAAACAAAACTTTGAAGCTTCATCTTCACTCTTGCAAAGTCAAAACAAATGCATATGTAGAGTTAACTGAACGTAGGACTGGAGAACATCACGAAGAAGGGGTGCGGGAAAATCAAACTTTGAGCCTAATATCCTTTATTTCTCAAACCATTAACCAGACCACGTTACAACCCTCTAAAGTCCTAATTGAGGCAGGGTTCATTCTGAAAGCATGCTACCAACAAGGTTGCGTAAGATGAATCCCATATCTTTGCTAAATCTTCAATATCGATTGCACATTATTCTTGCTGCACCTTTTTATACACTTTCTAAATCAGCACTTCGTTTGGACTAACGGTCCATTCGTCACACTATCACATCATTCAAATAAATTGACTTTTTCAAAACTTACATGAACTTTACATTAACACTACCACTTGTGTATGAATAATTTAATTGCAATTCAGTGCTTGACATCAGTGCAATTCCAACAAGGGGCAATCAAAAGAGGAATTTGAATCAGTACTTCTTCAAAGTCAGCCCAATCAGGGGCAATTTATTTCAAAATCAGCTTAATCAGGGGCAAGTCACCTTCAAAAGCTCAATCAGGGGCAGATCGTGCCCTGGCCATTGTCAAAGCTTCCCCATCCGATTTATTTCAAATACCTTACAGGCAGGGGCAAGCAGACAAGGAGCGAGTCTTTCTCTCTTTTCTCCCCAGCTGAACAAACAGACCTTGCCAGACATTGGCAATCATTCAAAGCAAAATCAGTCTTTATGTGTCAATTAAGTCGCTTCGCTCATCAGCTTAGAGCATTCAGATACATCTTCTGACCAAACGACGTCAAAGATCGAGTGTCGGGAAATCAGTCCCTCCACCCACCTAAAGTCCAATCGTTATTGGCAACTACCAAACCAAAAGTCCACCAAGCTGGCACCTTCCAATCACTCATATGCATCATTATGCATCATCAAACGTCATAAGCATCATTTACATCAATCATTTACAGCATTTGCATCATATTCATACCTCAAATAAATCAGACTTTTTATTATCCCCAACATTATCGGATTTATATCTCAGTGCATAAACATTTGCATCGTATCTCCATCCCTATGGAATACAACAACAATCAAGCATAATTGCATAGTTCAGGATCCAGGATCCATACAAGTTTCCAGTCCTTTCCCCAGCGGAGGATCACATCAATCAGATTCCAGATATCCTCTTGGCGGATTCAATAGCCATGTTTAAATTTCAGTCCATTTGCCTTATCATCCTCTGGTGATAAGTGATTTTAATTTCAGTCATTTGCCTTTATCATCCTCTGGTGATAAGAGATTTTATTTTCTGTTTGTTGCCTTATCATCCTCTGTTGATAAGTGAGTTTGTTTTCTGTTTATTGCCTTATCTTCCTCTGTTGATAAGTGAATTTATTTTTTCTGTTTATTGCCTTATCATCCTCTGTTGATAAGTGAGTTTATTTTTTTGTTTATTGCCTTATCATCCTCTGTTGATAAGTGAGTTTATTTTTCTGTTTGTTGCCTTATCATCCCCTGTTGATAAGTGAGTTTGATTTCAGTTTGTTGCCTTATCTTCCTCTGTTGATAAGTGAGTTTGTTTTCAGTTTATTGCCTTATCATCCTCTGTTGATAAGTGAGTTTATTTTTCTGTTTGTTGCCTTATCATCCTCTGGTGATAAGGGATTTGCTTTGTCAATTTGTTCTTGCTGTGTCACCCATCATTTCCAATTTTAATCATTTGTTATTTTCACAATTCCTTTCTTTGTCGGACAAATTTGGAGTCTGTTAATATCTAATTATCTTATACCTTGAAAGATTGAACGCGAGCCAGTTCATCTTACTCGGTCTAAGCCAATTCGATAGGGGCATCTGTCATACCCCAAATTTGTCCTACCCGCGCCCTTTTTATTTTACTGTTTCATCTTTTTTAGAAAGACCCAAAAAAAAATGTGTACCACTTTATCTTTTGAAAATAAAAAATATGAAAAATATGTCATTTCTTTTATCGGGATTGTGCAAAAAAATCATCAATTTAAATTTTCTCTTTTATTGTTATTTTCGCATTTTTTCTAAAAAAATCCTTTTTATTCACTATCCATATTTTCAACTTTATTTCTAAACCAATTTTCTAATCCCATCATTTTTCATTATTATTACCATTCTCCATGATTTCTAAATATCTAATTATTATTTTAATTTTTCTTTTATTATTTTTCTTTTTAATTGTTTCAATAAAATATTCATTTCAAGTATATCATTAGCCATTATTTTTTAAGTCACATTCAACATTTTTATTCATTACGAAAAAATCAAAAAAATCTTTATACCTTTTATTGTTATTACTTTTATTATTTTTTATTCTTATTAGTATTATCATTATTATTTTATTATTATTATTATTTTTATTATTATTAGTTTTACCTCTATTATTATTATTACTATTAGTTATTATTATTATTATAATTATAATTATTATTGTTATTATTATTATTATTTACTATTTTATTTTTATTATTACTATATCTTTTTTTGTTATTATTATTAATATTGTTATTATTATTCCTAAATCAAAATCTTACTCTCCATTTGTAGTACAAACAGCCTGTAATATCTCCATCATTCCCGTTTCCACCTCTCACAAATCGTACACACAACAACAAACTCTCCTTCACCAATTTCCGCTCACATAAAGTAGCAACAACATTTTTTTTCAACCAATTTTCAGCACAACTCATCACCAATCCTTATCCAAATATCCTCAAACTAATTTCCCATTTCATCCCTCAAAATATCTTCTTATAAAATAACCATCACATTCTTTCACAGCCAGGAAGAAAAATCGAAAAAAAACCTGCAGAAACCACTTTCTTCAAAACCTTTCACAAATCATCCATTGTCAACCTTACACAAAGCCATAAACACCAAAACAAAAAAGAAAAATAATCTACAGAAAAACAAATCCAAGAATAGATTCTCACATCATTGCAAACAACTTGTTCATATTCATATTCGAATCCACCATTACCATATTTTTCCATCTCCATCTCCAATAAAAAAACAACCGAATGAAAACTGAAACAAAAATTTGAACCTTGGATCCATCCCAAACGCACCTCCGAACGCTTCTCGAAACGACACACTCCAACCACCGTTTCTTGCGACGAAACCACCGGCCAACTTTCCGAAAACTACCGTTTACACCACCTCCATCCCGCCGTGAAACACCAAACCTGGATTGAAACCACAGAACCGTGAAACAAAAACACCATCACTTACCGTAAAACCACAAAACCCCTAGCCGGAAACAAACCCCCTGTTTTTCTCACGAACCTTCAAATCGTGAACACCTTTCAAATCCATCACCATAAACCCTTCGCCGCCGTCGAAATCCGAGAGCACCGCGGCCGAACCGTGGAACCGAGACCAAATCCGTCCGCCGTCGCGAGTTTTGAGGTGAAACGGAGAGAGATTCGCGAGGGAAACCTCGCCGTGGAGCAGGCGCCGCCGGGTTGCTCAAAGAAGGGTAGGTCTCTTTGTTCTGAAGCGTTTCGAGAGAGAAACCTTGTTTCTCTGCGTTTTCATGTTGAGTTCTTTTATTATTTATGTTTATAATTGTTCATATTTTCCTTTTAGTTTTTTTTCTGAAATGTTTATTGGGCTCAACCCATTGAATGATGCTAATGATCACCAGTGCACACACTATGAAACAACCGATGAATTTCACTCCCATTTCCTTTCGTGTTTGTTTATTTATTTAATTATTTATTATTTCATGATATTAATTTTTTATTTTAATTCTTGTAATTTATTTTTTTATTTCTTTTGTTAAGTAATATTTTGGTTTAGAAAAAATAATCTTAAAAAAAATATACATTAGTGATTTGTTTTCTTTTAATTTCTTTTGGGCCGATGATATTATAAAAGGCCGTTTTCGCCCGATTACATTTAATCGGTGATGAGCGGTCAATATGAGGCCCTCCTTTTATTTTATTCTATTATTTTTTTATTCGGAATAAAAACATGTAATATAATTTAATTTTATTCATTATTGTCAAACATTATTTAATTTATTTATTTATATTCATTATTCATTATTTTATTCTAGCAAATTCAATTTATTCATTTAATTTCGCATTTTAAATTTACGTTTCGACTCCTTATAGAATGGTTCCCATTCTGAACCGATTCTAAGGCAGTTCACGAACAAAATTTCGTCGCGTCCCAAAAAGGTCCAACGCCTTCGAATAGTTGCGCTCGAAAAAGGTCCAACGCCTTCGAATAGTTGCGCTCGATTAAAAGGTCCAACGCCTCCGAATAGTTGCGTCCCGAATAAACAGGCCGAACGCCTTCGAATAGTTCAAACACACTGCACACACGCTTTCTCTTGGGCTAATTACAACGAGACCATTTATTTTTCGCAATCCCTTGTATTTATTTTGTATCCCTCTCCCCTTTACTTTGTACGCAATTTATTTTCCGTATTTATTTTTGAATCCTTGGTCCAACGCCAAGCGATCTCACTTGCACACTCGCACTTTATTTTTCAGTTTTCGTTTATTAGGATCCACCTTATCTTTGCGAGCCGAGCGATTCGTGCCTCGCTAAACAAACTACAAAAATAAACCTCCACTTGCATTTACCCTTTAAACCTCAAAAACCAAAACATTTCGATTAGATCTAAACCCTTGATCCAACGTCAAGCGGCTTTAGGAAATAAAAACACTTTAATAAATACGAGAAGATTTGTACGCCACGAGCCTTAAGCGGTAGAAAGGGGGATAACGAGCTTTCGTTACTCGCTCCGATTATTTCGACGCAGGACACTCGTCTTGTTGGGCGAGATAAACTATCCATAGTCTTTAGTGCATTTCAACTCCTAAACCCTTTCATCGAGAAAGGTAATAAAACCAACAACCATTACCCTTAGTAGGCCGAACTATGAGGCTCTGACTTTCCCATTGCACGCGGGAGTACGTAGGCACGAGGATCTCAATCCTTGCCGAGCACCTAGGTTCAATCTAACTTATAATTCAACTCATTTCCCTCTAGCAAGCAATTCGTTTTAGCATAGACATCCTTTCTTGCGCGTTAACTTAGATGGTTCCCATCGAGTACGATGGATGTAGGGGGTGCTAATACCTTCCCCCTGCATAACCGACTCCCGAACCCAGGCAATGGTTCCGTTGACCTTTGTCCTCATCCTTTTCCTCCCGGGTTGTATCTATATCTTCCCTTTCCCTCTTCGGGAATAAATAGAATTAGGTGGCGACTCTTCAGTCCGTCCGGCGCGCGGCTCCGTCCATTCGGATCGCGTAAGGTCATATTTTTCAGGGTACGACACATAGCACCAAGCTTTGCCCTCTTATGCATTTCCATTCGAAACACATCACACAAGCATCAAACATAAAAACAAACTTCATAGGATCACTCAGCATGCTCCCCTGATCATTTCCCTACCCTCATTCATCCCTGAAACCTCCTCAAACTGAAACACGATTCCTTCCCCCCTGAACAGAACTTCTTCAAACTCACAAACCAACCATTTTAAACTCCAACCAAGCTTCATAACTTCATCAAGAGGACCATTGGGACCATTTTGAGGCAAAGAGGCAAGCAGAAAGCTCTTGGACTGAAAGCTCAATCTCAGGTAACATGATGAACAAATTTCCCAGAACTTTGATTTCTTGTTAGAATGTTGTTCTATATGTTGCCCTGATCATGGGGATCTATTTATTTTTGAAAATGAGCCAGAAACAAGCATGTTGTGATGTTCTGAAAGTTTTCCCGTGAAAATGATTTTGCTTGTTTCCTTTGATTCACGAAAAATAAATGTTGTTTGTTTTAGGGTTTATGTTTAGTGATGTTCATAGTTTGATTCTGGAGAGTTTTGTGAGGTTTTGATGCGTTTTGAGAGAGATTGAGATTTTGGCTGGCCGGAGAAGATGACCGGAACATTATTCCGGTCATCTGAAAGTCATTAGGGCTTCTGATTAGGGTTTAATCATAATTAGGCAAGTTTGAATGTGAGCCGTTCGTTTGCGCGCCAGGTCAATTCCCGCCCCTGTGAGTTTGAATCTCAGCCATCAGATTGGCTGACTTTCTCTTTTTTCTATTTAAATTCATTTTATTTTCATTTGTTTTGCATTTATTTGTACGAATTTTTAAAAATAGTTAAAATCATCTAAAAATTATGAAATTTTTTGTCAAAGGTTTCATGAATTTTCAGAACACAAAAATATTTTTATTTTTATTTTTTGCATTAAAAATTATTTTTAAATCATTTAAATGTTTATTTTTAATTAGTTAATGAAAATTAATTAATTAAAAATACATTTAGGTATTTAAAAATCACAAAAAAATTCACATAGCATTTAAAAACATTTAGAAACATTTTCCAACTCTCAAACCAAATTTCATTTTTGTTCTTGATGCCTTTTGATCATTTTCATTGGATTTAATTTCATTTTAAGGCAATATTTTGTTTCAAGCTTTAAAAATTCCTTTCTGCCTAATCCTTGAGAGTTGGATGATGATTCTTCTTGCATTGCACTCTTCATAGAATGTAGTTTATAGGATAAATTTGATTTGAATTGATCTTGCATTTTCAATTTGTTTAGCATTTTTCTTGACAAGGTACCTTAAAACCCTAGCAATCTTAGAAAAATCATAGCTCCCATTAGGTTAAGAGTTGGGTCCCCTCCTTTGGGCAGTGAACTTGTGTAGGGTTAGGGTTCCTTTGATCCCATTTTCAATTTTTTGTCATGTCATTTGCTTCTGGTTTTGAACTTTTGTGTTGTATGTTGTTCATAAACCCTAATTCTTGTTTCCTTTTGCATCCATCTCTCACATGCTTGCATTCAAGAACTTGTCATGACATTTTGGGCATCCGTAGGACATATAAGACATCTTAGGACATATTAGAATTATGTTTAATCATTGCATCTTTCATTTGCCATGTTATGTATCCATTGCATTTCATAAACTTTCATGAACTTTCATGGTTCAAGATATGCTTCATATGCATCCATCCTCTTGTATGCTCACATATATGCATATTGTATGACTTTGTACCATCTCTTGACATCATTTGCATCATGTGTATGTTTCTGACTTTGGCCTTTGCCCATCCATATGCATTGTTTCATCTCATTTCTTCCCTTATGCATCTTGTACTAACTTTTCAGGTTAATGGTAAGTTTGTTTGGGAGGTGGATTTGCCTTCACCTCCTACCTCTTCTCACCTCATCATTTTACATCCTTGCTGCATTTTTTTTACTTGTCTTTGAGTGAGCTTGCTCACTTGTGCCTCTCTTCCCTCTTTTCTCTTCTCATCTCATCCCTTTTCTATCTTGCTTCTCCTTGGTGGCTTCCTTGAAGATTTCTCCTCTTAAGCCTCACAAACCCTAGGACTTCAAATCATGATAACATTTTAGGATTGTTTAGTCCCCCTTAGACTCTTTCCTTTGAGTCTTCTCTTCTCACCTCATAACCAAGGACTAAACCCTAAAGGTTTTAAGGCTTTGTGATTAAGCTTATGCCTGCATCCTTCTATTAGGATGGAGTGTATAACTTTAATCCTAAGTGTTAAACCCTTAATGTGTTTAAATCCTTTAATCAATTCACTTAATAATCATCAAGACATCAAGCTTGTAACTTGGGCCTTGCATTAGGGTTCTAATTCTTCCTTAATTGGTTAAGAAGGACTAACCCTATTGTTAATGGACAACTCCCCCTCAAGTTGTCTTACAAACCATAAAAATCACTTCTTCATCTTATCATTAACTAAAATCCACTTTAATAAAGGTTTTGTTTTGTCATGAGGTTAATCCCTAATCATGGATTAAGTTGAGGAGCCTTTCTCAGCTTAAATGTTCTCATCTATTATCCTTCTATTAGGATGGTGTAATGAGTCCATTAAATCCTTTATTATGGCTTAAACTCATTACTTAACACTAAACAAAAACAACAAAAACATCTAAGTAATCACAAGTAGGTTAATGATCTTAATCCTACATCATGGTGATTAAGTGTGAGGTGCTTACTTCATACTTAAGGTATTCTCATTACCCCTAATCAGAGGGAGGATGTGATGAGTTTACTAACCCTTGGTTTAGGCTTAAGCTCATTTTCCTATGACAAACTTTCAAAAGCAATAAAAGACTGAAAACCCAAAAACAAACAATAATCGTCTCCTCCGGGATTCTTTTCTCATCTCATTCACTCACAAACGGTAACTTGCTTCTTCCGTCTAATGCAAGACAGTTTGCACCTGAGCCAGACAGGTCATACACTTGAGCATAGACAAGTAAGCAGTTCACAAGTCAATTTATCTTTCAGTCTCTTTGGGTCGAACTACGGTGTTCTGACTTCCTCATTGCACGAGAGGATACGTAGGCATAACTTAACAGTTATCGAACAAAAGTCTCTGTATATTCCCCCTCTTTCCAGTATTATTCTTTAAGCCTCATGATCATGAGCATTTCATTCTTGTTCTTACACTGACACTTCTCTTATACACTTCACGCTTCTTTTACACTGACACTTGCATTCTTTCCAGCTTTGATACACATATAAGCACTGACACTACCCCTTTAAAACACAAATCTTTTAAGCATGGATCCCGTCTAGTACGACGGACAATCTGGGTGCTAATACCTTCCCAGGTTGTAACCAACCTCCTTTCTCAGTTTCTCTGGTTCGCAACCGTCTTATCCATGTCTTTTCTAGGTTTATGCAGCATTACCTTTCCTCCGGGATAAAAATGCCTAGCTGGAGACTCTATTCATTTCTTCCTCTTTCGTCGATCGTTCGCGTCTGTACCCCTTCTGACCCGGGTGTCATTTGGTGGGAGCGATAGTGGTTTCTCTGAAGATTCTTTATCTCTTAAGCCTCATAAACCCTAGGATCTCCAAGTATGATAACAATTAGGGTTTGATTAGTCCCCCCATTTAGCTTTTACCTTTGTGTCATCTTTGAGTCTTCTCTTCTCATCCCATAATCCAGGACTAAACCCTAAAGGTTTTAAGGCTTTGTGATTAAGCTTATGCCTGCATCCTTCTATTAGGATGAAGTGTATAACTTTAATCCTAAGTGTTAAACCCTTAATGTGTTTAACTCCTTTAATCAATCCACCCAATAATCACTAAGACATCAAGCTTGTAACTTGGGTCTTGCATTAGGGTTCGAATTCTTCCTTAATTGGTTAAGAAGGACTAACCCTAGTGTTAATGGACAAGTCCCCCTCAAGTTGTCTTACAAACCATAAAATTCATTTCTTAATCTTACCATTAACTAAAATCCATCTAATAAAGGCTTTGTTTTGTCATGAGGTTAATCCCTAATCATGGATTAAGTTGAGGAGTCTTTCTCAGCTTAAATGTTCTCATCTATTATCCTTCTATTAGGATGGTGTAATGGGTCCATTAAATCCTTGATTATGGCTTAAACTCATTACTTAACACTAAGCAAAAACAACAAAAACATCTAAATAATCACAAGTAGGTTAATGATCTTAATCCTACATCAGGGTGATTAAGTGTGAGATGCTGACTTCACACTTAAGGTATTCTCATTACCCCTAATCAGAGGGAGGATGTGATGAGTTTACTAATCCCTTGGTTTAGGCTTAAGCTCATTTTCTTATGACAAAATTCCAAAAGCAATAAAAGACTGAAAACACAAAAACAAACAATAATCGTCTCCTCCGGGATTCTTTTCTCATCATCTTCACTCATAAACGAGAACTTGCTTCTTCCGTCTAATGCAAGACAGTTTGCACCTGAGCCAGACAGGTCATACACTTGAGCATAGGCAAGCAAGCAGTTCACAAGTCAATTTATCTTTCAGTCTCTTTGAGTCGAACTACGGTGTTCTGACTTCCTCATTGCACGAGAGGATACGTAGGCATAACTTAATAGTTATCGAACAAAAGTTTCTGTATATTCCCCCTCTTTCAGTATCATTCTTTAAGCCTCATGGTCTTGAGCATTTCACTCCTATTCTTACACTGACACTTCTCTTATACACTTCACATTTCTTTTACACTGACACTTGCATTCTTTTCCAGCTTTGATACACAAATTGCAATGACACTACCCCCTTAAAACACAAATCTTTTAAGCGTGGAACCCGTCGAGTACGACGGACAATCTGGGTGCTAATACCTTCCCAGGTTGTAACTAACCCCCTTTCTCAGTTTCTCTGGTTCGCAACCGTCTTATCCATATCTCTCCCAGGTTTATGCAGCATTACCTTTCCTCTGGGATAAAAATGCCTAGCTGGCGACTCTTTTCTCTTGAGTTCACCCTTGTGTGTTCTCTCCTCCTTTTCGCCGACCGTTCGCGTCTGTACCCCTTCTGACAAGGTGTCATTTGGTGGGAGCGACAATGATATGATAACTCAAGAGATAATATATAATAAACATATTACAAGTATTATGATCGATCCGAAATATCGAGAACACCAAGTTCCCTACGGATGTGAAAGAAAGGCTCAGTGGCAAGTGGTTTTGTAAAAATATCGGCAAGTTGATTTGAACTTTCAACATGCTCATATACCACGTCTCCTTTCTCTACATGATCTCTAAGGATGTGATGACGAATTTCAATATGATTAGTACGTGAATGTAATATTGGATTTTTGGTAAGGTTTATCGCACTAGTGTTGTCACTTAAGATTGGAATAGTTTTGAGATTTATGTTGAAGTCGAGCAATTGTTGTTTGAGCCATAAAATTTGGACACAATAATTTTTGGCCGCAACATATTCCGCCTCTGTAGTTGACAAGGCAACTGCAACTTGCTTTTTTCTATGCCAACTTATAAGAGAGTTAGAAAACAAGTGACAAGTACCACTAGTTATTTTCCTATCTACTTTGCAACCGGCAAAATCGGGAATCTGAAAAACTTACCAAAGAACAATCACTACCCTTAGGATATCAAAGTCCAAACTTAGAAGTACCACAAATGTATCTAAGAATGCATTTAACAGATTTTAAATGTGATTCCTTAGGGAAAGATTGAAATCTAGAGCACATACAAACACTAAACATTATATCCGGACGAGATGCAGTAAGATAGAGAAGAGAGCCGATCATACCTCTATACCTTTTGATGTCTACATCCTTACCATTCTCATCACGATCTAAACTTGCTGCCGTTGGCATGGGTGTATCAATAGGTTTTAAATTTGTCATATAAAACCTCTTGAGAAGCTCATTACAATACTTTGTTTTACTTATAAAAGTTCCTTCTTCAAGTTGTTTAATTTGAAGTCCGAGAAAGTAATTGAGCTCCCCCACCATACTCATCTCAAATTCACCTTGCATAGAACTTAAAAACTCCTTGACAAATTTCATATTAGTAGACCCAAATATAATATCATCTACGTACACTTGAACTAAGATTGAGTGATTTCCTTCTCATTTAATAAAAATAGTAGTATCAACTTTTCCTCTTGAAAATCCTTGATTTAAAAAAATTACTAATACGCTCATACCAAGCTCTAGGAGCTTGTTTGAGACCATACAAGGCACGTTTAAGTTTGTATACATAATTAGGATTTTCATGATTTTCAAAACCAGGAGGTTGACAAACATACACTTCTTCATTTATGTATCTATTAAGGAAAGTACTCTTGACATCCATTTGATATAACTTAAGGTTTTGTGAACATGCAAATGCAAGCAAAAGGCATATAGCCTCAAGTCGGGCAACGAGAGTATAAGTTTCCTCATAATCTATGCCCTTCTCTTAGTTATACCCTTGAGAAACAAGACGGGCCTTGTTGCGAGTAATAATACCACTTTCGTCCATCTTGTTCCTAAATACTCATTTTGTGCCAATTACTCGATGACCTCGCGGAGGTGGGACAAGGTCCCAAACCTCATTTCTATTGAATTGATTAAGTTCCTCTTGCATAGCCAAAAACCAATTTTCATCGAGTAAAGCATCTTTGGAGTTCTTAGGCTCAATTTGAGAGACGAAAGCATAATGATAACAAAAATTACTTATCCTTAATCGAGTGGTGACTCCCTTTGATATATCTCAAAGAATATTGCCAATGAGGTGATCCTTAGAAGTTTTCCACTCTAAAGGTAGATCATCTTGAGTTGATGCATGATCTTCATATTTGAGTTCAGATCCTTTATCCGGCTCCTCCGCAGCTTTATCCGAAATGGGTTCAACACAAGACACTTCATTATCTTTAACAATCTCTTCAGAAGAAGCGCATGCACCAATAACACAACTACCTTTTCCGACAATTTTCAGAGAAGATTCATCAAAGGAAACATGCACAGATTCTTCAACAATAAGTAATCTCTTGTTGTATACCCTATAAGCTTTACTTGAGTTGGAGTATCCGAGAAAGATACCTTCATATGCTTTTGAATCAAATTTACCAAGATTTTATTTACCATTATTTAACACATAACATTTGGCTTTCTTCCTTTTAAAAGTTCATAGGGCGTTTTATTATGAATAGGTCGAATGATTACCCTATTTAACACATAACATGCCGTACTTATAGCATCGGCCCAAAAATATTTAGGAAGTACACTATCACTGGTCATAGCTCTTCCTAACTCCTCTAGAACACGATTTTTAAGTTCTACTACACCATTTTGTTGTGGAGTTCTAGGATCGGAAAAATTATGTTCAATTCCATGTTTTTCACAAAATGCTTCAAAAAGGTGATTTTCAAATTCACCTCCATGATCACTTCAAATTGTAATAATGCTAGTGTTAAGTTTATTTTGAGATAACTTGGCAAATGTTTCAAATGCGGAGAAGGTATCACTTTTACTTGCTTAGAAAATTGTCCAACAAAATCTTGAGTAGTCATCCACAATAACAAACCCATAATAATTTCCTCCTATACTTTTGATTCTAGATGTACCAAATAGATCTATATGAAGAAGTTCAAGAGGTCTAGTCGTGGAAACAATGTTTTTGGAATTAAAAGAGACCTTTGTTTGCTTCCCCATTTGGCAATCATCACAAAGGTGATCTTTAGTAAATTTTATTTTCGGTAGACCAACAACCAAATATTCAGAAACAATTTTAGTGAGCAAGTAAGAGTTAATGTGCGCTAAGCGCCTATGCCAAAGCCAAGAAACATCACTCTTAGAGACTAGACACTTAGGATCATTTACAGACACATCATTCAAGTCAAGCATGTATACATTATTCATCCTCAAGCCCTTAAACACATCATTCTTCTTATCATCATGTTCAATTATGCAACATTCTTTTGAAAAGGAGACTTTATATCCCTTGTCACATAATTGACTAATGCTAATAAGGTTATGTTTAAGGCCTTCAACTAAAAGGACATTTGAGATAGATGTAGAAGAGGGATTACCTACACTACTGTTCTAGACTGGCCCAATTCCCATAATTGGGCCAAGCAAACCAACTTGGCAGAAGCGCTCGACATCGAGCAGAATCAAGGATATTGGTCTCTGTCGACCAAGAACGTATCGACCAAGACAAAGCCCTCCAACGGCTAGTTTTGACCGTTACCTATCTTTACGGATTCCTCGATCTGCGCCCAATGATATGGACCAATAATCTTCCACTTAGCCCCTTATATAAACCCTCTCATTTGGGAGGGTCAGGTATTCAATTCTCTGACCTTAATTCTCGTACTTGCCCACTCTTTGCTCGGTTACTTACTTTAGCATCGGAGTGCCTTGCAGGTACACCCCCTCCTTTCATCACCAACCATCTTTCAGTTACGCTCGAAGCCAGCCGTATCGGATCCTGATCTCTAGGTACGATCAGGTGGCGCCGTCTGTGGGAAACTGATTTCCCCGTTCTTCTCTCTAATCAAAGTCTTCAAAGAACCAAAGTTTTACCAAGATCCATGGCTGCTCGAGACAATCCGGACAACCGATCAAACGACGGAATGATCCTCACGCAACGTGAGAGCAACATTCATCATCCTCCGCACGAAGAAACCGCGCAAGATCACCCATACGGGAAGAAATCATCGCCTTCTCCCGACCGCGATCAACCTCTAGAGAGTCACCCGGAAGCCCTCTTTCCCTCGACTCCTTCAGGATCTGACTTCGCCGCCCTGGCCGAAATCCTAAATCAGACAAATCTGTTGCTCTTTGCCCATGGCGAGAAAATCGCCCGTCTCAAAGACAATTACTCTTGACCCTAGACTCCCGCGAGACACCAGAGAAGGCGCAGTCCCTCTCCTACCAAGAGAAAGAGGAAGGGACACGTCGACGAATCCATTGGCGAAAAACGACCTCGTCTGTCCCCTCCGCGGTCTTCCCCTCCAAGAAAGTCAAGAAGGAGCAAATCAAGATTTACATCTCCTCGGCGAACGAAGAAGCACGCTCATAAATCCCCTTCATTCAACTCCAGCGAGGATAAGGACGCTCGGGGTCCCCTCTCGTCAGAAATCATGGCGGCTAAACTTCCAAGAGGTTTAGAGAAACCCCCACCGCTAGGCTCGTACGACGGAACCACAGATCTGGATGAGCATATCGAGAATATCGATGCGCTGCTCGACTACCGAGGAGTACGAGGAGCGATCAAATGTTGCCTCTTTCCTACGACACTGAGGAAAGGAACGATGACGTGGTATAAAAGCCTTGAGGCTGAATCCATCACTTCCTGAAAACAACTTGGATGAACGTTCTCCAGGAACTTCACCGCCTCAAGACGACACCCAAAGACAGAGGCTTCGCTCGAAGTGATCATCCAAGGGAAAGACGAACCTTTGCGAACTTACATCGAAAGGTTCAACAAAGAGGCAGTCCAGGTGTCCACAACCGATGATATGAAGAAGTATTTGTTGGAACAAGGAATGCGCCCGTCAACAGATTTTCATCAGGCATTCGGCATTGAGACCCCTGCCACCCTCGATGCGTTCTTGCTGAAAGCCCAAGCTTATATCCAGTATGAGGAAAAGCAGGCAGCCAGCTCCGTAAGAGACGCTCGGCGTCGCGAAGACGCAAAGCCCCACCGAGTCGATGAACCCTCGACATCTCGTCGGGGAGGAGACAAAAGAAAGGATGATCGCTCCCGTGAACCGCGGGAGCACAGAGGACCCGTCGGCCGATTCCACGAATATACTCCACTCCTGGCTTCCAGAGAGAAAATCTTGTCCGAGTGTGCCAACTCAGAGTTCCGGCAAGCAGGGGTACGCTTTCCGAAGTAGTAGCCCAGCAAACCGAGCACAGACAAAACAAAATATTGCAGATTCCACAAGAGTCATGGCCGCAACACAGAAGACTGCATCCATCTTAAGGACACAATCAAAATTCTTATCAAGGACGGGCACCTTAAACAATTCACCAAATCCAGAGACACTCCTCGACAAGAAGCACAGGAGACTCAAAAGGTCGAGGAGGCTATACACGTTCCTGCAGACGCGAACATGCAGGTTTCCCTGAGCATCTATCGCCCTGAAGATTTCTTCCTACCCGATCACATCGGGAGCCCGGGATACTTTTCCTCCCATAGTCCATGGGAAAAATTTCCATCCGCGATGGTCATTTCAGGAGGAGGGTTCAACAAAATCACGGTCGGATCCGTAAAGCGGAAATTCGACCAGCTGATTGCGATGGGGCCCACACAGAACGCAACCCTGGACCCACCAAGAGAGGGCTCGGTACCCCTTTCCTTTTACCGAGAAGAACTCTTAGGAGGGGCACCAAACGCTAGCATACTGTTACTCATCCGGGCGCAAATGGCGAATTTTGATGTGAGAAGAATCTTGGCGAACCAAGGCAGCTCCTGCGACATTATGTACTCCCAGCTGTTTTCAACACTCCAGTTGAACGAAACACACCTGACTCCGTATGTCAGATCAGACTTGCAGGGTTTCAACGGGGCGGTCTCCCGACCGTGGGGCTACGTCGATCTGTTTGTCACCTTCGGAGCAACTGAAACAGCCAGAACGGTCCGAGTCCAGTTCCTAGTCATGGACTGCCCGTCGCTATACCAGTGCATTCTGGGACGACCGACACTAGCCGAGCTAATCGCTGTGCCATCCACTTTCCACCTGAAGATGAAGTACTATACTACTTCGAGCAAGGTTGCCACACTGCACGGGGACGTCGATGCTGCTCGCCGGTGTTTTGAAGCAACATCCAAAGGTCTTAGCTCAATATCTTACCAACCAAACCCTTCAGCATTGACTTCACCAGATGTTCCACAAACGCCCAGGGCCTTCCCTCAGGTAGACTCAATCGACCTGGACTGCAGGTTCTCAAACAACAACGAGGGCTTCCGAAAGCCAACAGATTCACTATCCCGACCAGTCCCGGACGGAGAGTTCGAGCTGATTCCCCTGGGAGATGACCCAACCCGGTGCGTTAAGATCGGGGCACATATGCCCGACTTGGCAAAACGATAGTTGGAATCTTGCCTCAAAGGGAACGCAGATCTATTTGCCTGGAGCGCCGCAGAGATGCCAGGAATCGACCCCGAGACAGCCTGCCATCACCTCTCCATCGACCCAACACACAAAGCGGTCGCCCAGCGCAGGAGGAAGCAGTCGACCGAAAAAACTGAAGCAGCTGAATCTGCTGTTAAAGACCTCCTAGAGGCAAAATTTGTAACCGAGGCCAGGTACACAACCTGGCTCTCAAATGTTGTACTTGTGAAAAAATCTAATGGGAAGTGGATAATGTGTGTTGATTATACTGACCTCAACCGGGCATGCCTGAAAGATGCATACCCTTTACCTAACATTGATAAATTGGTCGACAATTCATACGGCTTCAAACTATTGTCCTTCATGGACGCCTACTCGGGGTATAATCAAATACCCATGGCCGTGTCCGACAAAAAATACACGGCCTTCATGACCGAATCGGGCAACTACTATTATAACGTCATGCCCTTCGGCCTGAAAAACGCAGGCACGACATATCAGCGCATGATGAATAAGGTATTCCGGGCAGAAATCGGGGACATGCTCGAAGTATATATGGACGACATGATCGTCAAATCTCAACAAGAGACGGACCACGCGTCCTACTTACGAAAAGTGTTCGATCAGGCACGAAAATGCAAAATGCGTTTCAATCCCGAGAAGTGCACATTTGGTGTCCGAGCAGGGAAGTTCCTCGGATTCTATTTGACCGAACAAGGCATCAAAGCCAACCCCGACAAATGTCGGGCATTCGCGGAACTCCCAACTCCTACTTCTAAAAAATCCATACAATCTCTAAATGGAGTCCTCACTTCTCTCGCTCGGTTCGTAGCGAAATCCGCTCAACACGCTCTCCCCTTTTACAAGCTCCTCCGCAAAGAGGCAACTTTCGAATGGACGGGGGAGTGCGAGCTAGCGTTGTCCCACCTGAAGAGGGCACTAAGTGAACCCCCAGTTTTATCCAGACTTGAAGAAGGAGAGATACTTTATCTCTACCTTGCCGTTGCAAACAAAGCAGTGAGCGCGGCCCTCGTACGCGACTTACTCGAGGGGCAGAAGCCTGTTTATTTTACGAGCAAAGCACTCCATGGCCCGAAAATTCGGTATCTCCAGGTGGAAAAGGTGGCCCTGGCCCTCCTTTTCGCAGCCAGAAGGCTACGCCATTATTTCTTGGCCCACACCATCATCATAAGAACCGATCAACCCATAAGACAATTTCTCGGTCGACCAGACATGGCCGGACGAATGTTAAAATGTTCGTTGGAACTATCCGAATTCGACATCAAATTCGAGGGAAGACAAGCTCTCAAAGCTCAAGCACTGGCCGACTTCGTAGCAGAACTCACTTTCACTGAGCAAGAGCCAAAATCTTCCTCCAGGTGGACTATTTTCGTGGACGGGGCATCCGGCCCAGCAGGCAGCGGAGCTGGGGTTATTCTGGAGAACGAGGAAGGGAACATCATCGAAGTATCCTTAACCTTTTCTTTCCCCACTTCCGACAACCAGGCGGAGTACGAGGCCTTCCTAGCAGGCATACAGCTCGCAACCGACTTGGAGGCAGAAGAAATCACAATCTGCACAGATTCTCAGCTGGTCGCTAGCCAAGTTCGAGGAGACTTTCAAGCCAAAAACGATAACATGGCCGAATACCTGGCCCTCGTAAAAGGCGAACTAAATCGATTCAGAAGCGTGGAAGTCAAACACGTCCCGCGAGAGAACAATACCTGAGCCGACGTCCTTTCCAAGTTAGCGAGCACTAGAAGGAATGGAAACAATAAATCCGTCATACAGAAGATGCTTCCCCGACCAAGCATTGGGCAATCATCAACCCACCTAGACGTTAATCTCATGGGCGACACGAACTGCTGGATGACCCCAGTATTCAACTACCTGACTAAAGGAGAGTTACCGACCGACCCAAAAACGGCCAGCACAATACGACGAAGATCATGCTCATATTCTCTAGTGGGTGGACGTATATATCGTCGAGGATTCTCTGCACCCCTCTTCAAGTGCATAGAAGAAGAGAACATCCCACACGTGCTAAGAGAAGTCCATGAAGGAATTAATGCGCAACATCCAGGCGGATGATCGTTGGCCCGAAAAATTCTTCGAGCAGGATACTATTGGCCCACACTCCAACACGACGCAAAGGAGCACGTGAAAAGGTGCGACAAGTGCCAATGACACGGGGACGTACACGTAGCACCCCCGTCCGAGCTAAAATCACTATCGTCGCCTTGGTCGTTCACATGGTGGGGGATGGATATCTTAGGACCATTCGTCGTCGGATCCGGCCAAAACAAATACCTAATTGTAGGCATCGATTATTTCACCAAGTGGATAGAAGCTGAGGCCTTAGCCAAGATTACTACACTCAACATACTACGTTTCTTCAAGAGGAACATCCTCGCCCGGTTCGGAGTACCGCTCGCCATTGTGACCGACAACGGCACTCAGTTTACGGATAAATACTTCAAGGAATTTGTTGCATCAATAGGAACGAAACAACATTTCGCTTCGGTGGAGCACCCCCAAACTAACGGGTAAGCAGAGGCCGCGAATAGGGTAATCCTAAGAGGCTTGAAACAAAGACTGGACGAACATAAGAGACACTGGGTCGAGGAGCTACACAGCATGCTATGGGCATATAGGACCACCCCCCACTCAACAACCGGGGAGTCCCCATTCCGATTGGCGTATGGGACCGAGGCAGTGATCCCTATAGAAATGCATGTCTTATCCAGACGCACAAAATCCCATATGGACCAGGACACCAACTCCGAGGCTTTGAGGGACGAGCTTGACCTGGTCGAGGAAGTTCGATCAGAAGCTGCTCTTCAGGAGACCGTTCTCAAACAGAAAATAGTCGCTCGGTACGATTCTAAAGTCATAAGACGAACGTTCGAAGTATGCATTCTTGTTCTCAGAAGAAATCACAGGGACCCTCGCGAGGGAAAGCTTACACCCAATTGGGAGGGCCCATATCGCATCCGAGCAAAAACCGAAAACGGAGCCTATTATTTAGAAAATTTACACGGGGAAGAGCTTGCTCGGCCGTGGAACGCCGAGAAGCTCAAGCAATATTATAGCTAACTCACAAGGTCACCTTGCTCAACTCTCAAGCGAGGAGCAATAGGACTGACCAAGAACTGCGTGCCCAGGTACAAGCACGACAGCCCAAAAATAACATGATCACCAGGATCTCCCTCCAAGGGAAGGAGAAACCTGTCGCACGGGCGGATACTCAAACGAGTCCGACGTCGCCTAAGTACCACTACCAGGTAGAACCCCAGCTCGCGATGGGACATTCAAGCCACGGAGCTCGGGCCATTACCTTGGCCCAGGCACCGGCCAGGAGCGAAAACTCTAGAATCTAATTGGTTCCCCAAACCAATGGATCACAAACACACCGCGTATACATTCGATCATATCCAATTAGTGCAAAAACGCACGACAAACACTTAACATTTTAAATATAAAGAAAATAGTCCTCCGACGGACGAGAAATTGAACAGTAAATATAATGAAACGAATGAGCATTAGTAAACATCAATTGTGAGCACAAAAATGCGACCTCGCTGGGCCGACTTGTTCATAATTACTTACAAAGGGGACCACGCCCCCCAAAAAAGAAAAAAAATAAATTACAAGGCACGCAGGCCAAGAACTAACTATCTTCACCATCAGGTTGATCCTCCCCTTGTCGAGCCTCGTCCTGGTCCGGCTGCACTTCGGGTTGGCCAGGCTGAACACTCGTCCCCGGCTGTGAATCCTCCGCTACCAGGTCAGAGGGAACCACAATCTGGCCATCCTCGACCTTGTGTAGATAGCTGATCTGACTGACGTCCAAGGCCTAGTCAGGATGAAGAGCCCTTATCTGCTCCACAGCGTTCTGGAAACTAAGCTCAGTTGACGAGTTCAGATCTTCCATATCCTGGTCGATCCGAGCTAGAAAATGAGCCCTAGTCACCATGCTTTTAGTTTCAGCATCTTCATCCTCCTTTGGGAAGAAGGCATCCTTCAGTTTCCTGTTTTTCTCCAGGGCTCTCTTCTTATCAACCTCCAGTTTAGTGATAATGTTGCCTCGCTCGGTCAACTCCCTGGCCGTGGCACTGGCTTCTTCAGTGGCCACTTTCAGCTTCTCCTCAGCGGCAGCCAGCTGCTCCTTCAGCCTCCCCATCTCCCTCTCCTGCCCAGGATTTCCTTCAGCCGTCAGCCAGGCCATCGTCAAGACCCGCATGACAGCACTTGCGTCCTGGGCCAGAGACAACCGCCGGGCAGGACGATCCATACCCTCCAGGAACAGGGAATCTGCACGGTCTACTTCCATGCTCGTCCCTTCAAAGAAATTGCGTTTCACGAAGCACGGAGGCAGCGCATGCTTCGGCTTGGGAGGAGCGTGAGCCGTCAGGTCCACAGTCGCTACGGACTTATGCTTTTTCATCAGAGACCCGGTCGAAGCGCTCGGAGAATCCTGGACCAAAGGACCCGACCCATAACCACTGGTTTCGGTCAGCTTAGTCTGCACGACCCTCGATCTCTTCTTCTGCTGCTGCTGACGCAAGCGTTCTTGTATTTTGTCGAGCGGGTTCGACAGGGAGCCTGAAAAGGGAAAAATAAAATTAGGTTAATCACGGACGACAGAATAATATCTAAGATATGACAAACAGAAGTAAAACGGATACCAAAAAACTCAGACACTTCTTGCCCGGTATTGCACGCCAACAAAACTGTGACGTCGATCAAGGGACGCTCCACAGCTTCCCCCACATCTTGATCCAACATAACTTACCCTTCTCCGTCCAGCAGGGAGTCGGGGTAAAAGATGCAACAACTTCCTGAAGGCCTCGAAACTGGCCGCGTCATCCTCGTTCAAAGAGTCCCCCACTTGGACGAACTCACTAACCGACCTCTCGTAGTGGGTGTAACTCCAGGAGAAGGGGAATAACCAAAGCCTCCTCGGGATCACATTCCCCATGTCATCGAGCTTGGGTTCATCATTCTCATCGGTATCTATCCACAGAAAGTTCAGCGCCCTCACAGGCACCATGCTCGCAGGTTTGATAAGAAAATAGTCCATCTTAAAAGCTCGGATGGACTCTGAATAAGCCTTGAAAATTTTCGTCCTCTGTTTAAAAGAGACGAACCCCTTTCGATCAGTCCCTCGTCCGACTTGACGCTACAGAGAGAACAGATGGAAGAACAGAGGGAGCGTGGCACCAACACCCAGATGGGCGCACGTCACCTCAAATTCCTTCAAAAACGCGTACGAGTTAGGATGTAGCTGAGACGGAGCAACACCCAGATGCTCGAGCACAGCACATACCAAGTCACTGAAGGGCAAAGTTACCCCCAGGACCGAAATCGCATACTCGTACATGGAGAACACCCGACCTCCAAAATCCAAGAAGATGCGGTCATCATCTCCTGGGCAAGTCACAACCCAGTCGGCAGGGTCGCCAACGACGGGCAGCGGCTCCGCTCGAGGCCTTGAGAACGAGGACACTTTGTCCAGCTGATCCTCCACCACCCATTCTTCGGGCGAGATCCTTATCTGTTCAGGGAATCGTGGCGAGTCTGTTGAAGCTCCTTCTTCCATATTGCTCGCATCCGAGTCTCCTGAGGAACTCCCGGAGTTAGAGGGGACTGACGTAGAAGATCCAGAATCTTCCGAGGACGTCTCTTCCGAGGACACATCCAACGGGTCCATGAGCGAGTTTTCACCTGAAAAGCAAAGGAAAGGCATCAGTGAATTCGATTAAGAATATCAAATCCACCCTTCCACCGCTCGACAAATGAAAGGGCGCGCATCAACCCAGGAACAGGGTCCCGAGCTGTAGCCCTGGCTGACCATCGCTCAAAGCGATGGCTTACGCCCAACGTCAGAAATTACGGGATCTAGCATAAAATACTTATCAAATCCCAAGTCAAGGCCGACCAACACCTACGTCGACCATGAGTTAGGGTTTGCAGCCGACCAACAACGGTGGCAGAAGTTCTAGGGCTTACCGGCTCTAAATCTAAGACTACCGTTAAAATTACCCTAAAACGCATGCATTTCTAAAATATCTAACCTATAACTACTGAAAACAACGAAAAGAAGCCATACCTTGTGCTTGAGA
This sequence comes from Lathyrus aphaca, assembly GCA_963966055.1. Taxonomy (NCBI): domain Eukaryota; kingdom Viridiplantae; phylum Streptophyta; class Magnoliopsida; order Fabales; family Fabaceae; genus Lathyrus; species Lathyrus aphaca. Next base: position 569,576,841 of record OZ014520.1, on the reverse strand, counting down.
AGCCATTTACAGAAGATGTAGAGTCTGGAATAGGTGGTCGGTGGTAAGATGCGGTGGTCGACGACTGTGAGCGGAGGTTGGTGAACGAGCAAGACGTCGGAGAAGAAGATGAAACGAAAAGTTCAAAATGAAGCCTGGAAATCCTATTTATAGGGAGTGAAACACGTGCAAGCACGCGTGACCCCTACACGCTAGCCCCTAGGCTAGCCGTCATATCATTAATAAGCGCGAATTCCCAAATATTCCAGCTTTTCGTTTCACATTCTCCCGTCGAGCAACGTACCAACTGCTTGCCCCTCGAAGGTCGGCAGCATAAATTCCTAGCCCAGATACTGCTCGTCCTCGAGCACCAAACCATTACTAAGTCACTGCTCCTCCGCACGAGCAATGACTTGGGGGGCTCCTATTCTGGACTGGCCCAATTCCCATAATTGGGCCAAGCAAACCAACTTGGCAGAAGCGCTCGACGTCGAGCAGAATCAAGGATAGTGGTCTCTGTCGACCAAGAGCGTACCGACCAAGACAAAGCCCTCCAACGACTAGTTTTGACCGTTACCTATCTTTACGGATTCCTTGATCCGCGCCCAACGATATGGACCAATAATCTTCCACTTAGCCCCTTATATAAACCCTCTCATTTGGGAGGGTCAGGTATTCAATTCTCTGACCTTAATTCTCGTACTTGCACACTCTTTTCTCGGTTACATACTTTAGCATCGGAGTGCCTTGCAGGTACACCCCCTCCTTTCATCACCAACCATCTTTCAGTTAAGCTCGAAGCCAGCCGTATCGGATCCTGATCTCCAGGTACGATCAACTACCTTTACCGAGTATTACACCCTTGTTATTATCACCATAGGTAAGAAAACCCTTCTTCTTAGACACGAAGTCACATAATAGGGAGATGTCACCCGTCATATATCTTGAGCAACCACTATCGAGAAACCATCTTTTCTCCGTAGTCTCAAGACACTCCACCTACATGATTAAACAAGAGAGAAACAGAGAGAGGTACCCAATTTTCATTGGGTCCTTGTGTGTGAGTGAAACTTTGATTGCATTTGGGCAACCATTAGAAGATGCCTTTAGGAACTAAAAATCTCCTAAATCGACATTTAGCAATAGTGTGACCCCTCTTGCAACAATAAAGACAATTCAAGGTTGGTTTAGAGTCTCGTTTTCTATTTTGATCCTTCACCGCATAGGTGTATTTTTTATATGGATTATTCATAGAGTTTTTAAAACTTGAACGATCAACAAAAAATGCAATTTTTGGTTGTGACATCTTGTCTAGTTTGGCTTGAAGAATTTTGACTTCTTTTTTCCAAATACAACAAGTTTCACATCTATGAAAATTAAACCACTCTCGTTTGTCTTTCCTTATGGGTTCCACCATAGACCACTTAAGAGCTTCCAATGCCTTTTGATAGTCGGAAACCTTTTCTCCAAATGCTTAAAAATAAGATCATTGGATGCTAAATGCTTCAAAGCTTCTTTAGCTTCATGGTGGAGAACCTTAAAAGTACTAAGTAAATCGGGATAAGACAATTTTTCAAAATTATCATATTTAGAATGACTTACTTGATTTTTGCCCTTGTTGTAAGGCATAATACAAAGGTGTACTTTCTCTTCCTCATCACTTGAGCTAGAATTTGTAGAGACTTCATTATCACTTTCCCATGTGATATATGCTCTCTTTGCTTTGTTACCTTTCTTTTGATATTTATCTTTGCCTTTGCCTTTCTTCAACACAGGACATTCCGATTTGTAATGACCGAGTTTTCCGCAATTATAAAATGATCCTTTTGACTTAGTAATTTTGCATTGATCTTGCTTATAGGGATTTGTCGCTCCCACCTGATGACACAGGGGCCAAGAGGGGTACAGACGCGAACGGTCGGCGAGAGGGAGGGAGAACACACAAAGGGTGAACTCAGAAGAAAAGAGTCGCCAACTAGGCATTTTTATCCCGAAGGAAAGGCAATGCTGCATAGACCTAGGAAAAGATATGGATAAGACGGTTGCGAACCAGAGAAACTGAGAAAGGGGGTTGGTTACAACCTGGGAAGGTATTAGCACCCATATTGTCCGCCGTACTCGACGGGATCCATGCTTAAAAGATTTGTCTTTTAAAGGGGGTAGTGTCAGTGCAATTTGTGCATCAAAGCTGGAAAGAATGCAAGTGTCACTGTAATAGAAATGTGAAGTGTATAAGAGAAGTGTCAGTGTAAGAACAAAAGTGAAATGCTCAAGATAATGAGGCTTAATGAATAATGCTGGAAGGAGGGGGAATATACAGAGACTTTTGTTCGATAACTGTTAAGTTATGCCTACGTATCCTCTCGTGCAATGAGGAAGTCAGAACACCGTAGTTCGAATCAAAGAGACTGAAGGATAAAATTGACTGATGAACTGCTTACTTGTCTATGCTCAAGTGTATGACCTGTCTGGCTCAGGTGCAAACTGTCTTGCATTAGACGGAAGAAGCAAGTTCTCGTTTGTGAGTGAAGATGATGAGAAAAGAATCCCGAAGGAGACGATTATTGTTTGTTTTTGTGTTTTCAATCTTTTATTGCTTTTTGATATTTGTCATAAGAAAATGAGCTTAAGCCTAAACCAATGGGTTAGTAAAATCATCACATCTTCCCTCTAATTAGGGGTAATGAGAATACCTTAAGTACGAAGTAAGAACCTCACACTTAATCACCATGATGTAGGATTAAGATCATTAACCTACTTGTGATTATTTAGATGTTTTTGGAGTTTTTTTTAGTGTTAAGTAATGCGTTTAAGCCATAATCAAGGATTTAATGGACCCATTACACCATCCTAATAGAAGGATAATAGATGAGAACACTTAAGCTGAGGAAGGCTCCTCAACTTAATCCATGATTAGGGATTAACCTCATGACAAAACAAAGCCTTTATTAAAGTGGATTTTAGTTGATGGAAAGATTAAGAAGTGGATTTTATGGTTTGTAAGACAACTTGAGGGGGACTTGTCCATTAACACTAGGGTTAGTTCTTCTTAACCAATTAAGGAAGAATTAGAACCCTAATGCAAGGCCCAAGTTACAAGCTTGATGTCTTAGTGATTATTAAGTGGATTGATTAAAGGAATTAAACACATTAAGGGTTTAACACTTAGGATTAAAGTTATACACTCCATCCTAATAGAAGGATACAGGCATAACCTTAATTACAAAGCCTTAAAACCTTAAAGGTTTAGTCCTTGATTATGAGATGAGAGGAGATGACTCAAAGATGACACAAAGGTAAAACTAAATGGGGGACTAATCAACCCTAATTGTGATCATGCTTGGCTGTTCCTAGGGTTTATGAGGCTTGCAAGAGATCTTCAAGAGGAAAGCCACCAGGAAAGAAGCAGATGAAAGGAGGAGGAAGCAGAGAGAAGCAAGACAACTTGCTTCACTTAAGAAGACAAGTTGCTTGAAGAAAGAAAGTGAGGAGGGAACATGAATGAGCAAGCTCACTCTAATACAAAAGTAAAATGCAGCAATGATGCATAAGAGAGATGAGAAGAGATTATGAGAAGTGAAGGCAAATTCACTTCTCAAACACTTACCACCTAAAAAGTTAGCAACAAGAAATGAAATGAAATGAGAATGAGATGAAATGCCAAGATGAAAACCAAAACCAGAAGCATAAATATGATTTTAATGATGCTAAGAGATGATGCAAACACATGTCAAGAGTTGTGGATGATCATACAAGGATGAGGATGCAAATGGAGCATACTTTGAACCATGAAAGTTCATGAAAGTTTATGAAATGAAATGAATGCACAACATGGCAAATGAATGCACAACATGGAAAATTAAAGATGCAATGATCAAACATGATTCTAATGTGTCCTAAGATGTCTTACATGTCATGTTGATGCACAAAATATCATGGTAAGTTCATGAATGCAAGCAAATGAAAGATGGATGCAAATGAAGGCAAAAATTAGGGTTTATATGTGACATACAACACACAATTCACAATCAGAAGCAAATGACATGATAAAAAATTGAAAATGGGATCAAAGGAACCCTAACCCTACACAAGTTCACTGCCCAAAGGAGGGGATCTAACTCTTAACCTAATGGGAGTTATGATTTTCTCAAGTTAGCTAGGGTTTCAAGGCACCTCAAAAGGAAAAATGCACATTAAATTGAAAATGAAAGATAAATTCAAACCAATTTTACCCTAGAAACTTCATGATATGAAGGATGCAATGCAAGAAGAACCATCATCAAACTCTTCATGGTTAGGCAGAATGAATTTTTCCAAGTTAGAACAAAAATATTGCCTTTAAATAACTTTAATTCCAATGAAAAATGTCAAAATAGGTCAAGAACCAAAAAGAAATTTGTTTGAAGAGTTTGATAATGTTTCTAAATGTTTTAAAATGCAATGTGAATTTTTTTGTGATTTTTAGAAACCTAAATGCTATTTTAATTAATTAATTCTCATTAACTAATTAAAATAAACATTTAAATATTTTTAAAACACGAAAATTATGCAAAAAATAAAATAAAAATTATTTTCAGAATGAGAAAAATATTTTAAGTCTGGATGCAAAAAATGAGATTTTTTAGAAATGATTTACTATTTTTAATAAAATGATAAAGAAAATGCAATAAAAATGAATTTAAAATATGAATTAATGAAAGTAATCAAATCCAGTGGCTGAGATTCAAACGAAAAGGGGAGGGAATTGACCAGCGCGCGCAAATGGACGACCCAAATTCAAACTTCACTAATTATGTCATTAACCCTAATCTGAACCCTAATTACATTCAGGTGACCGAAACAGTGTTCCGGTCATCTTCTCCGACGAGTCACTTATGCTAACTCACTCCCTACGCATCCCCAAGCTCTCTAACTCTCCAGAAATGATCCCCACATCAATCCCAACAAGAATCACTCACCAAAAATCATTTATTCATCATCAAATTCGTGAATCAGAGCAAAACGGAAAACATGGCAGAAATTTCAGAAACTCAATACATGCTTAATACTTGATCATTTTCAAAAATAAACACATCAGGATCATCAGTGAATCATGGAGAATCAATTAGAAACTTAAAAACACGTTTCTGGAAAAAAAGTTCTTGATGATACCTGAACTGGAGCTTTCGAAAATGGTGCTTTCTGGCCAGTTCCTTGCTTCAAAAAAGCTCCAATGATCTCCCTCAAGTGTTTGTGATGCTTAGTTGGAGTTTATATGGCCTCAAAATGAAAATGGCAGAGGTTCAGTTTGTGAAATGTGGAAATCGTGTTTTTGATTCTAGGCTTTTTAGGGCAAGGTGATGGTTGGGAAATGATCAGTGGATCATGGTGAGTGGTTATGTGAAGTTTGTTTTGAGGTTTGAAGCTTGTGTGATGAGATTCGAATGAAAATGCAAAGAGGGAGGTTTTTGTGAACTATGGTGATGCTCTGGTTTCAGGCTCCAAGATTGTGTGAAATGTGATCCTTGAGGCATGTATGTGAAGCTGTGATTGGTCAGAGTAGTTGGTGTGGCTCAGTTTGATTGGTATGGCTTAAATTACATAAAGTCAACATTTGTGTAAGTGAAGGTATGGGCTGGTTCAGTCATGGTACAAGGGCATGGTTCGAATCAGCTTGCTTCAAGGACGCCCATGGAAGTCACTTTTGGCAGCTGGCACAAGTGGATGAGAAGCTTTGGGTCATTTTGCAATTTCATGGAGTCTTGGCCCCTTTTGGATTTCTTAATGATCAAGGCATGAAAATGAGTGATTCCTTGGGCCATTCTGATTTTTAGGTCATGTGTTGTGTTTATGTGATGCTTAGAAGTCATTTTGAAGTCATAGAAATGCTTGGCATGTGAATTTGCAAGTTTCCCTCTTTGGTGTGAAAGTGAAAATTTAGTGATGGAACCCTAGCTATGGTGAAAGTGAAAATTCATGTGAAAATCACGATTATGGAACCCTAGCTATGGTGATTCACGGATTTGGCAGTGAAGCTTCAATCTAACCATCCAGAACGCTTTAGTGCAATGAAACAAACACAGTTAAACAATCAAAATCAATTAAAAAACAGTGAAACCATAGAATCGAAAAAATTCAAATGTGATATGAACACGGGTTCGGTTCATGCGAATGAGGGTGTTTCGTATGCTGTTTATGATCCAAACATGTTAAATTAACATCATAGAACGCATTACAATCCTTAGAACACTTTGAAATCACCTCTAACTTGAAATTCGAAAGTGAGTTTTTGAATGAAATTTTGAAGTTTGAATGTGCTATGGGAGGCTCTGAATTCGTCAATAGGGTTGAGCTTCATGTTGTATATATATCACTTAATGAATTTAGGTCAAAAACTTTAACAAATTTGTAGATTTTTGGACTTTGGGAGATTGAAAAAGATATGATCTTAAAACTTGAATATTCTTTGATCTAGCCTTGCTATTTTGGTATGATCTCCATTATATTTGTATCAATCAAGCTTAAATGTTTTTTAAGACCTTCTAGAATCAAAATCTTTTCTAAATATATGACTTTTATATTTTATTTTAATTTAATTTGTATTTTAATGAATAAAATTCAAATAAATATCAAATAAAATATAAAAAATCAGAAAATGAATGGGTTGGGTCGTGCTTGATGAGTTTGTAAGGATTGGATGGCAATTTGGTGGACTGATTTAGCAAAAATTGGTTTTAAGGCCTTATTTGCTTCATAAATTTCCCAAAAATTTCCCAACTTTACAAGGGCACAAATCCTTCAATTTTAATGCTATGAAGGTGTTCTTGGACACTTTGGAAAGCTTAAAGAGTCCTCTAACCAACCTCTTTGGTATCATGTCCATATCGTTTACCATTCTCAAGTTATGCTCTTTTGAAGTTGTTGACTTTTTGTTGACTTTTAAAAGGACCTATAATGTCTTAGCTCATACCTTCCAAATGAAGCATTTTTGGGCTTGGCTTGTGAGACATAAAGTTGTAGAGAATTCAATTTCCTTCAAAATGAACTTTGGATGGAAACTTTTTGATGAAGCATGTGAAAGTTATGGCTGGTCAAAGTTCTGTTGACTTTTCCTATGAAAACCCTAATTTAGAAACTCCCGATTCTTGATGATCTGAAATCTCCTTGATGAATCATGATCAACCCTTGATCAAATGATGAATTTTACTTCATATACTTGATTTTGGCAAAAAAATCATGAAGTTTGACTTTGGTTTGACCACAGTTGACCTCAATTTGACCTTTTAACTGCTTTGACTGATTTTAACCTATCTGATCATCTGACTGAGCAAATCTTTTGGGAAACTCTTGAAACTTGACATGGGGATTCTTGAACACATATAGGATGTTATGAAGCTCACTTGAAGCCTTGGAAGTCCATTTAGCCTGATGAAAGTCAAAACCCTAGTTTAGGATGCATTGCTTAGGAGGATGCATTGTCTGAGGGGATTGTCAAATTTTCTGACTAACTGTGAACCCTGTGAACCTTGTGAACCTCATGAGATGTCTTGTGAAAATTGTGAACCTTGTGAACCTCTTGATACACAATGTATTGTCTTGTGGAGGGCAAATTTTGGGGTGCAACACATAACTCTGGCAGGAAAGGTGAATTATTCTCAGGGCCATTCAACAGATATTCATTCTCCGGATGAATCTTATACCCTGTATTTTCCTTGTATGTTTTCCAAATGGGTCGATTGTTCATGGAATCATACGAAGTATCATCACAACTTCTATTCATTGAAGTCTCTTCTTCATCTGAGTTGGGAGGAGTATGACATTCTTCAGGATCGTAATCTCCATAGAATGTTTTGACTTCTGATCTTGGTATATATTTGGGACTGAATATTGGAAAATTGAATGGTCTACGCTTTTCCTCTTGAGATATATATATATATATATATATATATATATATATATATATATATATATATGCATCCTTGTTGAAATAAGTCTTCCATTCTTCATCGGAATCATCAAAGTCGTTCTCTTCGACAACGTGAATCTCTTGAGAAATCGGGTGGAGAAAACCTCCACTATGGAAGAAGTCTTGAATAGGACTAAAGTTCTTGTCATTTTCAGTGGATTTGGTTACCGCTGAAGAGAAACCAAGACGTTTTCTGGTTGTATTATCAGTGGGAATCACAACTTGTCCCCATCCTTTGATGTCGTTGCTTTTCATGGCTTGAAGAGCGTCTTTGTAGGAGGAAATCGAGGTTCCTCTTTTTGACCAATTCTCATTGCTCATAGAGAGTGCTTGAAACTGAGTCCCAATGTAACACACCAGGAGAACTGACTTTTAGTTATATTGCGGATAGCAAGAGTCTCCATCGACTTTTATTTTATCCATAAGGAAGGGACATAAAAGAACAATGTCGCTCCCGGGATTTTCATCCTGGTACAAACGCGAAAGTGGCGCGGAAAAGGTAGAGTCGCCAGCCAGGCATTTTTATCCTGAAGGAATGGGAAAGGTAATGTTGTACAAACCTGAGGAAGAAGGAAAGGACAAGGTCCTGCGAACCAAAGATCTGGGTTCGGGAGTCGGTTACGACCTGGGGAGGTATTAGCACCCCAGATCGTCCGCCGTACCCGACGGGATCCACGCTTGTTTGCTTGCTTCAAAGGGTGAGAAAATAACTGCTGCTGAATAAAACTGCTGACTTGAATGGGAATGAAATGAGAAAAGTAACTGGAGCAAGAGAATAAAAAGAAAGAATGGGGAAATGTAGGGAAAATAAAGAATGTTCTCGAACGGGCCCTACCCCGCTACCTACGTACCTCATCAGGAAAATGAGGATCAGAGTCAACGTAGTTCGCCTAACTAAGGCGGGAACTATGTTTGTGTTTTTTATAGCTGGAACTGCGTATGTTTATGCTCAGGTGTTGCAGGCTTGTATAGTACGAGTGCGTTACCGTCTTGCATGCGAGACAAGTCGTCGCAAGTTCGCGTTGAGAGTGAGTGAGATGAGAAGAGAAGTTCCCGCAGGAAAGTCGCCTATTGTTTGTTTTTGCCTTTTAAGAGTTTTGCATGAATTTGGCACAAGGAAGTGAATTCAAACTCTTTTCCATGGAATGTGTACTTGCTACTACATTCCAAGATGGAATAATAGAACAAACACACCAAGCAAGGAGAATTTATCCAAGACTTGTTTCCTAGGATCAGGGTTTAAGTTCACTAGCTTGTTGAACTTTATTAAGTGTGTTTGTTGCTTTTGTGAAGAAGTGTCTTTTAGATTTTCTTTGTGAAACAACCCCTTGATGAGACTTGTACATCATGCTAGACAAGCCTACACCACTCCAAGATGGAATGAATGTAAGTGCCCCATGGAATAAGGCTATACACAAGGGATCCTTTCATGCATTTATTAAGTCTTTTGGATTTTGTTTGAAGATGAGAAAGAAGACTCAAATGGAGAAAGGGAAAAACTAAGGGGAGCTAAGACACAACCCTAAGTTATTTATTAAAATGGTGGTCCTAATGGTGAGTGAGGCTTTTCTAATCCTAAAGAGCAAAAGGAAAAGAGAAAGGATGCAACTTACTTCCTAAGGAAGATAAGTTGGTCCTAACAAAGGGGAATCCTACCAATAACAAATATGGAAAGAAAAGAAATGAATTAAATGCATAAAGAAATTCATAAAAAATAAAAGGATAAGGTGAAGGAAACTTACCTCAATCTTCCCCTCTACAAAACAAAGATTAGTGTTGCATTTTTATTAAAAATAATAAGGCAAACACACACTAATTAAATCCTAATGACTCTAGGACTTAATCTAAATTCTATTTTAATTCTAGAGAACTAAAAAAATGCTAAGACAAAAATACAGCACATACTACAACCCCTAATACACAAACAGCTATGAAAACAATGCATAACACAATGCCATTTTCTACAGCCAACATGCAGCATGAAAAGGTAGGTGTAAAAGATCAAATACAACATGCAAGCATAACAAACATCATGTATTTTACAGCACCTATATGCAAAATCAGCTATGAAATGCAAAATCCAGATTTGATTATTTTCATTTTTTAATGCACAAACTCAATGAAAAATGCACCAACTTCATCATGAACATGCATTTGAACATGGATCATCATACATAATTGAAATAACATGAACATTTTTGAAGGATTATGCAAGAATGCATCACATGGTTGATTATGCAACAAGTAATGCAAAATGTGGCACATGAACATGGCATATGAACATGATGAGTTTTGACTATGAACATGCAATATGATAGATCAACAAGAATGCCAAACTCAATGCAAAATTCAGAATTGAATTGATGTAAATGATATGATCAAACATGCAACTAAATGCAACCAAATGCACATACATACATGATTATGCAACATACATTGATACAATGAAATGCAAAATGACTTAATGCAATGCAAAAGGTGTAAAAACAGAATGCAACATGGTTATTCACATGCCAAATGATGCATAAACATGGCAACAAAATGCAAGGAACCAAGCTATACTCAAAGGAATACAAAGAACGCATAATACACAAAATGAACGGAAACACGTCGAAACGACTCGAAATGGGGGAATGAGATGTCGAAACTAACTTAGAAAATTCCCTAAAATCAATACCTAAACATGTATGAACATTAGAGGCACTAGAAACAAGAACTAAGCTATCAAATAAGCCAAGAATCCAAAAATCAACAGCGTTAACCGGTTAACCAAATGGTTAACCGGTTAACGGACCTAAAACTGCACTGTTTGTGGCAAAAACGCATGTATTAACCGGTTAACCAAATGGTTAGCCGGTTAACACTGAACCAGAAGGTGAAAAAAGTTAAGAAATAAGTGCTTTTGGCCACAAACTCACTTCTAATGATCTCCAACATACCTAGGAACATGCTAACACTAATTTCTACTTAATTGGGGCTTATTTACACATGATAGAACCTATAACTATCTACACCTTAAATTCTAATCCATTAAAAATCCCAAATCGCAAGCAATACATAACGGAAATGAAATCGATCGCGAGCAAAGCGAAAAAAGCAATTAAAGAACGCCAAAAGAGGCAATCTGAAGAGAATAACTTAAAGGAGAAGTGCTTTAGATCACCAAACTACGAAGTGGAGAAGTGCTTCGGTGGATGTTGCAAGAATTGGAGCTTGATCGAAGAGAAAACCACGAAAACCGCGAAACCGCAAAATAAATGCGTTCTTGATGCTTGAACCTTCGTGTGCTTCCGATAAGCCGAAATCCTCACAAAAATCAGTAGCTTCTTCTTCCACAATCCACAAAATCAATGGGGGTTGGAGGCTAAGCTTCAAGATCTTCAAGTTTCAATGTGAAACTTGAAGAGCTTATTCAAAAAGCTTTTGTGAAAAAGGGAAAATGGAGGAAAAGTGAGAGAGAAAAAGTGACTGAGAGAATGAAAAATTTGGAAACTTGTGTACTTTGGTTTGGATGAAATGGATTAAATATGGTTTAGGTTTGGGGCCCAAAAATTAGGCTTGGGATCCAAAATTATGGTTTGGTAATGAGGTTAGGATTTAGCAATGGAGCTAGGGTTGGTAGTTAGTTAGGGTTAGGGTTGGAGAAGGAGGGTTACAAACAGGAAGTACCGTTTTAAAAGACTTGGGTTCAGGGGGGGGGGGTTAGGTTATATAAAGGGAATGTGTTATCACCCTTTATATCCATGGTTATCCATGGGCTCTTAGTTACTTAGTTCACTTAATTGTTTTTGAAAAGTGAAGTGTGTGATTAGAAAATTTTCTAAGTACTTTAAAATGATCCTCGTATAGATGTATACAAAGCCTTGTTTGAAAATGTTTGAAAAATAGTGAGGTGTGAAAAGTATTTTATTTTAAAGTGTGAGCAAGTAACTAGGAGGTATCTACCCTAGACTAAGTCATTCATGTTCTTTTATATGTTCTTTCAAGGGTAAGACTATCCCTATTATTAAGTAATAAGTAGTCATTACCTTGGATTTTATTAAGGGACGGGCGTAGGGTCATCGTACGGTCAATGAAGGCAACTGGAGGGTGTCTTTAGCAATTAGGAGGGACTATCATCTTTAATCGAAGGGACAAGATCATTTATCGTAGGCAACCTCGTAGGGACTTGATCTTTTTAGAATCTGGGAGGGACTAGATGATTTATTTGGGTATAGATTTTGCTTAAGACACCCCCATTTTCGAGGGACTTGGCCATTTTTAAGGGCAACTTAAGAGAGGTATTCACTAGGAGGTGCAGACAGCGATCATAGATCGACTTACGTGTGTGAGTGTTGTTTTCAGATATTTATCTTTTTGTTTAATTTTTCTAAGTCCATATTAATCAAACATTTCTTTTTTTCACTCCCTAGGTGTACTAACCACGCAATTAAATATTTGCAAAAATTAAAAGCAGAATTTAAATATCCTACGCTATTACATTGGTGGGGGAGGGGTACATTTTTAGAGGGATTAAAAAAATAAAAGGCGAAAAATAAATCTAAACTATTACATAGTGGAAGCAATTACAAAATTAAACGGAAAGAGAATTAAACAAATCAATCTATACAATTAAAATAAACCAAGTAAATTAATTGAAAATAAATAAGAATTTTTTTTTATGAAAAGATTAGGATTTTTTTAGTCTTAACTAATTATATCAAAAATAATAATTATGCGATAATAATATTATAATTTATTTAAAAAATTAATTAAAGAAAAATATTTATGAGAAAATTATATTTTAAAGTTTTAAGAATTAATCAAAACCTAATCAGTTAGTTAATTATTTAGTTAATTATTTGGTTAATTAGAAACAAAAATAAATTAGTTAAGAAAACACTCAAAAAAGGAGGAAAATAGGTTTTTGGAATAAAATGCTGGGGAAGGGTGTTGAACCCACACCCTCTGCTTCATTGGTGTAGCTTTCCACCACTGGTCCCCGCGCCTGGTTTGTATATAACCTGAGTAAAATAGCTTAAATGTTAAATCTGGAAAATAACAGAATAAATAAGAAAAAAGGAAAGACCTGGGATCGAACTCAGGCCAGGACATTCATATGTGCGCGCTATAACCACTGGGCTAGTAAGCATTAGTTGACATAAAACAGAAACACATAATTAAAAGGGAAAACTTAATTTTGAATTGGGGATTTGGCGCCTTCAAGCTTCATCTTCTTCTTCAGAATTCGCAGGTTTACCTGCGAATTTTCCTGCAACTTTTCTTGCATATTTTCATGTGGAACTTGCTGCGAATTTTCTTGCGTCCAAAACCTGCAAAAACCAAATGTTGAAAATACAGTGGATAAATGGATTTTAGTGATCCAGATCGGTTAATATATGGTTCTTAAGCCCAATTAGATTATCAATTTCACAAGAAATCTCTTCCACCATGCGTCCCTAATTTGAAATTCCTCAAGAACCCTAATTATGGCTCTATCCTCATATGACTACGAATCCTTGAATTGGCTGCCCAGAAACATTCTATATCATCACGCAAACAATGTTAGTCAAACAAAAGCACTTAAAATATCAAAAACAGTCAAAAACGAAAAATCAAAAGAATTGGTATAAATATGCATTCGGTTCAATCCTTATGGCTTGATTTTGATGAAGATGTTGATTGGAGTAGTGTCAAGAATATCCCAGGATTAAATATAAGCCCCTAAAATACCTTAACTCAACCTGCAAATGAGAAAACGAAAATCAATCTTTTTTTTTTGAAGTTAGAATGGTATGGATGGCTGCTGAAATTTTTTTGTCCTCTGAATAGCTGCACATTTGTGTTTATATAATGAATGGAATTAGGTCAAACAAGATATGCTTTTGTCATGGATTTTGATTGCTTCATTGTGAAGAAAGAATCAAATATAATTGTGAGAAAAAATCATATATACTCTTGCCAATCAGATTTAGCACGATTTTGGAGAGTATCAAATCATCTTAAATGATGTTTATGAGCTTCTAGAACAAGAATCTGATCCAAATAGTGGCATTTTAGATTTCAATCAGCAGCTGATAGTGAAAAAACAGAGCTATGTATCGATGCAAGACTAGTATGAGTCGATGCATGCTAGTTCTTTTAACGTCTATGAATCGATACAAGGTGTATGCATCGATGCATAATGTAGTTTTAACCATTTCTAAAATGTTAATTAAACTATGTATCGATGCATGTCACGGATGAGTCGATACATGGTCTGTTTTCAAAAACATAAAGGAATATGCATCGATGCATAACTCGTATGAATCAATACATAGCATAGAGGAAACATGCATCGATGCAAAAATCGTATGTATCGATTCATACAAAAGCAATTTTCCTTTCTTGTGATAATTACCAACTTGTATCGATACAAAGCATGGATGCATCGATGCATACATAAACAAAAGTCATTTTTTCATCATTTCTTGACCAAACTTGATCTGTAGGACTCTTGTACACCTTGGGAAACATTGATACACATCACTTTGATTATGGGAGGGAAATTTTTGGGGTACAATACCCAATAACTTCTTCTGGTTCTAGATACGAGAATGATGATAAATGGCTAACTATTAGAGCTTTCTCTCCGCACACCGTTATCATTTTTTTGTTCTTCACGAATTTTAGCTTTTGATGGAGTGTCGAGGTGACTGCTCCTACTTCGTGGATCCAAGGTCGTCCTAGAAAACAACTATATGTTGCGTGGATGTCCATGACCTGGAAGGTGATTTGAAATGTATGAGTACCAATAGTTATGGAAAGATCCACTTTGTCGATAACTTCTTTTCTAGACCCGTTAAATGCTTTGACTACAATCTCACTTATTCTCATGAGAGATCCTAGGAAAGATAATCGTGCTAAAGTTGACTTAGGCATGACATTCAGAGATGATCCCGTGTGTACGAGTATGCTGGCTAGAGCATCATCCCCGTAGTTAATGGTAATGTTGAGAGCCATATTATGGTATTTGCCTTATTCTGGAATATCTTCATCACTGAATCCCAAGTTGTTGCAAGCAGTAATGTTGGATACAATAATGTCGAACTGATATACTGTAACCTCTTGTTCTACAAAAGCTTGTTCCAAAACTTTATGTAGAGCTTCTTTGTGTACTTCTAAACTAATCAGGAGAGATAATACTGAGATTCGAGAAGTAGTATTTTGCAATTGATCTACGATGTTGTATTCACTTCTCTAAATAAGCTTCAAGATCTCGTCATTGTTCTTAGCAGGTTCTGTACTGCTTGATGGAACAATTAGCGGTTCATGAACTTCTGGTGATGGTTCCTTTTCTTTTGATGGTCCTCCAACCCCTCAATTGAAGATTCGACCACTTTGAGTTACTCGAATGATGTCGGCAATGCTGACGATGGATGGCAATGGAGTTTCCTTTCCATATTCGATTGTGTAGCCTCATATTTGTATGGAACGACTTTGTCTGATGCGTATGGCACTAAGCTTGGAAAATAGATGAATATAAGAGGTAATTTACTTTTTTTGACTGTCGTAAGGCACTTCCAAGTGTCCTGGTTCATAGAGTGGAAGGATCTTGGTGGAGACTCCTTTGTTAGTTCCATAGTTCACTGGTTATTTTGGTGATTCCTGCAACATGTTGATTGATTGAGAATTCCCCATTATGAGCATTTGAGTTTCTTCTAGGACCAATTGATTGTGAAGTGCTGCTCACACGAGATAACATCCTTGATCTTTCTTGGAGCATGTTCTGCATCTTTCATAGTCATGAGGCGGTACCCGACCATGCCCACTTTATATGCGGTGTCTATCTACTAAACTGATTTTCAATGATTGAATGTCAAAGTGGAGGTGTCTCATCAGGTTTTCGTTAGTCACACTGATCTGGAGAATGTCCTCATCCATATAGATTGGAAGCTACCAATGGTCCATGATATTCTAAGGAGTCCTTTGGAAGAGAGAACAACCTTGATTGTCTTCACAACATCTTTTGCAATCTAGATAGTTATGAGGAGACAAATACCCAAGTATGAATTATCTCACGTGTAGCTCTATTAAATTAGTATTCATCAGGCAAATGTCGAAAATTTGAACCATGTTGACTTGATGGTCGTTTCTTCCCCGATAATCCTGGATCCATCCAAGGTCCATTTGTCGTTGAACAACATGTTGTACGAAGTAACATACTTGATTGTCCCGCGAACAAGTTGTGCAAGCTTTGTAGTTATGTAGTGGCAAATTATGATGCTGACTCTGTCTGGAGTGCATTGCAACTAGATTGACTTTCATTGCGCGAATTTCAAAGTTCTGAATGATGCTTGAAGAGCGAATTCTTTGATCTTCAATAAGATTAACTGCAGCCTTTCCATGCTACGGAAGTGGATTCGTTTGAACATTAGGATTCATATCCTTGAAAGAGAGTTGTCCATTCTTGACGAGTCTTTGAACATCATACTTGAAGCTCAAACAGTTTTCAATGTTGTGCCCCGGTCCTGCTTGATGATAAGGGTAAATTTAATCAGCTTTAAACCAGTAAAGGGGGTTTTCAGGTACTTTCTGATTTCTTATTTTTTATGGTGAAATTTATTATGGAAGGGAAAAGATATCTTAAACTCACCCCTCTTTGCATACTATTATTTAACATATGCCCACATGGTTTTGGGTTCTTCTTTAGCTTATTTCACCTTTGGATTAGTGCAAAATTTGTTCTTTTTGATATTGATGGGGGTTTCTTTGATATGGGTCTGGGTATGAGATGAATGTTAATTGATAGGGTAATGTTGATGTTTTTTGTGTTTCTGTATCATCATAATTTTCTGATGTTTTTCTTAGGTTTAGAAACCTAATTGTTGTTTTTTGTTTGGTGTGCTCGCAAAGATCTTACGACCTTTTTCCTACATACCCCCAAAAAGAGAATTGAGGGATCAGAGCATCGCAGTTCCTCCTAAAAGGCTAGAGTAAGGAGGAAGGGTTGATTTGTATCCTAGTTAAAGCACATGATGTTGATGCTCAAAAGTTTGATTTGTGTCTTGATCAAAGTCCAAGATTGAAGTTGAAAAGTTTGTTTGTTTCCTGATCAAAGCCCGAGATTGAAGATGAAAAACAGTTGTTTGTAACTGTTTGGTTGATTGCTTGAATTGCATAGCTCAAGGCATAATGTGAATGGTATCTTGATTTTCATAGCTCAAGAAACGCTGAATGGGTACCCTGAATTGCATAGCTCAAGGAGAACTGGATGGTTGACCTAAATTGCATAGCTCAGGATAGCTGAATGGGTTATCTTAATTTTCATAGCTCAAGAAAGGCTAGATGTTTAGCTTAGTTAGACTCCAAGACTATGAATATTGTTGTGGGAATTTAACTTAGTTAAAGTCCAAGATTATGACTGTTGGGAATGAGCTTAGTTAAAGTCCTAGACTATGACTATATTGATGTTGTTTAGCTTAGTTAAAGTCCAAGGCTATGACTGATTTTGAGTGACTGTATAGTGTTTGACTGTATATGCCTTGATTGAAGCCCAAGGTTGAAGCTAAAAGGTTCTAAGTAGGGAGAATTTTTCATCTCTAAAGTGGGAAGATTTGATTTATATGTGCCTTGATTGAAGCCCAAGGTTGAAACTAAACAAAGAAAACTGAATCTTTAGGAAAGTTTATCTGTGTTTTGATTTGGAAGCCCAGGTGTGAAGCTTATTTTTGAGACTGAATCTTGGTTTATCTGTATCTTATATGAAGCCTAAGATGGGAGGATGAAAAATTGTTGGTAGACTGACTCTGTATGTAGAGTGTTTTATCTGTTGGTTTGATAAATGTTTTAAAGTTCATCAGACATACCTTTGTCTGGGGAGGATTCAAGTGTACAAAACCCAAGAGGAGGCTATCTTAGTCATTATCAGGGAGAGGGAGACTACTGTAGGGTGTTTGATTCTAAAGTCTGTTCTTATGCTTTTAGGAAGCTGTCGCTCCTGCCAAATGACAACTCAGGTCAGAAGGGGTACAGACGCGAACGGTCGGCGAAAGGAGGAATGAGAACACACAGGGGTGAACTCAAGAGAAAAGAAAAGAGTCGCCAGCTAGGCATTTTTATCCTGGAGGAAAGGTAATGCTGCATAAACCTGAGAAAAGATGGATAAGACGGTTGCGAACCAGAGAGACTGAGAAAGGGGGTTGGTTACAACCTGGGAAGGTATTAGCACCCAGATTGTCCGCCGTACTCGACGGGATCCACGCTTAAAAGATTTGTGTTTCAAAGGGGTAGTGTCAGTGCAATTTGTGTATCAAAGTTGGAAAGAATGCAAGTGTCAGTGTAAAAGAAAAGTGAAGTGTATAAGAGAAGTGTCAGTGTAAGAATAAGAGTGAAATGCTCAAGACTATGAGGCTAAAAGAATAATGCTGGAAGAGGGGGAATATACAGAGACTTTTGTTCAATAACTGTTAAGTTATGCCTACGTATCCTCTCGTGCAATGAGGAAGTCAGAACACTGTAGTTCGACCCAAAGAGACTGAAAGGTGAATTGACTTGTGAACTGCTTACTTGTCTATGCTCAAGTGTATGACCTGTCTGGCTCAGGTGCAAACTGTCTTGCATTAGACGGAAGAAACAAGTTCTCGGTTAAGAGTGGATGAGATGAGAAAAGAATCCCGAAGGAGACGATTATTGTTTGTTTTTTTGTATTTTCAATCTTTTATTGTTTTTGAGAGTTTGTCATAAGTTAATGAGCTTAAGCCTAAACCAATGGGTTAGTAAACTCATCACATCCTCCCTCTGATTAGGGGTAATGAGAAAACCTTAAGTGTGAAGTCAGCATCTCACACTTAATCACCATGATGTAGGATTAAGATCATTAACCTACTTATCTTTATTTAGATGTTTTTGTTGTTTTTGTTTAGTGTTAAGTAATGAGATTAAGCCATAATCAGGGATTAAACAGACTCATTACACCATCCTAATAGAAGGATAATAGATGAGAATGTTTAAGCTGAGGAAAGCTCCTCAACTTAATCCATGATTAGGGATTAACCTCATGACAAAACAAAGCCTTTATTAGATGGATTTTAGTTAATGATAAGTGTAATACCTCAAAATTTTCCCTCATATTTATCCCCTTTACTGGTGTATCATTTCGCACTCATCCGTATTTCTCACCAGGTCATTAACATCATAGTAGTTCATTTCATTGTTTCATAAGGCATGTGATCAGGGCTCAAGGAAATTAGGGTTTCGTACCTTGTCCGTGTTTATCAGGGATTGAACTTGTGGAGAATATTCATTGGTGCATCTAATCCAGTACTGAGGTGTTCAATCAGATTTTCCTGAAATAAGAGTGTTGGCTCTTCTTGACGCCTCAGGTCGTATTCCTCATCATTTAATATCTCAAGGGAAGTTAGGAGTTTTGTTCATAATTTTTGAAGGGAACTTCACCAATGGAGGTCCAATGTATTAAGGAGTGGTTTGGATCCATTTGTTTTTGGAGCAATAATTTGAGATTGTGCAGAGTTTAGTATGGCATCAAAGTTCTTAAGAGTGGACTATGTTGAAGGATTTGATTCAGATTAAAGAAGAATACACGACTATTGGTTTATTTGGAAGTCATCATACAAACATCAGTACATATCCGTACCATTTTCGTTATGTTCATTTTGATACCCGCTAAACAATTTAAGTGTAACATCCAATGCATGTTCATAAATCACTGTTCCACTGTTTGGCTCAATTCCATCTTTTTTCCTCTATTTGACACCAATAAACCATTTAGTTCATTTTAAAATCATTTTCTAATTCAAGCTTCAGTTTTTTCTCATTATTCCCAAATTCTTTCCAATTGGCATTCTATATCTAGTTTTGGCCCATTTCCATTTTTACTCACTTCTAAATTATGGGCCATCTTTGGGTCATTTGGTTTAAGCCCACGATCCTACATTTAGTTTATAAGGTTCTATTCCTTTTTCTTTGGAGAATCCAATCATTAAGGTATTTCGTTCCTCAATAACCATTTAACTTATCTCGAGTCATTAATTAAGGATTGTTTTCTTTGATTCATTCTATTACCTGGAATCTATGCAAGTCATTATCCATGTCAAACCACCTTGATCCAATGGTCATCTTGTTATTTAACCTTCATTAAATTAGAAAACAATGATAACAATTTTCCAAGGCCCATATTAGTCCCTTGTTCAAATATAATAGAAAACAGTTAGAAGCACTCTTTTTCTTTATTATTATTATTTTGTAGATGAAGAGATATTACAGAGTTAAGGAAAGGAGGAAAATTCGAAAAAAAAGGAAAAAAATCAATACATAAAAGCTCTTCATCCTCCTCTAAAATTTTACTCTCAGAAAACTCAAATATCTCCCTAATTATCCACAAACTCTCTATAATTTCAACCTGTTTCAACACTTTCATTCGAACACAAATAAAAAAAAAACAGAATCATAATACAATTTTCAACCAGCTTCTTATATACACTTCAGCATCACGCTTCAACCTTGCAGCAATAGTGCCAAGAATATCAATTGCCATGGGACGTGCAGCAAAATCCTTGGAACTTGTCCCAGCATTCCGAATTAGTATGGCACACAGAACCTCTAGAATAGAAGCTGAAGCAGGATATTCGGGTAAATTTAGAGTGGTCAATAAATCAGTAACAAGATTCTCCATTATGGATTTCAATTCAGAAGCATCCTGACTCTTTACACTTGCAAGTCGCTGAAGTACACGGGTCCAAAATAGGAGCAGGTTTCAGCTACTACATCGCAGCATTTAGCTGGATAACTAGCATTAACCGAGATTTACAATACAGAGTTACTACTCGATGCTTGTCTTAAAGTATCTGGAAGGTTCGCACTACAATGAATTAATTGGATAAGTAAAGCAGTAATCATCTGGATTTGTCTTTGCTCTTCCTCGCGTATGTGATAATTCCTTAAAGCTCGTTTTGAATGCGGTAATTTCCAAAAGAAGGTGAAGCATTTCATCTAACACATAAGTGCGATGTTGTGTGTATAAATAGAATATCGCACTGAGTAAACTGATTGCCTTCAATTGCAAGAGCTGGATGTTACAACCAATCCTCATCCAACGATCACCTGCGTACATCAACACCTTTTCTATTCAATAACAGAACAAATAGAATGGTTAACAGGATTCCATAACTAACCCTAGTAAAGTTTCATTTTAACATAATATCCCACTCTCCAATTCAATAATAGAAACCACAAAACTCATAACAATTCAAAACAGAAAACAGTTGCAATCAATAACTAACTTCTAAACCTCATAACAGAACCCCAAAACCAAAATAACTGAAATCACAACAAACCAGTTACCTGAAGCTTCCAGATCTTTCTGTGAGAATCAGCTATATATCAGAACCAATCTCCACCATTTTCTCTTCTTCGACAATCTTCATACACACACATTCCACCATTTTTTTTCTCAACCTTCTCACCATTCTTCTCTTCTCCCTTTCAATCTCCTCATGCATAACTTCACAATTTTCGCAACCAGCCTCGAACCTTCAAGCCCCAATTCCAATTCAGTTCTCCCTGGTTTTTTGTCATAACCCTTCACCATTCTTGTTCTCCTTCAGCTTTTATTTCACCAAATTTCATCAACTTTCACCACACCTTCGTCCATATCCATACTCTTGCAACAATCTTCAATTGGCATCATATACCTATCAACTCCTCACTGCAACCTACATCACGAATAGTTGCGCATCACAGCTCCGAGTATAGAATTTCGTAGGAACGAGGGAAAGATCAAAAGAGATAACATAATCGATAACAAAACGCAGGTAGAGAGTGGATCAAGTGCCTATACCTGAAGATTCAAGCTGCTACTTTCGGTTTCATAGGACGATCACGCAGAACCATCCTCAAGGCATCATGTGGAATCGCGTCGCCACTGTCTCAATATTCTCTTCCAGCACAGCATACAACAGCTTCTAGGATCCAGACTCGCATCAAGGAAAAGAAGAAACGATCTGAGTCGTTGTCAACATCGCTACAAAGGGGAACGATTTTCTTCCGCACGAGAAAGCTCCGAGCAAAGGTACACGTTCGCGCCGTGTGTGAATTTGTTGTCGATTTGGGTTCGAATTGGTTTTCTTTTGTTCGTTTATTTTCGGATTAGGCGTGAATGAAGCCATATTAGGGTGTTTGATGAATCTTAATTTCGAATTTAGGGAGAGATGATTAGGTCAAGGTTAGGTTTTGAGTTGAAGTTTGGTTAGATGAGGGCTTAGGTAGAGATTTTGGTTCGGTCAGAAGAAGGAGGAAGATGAGAGGGATGGCGACGGTGATGGTGAAGGGGAAGAAGGAGACAGAGGGAGAATAGGGAGTGGTGGCGGCGTAACAAGGGGGTAGAGGAATTAGGGTTCTTCACGTTTTGTTCTTCAGCTTTTTTATTTTATGTTGTATCACCATAAATAAAGAATTAATTTAATTTAATAAGTTAAGATTTTATGGAATTTGGAAAATATTATAGGATTAAATAAAGAATTAATCAAATTTAATAAGTTAAGATTTTATGGAATTTGGAAAATATTATAAGATTAAATAAAGAATTAATTCAAATTTAATAAGTTAAGATTTTATGGAATTTGGAAAATATTATAAGATTAAATAAAGAATTAATTCAAATTTAATAAGTTAAGATTTTATGGAATTTGGAAAATATTATAAGATTAAATAAAGAATTAATTTAATTTAATAAGTTAAGATTTTATGGAAAATTTGGAAAATATTATAGGATTAAGAGAAGAATTAAGAGGAGTTAATCTCTTGTAATTCCTAGGACCATCCTTTTGTATTTACCTTGCTATACACACCCCTCCTTAGGCCCATAACAAAAAAAAAAACATATACAAAATGATTTCTGTACCCCCTGGCTTCTATGCGAAGTGGGCTTTTATTTTTTTGCTATTTGCGCCCCTGGCTAAAGCCCATAAAAAAAGAACAACATAAAATTCTGCTTATTGCACCTCCTTTAAAGCCATGTGAATCTGTTTTTTTTTTCTTTTGCTATTCGCACCTTATCTATAAGCCCATGTAAAGAAACAACTGAAAAATAGTGCTGAACACACCTCCCCCCTCATCCAGCGAATGGGCCCTGGTTTTTGCTGTTAATACCCCCGTTTCTGGGCCCATTAGAAAAATCAATGAAAAACTTACTAAGTTCACCCCCAGTTATTTTTCTTAGATTTTAGTTTTTATTTTCCATTAGTTCATAAATAATTCATTAAAAATAGTAAAATCCACTAGAAAATTCTATAAAAATTCCAGTAGGCTAATAAATCTAATTAGAAATTTTTGGTACTTTTGTTTTCTGAATTTTGATGATTTTCGATTTAATTTCGATTTTTCTCTTAATTAGCATTCTATTGAATTTCCTTTAATTGTGTTTGAGTTTGTTCATTTTATTTTGGTAACTTCCAGTAACTTTTTTAGCCCATTCTTTTTACTGTAATTAGAAGACCCATAATAGTACTTAGGATATTTTTTGTAGATTTTTTTGAACATTTTATCTTAAGTTTTAGAGGTTAATTTCTTAGAAATTTAGGATTAAGTCATAGCTGAAAATAATCATTTTTAGACCTAGTTAAATTTTGATTTTGTAGGATTCCTTTTGGCACATTATTATAGGTAGTTTTAGGACCCTATAGAATAAATTTCATATTTTTTTCCAGAATTTTTAATATTTTTTAGGATATTCACTTTAGGGCTTTGTTACATATAATTCCCATTTAGTTTAGGCTAGGATACTAAAGTTCAATAAAAATAGTTTAGATTAGATTTAGTCTTAGAATTTAATATAAACTTAGGTTAGTTAAAATTGAGTTTTAGAGGGAAAATATTAGGCTTGACTTGGATTTAGGACTTAGGCTTAAAGTTTCATTGTCATTAGAACTAGAATAAATAAAATAGACTATTTTTTAATTCATGTCTTTAAATGCATTTTTAGAATTTTATTTCTTATGTCCAATTTTATTGTTTTTGCCTTATCATTTGATTTTATAACTTGTATAGGCTTCCCCATTGTTCTTAGAATCAACTTAACTTCATTAGGAAGTAAGTTGAATTCTAGTAGTTTCTAGTTTTCCTTTAGGAATAGAAAACCTCATTAACCATAGGATCACTTGTAAATAAATAAACAAAATTAGGATTGAGTCTTAGTCCCTTAGATTTTGTCCTTTTATCAATTTGAGTCATTCTTTCTCATCTTAAAAAGAAAAGCAATAAAACACTTAATAAAAATCGAAACAATCTTGTACGACACGAGACTTTGTTGCGGAGTGTTTATACGCGTCCTGTTTCGGGGCGAGGTGTAAATACTTCCCGCGATGGATAGGTCTTAGTACAAGACAGTTCACAAACAAAATTCAAAACACTTCTCATAAAAGACCAAAAACAAATAACAAGCGACTATCCTGCGGGAACTTCTTTTCTCATCTCATTCACTCACAACGCGAACTCGCGGCGACTTGTCACACATGTAAGACGGTAAACGCACTCGTACCAGACGAGCCTGCAACACCTGAGCATAGACATACGCAGTTCCAGCATAAAAAACACAAGCAAATAGTTCTCGCCTTAGTTAGGCGAACTACGTCGACTCTGATCCTCATTATCCCGATGAGGTACGTAGGCAGCGGGGTAGGGCCCGTTCGAGCACATTCTTTATTTTCCCTACATTTTCCCCATTCTTTAGTTTAGTTTTCATTTTCAGTTCCCTTTCTCATTCCTCATTTCCATTCCAGTTAGCGGTTTTATTCAGCAGCATCTTTATTTTCTCACCCTTTGAAACAAACAAGCAAGCGTGGATCCCGTCGGGTACGGCGGACGGTCTGGGGTTCTAATACCTTCCCAGGTCGTAACCGACTCCCGAACTCAGATCTTTGGTTCTTAGGACCTTGTCCTTTCCTTCTTCCTCAGGTCCGTGCAACATTACCTTTCCCATTCTTTCGGGATAAAAATGTCTGGCTGGCGACTCTAACCTTTCCGCGCCACTTTCGCGTTTGTACTAGGATGAAAATCCCGGGAGCGACAATAAGATGAAGAAGTAAGTTTTAAGGTTTGTAAGACAACTTGAGGGGGACTTGTCCATTAACACTAGGGTTAGTCCTTCTTAACCAGTTAAGGAAGAATTAGAACCCTAATGCAAGGCCCAAGTTACAAGCTTGATGTCCTGATGATTATTAAGTGAATTGATTAAAGGATTTAAACACATTAAGGGTTTAACACTTAGGATTAAAGTTATACACTCCATCCTAATAGAAGGATGCAGGCATAAACTTAATCACAAAGCCTTAAAGCCTTTAGGGTTTAGTCCCTGATTATGAGATGAGAAGTGAAGACTCAAAGAGACACAAAGGTAAAAGCTAAGTGGGGGACTAATCAAACCCTAATTGTTATCATGCTTGGTTGTTCCTAGGGTTTGTGGTGTTTAAGAAAGAAATCTTCAAAGAACCACCAAGGAGAGAAGCAGATGAAAGGAGAAGAGAAGCAAAACACTTTGCTTCACTTAAGAAGACAAGTTGCTTGAAGAAAGAAGGTAAGATGAACAAGAATGAGCAAGCTCAATCCAATACACATACAAAAATGCAGCAATGATGCATAAGAGAGATGAAAAGAGATTGTGAGAAGTGAAGGCAAATCCACTTCTCAAAACAACTTACCACCTGAAAAGTTAGCAAAAGAAATGAAATGTAATGCAAATGAGATGAAATGTCATGATGCAAACCAAAACCAGAAGCATGAGTATGATTCTAATGATGTTAAGAGATGATGCAAACATGAGGCAAGGCATGAGAATGATCATACAAACATATGGATGCAAGAGAAGCATGCTTTGAACCATGAATGTTCATGAAAAGTTATGAAATGAAAAAGACATGTAACATGGAAAATGAAAGATGCAATGATCAAACATGATTCTAATATGTCCTAAGATGTATTATGAATCAAATGAAAGCATAAAATGTCATGGAAAGTCATGGTATGCAAGCAAATGGAAGATGGATGCAAAGGAAGGCATAAATTAGGGTTATATGCAACATACAAAGAAAAAATCCAAAACCAGAAGCATATGACATGATAAAAATTTGAAAATGCAACCAAAGGAACCCTAAACCTACACAAACTCACTGCCCAAAGGAGGGGATCTAACTCTTAACCTAGTGAGAGTTATGAATTTTCTAAGATTGCTAGGGTTTTAAGGTACCTCATCAAGAAAAATGCCAAACAAATAGGAAATGCAAGATCAATTCATGCCAATTTAATCCTATAAACTAAATGTTATGCAAGATGCAATGCAAAAAGAATCATTGTACAACTCTCAATGGTTAGGCAGAAATGAATTTTTGAAGTTTGTCACAAAATATTGCCTCAAAATGAATTTAATTCCATTGAAAATGATCAAAAGTCATCAAGAACAAAAATTAAATTTGGTTTGAGAGTTGGACAATGTTTCTAAATGTTTTTGAATGTTACATGAATTTTTTTGTGATTTTTAAATACCTAAAAGTATTTTTAATTAATTAATTTTCATTAACTAATTAAAAATAATCTTTTAAATGATTTAAAAATAATTTATAATGCAAAAAATAAAAATAAAAATATTTTTGGGTTCTGAAAATTAATAAAAGGTTTGATAAAAATTTTCAGAATTTTTCAATGTATTTTGCTATTTTTAATAAAATGATAAAGAAAAGGCAATTAAAATGAAATTAAAATATCAATTAATGAAAGTAATCAGATCTGAGGGCCAGGATTCAAACAAGAAAGGGAGGGAATTGACTTCGCGCATCATCGAAGGGCCAGAATTCAAACTACGCTAATTATGTCATTAACCCTAATCTGAACCCTAATCACTTTCAGGTGACCGGAACAGTGTTCCGGTCATCTTCTCCGACGAGTCACTTATGCTATCTCACTCTCTACGCATCCCCAAGCTCTCTAACTTTCCAGAAATGATCCCCACATCAACCCCAACAAGAATCACTCACCAAAAATCATTTATTCATCATCAAATTCGTGAATCAGAGCAAAACGGAAAACATGGCAGAAATTTCAGAAACTCAATACATGCTTAATACTTGATCATTTTCAAAAATAAACACATCAGGATCATCAGTGAATCATGGAGAATCAATTAGAAACTTAAAAACACGTTTCTGGAAAAAAAAGTTCTTGATGATACCTGAACTGAAGCTTTCGAAAATGGTGCTTTCTGGCCAGTTCCTTGCTTCAAACAAGCTCCAATGATCTCCCCCATGTGTTTGTGATGCTTAGCTGGAGTTTAAATGGCCTCTGGAGAGAGTTTGCAGAATCTCAGTTCATGAAATGTGAAAATCGTGTTTTTGATTGTGGAGGTTTTAGGGCAAAATGAGGGCAGGGAAATGATCAGTGAGGTTTATGGAGTTGAATGGTGGAAAAAGTTTTAAGGTTTGATGGCTGAATCAAGGGATTCGAAAGCTTTTGCAAATGTGAGGATTTTTGAGTATACTGGCTTCTTGGAGTTTCAGACTGTGTTGTTATGTGCTTTTGCTTGCATTTGATCTACATAAAGAAGTGTGATAGGTCAGAGAGTGGGTGCTGGCCTATTGTGATTGGTATGGGCAAGTTGCCAAAATGTCAAAAGTTGGTGTACTTGAGGTATGGGTCATGTCAGGATGGCCTAGAGGCATGGTTGTGTTCAGCTGATATCATGGAGTTCTTGTGAATCTGATTTTGTGAACTGAGGCAAGTGGATGAGAAGTTTTGATCTATTTTGCAAATTGGCACAACTTTGCCCCTTTTGGAAATTCTTCAAGTTTAAGGCATGAAAAGGAATAATTCAAAGTACCATTATGATCCTTAGAGGTCCATTTGACATGTTATGAAGTGTTTGTGTACATTTGTAGCCTTTAGAATGCCTTATCAAACCATTTTGCAAAATGTCTCTTTGGTAGAAAACTTGAAATTATGTGATTTTTCCCAACTTTGACAAGCCATAACTTTTGATCCAAAATGAATTAGAATGAGTTCTTGTACTTTTTGAAAAGGGAATGATCCATTCTACAACTTTCATGGCCAAAGTTTTCTCATTTGAATCATTTTTGAATCAAAAAGCAAGGGTTGAAAAAGTTTCCCAAAATGGCAAGTTTCCATTACAAGTCATTTTCCCAAAAAGTCAACTTTGCAAATGGCTTGAAATTCTTGAATTTTGTGAACTTCTAACACCTTCTATGATCAAATAAAGATCATACATAATCAAAATGATGAAGAACACCCTTTGGTTGGGTCATTGGGGGCCTCAGATGCCCTGATTTTGCACTGACTTGCTCAAAAAGTCAACTCTTGATCAGATGCCTTCCCCATTGAATTTCTTCATGAAAATTGATATGCATGATCCTCATATCATATAGAGACCAATAGAAACAAGAATGACCAAAATATTTGGAGTTATGGCCTTTGAAACCAAAACCCTAATTCTAGGTCATCTGTGCAGTTAAACCTGGCTCTGCTTCCATGCCTATCTCAGTTCTTGTGACTTTTTGACATTCTTGACTTTGAGAGGATATAATATGATGCTTGAACATACATAGACCCCTTTTAAGTGATTGAAGACCTTTGGAGTGGCTCTAATGGCTCTTGGATTGCTCAGATCACAAACCCTAGATGCAGATGACTTAGAACCAGTGCAATGAATCAAAAATGCAATATGAGATGCTATGGTTGAGTTTATTCATATGAAAAGACCACAAGCCATGGTGTGAATGGGTGAGGGAAAATTTGGGGTGTTTACAGCTGCCCCTATTCAAACATGAGTTAGCTGTGTAGAATGTAAGCAACGGCTTAACAAGCAAACAAGATAACTTGTGGTTGAATACCAAAGACAGTCCAAAATTTGCACTCACAGAATGAAGAAGAAAAGGGATATAGATTGTAAAAGAAAATAAAGTATATTTATAAAGTGCGGGCGATGGAGGACGACCGTCGAGCAGAGGACGACTGCTGGGGAAAGAGCAATGACGGGGACGGCCGACATGCTGGGGATATAAGAGATTATGATGGGGACGACCATCATGTAAAGCTATAAGATTCTCTAGGGATTATAGGTAAAAATAAATGATGAGGTACGGTCATCAGGTTCATAAAGTAATGCAAACAACGATGGGGACGACCATCGGGCTAAACTGATGAAGGACGATCATCAGGAAAAGGAAAAGGGACCACGACGGGGACGGCCATCGGGTTAAAGAATAAATGAAATAATGATGAGGGACGGTCATCAAAGGTGAGGGACGATCACCTAGCAGGAGACGGCTACTCTGATGGGGACAAGATGAGGGACGGTCATCGGATGAGCATGATGAAGGACGATCATCAAGAGGTGAATGACGATCACCTAGCAGGGGACGGCTGCTCTCAAGGTTTATCATGACATAGGACGAATGTCAGATAACAAGATCAACGATGGGGACGGCCATCGGATAAAATGATGAAGGACGATCATCAAAAGGTGAAGGACGATCACCTAGCAGGGTACGACTGCTAAAAATCACGACATAGGACGAATGTCAGATAGAAAGATCAACGATGGGGACGGCCATCGGATAAAATGATGAAGGACGATCATCAAAAGGTGAAGGACGATCACCTAGCAGGGTACGGCTGCTAAAAATCACGACATAGGACGAATGCCGGATAGAAAAGGGGTTCTAATGAATAGAGACTCTGCTGGGGAAAGGATGAGGGACGATCATCCAAAGGTGAAGGACGATCACCTGGCAGGGTACGGCTGCCGGAAGTATCATGACATAGGACGAATGTCAGATAGAAAAAGGTTGCTTTGCTGGCGACCTACTGGGGAATAGTAAACACGGACGAGTGTTTACATCCAAGAAATAAAAGGTATAAGTGTTTTGACGTTGTGTATAGATTAAAGATGCGGGCGAGCATCCCTAAGACCGTGATACGGACGAGTATCAGTAGAAACAAACGCTGACGCATGTTCAGAGATGATGATACAGACGAGTACCAACGGTTTAACAAAGAACACGGACGAGTGTCGAATCTGAGGGGACTCTTCTGGGGAATAGTAGACACAGACGAGTGTCTAAATTCAAGAAGACATGAGTGTTTGACACATGTATGGATTAAAGATGCGGACGAGCATCCTTAAGACTATGATACGGACGAGTATCAGTTAGAAACAAACGCTTGACGCATGTTCAGAGATGATGATACAGACGAGTACCAACTGGTTAACAAAGGACACGGACGAGTGTCGAATCTGAGGGGACTCTTCTGGGGAATAGTAGACACAGACGAGTGTCTAAATTCAAGAAGACATGAGTGTTTGACACGTGTATGGATTAAAGATGCGGACGAGCATCCTTAAGACTATGATACAGACGAGTATCAGTTAGAAACAAACGCTTAACGCATGTTCAAAGATGATGGTACGGACGAGTATCAACTGATTAACAAAGAACACGGGCGAGTGTCGAATCTGAAGGGGTTTGAGTAATATATACAAGATACGGATGGGTATCTGTACGAGTAAGAAGATGATGAGCAACAAGTATGAGTGGTGTACAGGAGAGTGTTTAACCTGCTGGGGAGAGTGACACGGACGAGTGTCAAAAGAGAAAGGTGTAATATAAACAAGTATATGGTTTGCAAAATGTTTAGGCAACTGTGCTGGGGAATGATGACACGGACGAGTGCCAGGGAATTTGTATAAAGATGTATTTGTGAGTGCAAAGGGAACGCTTTGGCTTTCTACTGGGGATATGACACGGACGGGTGTCGGGAGGTATCTGTAATGTATAAGTGTCTGTTTGTAAAGAAAGCTCGGGTGATTTTACTGGGGAATGATGACACGGATGAGTGCCAAAAGGAGTGTGTATTTGTATTATGAGTTGTAGGGCCAGTGCCTTGGCTTTCTGCCGGGGAATTTGGAGAGTTTCTCTGTATATCCTTTACGGATTATCGGTATTCACAAGTGTTTGATTCAGAACATGGCTTATGATTATGCAATATGTTTGATTTTTGCCGTAATGCTCCGTATTAGACGGAATGCTACGCTTTGTGGGGAAAATATGATGCGAATGCTATGATTATGCAAAGATAACGACCCGGGATTCGGATCCCAATTGCTGTGAAGATCTCCGGCTGATCTGTTTGAAGTGGGCATTCCAGCTGGGGATGTGATCATTAGTAGATCTGATACACGGGACTCCGCTTGGGGATATAGGTCACTGATAGACCTATCTTTGGTAATGAGGGACCCAGCTAGGGTTTGTAGAAGCTTTCTTCACTCTGTTGTGAGATCTTCAGGCGTTGCTCCTCTGGGTAGAGGCTGAAACTTTGTGGGGAGATGGTTCCCTGGCTTTTGTACTTGACTGAGGAGGAAACAATAAATGGCAACTCAGCTGGGGAGAAAACACCTTCGGTGTTAAGGCTGAGCAGATAATAATTTGCCAGCTCGCTGGGATGAAGCTTTCATGCCCCATGTTGTGCTTTGAATACCTGCAATCCTGAAAAGATAGAGAATCGCACAAGTAATCCCGAGGTATCCCCTTACCGGATTCCATCATAGGAGTTTGGACACTCCCGGGAGTAAGTATATTTCCTGCACGCACGCATTTTTAGAAGAAAAGCATCTGTATTTATGCAATCAGTATCTTAGAGACATCGGACATTTTGCAAACGAAAATGGACCGTATAAGACAAAACATGACTGAGAATCTGATTTTATTAATTCATGTGCCCTGAATTGGCAAGATACAGTCAGAGAAACAGATCCCCTGAAATGAGGAGATTGTTACAAATTGAGAAACAAAAGATATTGGCAATGTTGATGACGCTTCAAGGAGCTTCCTTCTGGCTATGACTCGTATGACTTTTGACATTCTTCTCGTCTTGCTTTCTGAAGAAGACTGATTCTAACCGGCGCTTGAACCTTTCGAAGCTTACCAAGTTGTAAGTGATACAGACGAATTCAGAATGCAGTTGTTCGCTTATTCCCTTATTTTGCATGGATCGCCCTTTCGGGTTTTCAATCCATCGGGATACCCTTTTTTGCCTGAGTTGTCCAATGCGGCTTTTCAACTCAGCGGGTGTACATTTTTTTGTTTATTTTCCCTTATTTTTGCCCGAGTCTTTTATTCTGTTTTTGACTCGCCGGGATGCCCTATTTTTGCCTGGACTTACATTCTGTTTTTATGTCCAGCGGGTCATTTTTATGCGAAGTATTTTTTAACTACATCTGAATTCACAGGGGACGGGAAATCTTCACCATCCATAGTACTGAGCATGAGTGCTCCACCAGAGAAAACTTTCGTTACTACGAATGGCCCTTCATAATTTGGAGTCCACTTGCCCCTGTGGTCTGTATGAGGAGGGAGGAGTCTTTTCAGCACAAGATCTCCTACTTGGTACTCTCGGAGCCTGACTTTCTGATCGAAGGCTTTCTTCATTCTTTTCTGATACAACTGCCCATGACAGATTGCAGCCAATCTCTTCTCTTCAATCAGACTTAGTTGTTCATACCGGGACCGGACCCATTCTGCTTCATTCAGCTTAACATCCATTAGTACCCGTAGGGAGGGTAATTCAACTTCAACAGGTAGGACTGCCTCCATACCATACACAAGTTGATACGGTGTTGCCCCAGTGGATGTCCTGATTGACGTACGGTACCCATGCAAGGCAAATGGTAGCATTTCATGCCAGTCTTTGTAGGTGACTACCATCTTCTGCACAATCTTCTTGATATTCTTATTAGCTGCCTCGACAGCGCCATTCATCTTTGGCCTGTAAGGAGAAGAATTGTGGTGTTGGATTTTGAAGTCCCGGCACAGTTCTGCCATCATTTTGTTGTTCAAGTTGGAACCATTATCAGTAATGATTCGCTCGGGAACTTCGTATCGACAGATGATATCTTTCTTCAGAAATCGGGCTACCACTTGCCTTGTAACATTTGCATAGGAAGCTGCTTCGACCCACTTGGTGAAATAGTCGATGGCAACCAGGATGAATTTGTGGCCATTTGAAGCAGTCAGTTCAATCTTGTCAATCATATCAATGCCCCACATGGCAAAGGGCCAAGGTGAAGACATCACATTCAGAGGATTTGGAGGCACATGTACTTTATCCGCATAAATCTGGCATTTGTGGCATTTTCTGGCATAGGCACAACAGTCGGCATCCATTGTGATCCAGTAATAGCCTGATCTTAACAACTTCTTAGCCATGGCATGCCCTCCAGCATGGGTACCAAAGGATCCTTCGTGCACCTCGTGCATCAACAAGTCTGCTTCTGTCCTATCAACGCATCTGAGAAGTACCATATCAAAGTTTCTCTTATATAGGGAACCATCAGTATTCAGGAAGAAACTGCCAGGAAGCCTTCTCAATGTCTTCTTATCATTGGCAGATGCCCCGGGTGGGTATGTCTGATCCTCCAAGAAGCATTTGATGTCGTGGAACCAAGGCTTATCATCTTTGACAATGTCTGCTGAAAACACATATGCTGGTCTGTCAAGTGTGGATACTGAAATCTGAGGCACAAAGTTGGCAGCTTGAACTTTGATCATGGATGAAATGGTGGCAAGAGCATCTGCAAATTGATTCTCGTCCCGAGGGATATACTCAAGCTTGACCATTGTGAAGAAAGTCAATAACCTCCTTGTATAATCCTTGTAAGGTATCAGATGATCCTGGTGTGTGTACCATTTGCCGTTGGTTTGATTAATTACCAGAGCTGAATCTCCGAATACCGTCAAAGTCTTGATCCTGAGGTCAATGGCTTCCTCAAGACCCATAATACAAGCTTCGTATTCAGCTTCGTTGTTAGTGTAGTTAAAGGTGAGTTTTTCCGAGAAAGGCATGTGAACTCCCTTAGGTGTAATGATTACTGCACCAACACCACGACCATTCATATTAACAGCCCCATCAAACATCATAGTCCATTCTTCTTCTGGGTCAGGCCCTTCAGTGTGAACAGGCTCTTCATGATCTTTTGCTTTTATGAACATGATGTCTTCATCAGGGAAGTCAAATCTCATAGGCTGGTAATCATCAATGGGTTGCTCAGCAAGATAATCAGACAATACACTGCCTTTGATGGCCTTTTGGGATGTGTACTGAATGTCATATTCTGTGAGGATCATTTGCCATCTTGCAACCCGTCCGGTAAGGGCTGGCTTCTCAAAAATGTACTTAACTGGGTCCATCTTTGAGATCAACAAAGTAGTGTGGGTCAACATATACTGCCTTAGTCGGCGAGCAGCCCACGCTAAAGCACAACAAGTTTTCTCGAGCAGTGAATAACGTTGTTCACAGTCGGTAAAATTTTTGCTTAGGTAGTATATTGCATACTCTTTTCGACCAGACTCGTCATGCTGGCCCAACACACACCCCATTGACTCTTCTAATACTGTCAAGTACATGATTAGAGGTCTTCCTTCAACTAGAGGCATAAGGATTGGAGGCTCTTGTAAGTACTCCTTGATTTTGTCAAAAGCCCTCTGGCAATCTTTGTTCCACCTGACCGTTTGTTCTTTTCTTAACAGTTTGAACAAAGGTTCACAAGTTGCTGTAAGGTGAGATATGAACCGTGAAATGTAGTTCAATCTACCTAGGAACCCTCGAACTTCTTTTTCTGACTTTGGTGCATGCATTTCTTGAATGGCTTTGACTTTGTCAGGGTCAACCTCAATCCCTTTCTCACTTACAATAAATCCCAGGAACTTACCGGATCGCACCCCGAATGTGCACTTGTTGGGGTTCAGCTTCAGTTGGTACTTCCTCAGACGCTTGAATAGCTTCAGCAGATTTACCAGGTGGTCTTCTTCTGTGAGGGACTTGGCAATCATGTCATCCACATAACATTCAATTTCTTTATGGATCAGGTCATGGAATAATGTTACCATAGCCCGTTGATAAGTAGCACCCGCATTCTTCAGTCCGAATGGCATCACCTTATAACAGAACGTGCCCCAGGGTGTGATGAAAGTTGTCTTCTCCATGTCTTCAGGTGACATTTTGATCTGATTATATCCTGAAAATCCGTCCATGAAGGAGAATACCGAGAACTGAGTCGTATTATCCACCAATACATCAATGTGAGGTAAAGGGAAATCATCCTTCGGGCTGGCTCTGTTCAGATCCCGGTAGTCCACGCACATTCTCACTTTGCCGTCTTTCTTAGGTACTAGTACAATGTTAGCTACCCACGGCGGATAGCTAGTTACAGCAAGGAACCCGGCGTCCCACTGCTTTTGTACCTCTTCTTTGATTTTCATTGCCAAATCTGGGCGAGTACGGCGCAGTTTCTGTTTTACTGGCGGGCAGTCTTATTTTAAAGGCAGCTTGTGCATGACAATATCGGTGTCCAACCCTGGCATATCCTGATAAGACCAAGCAAATACATCCACATACTCCCGAAGCATCTCAATCAGTTGCTCTTTCACTGAATCTTGTAGGCAGGCCCCGGTTTTAACCTCTTTCGCGTCTTCATCCGTACCAAGATTAATCGTTTCGACCTCCTCCTGATGAGGAGTGATAACCTTCTCCTCTTGCCTTAACAACCTGGCTAGCTCTTCAGGAAGCTCATAATCTTCTTCAACCCCTTCATCAGCTTGATTGATTGGATTGTCAAAGTCATACAGAGTCATAGCTATGCTGTTGTCGGTGCAGTCTGAAAGGCATTCTCTGCAAGGGTTTAGATTGTTCATTTTAGTGATCGATTTTAACCTTTGTTTAGAAAAAGTGAAGTAAAGTTATCATTTTGAAAACATTGCCATTTTATTTTTGTACAAAAAGAAAAATGAAAAACAGTGAGCGGAAAAGAAAAAGACTCATTTGCAAAAGATGTCCGATATTCATTGATTGATCTGTTTGCACAAAACTACAAGATGGCCCGATTACAAAATGAGTCTTGACATCTTGGGCAAGATGAAAGACTTGATGCATGCTTAAAATATACAGGAAATAATAATTACTCTGCAGGAGTAACCCTTATAATTTCCTAGGAAGACCAGTTTGAGATACGGCTCCCCGGGATCCTTGGACGTATCCAGCTCTCCAGGTTGCGTTCATCTTCCGACTCATCTTCCAAGTTGTTTACTGCATCTGGGGTGAGCATCCCCCCGCTGACAAAATTGGGCTTCTTAGCAGCCTCTGATTGATCTTGTTGAGTTGGTTTGTAACCCAACCCAAATCTGTCCTCCTTCTTCTCCACAGGCAACAGCTTGCCCCGGCCTTGGGCAGTCCCCTCTTCAACAACCTTCCTGGCTTGCTGATAAGACGTCATGGAGGTTCCCAGTACAGCAGATGCTTCGTTTATGTTCAGGGCCTCAAATCCCTGGCTCATGGTTTCATGGATTTCTCCATCCATCTCAATATATTTGTAAGTAGCCAGATGGCTAACAAAGATATCTTCTTCACCATAGATCGTGATGATCTGGCCTTCCCACTCGAATTTCAGCTTCTGGTGAAGGGTAGACGTAACAGCGCCAGCGGCATGGATCCAAGGTCTACCCAACAAACAGCTGTAGGCTGGCTGAATGTCCATCACATAGAAGGTAATTTTGAAAGTCTGCGGGCCAATCATCACAGGCAGATCAATCTCCCCTAGCACTGATCTTTTAGAGCCATCAAATGCTCTCACTACCAAATTACTTGGACGCAATGCCAAGCCATCATACTCCAGCTTCACCAAGGCTTTCTTTGGTAGAACATTGAGTGAAGACCCAGTGTCCACCAGTACATGGGATAGAACAACACCCTTGCATTCTAGAGTGATGTGTAAAGCCTTGTTGTGGTTACGTCCCTCAGTTGTTAAGTCAGCATTGGTAAAACCCAGTCCATGACTGGTGTTGACATTTGCCACCACAGTTTCTAGCTGATTAACAGTGATCTCCTCTGGCACGTGTGCTGCGTGCAGGACTTTCAGTAATGCATTCCTGTGAGCTTCGGAACACATCAGCAGGGATAATATGGAGATCTTTGAGGGAGTTTGGTGAAGCTGATCCACCACCTTGTAATCACTTCTCTTTATAATTCTCATAAACTCGTCTACATCTTGTTCAAAAGATGTCTTATGAGTTTCTTTGACAGCCGGTTCTTCAAATACCACACTCTTCCCCTTTGCTTTGGCAGCAGCTTCTGCTTCGGCATTAGGTCTTTGAGTTTGTGAGGCAAAAAGGCGTCCGCTTCTGTTGAAGCCTCCGCCTCCCCCAACATTATCAATCTGTGGAGAAGAGGTTGAAGAATCCAAAGTGATTTTCTCCCCATTGCAGTAGAGGTCAGAGCCATAATGCCAAGGTATGGCATTACTGCTTTCATATAGAACGGGTCCAGGCACCGTGATGGTAACTGGACTAACTGCAGCAGAGGAGGGTACTGAAAGGGTGTGCGGATCGTAGTAGATGGTGACTGGTGACCTGGCAGGAGATGCCACGGCTTGTTGTTGAAAGTTGTTGTTTGGAGGAACATTTGATGGGTCATAGTAAATGGTGACTGCTGAGATATCTTCATTAATTTCTGTTGGCGTTGTAGAAGATCCTGCGGAATAAATGGGTGCTGATGTTGTAGAAGAGATGGTTGTTGACATATGATTTGTTGAAGTGATGGACGGAGCCATTGTTGATGATATTGATGAATTGGTCGGAATGATTGTTGTTGCAGTTGTAGAAGAGTCAGGAATTGTTGACAAAGGAATTGTTGGATTTGTAGGTGCTGATGTTGTGATCTGAAGGATACCACTTTTGATAAGACCGTCTATGCCACTTCTCAAGTTTTCACACCCGTTGACTGAAATGTTGCAATAACCACAACCGAGCTCACACCCGGGGAACATCTGGCATTCTAGGAGCTGAGCTTTAATTTCTACCAGAGGTGTCCGGATCTGCCCCACACTGGTGATTAAGAAAGATGGCTTGTCTTCCTCAATGGCATTAATTCTTGGCCCTCCATGATTGGGCATGGGATTCTTGTTGACATTTGGAGGGGGTGCAAAGTTGAGGGCTTTAGAATCCACCAGATCTTGTACCTTCATTTGTAAAGCCCTGCATTTTTCCGTATTGTGGCCAGGTGCATTGGAGTGGAAAGCACATCTGGCGTTGACATCGTAGTTTCTTGGGAGATTGGAAGGACCTGGTGGTGCCAATGTCCTTAGTTCAACCAAGTTGAGTTTCAGGAGTTGTGGCAATAAAGCGGCATAAGGCATAGGGATTGGATCAATCACCCTATTTGCCTGTGACGGTCTTTGCTGAAAGGGTCTTTGTTGTTGATTGCTGTTGTTGTTGTTGTAGTTTCTCTGTGGCGGATACTGAACCTGTTGCTGATAATGTGGTTGTTGTTGTGGTTGATATGCTGGTTGCTGAGGAATCAGAGCTGGAATAGTGACAGCTGCCACTGACCTATGAACATACTGAGGTCTGCCCCTGCTGGCATGAATGACATTTGTCTCACCGGTTCTTCTAGGTCCCACAAAAGGCTTCCTGGGATTACCTGACGAACTTGCACCATTATCAGAAATCTTACCCATCTTCAGAAGGCTTTCAATTCTTTCTCCAGCTATGACTACGTCAGCAAAGCTGGTGGAAGAAAAAGCAGCTAGCCTATCAATATATGTTCCTTGTAGAGTATTCATAAACATGTCGGCCATTTCTCTTTCCGACATGGGTGGCTGGACAGCAGCAGCAAGCTGTCTCCACCTCTGGGCATATTCCCTGAAGCTTTCTCTAGAGGATTGAGACATTCCCATCAGAAGGGTTCTGTTAGGAGCCATGTCCAGATTGTATTGGTACTGTCTGATGAAAGCTTCAGCTAAGTCCTTCCAACATCTGATAGTGGCTCTGGTTAAGTGTGAGTACCACTCTCTTGAGGCCCCAGTCAAACTATCTTCAAAATAGAACATCCACAATTTCTCATCCATGGTGTATGCCTTAAGTCTTCCCAGAAAGGACTGCAAGTGAGTTCGTGGACAGGAAGTTCCGTTGTACTTCTCGAAGCACAGGGGTTTAAACTTGTGGGGAATTCTTACCCCGTCCACTAACCCCATATCCATGACATCAAAACCTAGGGAGTTTTGAGACTCCAGAGATCTCAACTTCTCAGCAATTTCATCAAGCCTCCTATCATAGACTTCATCCCCAGCTCCCATCACAGTAAACTGCTCTTCTTGGGGGTCTTCTTGTAAGACTCTTCCTCCAGTGGTATTTCCTTGCACAATACCCGAGATGTTGACTTCTGGGTGTAGATGAGGCCCATATACTGGTGGATTAACATGAGGCTGACCCCTTTCATTGTTACTTGTTCCTCCAGTTCCTAGAGGAGGTTCCTCCGGGGTTTGTCTTTCCACCAATGCCCTCAATCTTTCTTGACTTTGAGCCAAGCCATTCATTACTTCCATGAACTGGGTCATTTGGTTTCTCATCTCCAGCCTTTCATTAACCATCTGGGTTCTGACCTCTGTCAGCTCTTGCTGTACTTGATCCATCTGGATACCAGGAAGGTTGCTGCGGGTAGGATATCTGTGCGGACGGTTGAGAGGGAACACTCAACGGAGAGCAATAATTCCTGAACCACAACAGAGTTAGTAACAAACAAAACAAAAACCTACAAAACAAAAGTTAGTATGCAATGCAGTATGCTTATTTATTTTCCAAGGTATCCGGCTTGGCTCTTGGTTTTGACCTTTCTAGACCCCGAGGAAGATGCTTTGATGTTGCTTGAGAGAAAGAGACATCAATGAAACAAACTAACAAATACATTACGAATGGTGAACCATACATAGTTTGTTTTTACAACACAATGCCCCTGAAGGGTCAAAATACAACATAAAATAAAAGTGCATCAAATGGAAATAGCAACAAGCAAAGTGATCAAACATCTAATCCAAACTCATCCTCCTTAACCTCCTTCAAAAGTGCTTCAGTTACAGGACCAGCCGGATGCTCTGTAAGGTTCCTGATGAGAAGGTTTCTAGTGGCAATAGTAGTGGTCAGCTTCTTGTGCCTGTCCTGGTCCTTTGAACTCTTCACACCAGCCCTAAGCTTCAATTCTGAGATTTCCTTCTGGGCTGCTAGCAGAGCCTCCTGTTGTTTCTTCTCAATGGCCTCTAACTGCTCAATCCTGTCCTGAGTTCTCTTATCTTCTTGAGTGCGAGCTTCAGTGATCCTGACCCACCTAGCTTGACTTTCTTTCAGATAGAGATCAGTCCTAGCCTTCTGAAACTGGGCCTCTTTACAGGCATTCTTCAATATTTGCTCTCCAGCTCTTGATTTCTTGATGTAGTCCTCTGATTTCTCAATCCTGGCTAAATGCTCAACCTTAAGCTTTTCTAACCTCTCAATGTCTAGACGACCATCACTCCTCTCCCAGAGGGTCTTCTTCAGAGCTTGAGACAGATTCTCATTCCTCTCTTTCAGTCTCTCAAATTCCTCCAGGCTGACAGTGGCTGGAGGTGGTATTGTGGATGGTCCAGGTGCATCCTCAATGGTGAAAGGCATCCCAGAAATTTGAGCCCTAGCATGAGACCATTCATAATACTTAGCTGAAGCCACATTATTGCACCTCCCAAGAATGGCCATCCCTTTGGTTTGGATACTGTCCCAAGCCCAGGATGCTTGTCGGACAACAGTTAGATTGGGCTTTATCTCACAATACAGGGTTTCAGCCAAGTCTTGCACTCTAGGAGGGTGAACCAAAGCATATCCCAATTGTCTCTTAAACAGCAAAGGATTGTAGTTGATGCAACCCTTCACTCCTATCAGAGGTACATTGGGGAACTGCCCACAGCTAGTGATTATGTCTCTGCCCTTGGTGCTCTGGGTGCACCATCTGATGTCATCTGAAGTCAAAGCAATAAGTCTCTTAGCCCAATTCTTCTGTTGGTGAGGATTCAGGAAAGCATCAGTCTTGGGTAAGTGTTTGAGCAGCCAGGTATGAAATAGAGGAGCACAGCATCTCACCAATCTCTCTCTTTGCTTCTCATTCCTTTGGTGAACAGAATAATAGAAATCTCCCAACAAGGTGGGCATTGGGTTCCTCAAAAGGAAGAGATGAATGGCGTTCTTGCTGATAAACTTGGGCTCATCTGCAAAAAGTATAACCCCATATACACTGAGGGCTAACAATGCACAAACTGCCTTCCATTCTCCCAAGGAGGCCTTCAGGATAGCCTGAGAAGTTAGAAAGTCCAAGTGTAGGCCAGGAATTCCAGCCTTTGTTGACATGTTCTGCTCAATCAAAATAGGTTCCAAATACAGTGCCTTTGCCACTTCTTCATTACTGGGAGAAGCCATCTCTGGGTTGAAGGGGATACCACCCCTGACAGGTACTCCAATCAATGATGAAAACTCCTCCAACAGAGGTCCCAACTGAAAATGCTGGAAAGTGAAGCATCTCAAAGGAGGATCATAGAACTGTAGGCAAGTGTGAATCAAACTCCTCTGAGAAGGGTCCAAGTCCATAACCATATCAAGGATGCCTCCATAATGTTCTCTGAATAATGGGATATGGTCTGGAGTGATAAGTGCCTGGACCTGCCTGATGCCAGCCAGCACAGGCTCAAAGAAATGGTATGAAATGTTGCTCTTCTTGGGTGCCATGACTGCTGATGAAGAGCTGAGAACAGATGCTGATGATGAAGACTGATACTGGAGATGAGCCACTGATAGGCTGAGGATGATGATGGAGGTAGCTGAAGCAGGCAACTGATGAAGATAGTTGAAGCAAATAGCTGATGAACAGGGGTCTATGCTGATGAAGGGGTCAAAACCAAGCCAAATGTAATATGGATACCCTGAAAAACAAATAAGCAAATGTTAAATGATGCAATTATGATGTATGCAAATGATATGCAAGGGTTTGTGATCAAGCTGGATCTGATTACTGTCTTGATATAAGTCCATGTATGTCCAAGAAGTCCAGATGGAGGTTCAAAAGTCCAGTAACCAAGGTGGGGGACTCAAATAAAGAGTCACATGTCCAGGGTTAAATCACAAGAACTGTCCAAAGTGAGGTACTCTTAAACCAAATAGTAACAGGGTATGATGTGGCCAATGGTACCTGCAAACCTGTAAACAGCCCAACCCCCTCACAGGTGGTGTTCTAAAACAAGGATCCTCAGACTTGGATCAGTTATGAGAAGTGTAAACACTTCTAACCCGGAGGTACAATGTTTACAATAACCATAAAAGATCCTCCTCTAATTCACCTCAGTTTCTGAAGGTCATAATAAAGGTCATCCAGACTTAGCAGGCTTCCCAGATAGCCCTAGCACTACAGGAAATCTGTAGCACAGGGTTCTCAAGAAGAAACCCACATCTGAACTGTGTTTCATATTCCCGCACTAGACCGAAATGGAATGGGAAAGAACATGAACCACTCTAGCCTAGGTGTCACTCAGGTCCCAGGTATAGGACCTTAAACTCTCAATAGAACCCCACCCATCAAAACAGAAACCAGATCCAACCAGATAACAGTATGACAGTATGATATATAAAGCTGTAAAGAAAGCAATAAATAACTGTACATAAAGCAAAAATAATACAAATATACAAACACAATTAGCACATAACACCCCAGTAAACACAAATCAAACAAGCGCTAGGAGGAACCCACAAAAAGAACCAGAAGCCCTGGTTACAGTATAAGGGTCCCCAGCAGAGTCGCCAAGCTGTCGCTCCCGCCAAATGACAACTCAGGTCAGAAGGGGTACAGACGCGAACGGTCGGCGAAAGGAGGAATGAGAACACACATGGGTGAACTCAATAGAAAAGAAAAGAGTCGCCAGCTAGGCATTTTTATCCCGGAGGAAAGGTAATTCTGCATAAACCTGAGAAAAGATGGATAAGACGGTTGCGAACCAGAGAGACTGAGAAAGGGGGTTGGTTACAACCTGGGAAGGTATTAGCACCCAGATTGTCCGCCGTACTCGACGGGATCCACGCTTAAAAGATTTGTGTTTCAAAGGGGTAGTGTCAGTGCAATTTGTGTATCAAAGCTGGAAAGAATGCAAGTGTCAGTGTAAAAAAAAAGTGAAGTGTATAAGAGAAGTGTCAGTGTAAGAATAAGAGTGAAATGCTCAAGACTATGATGCTAAAAGAATAATGCTGGAAGAGGGGGAATATACAGAGACTTTTTTTTGATAACTGTTAAGTTATGCCTACGTATCCTCTCGTGCAATGAGGAAGTCAGAACACCGTAGTTCGACCCAAAGAGACTGAAAGGTGAATTGACTTGTGAACTGCTTACTTGTCTATGCTCAAGTGTATGACCTGTCTGGCTCAGGTGCAAACTGTCTTGCATTAGACGGAAGCAACAAGTTCTCGGTTAAGAGTGGATGGGATGAGAAAAGAATCCCGAAGGAGACGATTATTGTTGTTTTTTTGTATTTTCAATCTTTTATTGTTTTTGAGAGTTTGTCATAAGTTAATGAGCTTAAGCCTAAACCAATGGGTTAGTAAACTCATCACATCCTCCCTCTGATTAGGGGTAATGAGAAAACCTTAAGTGTGAAGTCAACATCTCACACTTAATCACCATGATGTAGGATTAAGATCATTAAACTACTTATCTTTATTTAGATGTTTTTGTTGTTTTTGTTTAGTGTTAAGTAATGAGATTAAGCCATAATCATGGATTAAACAGACTCATTACACCATCCTAATAGAAGGATAATAGATGAGAATGTTTAAGCTGAGGAAAGCTCCTCAACTTAATCCATGATTAGGGATTAACCTCATGACAAAACAAAGCCTTTATTAGATGGATTTTAGTTAATGATAAGATGAAGAAGTAAGTTTTAAGGTTTGTAAGACAACTTGAGGGGGACTTGTCCATTAACACTAGGGTTAGTCCTTCTTAACCAGTTAAGGAAGAATTAGAACCCTAATGCAAGGCCCAAGTTACAAGCTTGATGTCCTGATGATTATTAAGTGAATTGATTAAAGGATTTAAACACATTAAGGGTTTAACACTTAGGATTAAAGTTATACACTCCATCCTAATAGAAGGATGCAGGCATAAACTTAATCACAAAGCCTTAAAGCCTTTAGGGTTTAGTCCCTGATTATGAGATGAGAAGAGAAGACTCAAAGAGACACAAAGGTAAAAGCTAAGTGGGGGACTAATCAAACCCTAATTGTTATCATGCTTGGTTGTTCCTAGGGTTTGTGGGGTTTAAGAAAGAAATCTTCAAAGAACCACCAAGGAGAGAAGCAGATGAAAG
Organism: Lathyrus aphaca; assembly: GCA_963966055.1. NCBI lineage: Eukaryota > Viridiplantae > Streptophyta > Magnoliopsida > Fabales > Fabaceae > Lathyrus > Lathyrus aphaca. The sequence goes on along the minus strand of OZ014520.1, from coordinate 569,532,685 downwards.
GAGAAGAGAAGCAAAACAACTTGCTTCACTTAAGAAGACAAGTTGCTTGAAGAAAGAAGGTAAGATGAACAAGAATGAGCAAGCTCAATCCAATACACATACAAAAATGCAGAAATGATGCATAAGAGAGATGAAAAGAGATTGTGAGAAGTGAAGGCAAATCCACTTCTCAAAACAACTTACCACCTGAAAAGTTAGCAAAAGAAATGAAATGTAATGCAAATGAGATGAAATGTCATGATGCAAACCAAAACCAGAAGCATGAGTATGATGTTAATGATGTTAAGAGATGATGCAAACATGAGGCAAGGCATGAGAATGATCATACAAACATATGGATGCAAGAGAAGCATGCTTTGAACCATGAATGTTCATGAAAAGTTATGAAATGCAAAAGACATGTAACATGGCAAATGAAAGATGAAATGATCAAACATGATTCTAATATGTCCTAAGATGTATTATGAATCAAATGAAAGCATAAAATGTCATGGCAAGTCATGGTATGCAAGAAAATGGAAGATGGATGCAAAGGAAGGCATAAATTAGGGTTATATGCAACATACAAAGCAAAAATCCAAAACCAGAAGCATATGACATGATAAAAATTTGAAAATTCAACCAAAGGAACCCTAAACCTACACAAACTCACTGCCCAAAGGAGGGGATCTAACTCTTAACCTAGTGAGAGTTATGAATTTTCTAAGATTGCTAGGGTTTTAAGGTACCTCATCAAGAAAAATGCCAAACAAATAGGAAATGCAAGATCAATTCATGCCAATTTAATGCTATAAACTACATGTTATGCAAGATGCAATGCAAAAAGAATCATTGTCCAACTCTCAATGGTTAGGCAGAAATGAATTTTTGAAGTTTGTCACAAAATATTGCCTCAAAATGAATTTAATTCCATTGAAAATGATCAAAAGTCATCAAGAACAAAAAATAAATTTGGTTTGAGAGTTGGACAATGTTTCTAAATGTTTTTGAATGTTACATGAATTTTTTTGTGATTTTTAAATACCTAAAAGTATTTTTAATTAATTAATTTTCATTAACTAATTAAAAATAATCTTTTAAATGATTTAAAAATAATTTATAATGCAAAAAATAAAAATAAAAATATTTTTGGGTTCTGAAAATTAATAAAAGGTTTGATAAAAATTTTCAGAATTTTTCAATGTATTTTGCTATTTTTAATAAAATGATAAAGAAAAGGCAATTAAAATGAAATTAAAATATCAATTAATGAAAGTAATTAGATCTGAGGGCCAGGATTCAAACAAGAAAGGGAGGGAATTGACTTCGCGCGTCATCCAAGGGCCAGAATTCAAACTACGCTAATTATGTCATTAACCCTAATCTGAACCCTAATCACTTTCAGGTGACCGGAACAGTGTTCCGGTCATCTTCTCCGACGAGTCACTTATGCTATCTCACTCTCTACGCATCCCCAAGCTCTCTAACTTTCCAGAAATGATCCCCACATCAACCCCAACAAGAATCACTCACCAAAAATCATTTATTCATCATCAAATTCGTGAATCAGAGCAAAACGGAAAACATGGCAGAAATTTCAGAAACTCAATACATGCTTAATACTTGATCATTTTCAAAAATAAACACATCAGGATCATCAGTGAATCATGGAGAATCAATTAGAAACTTAAAAACACGTTTCTGAAAAAAAAAAGTTCTTGATGATACCTGAACTGAAGCTTTCGAAAATGGTGCTTTCTGGCCAGTTCCTTGCTTCAAACAAGCTCCAATGATCTCCCCCAAGTGTTTGTGATGCTTAGCTGGAGTTTAAATGGCCTCTGGAGAGAGTTTGCAGAATCTCAGTTCATGAAATGTGAAAATCGTGTTTTTGATTGTGGAGGTTTTAGGGCAAAATGAGGGCAGGGAAATGATCAGTGAGGTTTATGGAGTTGAATGGTGGAAAAAGTTTTAAGGTTTGATGGCTGAATCAAGGGATTCGAAAGCTTTTGCAAATGTGAGGATTTTTGAGTATGCTGGCTTCTTGGAGTTTCAGGCTGTGTTGTTATGTGCTTTTGCTTGCATTTGATCCACATAAAGAAGTGTGATAGGTCAGAGAGTGGGTGCTGGCCTATTGTGATTGGTATGGGCAAGTTGCCAAAATGTCAAAAGTTGGTGTACTTGAGGTATGGGTCATGGCAGGATGGCCTAGAGGCATGGTTGTGTTCAGCTGAGATCATGGAGTGCTTGTGAATCTGATTTTGTGAACTGAGGCAAGTGGATGAGAAGTTTTGATCTATTTTGCAAATTGGCACAACTTTGCCCCTTTTGGAAATTCTTCAAGTTTAAGGCATGAAAAGGAATAATTCAAAGTACCATTCTGATCCTTAGAGGTCCATTTGGCATGTTATGAAGTGTTTGTGTACATTTGTAGCCTTTAGAATGCCTTATCAAACCATTTTGCAAAATGTCTCTTTGGTAGAAAACTTGAAATTATGTGATTTTTCCCAACTTTGACAAGCCATAACTTTTGATCCAAAATGAATTAGAATGAGTTCTTGTACTTTTTGAAAAGGGAATGATCCATTCTACAACTTTCATGACCAAAGTTTTCTCATTTGAAGCATTTTTGAATCAAAAAGCAAGGGTTGAAAAAGTTTCCCAAAATGGCAAGTTTCCATTACAAGTCATTTTCCCAAAAAGTCAACTTTGCAAATGGCTTGAAATTCTTCAATTTTGTGAACTTATAACACCTTCTATGATCAAATAAAGATCATACATAATCAAAATGATGAAGAACACCCTTTGGTTGGGTCATTGGGGGCCTCAGATGCCCTGATTTTGCACTGACTTGCTCAAAAAGTCAACTCTTGATCAGATGCCTTCCCCATTGAATTTCTTCATGAAAATTGATATGCATGATCCTCATATCATATAGAGACCAATAGAAACAAGAATTACCAAAAAATTTGGAGTTATGGCCTTTGAAACCAAAACCCTAATTCTAGGTCATCTGTGTAGTTAAACCTGGCTCTGCTTCCATGCCTATCTCAGTTCTTGTGACTTTTTGACATTCTTGACTTTGAGAGGATATAATATGATGCTTGAACATACATAGACCCCTTTGAAGTGATTGAAGACCTTTGGAGTGGCTCTAATGGCTCTTGGATTGCTCAGATCACAAACCCTAGATGCAGATGACTTAGAACCAGTGCAATGAATCAAAAATGCAAAATGAGATGCTATGGTTGAGTTTATGCATATGAAAAGACCACAAGCCATGGTGTGAATGGGTGAGGGCAAATTTAGGGTGTTTACAGAAGCCTGAGAGGGTCCTTGTGTTTAAGCCCAATAGGAGGCTAGGTTACCTGTATGAGGCCCATAGGTCCTTGGATAAAGCCCAAGAGGAGGCTGGGGAAGGCTAAGTAACATCTAAGCCTGATAGAAGGCACCTTTAAGATGCCTAAGGTGCTTGAATAAAGCCCAAGAGGAGGCTATGTTTTGCCCTAGTTTTTGTTCTAGTTATTCAGAGGTTAGGTCTGGTGGCAGTAACCCGATTGCTTAAATTCTAGAAGAGATGCAAATATAAACAATAAAGATGCATGTAGAAAAATAAAAGTGTCAATGAATGTGTTTAACAGATTTTAGCATGTCTTTTTCTATGGTTTGAATATTCTTAAGTTGTTTTATTAAGAATGAAGTTAGATGTTACACTGGGAAGCAGAGGCCCAAAATCCCAAGGGAGAAAGATTACAGATGTGTTTTACATTGTATTCTCTTTGTCATTAAGAAGTTTATTATTATCTTTGCTTTAGTATGAGGTGAAGAAAGAAAATTTTGGCAAACAACTCTATTCTAAGCAAGCACAACAATTTAAGAAAACAAAAAGAAGTTAGAAAGATAAAAGATGGTTCATAAGCCAATAATAGGGCTTAAACATAAGGATGCCAATTGAATTTGTTTTGTTGATTAATTATCTGATGATTTCATACACAAAGTAGGACTTGGGTGCTAAAAAGCTGCCTACAGCATAAAAAACAGTTCACCAGAGTGAAGCTCAGTCTAGTTGCTGGTGTATTAGATCTTTAGTCATAAAGATGAAAAAAGAAAAGGAGATGATATTTGTAAGAAAATGATCATGAATCTCTGTATATGAGATTGAAAACTGTTTGAGAAACAGTTACGAGGTTCAGGACTTATACGGAAGCCTGACGGAGTTTTAAAACAGACCGGTGAAAATTTAAAACAAAAAGAATGAGTCTTAAACACAAAGGAATCCTTATGACAAATTTTGACAATTCATTTTAGAAAACCAATGGTTATTGTCGCTCCCACCAAATGACAACCGGGCCAAGAGGGGTACATACACGAATGGTCGGTGAAAGAAATGAGAACACACAGGAGTGAACTCAAAAAGACAAAGAGTCGCCAGCTAGGCATTTTTATCCCGGAGGAAAGGTAATGCTGCATAGACCTAGAAAGATATGGATGAGACGGTTGCGAACCAGAGAGACTGAGAAAGGGGGTTGGTTACAACCTGGGAAGGTATTAGCACCCAGATTGTCCGTCGTACTCGACGGGATCCACGCTTGAAAGATTTGTGTTTTAAAGGGGTAGTGTTAGTGCAATTTGTGTATAAAAGAGCTGGAAAAGGGATGTACAAGTGTCAGTGTAAAAGAAGTGTAAAGTTACATGAGAAGTGTCAGTGTAAGAACAAGAATGAAATGCTCAAGATAATGAGGCTAAAAGAATAATACTGAAAGAGGGGGAATATACAGAGACTTTTGTTCGATAACTGTTAAGTTATGCCTACGTATCCTCTCGTGCAATGAGGAAGTCAGAACACCGTAGTTCGACCCAAAGAGACTGAAAGATGAATTGACTTGTGAACTGCTTGCTTATCTATGCTCAAGTGTATGACCTGTCTGGATCAGGTGCAAACTGTCTTGCATTAGACAGAAGAAGCAAGTTCTCGTTTGTGAATGAAGATGATGAGAAAAGAATCCCGGAGGAGACGATTATTGTTTGTTTTTGATTTTTCAGTCTTTTATTGCTTTTGAAGGTTTGTCATAAGTTAATGAGCTTAAGCCTAAACCAATGGGTTAGTAAACTCATCACATCCTCCCTCTGATTAGGGGTAATGAGAATACCTTAAGTGTGAAGTCAGCATCTCACACTTAATCACCTTTGATGTAGGATTAAGATCATTAACCTACTTGTGATTATTTAGATGTTTTTGTTGTTTTTGTTTAGTGTTAAGTAATGAGTTTAAGCCATAATCAGGGATTAAACAGACTCATTACACCATCTTAATAGAAGCATAATAGATGAGAATGTTTAAGCTGAGGAAGACTCCCCAACTTAATCCATGATTAGGGATTAACTTCATGACAAAACAAAACCTTTATTAGATGGATTTTAGTTAATGATATAATGAAGAAGTGATTTTTATGATTTGCAAGACAACTTGAGGGGGACTTGTCCATTAACACTAGGGTTAGTCCTTCTTAACCAATTAAGGAAGAATTAGAACCCTAATGCAAGGCCCAAGTTACAAGCTTGATGTCTTGATGATTATTAGGTGGATTAATTGAAGGATTTAAACACATTAAGGGTTTAACACTTAGGATTAAAGTTATACACTCCATCCTAATAGAAGGATGTAGGCATAAGCTTAATCACAAAGCCTTAAAGCCTTTAAGGTTTAGTTCCTGATTATGAGATGAGAAGAGAAGACTCAAGGAGACACAAAGGTAAAAGCTAAGTGGGAGACTAAGCAACCCTAATTGTTATCATACTTGGTCATTCCTAGGGTTTGTGAGGTTTTCAAGAAAGATCTCTTCAAAGAACCACCAAGGAGGGAAGCAGATGAAAGGAACAAAGAGAAGCAAAGCAACTTGCTTCACTTAAGAAGTCAAGTTGCTTGAAGAAAGAAAGTGAGATGAACAAGAATGAGCAAGCTCAATCCAAACACATACAAAAATGCAGCAATGGTGCATAAGAAAGATGAAAAGAGATTGTGAGAAGTGAAGGCAAATTCACTTCTCAAGGTAACTTACCACCTGAAAAGTTAGTGAAAGAAATGAAATGCAATGCAAAATGAAATGAAATGTGATGATGCAAACCAAAACCAGAAGCATGAGTATGATGTTAATGATGCTAAGAGATGATGCAAACATGAAACAAGGCATGAGGATGATCATACAAACATAAGGAATGCAAAAGAAACATGCTTAGAACCATGAACATACATGAAAAGTTATGAAATGCAAATGACATACAACATGGCAAATGCAAGATGCAATGATCAAACATGATTCTAACATGTCCTAAGATGTGTTATGAATCAAATGGGTGCACAAAATGTCATGGCAAGTCATGGTATGCAAGCAAATGGAAGATGGATGCAAAAGAAAGCCCAAATTAGGGTTCATGATCAATGCACAAAACAAAATTCAAAACAAGAAGCAAACATCATGATAAAAATTTGGAAATGCATTCAAAGGAACCTTAGACCTATACAAACTCATTGCCCAAAGGAGAGGTTCTAACTCTTAACCTAATGAGGGTTATGAATTTCCTAAGTTTGCTAGGGTTTTAAGGTACCTTGTCAAGAAAAATGTCAAACAAATTGAAAATGCAAGATCAATTCATGCCAATTTAATCCTATAAACTACATGATATGCAAGATGCAATGCAAAAAGAATCATTATCCAACTCTCAATGGTTGGGCAGAAATGAATTTTTGAAGTTTGAATCAAAATAATGCCTTGAAATGAAATTAAGTCCATTGAAAATTGTCAAAAGGCATCAAGATCAAAAAAGAAATTTGGTTTGAGAGTTGGACAATGTTTCTAAATGATTTTAAATGTTTTATGAATTATTTTGTGATTTTTAAATACCTAAAAGTATTTTTAATTAATTAATTCTCATTAATCAATTAAAAATAAACTTTTAAATGATTTAAAAATATTTTTCAATACAAAAAATAAAAATAAAATTTTTTTTGGTTTCTGAAAATTAATAAAAGGTTTGATAAAAAGTTTCAGAATTTTTCAAAGTGTTTTGCTATTTTTAAATAAATGTACAAAAGAAATGAAATTAAATGAAAATAAAATTGAATTTAAACTGAAAATGAGAAAGTATGCAAATCCAAGGGCCAGAATTCAAATTCAGGGACGCGGGAGTGGACTTGGCGCGCGTTTGGACGGCTCACATTCAAACTCATGTAATTAAGACTAAACCCTAATTAACTAACCCTAATCACTTTCAGATGACCGGAACAGTGTTCCAGTCATCTTCTCCGGCAGACCAAAATCCCTATCTCTCTTAATACGCATCAAATCCTTACAAAACTCTCCAGAATCAATCTATGAACATCACTAAGCATAAACCCTAACTCAAACAACATTTATTTTCACTGAATCAAAGGAAACAAGCAAGAACAATTTTACGGGCAAACTTTCAGATCATCATAACATGCTTGTTTCTGGCTTATTTTCAAAAATAAATAGATCCTCATGGTCAGGGCAACATATATAACAACATTCTAACAAGAAATTAAAGTTCTGGAAAATTTGTTCATCATGCTACCTGAGATTGAGCTTTCGAAACAGGGACTTTCTGGCTGCTTCTCTGGCTCAAACAAGCTCCAATGATCCTCCTTTGAAGCTTTTGACACTTAGTTGGGGTTTATGTGGCCTCTAGAGAGAGTTGGCAGAAACTCAGGCCAAGGGAGTGTGAAAATCGTATTTGTGATGTGGGAAGTTTCAGGCAAAAACAATGGTTGGTTTGTGATCAGTGGAACATGCTGAGGTGTTCTATGAAGTTTGTTTGTGTGTTTGATGTTTGTATGATGAGTTTCGAATGGTTTTGCATATGGGGTGGAAAATGAGAAGGCTGTCTTCTTGGGGCTTTCAGGCTTGTGTGTCTTATGAAAATGAAGCCTTGGAGTGTGTTTGTAAAGTCTGGATTGGGCAGAGAGTGGTTGTGTCACTGTGGGATTGGTATGGCTTCAAGTTGCAAAAAGTCAAGCAAGTTGTACTTGGAGGTATGGGCAAGTGGCAGGCTGAGATAGGGGCATGGTTGAGTTCAGCAAGGATCAAGGAATGCTTTTGGATCAGATTTTGTGAATTGAGGCAAGTGGATGAGAAGTTTTGATCCCTTTTGCAAATTGTCACGACTTTGGCCCCTTTTGTAATTCTTGAAGTTTAAGGCATGGAACTTAAGAAATTCTTGGGCCAATCTGAAGTTTAAGTCATGTATGATGTTTGTGTAAAGGTTAGACATCAATTAGAAGTCACAAATTGCCTTGGTACAAGAATTTGCAAGTTTCCCTCTTTGGTGCATAACTTGAAATTATGTGATTTTTCCCAACTTTGACAAGCCATAACTTTTGATCCAAAATGAATTAGGTCATGTTCTTGTACTTTTTGAAAAGGGAATGATCCATTCTACAACTTTCATGACCAAAGTTTTTCCATTTGAAGCATTTTTGAATCAAAAAGTAAGGGTTGAAAAAGTTTCCCAAAATGACAATTTTCATCATAAGTCAACTTTCCCAAAAAGTCAACTTTGCAAATGGCTTGAAATTCTTCAATTTTGTGAACTCCTAACATCTTCTATGATCAAATAAAGATCATACACAATCAAAATTATGAAGAACACACTTTGGTTGGGTCATTGGGGGCCTCAGATGCCCTGATTTTGCACTGACTTGCTCAAAAAGTCAACTCTTGATCAGATGACTTCCCCATGGAATTTCTTCATGAAAATTGATATGCATGCTACTCATATCATATAGAGACCAATAGAAACAATAATGACCCAAAAAATTGGAGTTATGTCCTTTGAAACCAAAACCCTAATTCTAGGCCATCTGTGTAGTTAAACCTGGCTCTGCTTCCATGCCATTCTCAGTTCTTGTGATTTTTTGACATTCTTGACTTTGAGAGGATATAATATGATGTTTGAACATACATGGACCCCTTTGAAGTGATTGATGACCTTTGGAGTGGTTCAAGTGGCTCTTGGATTGCTCAGATCACAAACCCTAGATGCAGATGACTTAGAAACAATGCAGTGAATCACAAATGTGATATGAGATGCTATGATTGAACTTATGTATATGAGGATATCACAAGCCATGGTGTGAAGGGGTGAGGGCAAATTTGGGGTGTTTACAGCTTCCCCTATTCAAACATGGGTTAGCTGTGCAGGATGTAAGCAACGACTTATCAGGCAAACAAGATAACTTGTGGTTGAATACTAAAGACAGTCCAAAATTTGCACTCACAGAATGAAGAAGAAAAGGGATATAGATTGTAAAAGAAAATGAAGTATATTGTAAAGTGGGCGACGGAGGACGACCGTCGAGCAGAGGACGACTGCTGGGGATAGAGCAATGACGGGGACGACCGACATGCTGGGGAGGATGCGGAAAATAAAGCAATGACGGGGACGGCCGACAAGCTGGGGGAAAATGCGGGAAATAAAGCAATGACGGGGACGGCCGACATGCTGGGATATAAGAGATCATGATGGGGACGGCCACCAAGACTTTCGGGGGATTATTGGCAAATGATGAGGTACGGTCATCAGGTTCATAAAGTAATGTAAACAACGATGGGGACGACCATCGGGCTAAACTGATGAAGGACGATCATCAGGAAAAGGAAAAGGGACCACGACGGGGACGGCCATCGGGTTAAAGAATAAATGAAATAATGATGAGGGACAGTCATCAAAGGTGAAGGACGATCACCTAGCAGGGGACGACTGCTCTGAAAAGGATAAGATGAGGGACGGTCATCTAAGGTGAAGGACGATCACCTGGCAGGGTACGGCTGCCGAAAGTATCGCGACATAGGACGAATGCCGGATAAAAGGTCGACGATGGGGACGGCCATCGGATGAGCATGATGAAGGACGATCATCAAGAGGTGAAGGATGATCACCTAGCAGGGGACGGCTGCTCTCAAGGTTTATCATGACATAGGACGAATGTCAGATAACAAGATCAACGATGGGGATGGCCATCGGATGAGCATGATGAAGGACGATCATCAAGAGGTGAAGGACGATCACCTAGCAGGGGACGGCTGCTCTCAAGGCTTATCATGACATAGGACGAATGTCAGATAACAAGATCAACGATGGGGACGGCCATCGGATGAGCATGATGAAGGACGATCACCTAGCAGGGGACGGCTGCTCTCAAGGCTTATCATGACATAGGACGAATGCCAGATAACAAGATCAACGATGGGGACAGCCATCGGATAAAATGATGAAGGACGATCATCAAAAAGGTGAAGGACGATCACCTAGTAGGGTACGAGTGCTAAAAATCACGACATAGGACGAATGTCGGATAGAAAAAGGTTGCTTTGCTGGCGACCTACTGGGGAATAGTGAACACGGACGAGTGTTCACATCCAAGAAATAAAAGGTATAAGTGTTTTGACGTTGTGTATAGATTAAAGATGCGGACGAGCATCCCTAAGACTACGATACAGACGAGTATCGGGTAGAAACAAATACTGACACGTTGTTCAGAGATGACGATACAGACGAGTATCAACCGGTTAACCAGGAACACGGACGAGTGTTGATTCTGAGGGGACTCTTCTGGGGAATAGTAGACACAGGCGAGTGTCTAAATTCAAGAAGACATGAGTGTTTGACGCGTGTATGGATTAAAGATGCGGACGAGCATCCCTAAGACTACGATACGGACGAGTATCGGGTAGAAACAAACGCTTGACGCATGTTCTGAGATGATGATACGGACGAGTACCATCGGGTTAACAAAGAACACGGACGAGTGCTGAATCTGCAAAGGTATGAGTGGTGTATACCAGATACGGACGAGTATCTGTATGAGTAAAACAGGAGTAACAAGTATGAGTGGTGTATAGTTGAGTGTTTAACTTGCTGAGGAGGGTGACACGGACGAGTGTCAAAAAGAAAAGAGTGTAATATAAATAAGTATATGCTTTACAAAGTGTTTAGGCAACTGTGCTGGGGAAAGCGACACGGACGGGTGTTAGGGAATTTGTATAAAGATGTATCTGTGAGTGCAAAGAGGAAGCTCTGGCTTTCCACTGGGGGTATGATACGGACGGGTGCCAAGAAGTATAAGTGTCTGTTTGTAAAGAAGGATCGGGCGACTTTACTGGGGAATCATGATACGGACGGGTGCCAAAAGGAGTGTGTATTTGTAATTTGTGAGTATAAGGCCAAAGTTTTAGCTTTACTTCTCCGCTGGGGATATGACACGGACGGGTGTCAGGACGTATCTGTATCCTTAGGGAAGGTGCCTTGGCTCTCTGGGGGGAGTTTCGGGGAGTTTGCTGTATACTGTTGATGGACTGTTAATATTCACAAGTGTTTGATTCAGAACATGGCTTATGGTTATGCAATATGTTTGGTTTTTGCCGTAATGCTCCGTATTAGACGGAATGCTACGCTCTGTGGGGGATATGATGCGAATGCTATGATTATGCAAAGGTACAGATCCGGGATCCGGGTCCCGTTGCTGCGAAGATCTCTGGTTGATCTGCTTGAAGTGGACATCCCAGCTGGGGATGAAGTTACTGGTAGATCTGACATATGGGACTCTGCTTGGGGAAATAGGTCATTGATAGACCCATCCTTGGTGATGAGGGACCCAACTGGGGTTTGTTGAAGCTTTCTTCACTCTGTTGTGGGATCTTCAGACGTTGCTCTCCTGGATAGAGGCTGAAGCTCTGTGGGGAGATGGTTCCCTGGCTTTTGTACTTGGCTGAGGAGGAAGTAAATGGCAACTTGGCTGGGGAGAAATAATGAATGGCAACTCAGCTGGGGAGAAAGCACCTACGGTGCTAAGACTGAGTGGATAATGATTTGCCAGCCGGCTGGGATGAAGCTTTCATGTCCCATGTTGTGCTTTGAATACCTGCAATCCTGAAAAGACAGAGAAATGCACAAGTAATCCCGAGGTATCCCTTACTGGATTCCGTCATAGGAGTTTAGACACCCCCGGGAGTAAGTATATTTCCTGCAAGCACGCATTTTTAAACGAGAAGCATCTGTACCTACGCAATCAGTATCTTAGGGACATCGGACATTTTTGCAAATGAAAATAAAATGTGCGAGACGAAATGTGACTAAAAATCTGATTTTATTAATTCACGTGCCCTAAATTGGCAAAATACAGTCAAAGAAACAAATCCCCTAAAATGAGGATATCGTTACAAATTGAGAAAAAGGTATTGGCAATGTTGACGACACTTCGGGGAGCTTCCCTTTGCTATGACTCGTATGACTTTTGACATTCTTCTCGTCTTTCTTTCTGAAGAAGACTGATTCTGACCGGCGCTTGATCCTTTCAAAGCTTACCAAGTGGTGAGTGATATAGATGAATTCAAAGTGCAGTTGTTCGCTTATTCCCTTATTTTACATGGATCGCCCTTTCGGGTTTTCAATCCATCGGGATACCCATTTTTGCCTGAGTTGTCCAATGCGGCTTTTCAACTTAGCGGGTGTACATTTTTTGTTTATTTCCCTTACTTTTGCCCGAGTCTCTTATTCTGTTTTTGACTCACCGGGATGCCCTATTTTTGCCTGGACTTACATTCTGTTTTTATGTCCAGCGGGTCATTTTATGCGAAGTATTTTTAACTGCATCTGAATTCACAGGGGACGAGAAGTCTTCACCATCCATAGTACTGAGCATGAGTGCCCCACCGGAGAAAACATTCTTTACTACGAATGGTCCCTCATAGTTCGGAGTCCATTTTCCCCTGTGGTCTGTATGAGGAGGGAGGAGTCTTTTCAGCACAAGATCTCCTACTTGGTATTCTCGGAGCCTGACTTTCTGATCGAAAGCTTTCTTCATCCTTTTCTGGTATAACTGCCCATGACAGATCGCAGCCAATCTCTTTTCTTCGATCAGACTCAGTTGTTCGTATCGGGATCGGACCCACTCTGCTTCGTTCAGCTTAACATCCATTAATACTCGCAGGGAGGGTAATTCAACCTCAACAGGTTGGACTGCCTCCATACCATACACAAGTTGATACGGTGTTGCCCCAGTGGATGTTCTGATTGACGTACGGTACCCATGCAAGGCAAACGGTAGCATTTCATGCCAGTCTTTGTAGGTGACTACCATCTTTTGCACAATCTTCTTGATATTCTTATTAGCTGCCTCAACAACGCCATTCATCTTTGGCCTGTAAGGAGAAGAATTGTGGTGTTGGATCTTGAAGTCCCGGCACAGTTCTGCCATCATTTTGTTGTTCAAGTTGGAACCATTATTAGTAATGATTCGCTCGGGAACTCCATATCGACAGATGATATCTCTCTTCAGGAATCGGGCTACCACTTGCCTTGTAACGTTTGCATAGGAAGCTGCTTCAACCCACTTGGTAAAATAGTCAATGGCTACCAGGATGAATCTGTGGCCGTTTGAAGCAGTCGGTTCAATCTTGCCAATCATATCAATGCCCCACATGGCAAAGGGCCAGAGTGAAGACATCACATTCAAAGGATTGGGAGGCACATGCACCTTATCCGCATAAATCTGGCATTTATGGCATTTCCTGGCATAGGCACAACAGTCAACATCCATTGTGATCCAGTAATATCCTGATCTCAGTAGCTTCTTGGCCATGGCATACCCTCCTGCATGGGTACCAAAGGATCCTTTGTGCACTTCATGCATCAACAGGTCTGCTTCTGTTCTGTCAACGCATCTGAGGAGTACCATATCAAAGTTTCTCTTGTACAGGGAACCATCAGTGTTTAGAAAGAAACTACCAGCAAGTCTTCTCAAAATCTTCTTATCATTGGAAAATGCCCCAGGTGGTTATGTTTGATCCTCCAAGAAGCACTTAATGTCATGGAACCAAGGCTTATCATCTTTGATAACGTCTGCTGCAAATACATATGCTGGTCTGTCAAGTCTGGACACTGAAATCCGAGGCACGAAGTTGGCAGCTTGAACTTTGATCATGGATGAAATGGTAGCCAGAGCATCTGCAAACTGATTCTCGTCCCGAGGAATATACTCAAGCTTGACCGTTGTAAAGAAAGTCAATAACCTCCTTGTATAATCCCTATAAGGTATCAGATGATCCTGGTGGGTGTACCATTTGCCGTTGGTTTGATTAACTACCAGAGCTGAATCTCCGAATACAGTCAATGTTTTGATCCTGAGGTCAATGGCTTCCTCAAGACCCATAATGCAAGCTTCGTATTCAGCTTCGTTGTTAGTGCAGTTAAAGGTGAGTTTTGCAGAGAAAGGCATGTGAACTCCCTTAGGTGTAATGGGTACTGCACCAACACCACGACCATTCATATTAACAGCCCCATCAAACATCATAGTCCATTCTTCTTCCGGGTCAGGCCCTTCAGTGTGAACAGGCTCTTCATGATCTTTTGCTTTTATGAACATGATGTCTTCATCAGGGAAGTCAAATCTCATAGGCTGGTAATCCTCAATGGGTTGCTCAGCAAGATAATCAGACAATACACTGCCCTTGATGGCTTTCTGAGATGTGTACTGGATGTCATATTTCGTGAGGATCATTTGCCATCTTGCAACCCGTCCGGTAAGCGCTGGCTTCTCAAAAATATACTTGATTGGGTCCATCTTTGAGATTAATAAGGTAGTGTGGGTCAACATATACTGCCTTAGTCGGCGAGCAGCCCACGCTAAAGCACAGCAAGTTTTCTCGAGCAGTGAATAACGTTGTTCACAGTCGGTAAACTTTTTGCTTAGGTAGTATATTGCATACTCTTTTCGACCAGACTCGTCATGCTGGCCCAGCACACACCCCATTGACTCTTCTAATACTGTCAAGTACATGATTAGAGGTCTTCCTTCAACTGGAGGCATAAGGATTGGAGGTTCTTGCAAGTACTCCTTGATCTTGTCAAAAGCCCTCTGGCAGTCTTCATTCCACCTGACCATTTGTTCTTTTCTTAACAGCTTGAACAAAGGTTCACAAGTTACTGTAAGGTGAGATATGAACCGTGAAATGTAGTTCAATCTTCCTAGGAACCCCCGAACTTCTTTTTCTGACTTCGGTGCAGGCATTTCTTGAATGGCTTTAACTTTATCAGGGTCAACTTCAATCCCTTTCTCGCTCACAATAAAGCCCAGCAGCTTACTAGATCGCACCCCGAATGTGCACTTGTTGGGGTTCAGCTTCAGTTGGTACTTCCTCAGACGCTTGAATAACTTCAACAGATTTACCAGGTGGTCTTCTTCTGTGAGGGACTTGGCAATCATGTCGTCCACATAACATTCAATTTCTTTATGGATCATGTCGTGGAATAATGTCACCATAGCCCGTTGATATGTTGCACCAGCATTCTTCAGTCCGAATGGCATCACCTTGTAACAGAACGTGCCCCAGGGTGTGATGAAAGTCGTCTTCTCCATGTCTTCAGGCGACATTTTAATCTGATTGTATCCTGAAAATCCATCCATGAAGGAGAATACCGAGAACTGAGCCGTATTATCCACCAATACATCAATGTGAGGTAAAGGGAAATCATCTTTTGGGCTGGCTCTGTTCAAATCCCGGTAATCCACACACATCCTCACTTTGCCGTCTTTCTTAGGCACAGGTACAATGTTAGCAACCCACGGCGGATAGCTAGTCACAGCGAGGAACCCGGCGTCCCACTGCTTTTGTACCTCTTCTTTAATCTTCATTGCCATGTCTGGGCGAGTACGGCGCAGTTTCTGTTTTACCGGCGGGCAATCTTCTCTTAAAGGCAGCTTGTGCATGACAATATTGGTGTCCAACCCTGGCATATCCTGATAAGACCAAGCAAACACATCCACATAATCACGAAGCAGGTCAATCAGTTGTTCCTTTACTGAGTCTTGTAAGCAGGCCCCGATCTTAACCTCTTTCACATCTTCATCCGTACCAAGATTAATCGTTTCGACCTCCTCCTGATGAGGAGTGATAACCTTTTTCTCTTGTCTTAACAACCTGGCTAGCTCTTCAGGAAGCTCATAATCTTCTTCAACCCCTTCATCAGCTTGATTGATTGGATTGTCAAAGTCATACGAAGCCATAGCTGTGCTGTTGTCGGTGCAGTCTGAAAGGCACTCTCTGCAAGGGTTTAGATTGTTCATTTTAGTGATTGATTTTAATCTTGTTTAGAAAAGTGAAATAAAGTTGTCATTTTGAAAACATTGCCATTTTATTTTTGTACAAAAAGAAAAATGGAAAAACAGTGAGCGGAAAAGAAAAAAGACTCATTTGCAAAAGATGTCCGATATTCATTGATTGATCTGTTTGCACAAAATTACATATGGCCCGATTACAAAATGAGTCTTGTCATCTTGGGCAAGATGCGAGACTTGATGCATGCTTAAAATATACAGGAAATAATAATTACTCTGCAGGAGTAACCCTTATAATTTCCTGGGAAAACCAGTTTGAGATACGACTCCCCGGGATCCTTGGACGTATCCAGCTCTCCAGGTTGCGCTCATCTTCCGACTCATCTTCCAAGTTGTTCACTGCATCCGGGGTGAGCATCCCTCCGCTGACAAAATTGGGCTTCTTAGCAGCCTCTGATTGATCTTGCTGAGTTGGTTTGTAACCCAACCCAAATTTGTCCTCCTTCTTCTCCACAGGTAGTAGCTTGCCCCAGCCTTGGGCAGTCCCTTCTTCAACAACCTTCCTGGCTTGCTGATAAGATGTCATGGAGGTTCCAAGTACAGCAGATGCTTCGTTAATGTTCAGGGCCTCAAACCCTTGGCTCATGGTTTCATGGATCTCTCCATCCATCTCAATGTATTTGTATGTAGCCAGATGGCTAACAAAGATATCTTCTTCACCACAGAGGGTGATGATCTGGCCTTCCCACTCGAATTTCAGCTTCTGGTGAAGGGTAGACGTAACTGCGCCAGCGGCATGGATCCAAGGTCTACCCAACAAACAACTGTAGGTCGGCTGAATGTCCATCACATAGAAGGTAATTTTGAAGGTCTGCGGGCCAATCATCACAGGCAGATCAATCTCCCCTAGCACTGATCTCTTGGAGCCATCAAAAGCTCTCACCACCAAATTACTTGGACGCAGTGCCAAGCCATCATACTCCAGCTTCACTAAGGCTTTCTTTGGTAGAACATTGAGTGAAGACCCAGTATCCACCAGTACATGAGATAGAACAACACCCTTGCATTCTAGAGTGATGTGTAAAGCCTTGTTGTGGTTACGTCCCTCAGTTGTTAAATCAGTGTTGGTAAAACCCAGTCCATGACTGGTGTTGACATTTGCCACGACAGTTTCTAGCTGATTAACAGTGATCTCTTCTGGCACGTAAGCTGCGTGCAAGACTTTTAGTAATGCATTCCGGTGAGCTTCGGAACACATCAGCAGGGATAATATGGAGATCTTTGAGGGAGTTTGGTGAAGCTGATCCACCACCTTGTAATCACTTCTCTTTATGATTATCATAAACTCGTCTACATCTTGCTCAAAAGATGTCTTCTGAGTTTCTTTGATAATTGGTTCTTCAGGTATCACACTCTTCCCTTTTGCTTTTGCAGCAGCTTCTGCTTCAGCATTAGGTCTTTGCAATTGTGAGGCAAAAAGGCGTCCGCTTCTGGTGAAGCCTCCGCCTCCCCCAACATTATCAATCTGTGGAGAAGAAGTTGAAGAGTCCAAAGTTATTTTCTCCCCATTGCAGTAGAGGTCAGAGCCATAATGCCAAGGGATGGCATTACTGCTTTCGTATGGAACGGGTCCAGGCACCGTAATGGTAACTGGACTGACTGCAGCAGAGGAAGGTACTGAAATGGTGTGCAGATCGTAGTAGATGGTGACTGGTGACCTGGCAGGAGATGCCACTGTTTGTTGTTGAAATTTGTTGTTTGGAGGAACATATGCTGGATCATAATAAATGGTGACTGCTGAGATATCTGTTGGCGTTGTAGAAGATTCTGTTGAATAAATGGGTGCTGATGTTGTAGAAGAGATGGTTGTTGACATCTGATTTGCTGAAGTGATGGACGGAGCCATTGTTGATGATATTGATGAATTGGTCGGAATGATTGTTGTTGCAGTTGTAGAAGAGTCAGGAATTGTTGTCAGAGGGATTGCTGGATTTGCAGGTACTGATGTTGTGATCTGAAGGATACCGCTTTTGATAAGACCGTCTATGCTGCTTCTCAAGTTATCACACCCGTTGACCGAAATGTTGCAATAACCACAATCGAGCTCACACCCGGGGAACATCTGGTATTCTAGGAGCTGAGCTTTAATTTCTACCAGAGGTGTCCGAATCTGCCCAACACTGGTGATTAAGAAAGATGGCTTATCTTCCTCAATAGCATTAATTCTAGGTCCTCCATGATTGGGCATGGGATTCTTGTTGACATTAGGCGGGGGTGCGAAATTGAGGGCTTTGGAATCCACTAGATCTTGTACTTTCATTTGTAAAGCCCTGCATTTCTCGGTACTGTGGCCAGGTGCATTTGAATGAAAAGCACACCGGGCGTTGACATCATAATTTCTTGGAAGACTGGTAGGATCTGGAGGTGCCAATGTCCTTAGCTCAACCAGGTTGAGTTTCAGGAGTTGTGGCAATAAAGCGGCATAAGGCATAGGGATAGGGTCAATCACCCTATTTTCCTGGGATGGTCTTTGTTGAAAAGGTCTTTGTTGTTGATTGTTGTTGTTGTTGTTGTTGTAGTTTCTTTGTGGAGGATACTGAACTTGCTGCTGATAATGTGGTTGTTGTTGTGGTTGATATGCTGGTTGCTGAGGAACCGGAGCTGGAATAGTGACAGCTGCCACTGATCTGTGAAGGTACTGAGGCCTGCCCCTGTTGGCATGAATAGCATTAGTCTCACCGGTTCTTCTAGGTCCCACAAAAGGCTTTCTGGGATTGCTCGACGAACTTGCACCATTATCGGAGATCCTACCCATCTTTAATAGGCTTTCAATTCTTTCTTCAGCTATGACTACGTCAGCGAAGCTGGTGGAAGAAAAGGCAGCTAGCCTGTCAATATATGTCCCTTGGAGGGTGTTCATGAACATGTCGGCCATTTCTCTTTCCGACATGGGTGGTTGGACAGCAGCAGCAAGCTGTCTCCACCTCTGGGCATACTCCCTGAAGCTTTCTCTGGAGGATTGAGACATTCCCATCAGAAGGGTTCTGTTAGGAGCCATGTCTAGATTGTATTGGTACTGCCTGATGAAAGCTTCAGCTAAATCCTTCCAGCATCTGATAGTAGCTCTGGTCAAGTGAGAGTACCATTCCCTAAGAGCCCCGGTCAAACTATCTTCAAAATAAAACATCCACAGTTTTTCATCCATGGTGTATGCCTTAAGTCTTCCCAGAAAGGACTGCAAGTGGGTTCGTGGACAGGAAGTTCCGTTGTACTTCTCGAAGCACGGGGGTTTAAACTTGTGAGGGATTCTTACCCCATCCACTAACCCCATGTCCATGACATCAAAACCCAAGGAGTTTTGAGACTCCAGAGATCTCAATTTC
Source organism: Lathyrus aphaca (assembly GCA_963966055.1). Lineage (NCBI taxonomy): Eukaryota > Viridiplantae > Streptophyta > Magnoliopsida > Fabales > Fabaceae > Lathyrus > Lathyrus aphaca. The sequence continues at coordinate 569,513,194 of OZ014520.1, read as the reverse complement.
TCAGCAATTTCATCAAGCCTCCTATCATAGGCTTCATCCCTAGCTCCCATCACAGTGAATTGATCCTCTTGGGGGTCCTCTTGTAAGATTCTGCCCGCAGTTGTATTTCCTTGCACATTAACCGGGATATTGACTTCCGGATGTAGATGAGGCCCATATACGGGTGGGTTAATATGGGGCTGACCCCTCTCATTGTTACTTGTTCCTCTAGTTCCTAGAGGAGGTTCCTCCGGGGTCTGTCTTTCTACCAATGCCCTCAATCTCTCTTGGCTTTGAGCCAAGCCATTCATCACCTCCATGAACTGGGTCATTTGGTTTCTCATCTCCAGCCTTTCGTTAACCATCTGGGTTCTGACCTCTGTCAGCTCTTGCTGTACTTTGTCCATCTGGATACCAGGAAGGTTGTTACGAGTAGGATATCTGTGTGGACGGTTGAGAGGGAACACCCGACGGCAAGCAATAATTCCTGAGTCACAACAGAGTTAGTAACAAACAAAACAAAAACCTACAAAACAAAACAAAAGTTAGTATGCAATGCAATATGCTTATTTGTTTCCAAGGTATCCGGCTTGGCACTTGGTTTTGACCTTTCCAGACCCTGAGGAAGATGCTTTGATGTTGCTTGAGAGAAAGAGAACTCAATAAAACAAACTAACAGATAAATTACAAATGGTGAATAATACATAGTTTGTTTTTTACAACACATGCCCCTGAGGGACCAAAATACAACACAAAAATAAAAGTACATGAAATGGAAACAACAACAAGCAAATAGGTCAAACATCTAAGCCAAATTCATCCTCCTTAACTTCCTTCAAAAGTGCTTCAGTTACAGGACCAGCCGGATGCTCTGTAATGCTTCTGATGAGAAGGTTCCTGGTGGTAATAGCAGTGGTCAGCTTCTTGTGCCTGTCTTGGTCCTTTGACCTCTTCACACCAGCCCTAAGCTTCAGTTCTGAAATTTCCTTCTGGGCTGCTAGCAGAGCCTCCTGTTGCTTCTTTTCATTTGCCTCCAACTGCTCAATTCTGTCCTGAGTTCTCTTATCTTCTTGAGTGCAAGCTTCAGTGATCCTGACCCACCTAGCTTGACTTTCTTTCAGATACAGATCAGTCCTAGCTTTCTGAAACTGGGCCTCTTTACAGGCATTCTTCAAAATTTGCTCTCCTGCTCTTGATTTCTTGATGTAGTCCTCTGATTTCTCAATCCTGGCTAGATGCTCCAACTTTAGCTTTTCTAACCTCTCAATGTATAGACGACCATCACTCCTCTCCCAGAGGGTCTTCTGCAGAGCTTGAGTCAGGTTCTTATTCCTCTCTTTCAATTTCTCAAATTCCTCTAGGCTGACAGTAGCTGGAGGGGGTGTTGTGGATGGTCCAGGTGCATCCTCAATGGTGAAAGGAATCCCAGAAATTTGAGCCCTAACACGAGACCATTAATAATACTATGCTGAAGCCACATTGTTGTATTTCCCAAGAATGGCCATCCCTTTGGTCTGGATGTTGTCCCAAGCCCAGGATGCTTGTCTGACAACAACTAGATTAGGCTTTATCTCACAATAAAGGGTTTCAGCCAAGTCCTGTACCTTATGAGGGTGAACCAGAGCATAGCCCAACTGTCTTTTGAATAGCAAAGGGTTGTAGTTGATGCAACCCTTCACTCCTATCAGAGGTACATTGGGAAACTGTCCACAGCTAGTAATTATGTCCCTGCCTTTGGTGCTCTGGGTGCACCACCTGATGTCATCTGAGGTCAAAGCAGTAAGTCTCCTAGCCCAATTCTTCTGTTGGTGAGGGTTCAAGAAAGCATCAGTCTTGGGTAAGTGTTTGAGCAGCCAGGTATGAAATAGAGGAGCACAACATCTCACCAATCTCCCTCTCTGCTTCGCATTCCTTTGGTGAACAGAATAATAGAAATCTCCCAGCAAGGTGGGTACTGGGTTCCTCAAAAGGAAGAGATGAATAGCATTCTTGCTGATAAACTTGGGCTCATCTGCAAAAAGTATAACCCCATATATACTGAGGGCTAACAATGCACAAACTGCCTTCCATTCTCCCAAGGAGGCCTTCAGGATGGCATGAGAAGTCAAGAAATCCAAGTGTAGGCCAGGAATTCCAGCCTTTGTTGACATGTTCTGCTCAATCAAAATAGGTTCCAAACACAGTGCCTTTGCCACTTCTTCATTGCTGGGAGAAGCCATCTCTGGGTTGAAGGGGATACCACCCCTGACAGGCACTCCAACCAATGATGAAAACTCCTCCAACAGGGGTCCCAACTGAAAATTCTGAAAAGTGAAGCATCTCAAAGGAGGATCATAGAACTGTAGGCAAGTGTGAATCAAACTCCTCTGAGAAGGGTCCAAGTCTATAACCATATCAAGGATGCTTCCATAATGTTCTCTGAATAGTGGGATATGGTCTAGAGTGATAAGTGCCTAGACCTGCCTGATGCCAGCCAGCACAGGCTCAAAGAAGTGGTATGAAATGTTGCTCTTCTTGGGTGCCATGTCTGCTGATGAAGAGCTGAGAACAGATACTGATAATGAAGACTGGTATTGAAGATGAACTACTGATAAGCTGAGACTGGTGATAATAGTAGCTGAAGTAGGCAACTGATGAAGATGGCTGAAGCAGATAGCTGATGAACAGGGGTTTAATCAGATAAAGGGGTCAAAACCAAGCCAAAATATAATGTGGATACCCTGAAAAACAAATAAGCAAATGTTAAATGATGCAATGATGATGTATGCAAATGATATGCACGGGTTTGTGATTAAGCTGGATCTGATTAACTGTCTTGATATAAGTCCATGTATGTTCAAGAAGTCCAGATGGAGGTTCAGAAATCCAGTAATCAGGGTGGGGGACTCAAATAAAGAGTCACATGTCCTGGGTTAAATCACAAGAACTGTCCAAAGTGAAGCATTCTTAAACACAATAAGAAACAGGGTATGATGTGGCCAAGGGTTCCTGCAAACCTGTAAATAGCCCGACCCCCTCACCGGTGGTGTCCTAAAACAAGGATCCTCAGACTTGGATCAGTTATGAGAAGTGTAAACACTTCTAACCCGGAGGTACAGTGTTTACAATAACCATAAAAAATCCTCCTCTAATTCACCTCAGTTTCTGAAGGTCATAATAAAGGTCATCCAGACTTAGCAGGCTTCCCAGATAGCCCTAGCACTACAGGAGATCTGTAGCACAGAGTTCTCAAGAAGAAACCCATATCTGAACCGTGTTTCATATTCCCGCACCAGACCAAAATGGAATGGGAAAGAACATGAACCACTCTAGCCTAGGTGTCACTCAGGTCCCAGGTATAGGACCTTAAACTCTCAATGAACCCCACCCACCAAGACAAAAACCAGATCCAGCCAGATAACAGTATGACAATATGATGTATATAAAGCTGTAAAGGAAGCAATAAATAACTGTACATAAAGCAGTAAATAAAGCAAATATACAAACACAATTAGCACATAACACCCCAGTAAACACAAATCAAACAAGCGCTAGGAGGAACCCACAAAAAGAACCAGAAGCCCTGGTTACAATATAAGGGTCCCCAGCAGAGTCGCTAAGCTGTCGCTCCCACCAAATGACAACCGGGCCAAGTGGGGTACAGACGCGAACGGTCGGCGAAAGAAATGAGAACACACAGGAGTGAACTCAAAAAGACAAAGAGTCGCCAGCTAGGCATTTTTATCCCGGAGGAAAGGTAATGCTGCATAGACCTAGAAAGATATGGATAAGACGGTTGCGAACCAGAGAGACTGAGAAAGGGGGTTGGTTACAACCTGGGAAGGTATTAGCACCCAGATTGTCCGTCGTACTCGACGGGATCCACGCTTGAAAGATTTGTGTTTTAAAGGGGTAGTGTCAGTGCAATTTGTGTATAAAAGAGCTGGAAAAGGGATGTACATGTGTCAGTGTAAAAGAAGTGTAAAGTGTACATGAGAAGTGTCAGTGTAAGAACAAGAATGAAATGCTCAAGATAATGAGGCTAAAAGAATAATACTGAAAGAGGGGGAATATACAGAGACTTTTGTTCGATAACTGTTAAGTTATGCCTACGTATCCTCTCGTGCAATGAGGAAGTCAGAACACCGTAGTTCGACCCAAAGAGACTGAAAGATGAAATGACTTGTGAACTGCTTGCTTATCTATGCTCAAGTGTATGACCTGTCTGGCTCAGGTGCAAACTGTCTTGCATTAGACAGAAGAAGCAAGTTCTCGTTTCTGAATGAAGATGATGAGAAAAGAATCCCGGAGGAGACGATTATTGTTTGTTTTTGAGTTTTCAGTCTTTTATTGCTTTTTAAGGTTTGTCATAAGTTAATGATCTTAAGCCTAAACCAATGGGTTAGTAAACTCATCACATCCTCCCTCTGATTAGGGGTAATGAGAATACCTTAAGTGTGAAGTCAGCATCTCACACTTAATCACCTTTGATGTAGGATTAAGATCATTAACCTACTTGTGATTATTTAGATGTTTTTGTTGTTTTTGTTTAGTGTTAAGTAATGAGTTTAAGCCATAATCAGGGATTAAACAGACTCATTACACCATCCTAATAGAAGGATAATAGATGAGAATGTTTAAGCTGAGGAAGACTCCCCAACTTAATCCATGATTAGGGATTAACTTCATGACAAAACAAAACCTTTATTAGATGGATTTTAGTTAATGATATGATGAAGAAGTGATTTTTATGATTTGCAAGACAACTTGAGGGGGACTTGTCCATTAACACTAGGGTTAGTCCTTCTTAACCAATTAAGGAAGAACTAGAACCCTAATGCAAGGCCCAAGTTACAAGCTTGATGTCTTGATGATTATTAGGTGGATTAATTGAAGGATTTAAACACATTAAGGGTTTAACACTTAGGATTAAAGTTATACACTCCTTCCTAATAGAAGGATGCAGGCATAAGCTTAATCACAAAGCCTTAAAGCCTTTAGGGTTTAGTTCCTGATTATGAGATGAGAAGAGAAGACTCAAGGAGACACAAAGGTAAAAGCTAAGTGGGAGACTAATCAACCCTAATTGTTATCATACTTGGTCATTCCTAGGGTTTGTGAGGTTTGCAAGAAAGATCTCTTCAAAGAACCACCAAGGAGGGAAGCAGATGAAAGGAACAAAGAGAAGCAAAACAACTTGCTTCACTTAAGAAGTCAAGTTGCTTGAAGAAAGAAAGTGAGATGAACAAGAATGAGCAAGCTCAATCCAAACACATACAAAAAGGCAGCAATGGTGCATAAGAAAGATGAAAAGAGATTGTGAGAAGTGAAGGCAAATTCACTTCTCAAGGTAACTTACCACCTGAAAAGTTAGTGAAAGAAATGAAATGCAATGCAAAATGAAATGAAATGTGATGATGCAAACCAAAACCATAAGCATGAGTATGATGTTAATGATGCTAAGAGATGATGCAAACATGAAACAAGGCATGAGGATGATCATACAAACATAAGGAATGCAAAAGAAACATGCTTAGAACCATGAACATACATGAAAAGTTATGAAATGCAAATGACATACAACATGGAAAATGCAAGATGCAATGATCAAACATGATTCTAACATGTCCTAAGATGTGTTATGAATCAAATGGGTGCACAAAATGTCATGGCAAGTGTTGCACCCCAAAATTTGCCCTCACAATACAAGACTTTGTGTTCTAAGAAGGTTCACAAAGTTCACAAGTTCCACAATGCTTTCAATACCTTTCATGAGGCTCAGGAAGTCTACAAGTCACTTCTTGAAGGTTCACAAGGTTCACAAAGCTTCCCTGAGGATCATGAGGTCTACAAAGCCACTTCATGAGGTTCACAAGGTTCACAAGCTTCACAATACCTCCTATAGGTGTCACAAGACATTTTATGAAGATTCACAAGGTTCACAAGTTTCACAAAGATTACAAAGCTTCCCTGAGGATCATGAGGTCTACAAAGCCACTTCATGAGGTTCACAAGGTTCACAAGCTTCACAATACCTCCTATAGGTGTCACAAGACATTTTATGAAGATTCACAAGGTTCACATAGTTCACAATTGGTCAAAGAAGTTGACAATTCCCTCAGACAATGCATCTCCTAAGCAGTGCATCCAAAACTAGGGTTTTGACTTTAATCAGGCTAAATGGACTTCCAATACCTCAAGTGAGTTTCATAGCATCTTATATGTGTGTAATAACCCCCATGTCAAGTTTCAAGGCTTTTCTCAAAAGTTTGCTCAGTCAGATGATCAGATAAGTCAAAATCAGTCAATGCAGTTAAAAAGTCAAACTGAGGTCAACTGTGGTCAAACCAAAGTCAAAATTCATGATTTTTTGCCAACATCAAGTATATGAAGTAAAATTCATCATTTGATCAAGGGTTGATCATGATTCATCAAAGAGATTCCAGATCATCAATAATCAGGAGTTTCTAAATTAGGGTTTCTTCAGTAAAAGTCAACTGAACTTTGACCAGGCATAACTTTCACATACTTCATCACCAAGTCTCCATCCAAAGCTCATTTTGAAGGAAATTGAATTCTCTACAACTTTTATGTTGAAGGTTAAACCCAAAAATGCTTCATTTGAAAGATATGATCTAAGACATTATAGGTCATTTCAAAAGTCAACAACTTCAAAAGGGCATAACTTGAGATTGGTAAATGATATGGACCTGAAACCAATGGGGTTGTTTAGAGGACTCTTCAAGCTTTCCAAAAAGTCCAAGAACACCCTCATACCTTTAAAATTGAGGGAGATGTGTCCTTGCAAAGTTGGGCAATTTTGGGATGGTTTATGTTGAAAATGGAGGCTTAAAAGTAAATCTTTCCAAATGGGCTGCCCAAATTGTGACCCAATTCACTTTATAATGACTTGCACGAAATTAATTTAAATTATTCATAATTTTATTTATTTTATTTTTATTTATTATGATTTTTATATTAAAAAGTCATTTTAAATTCTAATAAAATATAAAATCATGAAAATAAATTTTAATTTTATTTCTAGAAAGTCTTAAAGGGTGATTGGAACTCAAAGAGAAGGAAATCATGTGATCTCTCCCAAAATAGCAAGTCATAATGCACAAATATTTGACTTTTAACACATGATCTTTTTCAATATTTGTTTGGATCAAATTTACATGTAACAAGTCCATGTTTCTGACCTAATTGACTCCCATATAAATATAGATCATAAACATAACCCTAGCCACGATTTCCAGCAGCTCAAAAGGTAGGTTATACACTTCAAAAAATCATAAGAAATTTCAAATTCGGATTCCTCTCCTCAAGGCAGAAAAAGGTATTGTGAAGACATGGAGATGTTCCTTGAACCTTCTTGAAGCAAACTCAATCATCCATTGCATCAAAATCATACAATATCATGCTAGCCGAAGCAATTTTATTCTCCAAAATTTTGTTTTTCGATTTCATATATCTAACCAATATTAATTGCTTTTGGTGTTTGATTTGTGTTAGTCAAGACCTAGGGATACTTTCTGGATCATTTGATTAGAAGTTTAGGGCCTGAAGCTTAAAACGCCATTGTTAGGGTTTTGGAGCTCGAATTGGGATCCTGTGATTTAATGAATATAAATAAATTGTGATAACATGATAACACTGTAAATGATGTGTGGATTCCATTGGTGATTTCAATTTGATAAAAATGTACAGGTAGCATGATCGTTGACATAAACCTAGGAAATCCTGTAAAACTAAATTCGCAGGTAGCTTCGCAAGAAAAATTGCAACTGATTTCGCAGGTAAATTGGAGAAGAAGAAGTCCTATGGCGCGCACTCTGATATTTGAATATTGTCTTAATAATTTTATTATATTAATGTAAATTGATATCATCAAGGCAACATTGGTCTGGTGGTAAAGCGCATATGTGTATCATGGAAGGACCCTAGTTCGAGTCCTGGCTAGTGCATTGTTTTTGTGTTATTTTTTCAGGTAGCGAAGAAGCTTAATATATTATGATATGTGGTCATCACATTACCAGATAGGCTCTCCCAGCCAGGTGGTAACGCGCGCACGCTATCATACATAAGGTCCTGGGATCAAAACCTCCCCAGGCCTTTTGTTCTTTTATTTTTTCTGGAATTTTCAAGGACAAGGCATAAAAGCAACCATGCGTCATTCTTTCTCACCTGCGCCTGGCTGGCCTGGTGGTCCTTGTTGCTGCCTGCAAATAGGAGGTCCTGGGATCAAATCCCATCAGGTTCCTTTTCTTCTTTTCTTTTTTTATTTTCTTGTTTTCCATTTAATTTAATTAATTTAAATGTTATTATTTTCTATATCATAATATGTATATATATTATATAATCTAATTGCTCTTAAAATAATTTTCTAGAAAAAAATATAAAACTCTTGTTTTTTTTTAATTTAAAATTTTATTTGTATGGTTTATATTAATTAAAATAATGTTATGTGTATATATACAAACCCTAATTCTTAAACCATAAAAATATAAAACCCTAATTTTCCAATCCTAAACTATTTTTCTAAATAAAATTTAATTTTTTTTTATTATTCCTAATATAGTTATAATTTTTCATAAAATTTTGTAAATATAATTATAAGTCAAATTAATTTTCTTTTAATATTTAGAAATAATTTAATTTAGGATAATTATATTTTTGTATATGGTTAAAATAATTTGTAAATGTAATAACTAATAGAATTAAAATATGACATTCAAAATCTATCTCTTTCTTATAATATGTATATAAATGTGAACATGTATTAATAATAATTAAAAATTTTGTAATACATTTAAAAATAATTTAATAATTAGTATATGAATTAAAAATTATTTAGTGGTGTATGTTAATTTATTCTTATACTATTGATTTCTATTAGTATTATTAATTAATTTTTGCTTATTATAATTTTATTAACCTTGTAATTAATTTTTATTACTAACCATGTTATTATTTATTATTCTATTTTTTATGTTTCTAACTTTATTTATTCTAATTATTCTTATTATTATTTTACTAACCATATTATTTTGCTTTATCGATTTTATATTATTATTAATTTTTTATTTTACTAACCCCTTATTATTTATTATTGCTTATTTATATTTTTATTTTTGCTATTTAATTATGTTGCTTATTATTTTGTAATTGTTTCTTGGATGTAAAGTTGTTTAATTATTTAATTATTATTATGGTTAGTAATTAGGGAGTGTAATAACATGTATGCAATATTAAAATAAATTTAGATAATTTTTAATCATAAGATAATTAAAATAAACACTCACACATACGTAAGTCGATTTTAATCGCCGTCTCACTTCCTAAGGATATCCTTCCAGTTGCCTACGAATAATGGTTAAGTGGGGTGTATAAAGCAAGTCCCTCGAAAGAAAATCATCAAAGTCCCTTATGGTTGCCTATACGAATTGAGTCCCTTTCGAATAAATGATGATAGTCCCTTGTATGTGCTTATTACACCCCACCATTGCCTTCAAAATCAAATTGTCCCTCACATGTCTCTTAACATCCAAAGTAAGGACTACCTACTCCTTAATAGTAGGGATAGTCTTACCAAGGAAAGGATAAAGAATAAGAAAGACCTTAAACATTAGGGTAGGTTACTTCTAGATACTTGCTCACTTCAAAACTTTTTCACACTTAAACAAATTTCAAACAAATTTTCAAACAAGTTTTTAACACATCCTTACATGGATTATTTATTAACTATTCTGAAAATTTTCTATTCACACACTACACTTTCAAAAAACCATTTAAAGTGAGCTTAAGTACCTAAGAGCCCATGGATAACCATGGATGAAAAGGATGCTAATACCTTCCCTTTTCATAACCTACCCCCCGGACCCAAAATATTCTCTAAGGTCTTTCCTGTTCTTTTATACCCTTTCCTTATGGATAAAATAAAAGTCGGTGGCGACTCTTGCTATCCGCAACATAACTTAAAGTCAGTTCTCCCACCGTGTTACAGAACTGGCGACTCTGCTGGGGATCTAAATTAAAGAGGGGTACCCTTAGGAATTAAGATCACTTTAAATTGTTTGCCTTGTTTGTTTTATATTACTTGTTGGGGTGCTCTTATGTGTGAAAGGTCCTAACCCGGATCTAGGGTACCTTAGGTAAATGGCAATAGACCAAGGAAACTGTACGACGTATATCGATACGGTTGATCTGGTAGCCATAGTTAGTGCGACTTCTTGGTTGGTGCTTATATTCCTTAAGTCAAGTTGAGGATAATATTGAGGCTGCCATATGTTGTCAATGCACTAACTAACTTTTAGAACCCTAGTTAACTCATCTTGGCCTTTAGAAAGTAGTGAGGTAACCGGCTTTGGTGCAGACTGAAGTTGGTTGACACTCGATGCTACGCTCATTGAGATCTTAAACTTGGAGGGTTTTGGTTGGCAAGTAAGTTGCCTTCTGATCAACCACCCTTGTGAAGGATCAATGATATTGAGATCCCTTAGAACCTGGTTACTTTTGTAGGACAGGATGAACCATCTAACTTCAGGGGAGGGTACTTACCTTTAAACCTCATGCAAGCCTTTAAACCTAGGGCAATTGTGTGACTTGTTTGTGTGTGCCACATGTTTGTGATTGAGCATAACATCATGACATCATCATGCATCATAAGCATAGCATTTTCACTAACCATTTCAAGGACCAAAGGATTTATCTTTGTTCTTTGTTGCAGGTCATGGCTTCTGCTCGTAGAAACACCATCAGGATCAACTTTGTGGGGATACCTCCCAAGCTTAAAGAGTTGGTTTCTCAAGTGTCTGATCACTCCCGGTTCAACAAGAGACATGGTCACCTATTGGATCTAGTCACTTCAGGATTCAGTGAAGACATGATGAGTGTCCTGTTTCAGTTCTTTGACCCTAAGCACCATTGCTTTACATTCCCTGACTATCAGCTGGTTCCAACCATGGAGGAGTTCTCTAAACTTCTGGGTATACTTGTTCTTGATCAAAGACCCTTCACAGGTTTGGAGAAGGAGCTTAAACCAGAGGTTATTGCTGCAGCTCTACATCTGAAGAAGTCTGACATTGTTCTAGAGACGAGAAGTGGAGTTAAGGGTATCCTTGCCAAGGTATTAGTGGACAAAGCTCAAATGTTCTTGAAGGCCATGAGCTATGATGCTTTTGAGGAGATCTTAGCCTTGCTGATATATGGCTTAGTATTGTTCCCCAATCCAGATCAGTTCATAGATGTTCATGCCATCAACATTTTCCTGAGTCACAATCCAGTGCCTACATTGCTGGGAGACATCCTACATTCTCTTCACACCCGTACTACAAGGGCAAGAGGAACTTTGATGTGCTGCATACCTTTACTATCCAGGTGGTTTATTTCTCACCTTCCTCGCTCAGTAATGAAGAATGAGCAAGGGTTCAGATGGTCCAAAAGGATCATGTCACTATCTCACTCAGATATTCATTGGTGCTCCAGATCTATGGAGAATGTCACCATCATTGACCGTTGTGGGGAATTTCCTAATGTGCCACTTCTAGGCATAAGAGGAGGCATCACCTACAACCCATCTTTAGCTTTACGACAGTTTGGTTATGCTCGGAGTGATGGTCCACATGACATGTTGATTCAGGGCATTGTATTTGATTACGACAACGATCTTCAGGGTTACCGTCAGAGATTCATACGAGCTTGGGGAAAGGTAAACAGGATTGACAGCAAGACACTGGAGCCTAAGTACACTATTCCTATGGAGGCTTATCTCAGATGGGTACGATCTCGTGCTCAGACACTCATGATGCCATATCCTGCCATCCTACCAGTTACCATGGAACCTGTTGCTGAAGGAGACACATCTTATACCATCCTTCACCCAGACATGCCTACTGATAAGGAAGACTTGCAGAGATCATGGATCCAACTGAAGGAGCAAAGAGATACTTTCGAGGCTCATTACAAAGCAAGCCAAGAAAGAATCCTAGAGCTCACAAAGCAACTTCACGAGGAACGAAACCTCAACTCATACCTCAACACAAAGAGGAAACGTCCATGGGAGACTTAAAACCCCATCTTTTGTACTTATTTCATTTCCATTTTTTGTAAGCCTAAAAGGCAAAACAAGTTATTACTAATAAAAAGTTACTTTCTTGTTTGTTTAAGCAAATTTAAATCCTGCGGTCCTTGAAAACATTGCATATGCATTCCCATATCATTGCATCACAGGTTTATAATTGTGCATAGGTTTCTCATCTTCTCGCTGTTTATTTCAGCAATGGCTCTCGAACAATCAGTTAAGGATCTTCAGGCACAGAATGCACAGTTCCAAGAGCTGATCTTGAACCTGTCCAAGGGGCAGGATGAATTGAAGGCACTGCTGGCCAAGAAGACTAAGAAGACTAGAAGGTCTGCTGGGTTACTCAACATGGGAAGAAGATTCAAAGGTCCTGTCAAGACCAAGGAAGAGGTTGAAGACTATGAATCTGAGGAATCTGAGAAAGAGAGAGGCAGTCTCCACAACACTATAGGGGACTCTGATTCTGAGGCTAATTACTACCATGAGCCTAATGAAGACAAGTTCAAGATGCTGGTGGATAGGATGGATGCTATGGAATTGCAGAAATCATCTGGGCTGGATTTTGAAGATTTGAGTCTGATATCTGGGGTTGTGATACCCATTGGTTTCAAAGTTCCTACCTTTGTTGTTTATGATGGGGTCTCTTGTCCAAAGCTGCACTTGAGGTCTTATGTCAGAAGGATTCAACCTCACACTGCTGACAAGAAATTGTGGATCCATTTCTTTCAAGAGAGCTTATCTGGAGCTCAGCTGGAGTGGTATTATCAATTGGAGAGTGTCAACATCAGAGACTGGAATGATCTTGCTGAAGCTTTCTACAAGCAGTATCAATACAATGCTGACTTAGCCCCCACTCGCATGCAGCTTCAGAGCATGTCTATGGGTGCCAAAGAAAGTTTTAAAGAATATGCTCAGAAGTGGAGAGATTTAGCTGGAAGAGTTCAACCCCCTTTGACTGATAGGGAACTGGTTGATATGTTCATGTGTACGCTGAATGGTCCGTTTTATAGTCATCTCATTGGAAGCTCATCATCTGGCTTCACTGAGTTGATCATGACAGGAGAGCGGGTAGAGAATGGTATCAAGAATGGTAAGATCCAAGTGGGTACTTCTTCATCAGGTACTGCAAAGAAGCCTCCCACTGGGAAGAAAGAATCCAATGCTGTTTATGGTCAACCTGATCGTAACAGAAGGCATCAGTCTGTTAGTGCAGTTCATATTTCAAATCCAACTCCTGCAACAACAGAGCAGCCTCAGGGCAACCAACAGAGGGCTAGAAGACAGTTCACGAAGATCAACATGTCAATGGCTCAGGCATTGCAACACTTGTTGAAGGCTGAACTTATTACCTTGAGGGAGGCTCCTCAGAATCCCAATGTTACCTCTCCCAAGTACAACCCCAATGCACGATGTGCATATCATTCAAACTGTCCAGGACATGATACTAATAACTGCTGGGTCTTGAAGAACAAAATTCAAGATATGATTGATGCTGGAGAAATTGAATTTGATCCACCAAATGTGATTACAGCACCACTGCCAAATCACGAGAAGACTGTCAACGCCATTGATGAAGACATTGAGGAAGACCTGCATGTCTATTCAGTCATGGAGTTGAGCACACCATTGTCTGTTATCAAAAAAAGGTTAATACAAGCTGGGATCTTTCCAGGTTGTCGTGAAGATTGTTTGTATTGTACCTATAATCCGGATAGTTGCTTCATTCTGAGAGATGGTATTCAGCGTCTCATGGATAAGTATACCATAGTGTTTGAAAGAAGACCAGCATCTGTAAAAGATATGGTGGATCGTCTGACTCAGGGTAAAAAGATTGAAGAGGTTGACATGGTTGACAAAGTACCGGTAAGAATCACTTCAAAGGGTCCTATTAAAATTACTCGTCAGGGCCCAATCAAGATTACTGCTGAAGGTCCTGTGAAAGTTGTTGCTGAAGCCAGAATGGCTCCTCTGATCATTACCACTCCTGGTCCTATTCCTTATACATCTGACAAAGCTGTACCTTGGCACTATGGGTCTGATGTTTACATCCATGGTGTTAAGCAAAAGCCTTTACCTGATATGCCTGCTGATATTGATAATATTGCTGGATCTAGCAAGATCACTCGTAGTGGAAGAGTCTTCTCTCCTCCAGTTGCTTCTAAGAGTGCAGTTACTCCTGCTGCTACTTCCACCACTGATGCTCGGGGCAAAGGTCCTGTTATTGAGCCTGTATCTACTGATGTGCCAGCTGCTGATGAACTCTCTAAGCAGATGGAAGAAGTATTGAAAATCATTCGCAAGAGTGATTATGACATTGTGGATCAGTTGGGGCATACTCCTTCAAAGATCTCTATGTTGTCCTTGTTGCTGTGTTCTGAGACTCATGCCAAGTCCTTGATCAAGTTTCTGAAGTCTGCTCATGTACCCAGTGCAATTTCTGTAGACCAATTTGAAAACTGTGTTGCTCACCTGACCTATGACAACGGGTTAGGATTCTCTGATGCTGATTTAACCCCTGCCAAGAGGGATCATAACAGAGCCTTGCATATTTCAATTGAATGCAGGGGCACCACTCTGTCACATGTGCTAATAGACAATGGTTCCTCTCTGAATGTGTTGCCCAAAGAAGTCCTGAATAAGCTGAGTCCTGAAGATACTGTGTTGAAGCCCAGTAATATTGTGGTAAAGGCTTTTGATGGTTCTAGAAGAGTAGTGCATGGGGAAATTGATCTTCCAATCAAAGTTGGTTCTCAGGTGTTTACTGCTACATTTTATGTGATGGATATTCGTCCTTCGTACTCTTGTCTGCTTGGTCGTCCCTGGATCCATGGGGCAGGTGCTGTGACCTCTACATTGCACCAAAAGTTGAGATATCCGGTGAATGGAAAGGTTGTTACTGTCTTTGGAGAGGAAGAATACTTTGTCAGCCATGTAAACACTTTCAAGTATCTGGAAGTAGAAGGTGAATACATTGAGACTCCATGTCAGTCATTTGAAGTGGTTCCCTGGGTTGGTAATGATTGTGTGGCTCCTCCTGCTGTGAAGAAAGTTCCTGTGGTCATCAGGAAATCTCCAACAATGGCGATGGCCTCCCTCAATGATGCTAGAGCTGTGGTGGATGAAGGTGGTTGTACTATTTGGGGTCAGCTTCCTGATATTCCGTACAAGTCTGACAAGTTTGGTTTGGGTTTCACTGCAGAGTCCCAGAAGGCTGTTCGTCGTGCTCGTGCTGCTCGTATCACCAATCAAGGGGTTATCAATGCTGTGGGAGATCAAGATGAAGACTACAACTTGGATGCATGGATTTTTCCTACTGTGGGTGCTGGACTCAATAATTGGAAAGCTGAAGATGTTATCCCTATCTCCTTTAGTCAGGAGTAAATACTATTACTGTGTTGTGTTTTTTTTTACAGTTGTAATTTCTGAACAATAAAACTTTCAAGCCATGTGCCTTACCCGGGGCACAATGGTGTGCTTGTTACGGGCTGTCATTTCATTTGCATACTTCATTCAATAAAATCAGTGGACGTTTCGTTTTAGTAAATATTATGTTCCTTGTCTTTCTTTTTCTTTATTTTTGCTTTATCAGCTATGTGTTCTTACACACACCCACATCACTAAAATGCAGATCCTCATCCACTCTGGATCCTGTTGATAACAGTTCTACTATTGCCAATTACAATTTCGAGAATCCGATCTATCAAACTGAAGATGGAAAGGAGGACGATTGTGAAATACCTGTAGAGCTTGCTAGGTTGTTACAACAAGAAGAGAAAGCTATACAGCCACATGAAGAGCCAGTCGAAGTTGTGAATCTGGGAACTGAGGAAGACAGAAAAGAGGTCAAGGTAGGGGCTGATTTAGAAGACAGTATCAAGAGCAGGTTGATTCAGATGTTACGTGACTATGTGGAGATCTTTGCTTGGTCTTATGAAGATATGCCAGGGTTGAATACAGACATTGTGGTTCATCGTTTGCCAGTGAAAGAAGACTGTCGTCCAAAGAAGCAGAAGGTTCGTCGTATGCGTCCTGAAATGTCAGAAAAGATCAAGGCAGAGGTAATGAAACAGTTCAATGCAGGGTTCTTAGCAGTGACTTCTTATCCTCAGTGGGTTGCAAATGTGGTACCGGTTCCTAAGAAAGATGGTAAGGTACGTATGTGCGTGGACTACAGAGATTTGAACAAGGCTAGCCCTAAAGATGACTTTCCACTTCCTCATATTGATATTCTGGTAGACAACACTGCTCAGCATAAGGTATTCTCTTTTATGGATGGGTTCTCTGGTTACAATCAAATCAAGATGGCACCTGAAGATATGGAGAAGACAACATTTGTGACACAGTGGGGCACCTTTTGCTATAAGGTAATGCCATTTGGTTTGAAGAATGCAGGGGCAACATATCAGCGTGCTATGGTGGCTTTGTTTCATGATATGATTCATCATGAGATAGAGGTATATGTGGATGATATGATAGCCAGATCTCAGAATGAAGAGCAACATCTTGATCATCTGCACAAGTTGTTTGAGAGGTTGAAGAAATACAAGTTGAGATTGAATCCAAACAAGTGTACTTTTGGAGTTAGATCTGGAAAGCTCCTGGGTTTTATTGTCAGTGGAAAAGGTATTGAAGTGGATCCTGCAAAAGTGAAAGCTATACGAGAGATGCCAGCTCCCCGTACTGAGAAGGAGGTTAGAGGTTTCTTGGGACGATTGAATTACATTGCAAGATTTATTTCCCAGTTAACTACCATCTGTGAACCAATCTTCAAGTTGTTGAAGAAAGATCAGGTGATGGAATGGAATGATGAGTGCCAGACTGCCTTTGATGAAATCAAGAGATATTTGCTAGAGCCACCAATTTTGATGCCACCAGTTGATGGAAGACCCTTGATTATGTACTTAACAGTGTTAGACAGCTCAATGGGGTGTGTGTTGGGGCAACATGACGAGTCTGGTCGAAAAGAGCAGGCAATATACTACCTTAGCAAAAAGTTTACCGACTGTGAAACAAGATACTCACTGCTCGAGAAAACTTGCTGCGCTTTGGCATGGGCTGCTCGCCGACTAAGACAGTATATGTTGACCCATACCACTTTATTGATTTCAAAGATGGATCCAATCAAGTACATATTCGAGAAACCTGCTCTCTCCGGAAGAATTGCAAGATGGCAAATGATCTTAACAGAATATGATATACAGTATACTACTCAGAAGGCCATCAAAGGAAGTGTTGTTGCTGATCATTTGGCTCATCAAGCAGTAGATGATTACCAGTCAATGAATTTTGAGTTCCCTGATGAAGACATTATGACTGTTACCAAAGAACCTGGACAATATGACGGACCTGAACAAGGATCCCGATGGACTATGGTTTTTGATGGTGCCTCTAATGCACATGGTAATGGTATTGGTGTTGTGATTAGTTCCCCTGAAGGTTGTCATACCCCGATTACTGCCAGACTTTGTTTCTACTGTACCAATAACATAGCTGAGTATGAGGCATGTATCATGGGTATTAAAGTTGCTATTGATATGAAGATTCAGTTCCTTGATGTGTATGGAGATTCAGCCCTGGTAGTAAGTCAGATTAAAGGAGATTGGGATACCAAGCATGATAATCTCATTCCTTACAGAGAGCATGTGTTGTCTTTGATCCCACATTTCAAAGAGATCACCTTTGGACATATTCCACGAAGAGAGAATCAATTGGCAGATGCATTGGCCACCATGGCATCTATGTTTGAGATCAGCTGGGATGATGAAGCTCCCAAGATTACTATTGATAGATTTGAAAAGCCTGCATACTGCAATGAGATTGATACAGAAGGGGCAGAGGAGAAGCCTTGGTTCTATGAAGTGAAAAGATATCTTGAAGCTCAGGAATTCCCTGAAGGGGCATCTGTCAAAGATAGGAAGTTTCTGAGAAGGTTTGCTGCTAAGTTCTTTCTGAGTAATGGCATTCTGTATAAACGTAATCATGATTCAACTATGCTTCGTTGTGTGGATAAGAAGGAAGCAACTGAGATTATGGAAGAGATGCATGATGGGACCTTTGGCACTCATTCTAGTGGTCATACCATGGCAAAGAAGATTTTGAGAGCAGGTTATTATTGGTCTACCATGGAAGCTGATTGCTATCAACACTCCAGAACTTGTCACAAATGTCAAATCTATGCTGATAAAGTTCATGTACCTCCATCACCATTGAATGTGTTGACTGCTCCGTGGCCCTTTGCCATGTGGGGCATTGATATGATTGGTGAGATCAAGCCTACTGCTTCTAATGGGCATCGTTTCATCCTGGTTGCTATTGATTACTTCACGAAGTGGGTAGAGGCAGCTTCATTTGCATCTGTTACTAAGAATGTTGTGGCTCGATTCATTAAGAATAATCTCATATGTAGGTATGGCATCCCTGAAAGGATTATCACTGACAATGGCTCTAATCTGAACAACACTATGATTACTGATCTCTGCACGCAGTTCAAGATTAAACATCATAACTCTTCTCCGTATCGTCCGAAGATGAATGGGGCAGTTGAAGCTGCTAATAAGAACATTAAGAAGATTGTACAGAAGATGACTGTTACTTACAAGGATTGGCATGAGATGTTACCATTTGCTCTTCATGGTTATCGTACTACAATACGTACTTCAACAGGGGCAACTCCATTCTCCTTAGTCTATGGTATGGAAGCAGTTCTGCCCATTGAAGTTCAGATTCCCTCCTTAAGAATTATGAAGGATGCAGGCTTGGATGAAGATGAGTGGATTCAGACTCGACTGGACCAGATAAATTTGATTGATGAGAAGAGGTTAGCAGCAGTTTGTCATGGCCAGATGTACCAGAAACGGATGATCAAAGCTTTTAACAAGAAGGTTAAGCCAAAGGTATATCAGGCTGGTGACTTGGTAATCAAGCGTATCATATTACCACAGGGTGATCCTAGGGGCAAGTGGACTCCAACATATGAAGGACCATTTGTAGTCAAGACAGTGTTCTCAGGAGGTGCCATGATATTGACTACAATGGATGGTGAAGACTTCCCACAGCCTGTAAACGCAGACATAGTTAAAAAATACTACGCATAAAAAGAGACCCGCTAGGTTGACAGGCCTAGGCAAAAATAAGGGCATCCCGGCAAACCAAAAGGGTTTGGGCAAAAATTAGGGATATATATAAAAAGATGTACACCCGGCAAGTCGAAAACCTGAAAAGGCGGCTTGGGCAAAAAAGGGTATCCCGGTGGATTGAAAACCTGAAAAGGCAATCCAGGCAAAAGTTAGGGATTAAAGCGTATGACTATGTCTCGTTTGGATCACTCATGAAACTGCAACCAGTTGTACTACTTACTCAAGCTCAAACAGATAAAGCTCAATTCAATCGTTTCCGTCTCAACAGCAAGAAGATGAGATACTTGAGTGGCAATAGTAGAATTGAAACTCAATAGGATTGTTTCCTACATAGCTGATTCTTTTGTAAAACTTCATGACAAAATTCTCTTACTAGGATTTATGTCTCCTTGTATAAATTTACCCGTGTATGGGTCACTTTTTGATATAAATAAATTCCATCTTTTGAATTCAGATTTACTTTTACCCTATTTACATAAGCGAAATGTCCACTGGTTGTGTTTGAATGTATGTATGCTTTTTGATATGATTAATGTTTACCAGAAATGCATGAAAATGCAGTAATAGTATTTACCAAGGACGAACGAGGGAAGGATTTCAACGAAGTTTCGCCGGTTCATCTTTACAAGACAGTTACAAACCCTCAGTAGGGCAAACCCATTTTCATAAGGTCTCATCTCCCCTGGAATTTATACCCATCTCTTTTATCCTCATACGGATATTCGGGAAATTACTTTCCAATAAGGGTACGACGAACGAAGACGGGATGTTATACTTATCCTACTATCAAACGAAGACGAAGGTTATATATACCTTACCATCCCCAGCAGACGGAGGGTTGTATATTCTTCAGCAACGAATCGGGATTTATTTTCCCTGGCCAGCAATTGTTATACGAAGATATCCAGACGCTCCCGGCAATATCATATCATACATACATCATTTACATCATACCATAGCATACATATCCATAGACATATAGAACATTACCTAAGTGCATCATATCATACATGCATACATAAAGCATAAACTAATGTTATTATACAGAACGCTACCTTGTTTTCAGGTTAATTATACAACAAACAACTGATCTTTGGGACTGCTTTATTGTAACCTCAGGGTTACTTTATCCTCCGGATAAGCTTCTTATTATTTTGGGACTGCTTTATTGTCACCTCGGGGTTACTTTATCCTCCTGAAATCATCACTTCAAGACTGCTTTAGAGCTATTGATTGCTCTATCCTCCTGAAGCCATTTTATTATTTCAAGACTGCTTTAGAGCTATTCATTGCTCTATCCTCCTGAAATCATATTACTACTTCAAGACTGCTTTAGAGCTATTCATTGCTCTATCCTCCTGAAGATATATCACATTACTATTTCAAGACTGCTTTAGAGCTATTGGTTGCTCTATCCTCCTGAAATCATATTACTACTTCAAGACTGCTTTAGAGCTATTGATTTGCTCTATCCTCCTGAAGCCATCTTATTATTTCAAGACTGCTTTAGAGCCATTAGTTGCTCTATCCTCCTGAAATCATATTATTACTTCAAGACTGCTTTAGGGTTATCATTATTGATTGCTCTATCCTCATGAAGACATGCTGTTACATCAGTATTACTCCAGACTCCTGACAGCTCTCATTATACTGCTGAAGAACTTTCCCCTAGTGGCATCTTTAAGCCCACTTAATCATGTTCAACCAACCATCAATATCACTCTAGGCACTGGTGAGTGCAAATTTTTGGGCTTTTGTGTTCAATCCCCTTCAACCTTCCAGGTTACGACTGGCAAATATACCAATCTAACCCCTCAGGTTTCAGAAAATTGAACAGGGGCAGCTGTTGCACCCCAAAATTTGCCCTCACAATACAAGACTTTGTGTTCTAAGAAGGTTCACAAAGTTCACAAGTTCCACAATGCTTTCAATACCTTTCATGAGGCTCAGGAAGTCTACAAGTCACTTCTTGAAGGTTCACAAGGTTCACAAAGCTTCCCTGAGGATCATGAGGTCTACAAAGCCACTTCATGAGGTTCACAAGGTTCACAAGCTTCACAATACCTCCTATAGGTGTCACAAGACATTTTATGAAGATTCACAAGGTTCACAAGTTTCACAAAGATTACAAAGCTTCCCTGAGGATCATGAGGTCTACAAAGCCACTTCATGAGGTTCACAAGGTTCACAAGCTTCACAATACCTCCTATAGGTGTCACAAGACATTTTATGAAGATTCACAAGGTTCACATAGTTCACAATTGGTCAAAGAAGTTGACAATTCCCTCAGACAATGCATCTCCTAAGCAGTGCATCCAAAACTAGGGTTTTGACTTTAATCAGGCTAAATGGACTTCCAATACCTCAAGTGAGTTTCATAGCATCTTATATGTGTGTAATAACCCCCATGTCAAGTTTCAAGGCTTTTCTCAAAAGTTTGCTCAGTCAGATGATCAGATAAGTCAAAATCAGTCAATGCAGTTAAAAAGTCAAACTGAGGTCAACTGTGGTCAAACCTGTCGCTCCCGGGATTTTCATCCTAGTACAAACGCGAAAGTGGCGCGGAAAAGTTAGAGTCGCCAGCCAGACATTTTTATCCCAAAGGAATGGGAAAGGTAATGTTGCACAAACCTGAGGAAGAAGGAAAGGACAAGGTCCTGCGAACCAAAGATCTGAGTTCGGGAGTCGGTTACGAACTGGGAAGGTATTAGCACCCCAGATCGTCCGTCGTACCCGACGGGATCCACGCTTGCTTGCTTGTTTCAAAGGGTGTGAAAAAATAACTGCTGCTGAATAAAACCGCTAACTGGAATGGAAATGAAATGAGAAAGGGAATCGGAAAAGAAAATGGAATGAAAGAGGGAAATGTAGGGAAAATAAAGAATGTGCTCGAACGGGCCCTACCCCGCTGCCTACGTACCTCATCGGGATAATGAGGATCAGAGTCGACGTAGTTCGCCTAACCTAGGCGGGAACTATTTGTTTGTGTTTTTTACAGCTGGAACTGCGTATGTCTATGCTCAGGTGTTGCAGGCTCGTCTGGTACGAGTGCGTTTACCGTCTTGCATGTGTGACAAGTAGTCGCGAGTTCGCGTTATGAGTGAATGAGATGAGAAGAGAAGTTCCCGCAGGATAGTCGGTTATTGTTTGTTTTTGTCTTTTATGAGTTTTGTATGAATTTGGCACAAGGAAGTGAATTCAAACTCTTTTCCATGGAATGTACACTTGACTCTACATTCCAAGATGGAATAATAGAACAAGCATACCCAGCAAGGAGAATTTATCCAAGACTGGTTTCCTAGGATTAGGGTTTAAGTTCACTGGCTTGTTGAACTTTATTAAGTGTTTTGTTGCTTTTGTGAAGAAGTATCTTTTAAGTTTTTCTTTGTGAACAACTCCTTGATGAGACTTGTGCATCATGATAGTCAAGCTTACACCACTCCAAGATGGAATGAATGCAAGTGCTTCATGGAATAAGGCTATACACAAGGAATCATTTCATTTATTTGTTAAGTGTTTTTGGATTTTGTTTGAGATGAGAAAGAGAATGACTCAAGTTGATAAAAGGAAAAATCTAAGGGACTAAGACTCAATCCTAATGTATTATGTATTTACAAAGTGATCCTAGTGGTTAGTGAGGTTTTCTATTCCTAATGGAAAAAGGAAAAGAAAAAAAGGAAAAAGGATGCAACTTACTTCCTAAGGAAGATAAGTTGCATCCTTTTTCCTTTTTTTCTTTTCCTTTTTCCATTAGGAATAGAAAACCTCACTAACCACTAGGATCACTTTGTAAATACATAATACATTAGGATTGAGTCTTAGTCCCTTAGATTTTTCCTTTTATCAACTTGAGTCATTCTCTTTCTCATCTCAAACAAAATCCAAAAACACTTAACAAATAAATGAAATGATTCCTTGTGTATAGCCTTATTCCATGAAGCACTTGCATTCATTCCATCTTGGAGTGGTGTAAGCTTGACTATCATGATGCACAAGTCTCATCAAGGAGTTGTTCACAAAGAAAAACTTAAAAGATACTTCTTCACAAAAGCAACAAAACACTTAATAAAGTTCAACAAGCCAGTGAACTTAAACCTTAATCCTAGGAAACCAGTCTTGGATAAATTCTCCTTGCTGGGTATGCTTGTTCTATTATTCCATCTTGGAATGTAGAGTCAAGTGTACATTCCATGGAAAAGAGTTTGAATTCACTTCCTTGTGCCAAATTCATACAAAACTCATAAAAGACAAAAACAAACAATAACCGACTATCCTGCGGGAACTTCTCTTCTCATCTCATTCACTCATAACGCGAACTCGCGACTACTTGTCACACATGCAAGACGGTAAACGCACTCGTACCAGACGAGCCTGCAACACCTGAGCATAGACATACGCAGTTCCAGCTGTAAAAAACACAAACAAATAGTTCCCGCCTAGGTTAGGCGAACTACGTCGACTCTGATCCTCATTATCCCGATGAGGTACGTAGGCAGCGGGGTAGGGCCCGTTCGAGCACATTCTTTATTTTCCCTACATTTCCCTCTTTCATTCCATTTTCTTTTCTGATTCCCTTTCTCATTTCATTTCCATTCCAGTTAGCGGTTTTATTCAGCAGCAGTTATTTTTTCACACCCTTTGAAACAAGCAAGCAAGCGTGGATCCCGTCGGGTACGACGGACGATCTGGGGTGCTAATACCTTCCCAGTTCGTAACCGACTCCCGAACTCAGATCTTTGGTTCGCAAGGCCTTGTCCTTTCCTTCTTCCTCAGGTTTGTGCAACATTACCTTTCCCATTCTTTCGGGATAAAAATGTCTGGCTGGCGACTCTAACCTTTCCGCGCCACTTTCGCGTTTGTACTAGGATGAAAATCCCGGGAGCGACAAAACCAAAGTCAAAATTCATGATTTTTTGCCAACATCAAGTATATGAAGTAAAATTCATCATTTGATCAAGGGTTGATCATGATTCATCAAAGAGATTCCAGATCATCAATAATCAGGAGTTTCTAAATTAGGGTTTCTTCAGTAAAAGTCAACTGAACTTTGACCAGGCATAACTTTCACATACTTCATCACCAAGTCTCCATCCAAAGCTCATTTTGAAGGAAATTGAATTCTCTACAACTTTTATGTTGAAGGTTAAACCCAAAAATGCTTCATTTGAAAGATATGATCTAAGACATTATAGGTCATTTCAAAAGTCAACAAAAAGTCAACAACTTCAAAAGGGCATAACTTGAGATTGGTAAATGATATGGACCTGAAACCAATGGGGTTGTTTAGAGGACTCTTCAAGCTTTCCAAAAAGTCCAAGAACACCCTCATACCTTTAAAATTGAGGGAGATGTGTCCTTGCAAAGTTGGGCAATTTTGGGATGGTTTATGTTGAAAATGGAGGCTTAAAAGTAAATCTTTCCAAATGGGCTGCCCAAATTGTGACCCAATTCACTTTATAATGACTTGCACGAAATTAATTTAAATTATTCATAATTTTATTTATTTTATTTTTATTTATTATGATTTTTATATTAAAAAGTCATTTTAAATTCTAATAAAATATAAAATCATGAAAATAAATTTTAATTTTATTTCTAGAAAGTCTTAAAGGGTGATTGGAACTCAAAGAGAAGGAAATCATGTGATCTCTCCCAAAATAGCAAGTCATAATGCACAAATATTTGACTTTTAACACATGATCTTTTTCAATATTTGTTTGGATCAAATTTACATGTAACAAGTCCATGTTTCTGACCTAATTGACTCCCATATAAATATAGATCATAAACATAACCCTAGCCACGATTTCCAGCAGCTCAAAAGGTAGGTTATACACTTCAAAAAATCATAAGAAATTTCAAATTCGGATTCCTCTCCTCAAGGCAGAAAAAGGTATTGTGAAGACATGGAGATGTTCCTTGAACCTTCTTGAAGCAAACTCAATCATCCATTGCATCAAAATCATACAATATCATGCTAGCCGAAGCAATTTTATTCTCCAAAATTTTGTTTTTCGATTTCATATATCTAACCAATATTAATTGCTTTTGGTGTTTGATTTGTGTTAGTCAAGACCTAGGGATACTTTCTGGATCATTTGATTAGAAGTTTAGGGCCTGAAGCTTAAAACGCCATTGTTAGGGTTTTGGAGCTCGAATTGGGATCCTGTGATTTAATGAATATAAATAAATTGTGATAACATGATAACACTGTAAATGATGTGTGGATTCCATTGGTGATTTCAATTTGATAAAAATGTACAGGTAGCATGATCGTTGACATAAACCTAGGAAATCCTGTAAAACTAAATTCGCAGGTAGCTTCGCAAGAAAAATTGCAACTGATTTCGCAGGTAAATTGGAGAAGAAGAAGTCCTATGGCGCGCACTCTGATATTTGAATATTGTCTTAATAATTTTATTATATTAATGTAAATTGATATCATCAAGGCAACATTGGTCTGGTGGTAAAGCGCATATGTGTATCATGGAAGGACCCTAGTTCGAGTCCTGGCTAGTGCATTGTTTTTGTGTTATTTTTTCAGGTAGCGAAGAAGCTTAATATATTATGATATGTGGTCATCACATTACCAGATAGGCTCTCCCAGCCAGGTGGTAACGCGCGCACGCTATCATACATAAGGTCCTGGGATCAAAACCTCCCCAGGCCTTTTGTTCTTTTATTTTTTCTGGAATTTTCAAGGACAAGGCATAAAAGCAACCATGCGTCATTCTTTCTCACCTGCGCCTGGCTGGCCTGGTGGTCCTTGTTGCTGCCTGCAAATAGGAGGTCCTGGGATCAAATCCCATCAGGTTCCTTTTCTTCTTTTTTTTTTTTATTTTCTTGTTTTCCATTTAATTTAATTAATTTAAATGTTATTATTTTCTATATCATAATATGTATATATATTATATAATCTAATTGCTCTTAAAATAATTTTCTAGAAAAAAATATAAAACTCTTGTTTTTTTTTAATTTAAAATTTTATTTGTATGGTTTATATTAATTAAAATAATGTTATGTGTATATATACAAACCCTAATTCTTAAACCATAAAAATATAAAACCCTAATTTTCCAATCCTAAACTATTTTTCTAAATAAAATTTAATTTTTTTTTATTATTCCTAATATAGTTATAATTTTTCATAAAATTTTGTAAATATAATTATAAGTCAAATTAATTTTCTTTTAATATTTAGAAATAATTTAATTTAGGATAATTATATTTTTGTATATGGTTAAAATAATTTGTAAATGTAATAACTAATAGAATTAAAATATGACATTCAAAATCTATCTCTTTCTTATAATATGTATATAAATGTGAACATGTATTAATAATAATTAAAAATTTTGTAATACATTTAAAAATAATTTAATAATTAGTATATGAATTAAAAATTATTTAGTGGTGTATGTTAATTTATTCTTATACTATTGATTTCTATTAGTATTATTAATTAATTTTTGCTTATTATAATTTTATTAACCTTGTAATTAATTTTTATTACTAACCATGTTATTATTTATTATTCTATTTTTTATGTTTC
Source organism: Lathyrus aphaca (assembly GCA_963966055.1). Taxonomy (NCBI): domain Eukaryota; kingdom Viridiplantae; phylum Streptophyta; class Magnoliopsida; order Fabales; family Fabaceae; genus Lathyrus; species Lathyrus aphaca. The sequence continues at coordinate 569,486,466 of OZ014520.1, read as the reverse complement.
TAACTTTATTTATTCTAATTATTCTTATTATTATTTTACTAACCATATTATTTTGCTTTATCGATTTTATATTATTATTAATTTTTTATTTTACTAACCCCTTATTATTTATTATTGCTTATTTATATTTTTATTTTTGCTATTTAATTATGTTGCTTATTATTTTGTAATTGTTTCTTGGATGTAAAGTTGTTTAATTATTTAATTATTATTATGGTTAGTAATTAGGGAGTGTAATAACATGTATGCAATATTAAAATAAATTTAGATAATTTTTAATCATAAGATAATTAAAATAAACACTCACACACACGTAAGTCGATTTTAATCGCCGTCTCACTTCCTAAGGATATCCTTCCAGTTGCCTACGAATAATGGTTAAGTGGGGTGTATAAAGCAAGTCCCTCGAAAGAAAATCATCAAAGTCCCTTATGGTTGCCTATACGAATTGAGTCCCTTTCGAATAAATGATGATAGTCCCTTGTATGTGCTTATTACACCCCACCATTGCCTTCAAAATCAAATTGTCCCTCACATGTCTCTTAACATCCAAAGTAAGGACTACCTACTCCTTAATAGTAGGGATAGTCTTACCAAGGAAAGGATAAAGAATAAGAAAGACCTTAAACATTAGGGTAGGTTACTTCTAGATACTTGCTCACTTCAAAACTTTTTCACACTTAAACAAATTTCAAACAAATTTTCAAACAAGTTTTTAACACATCCTTACATGGATTATTTATTAACTATTCTGAAAATTTTCTATTCACACACTACACTTTCAAAAAACCATTTAAAGTGAGCTTAAGTACCTAAGAGCCCATGGATAACCATGGATGAAAAGGATGCTAATACCTTCCCTTTTCATAACCTACCCCCCGGACCCAAAATATTCTCTAAGGTCTTTCCTGTTCTTTTATACCCTTTCCTTATGGATAAAATAAAAGTCGGTGGCGACTCTTGCTATCCGCAACATAACTTAAAGTCAGTTCTCCCACCGTGTTACAGCAAGTCACGGTATGCAAGCAAATGGAAGATGGATGCAAAAGAAAGCCCAAATTAGGGTTCATGATCAATGCACAAAACAAAATTCAAAACCAGAAGCAAACATCATGATAAAAATTTGGAAATGCATTCAAAGGAACCTTAGACCTATAAAAACTCATTGCCCAGAGGAGGGGTTCTAACTCTTAACCTAATGAGGGTTATGAATTTCCTAAGTTTGCTAGGGTTTTAAGGTACCTTGTCAAGAAAAATGTCAAACAAATTGAAAATGCAAGATCAATTCATGCCAATTTAATCCTATAAACTACATGATATGCAAGATGCAATGCAAAAAGAATCATTGTCCAACTCTCAATGGTTGGGCAGAAATGAATTTTTGAAGTTTGAATCAAAATAATGCCTTGAAATGAAATTAAGTCCATTGAAAATTGTCAAAAGGCATCAAGATCAAAAAAGAAATTTGGTTTGAGAGTTGGACAATATTTCTAAATGATTTTAAATGTTTCATGAATTTTTTTTGTGATTTTTAAATACCTAAAAGTATTTTTAATTAATTAATTCTCATTAATCAATTAAAAATAAACTTTTAAATGATTTAAAAATATTTTTCAATACAAAAAATAAAAATAAAAATATTTTTGGTTTCTGAAAATTAATAAAAGGTTTGATAAAAATTTTCAGAATTTTTCAAAGTGTTTTGCTATTTTTAAATAAATGTACAAAAGAAATGAAATTAAATGAAAATAAAATTGAATTTAAACTGAAAATGAGAAAGTATGCAAATCCAAGGGCCATAATTCAAATTCAGGGACGCAGGAGTGGACTTGGCGCGCGTTTGGACGACTCACATTCAAACTCCTGTAATTAAGACTAAACCCTAATTAACTAACCCTGATCACTTTCAGATGACCGGAACAGTGTTCCGGTCATCTTCTCCGGCAGACCAAAATCCCTATCTCTCTTAATACGCATCAAATCCTCACAAAACTCTCCAGAATCAATCTATGAACATCACTAAGCATAAACCCTAACTCAAACAACATTTATTTTCACTGAATCAAAGGAAACAAGCAAGAACAATTTTACGGGCAAACTTTCAGATCATCATAACATGCTTGTTTCTGGCTTATTTTCAAAAATAAATAGATCCCCATGGTCAGGGCAACATATAGAACAACATTCTAACAAGAAATTAAAGTTCTGGAAAATTTGTTCATCATGCTACCTGAGATTGAGCTTTCGAAACAGGGACTTTCTGGCTGCTTCTCTGGCTCAAACAAGCTCCAATGATCCTCCTTTGAAGCTTTTGACACTTAGTTGGGGTTTATGTGGCCTTTAGAGAGAGTTGGCAGAAACTCAGGCCAAGGGAGTGTGAAAATCGTATTTGTGATGTGGGAGGTTCCAGGCAAAAACAATGGTTGGTTTGTGATCAGTGGAACATGCTGAGGTGTTCTATGAAGTTTGTTTGTGTGTTTGATGTTTGTATGATAAGTTTCGAATGGTTTTGCATATGGGGTGGAAAATGAGAAGGCTGTCTTCTTGGGGCTTTCAGGCTTGTGTGTCTTATGAAAATGAAGCCTTGGAGTGTGTTTGTAAAGTCTGGATTGGGCAGAGAGTGGTTGTGTCACTGTGGGATTGGTATGGCTTCAAGTTGCAAAAATTCAAGCAAGTTGTACTTGGAGGTATGGGCAAGTGGCAGGCTGAGATAGGGGCATGGTTGAGTTCAGCAAGGATCAAGGAATGCTTTTGGATCAGATTTTGTGAACTAAGGCAAGTGGATGAGAAGTTTTGATCCCTTTTGCAAATTGTCACAACTTTGGCCCCTTTTGTAATTCTTGAAGTTTAAGGCATGGAACTTAAGAAATTCTTGGGCCAATCTAAAGTTTAAGTCATGTATGATGTTTGTGTAAAGGTTAGACATCAATTAGAAGTCACAAATTGCCTTGGTACAAGAATTTGCAAGTTTCCCTCTTTGGTGCATAACTTGAAATTATGTGATTTTTCCCAACTTTGACAAGCCATAACTTTTGATCCAAAATGAATTAGGTCATGTTCTTGTACTTTTTGAAAAGGGAATGATCCATTCTACAACTTTTATGACCAAAGTTTTTCCATTTGAAGCATTTTTGAATCAAAAAGTAAGGGTTGAAAAAGTTTCCCAAAATGGCAATTTTCATCATAAGTCAACTTTCCCAAAAAGTCAACTTTGCAAATGGCTTGAAATTCTTCAATTTTGTGAACTCATAACATCTTCTATGATCAAATAAAGATCATACACAATCAAAATGATGAAGAACACCCTTTGGTTGGGTCATTGGGGGCCTCAGATGCCCTGATTTTGCACTGACTTGCTCAAAAAGTCAACTCTTGATCAGATGACTTCCCCATGGAATTTCTTCATGAAAATTGATATGAATGCTCCTCATATCATATAGAGACCAATAGAAACAAGAATGACCCAAAAAATTGGAGTTATGGCCTTTGAAACCAAAACCCTAATTCTAGGCCATCTGTGCAGTTAAACCTGGCTCTGCTTCCATGCCATTCTCAGTTCTCGTGATTTTTTGACATTCTTGACTTTGAGAGGATATAATATGATGTTTGAACATACATGGACCCTTTTGAAGTGATTGATGACCTTTGGAGTGGTTCAAGTGGCTCTTGGATTGCTCAGATCACAAACCCTAGATGCAGATGACTTAGAAACAATGCAGTGAATCACAAATGTGATATGAGATGCTATGATTGAACTTATGTATATGAGGATATCACAAGCCATGGTGTGAAGGGGTGAGGGCAAATTTGGGGTGTTTACAGTTATGTGTAAAGATATTCACAGAAAACAATTCACAAAGGAAACCTTAATGTGGTGAAAAAGGTGGTCGTGCCGAGTTTTTGAAAATGGAGCAGATGAACCCTAATGGTTCATTTTTCCAAAAGGTATGTGTCTTACACTCTAATAGAGGCCCAAAAGTGTGACAAAAGTCAATTTGAGGGTATGAAAGTCAAAACCCTAATTTTGAATATTTTGAATATTTATTTTGAAATAATATATTAAAATATTTGATAACATTCAAACACTAATGAAAAACAAGTTGAAACCTTGGATCAATGTTTGAAAAATTATATTTTATCCAAGAGACAACTTGAATGTCATTTATGTTTGAAAAACCAAGTGAAAGAAATGAATTTTAAATGTTTAGAAACAAATAAAATTAACTCTTTATGAAAATAATAAATATATTAAAAAAATATTTTTTTTGAGATTTTTTCATGGAATAAAATATTTAAACATTTTTGAGAATTAATGAAAAAAAGAATCATTTAAAAACTGAAAAATAATCAGAGAGAAATTAATTTTTGAATCAATTAACAAAATAATAGAAAATTAAAAATTTTGAATTTCTAATTTGGCCTGAGCCTCTTGAAATTCTACATGATGATGATTTTATGAAATTTATTGAGGGGAATTACTTAGAATATGATTACGCACATATGGCAAAAAGATAGTGCGAGGAAATATGCATGGATTATGATTTGGCCTAGTTTGAGGCTTACCTGAACTTCGAGTTGCAACTGGAGTTATGATTTCGAGCTGGAGGTGTTACAAAGATGTTGTAATGATATGGACAACTTCCTTACAACTATGGAGTGTGTTTGAACACTTGGACTTGATTGTAAATGGTTGGATCAACTTCTGATCTTCAATTTGCAGAAACAAGGACTTTTTGAGGTTTTGATGAGTGATTCTGGGTTGGGAGTTTTTCAAAGGCGATCTAAGTGTTTGAACACCTCATAAACATCATATGTGACATGTGTGAATATTTGGTTTGAGCTTGTGCTAGCTCAAACTCAAAAACCAGAAGTGATTGCTCAAAATATTTAGTTTTGAGGCTTTGAGAGCAAAGAAGAAAAATCTTAGTGATCAGAGGCTTTGGTTTAATTTTTATGATGGAATGGAGTCTCTATTTATAGGCAAAGATGTTGAAAAAACTTGGCCACCAAGATTTGAAGTGATGAGGTCATAATGATGATTCATCGTTTATGAAAATATCTCTTACAAGTGAAATGATGATTTTGTGAAATAATTTTGATGCTTGCATTCCTCATAATTTTGATGCTTGGATTATTTCCACCTATTGCTTGTTGAAAAAGAGATCCAAGAATATGCATTTTTGAAGAATTATGGCCCTTGGATCAAAATGCATAATGTTGAATTCTATGAATGTCATTTTAGTGAATCCCATGGTGCAATCATGAATTTGTAGGTTTGATCAGACTTGTAATCATTGTTTAGATGCTTAAATCCACTTGACAATGTACTTTGATTCAAAAAATCAGATTTCACAAGTTTGTGAAAAATCTGTTTTTGCAAAACAGCTTGAGATGCTCACTTTGATCCATGATTTCTTCATGTATAAGCAAGATCTTTTCATGCCAATTGGTTCTTTGAATTGTTGGCAACATTTGCAACAACGTTGATGTTTTGAAAAGGATCTGAATCATCTTTGAACTTGATGTAAAACCCCTCCAAGTTTTGATGTTTTGTTGATTTTACACTTAGGCAAAAAATTTCTAAGTGTTGAAAATCAGTATTTTTCTTGATTTTGATCCATCTTCAACTTGAAATCCATAATGAATTGGAGTTTCTCCTAGTTGAATCATTTGTAGTTTGTAGCAAGATCTTTCATTTGAGCTTTGGTTCACCAAAATCTTATGCTTGGATCACAAGTTATGATGCTTGGAAGTAGGGTACTTGAACACATTTTTCCATAACTTAGAAAATTTTCTAAGTTTCAAAGGTTGCCCCTTTTACAGGTTATCTTCAAATTTCTGATTTTTTGTGATCAACTGCATTCATAGTCCATATTTTATTGAAATATAGGTCATGTAGATCATTTTGGGTGAAAAGTCAAACTTTAACTTTTTGGTCCTGATGGAAATTACACTAGATACCCCTAGATTTCTTATTTTTTGAATGAACATCATCTGAGGTATTTTGTCCTTATGAATGAAATTATATGATGTATATGAGATATTTAAACCATTCCCTATGGTATATGCTCTTGTCCAGATGAAAATCCAGACTTTTGGTTCCCCGATTAGTCAAAAACCCTAATTTGGGCATTGTGAAACCCTAATCTTGCAGTCCTTGATCTCTGCACCTTTTGTACTTGTAAATGGCTTGTCATGGTCATGTCAAAATTCTTGATGATATGTGGAGGAATTGGCTCCTTTTTCCATGAGATATTTCATCTAGAGGGCTCAGATGACTGAAACCCTAATTAGTGATTGTGATGGCTCGGGGCCCAGATCACCGAGAATTTTGTATAGTCTTTGAAAGATTTCTCATCATTTGAGATTCCTTAAACCTTTGATAGTGATTGGAAGGCTTAAAATCTTATGTATTAATGATTGGTAATTTGCCTGAATCCTTTGAGGGACTCAGGAATCCTGATCCATTTCGGGGATACTATTCCAACCAGTTTGGCACAATCCTTTGGTCAGTGGATTTCTTCTTCTGATGTACATATATTAGGGAAAAATTTAAGGTATGACACCCCTTGTTTAGCAAGAGTGGAAACAACTCATCATATGTGATAAGTATAGGATTGAAAACTGGCGTTCTGGGATATCGATTGTTGTTGTTATTGTTTTGAAGGCGAGCCTGCTGAAGAGGCTATTGCTACCTTTGTTGATATTGTTGTTGATTCGAAGAGCTATGATCGATCAGAGGTTGATACGTCAGAGCTAGTATCGTTCTTATAATAGGAGATACTATTGACATTTGTCGAGTGAGATATCTCTATCTTTGATTGCTTTGAAATATATTTTCGATATCTTGCTCTTTTCTCTTTGGAAAGGCATTTACATACCTTTTGTTACTACTGGTCGGTTCAACATCTTTGGTCAGTCTTCCTTCTCCGACTGCTTCTTCCAGACGTACTCCCATGTTTACTATTTGTAACACGGTGGGAGAACTGACTTTTAGTCATGTTACGGATAGCAAGAGTCGCCACCGACTTTTATTTTATCCAAATGGAAAGGACATAAAAGAACAGGAAAGACCTATTTTAAAAGACTTGAGTTCGGGGTGTAAGTTATATAAAGGGAAGGTGTTAGCACCCTTTATATCCATGGTTATCCATGGGCTCTTAGTTACTTAGCTCACTTAAATTGTTTTTGAAGAGTGTAGTGTGTGATTAGAAATTTTTCTAAGTACTTTCTAATGATCCTCGTATGGATGTATACAAAGCCTTGTTTTGAAAAATGTTTAAAAAAATGAGGTGTAAAAAGTGTTTTGAAATGTGAGCAAGCAACTAAGAGGTATCTGCCCTAGATTAAGTCTTTCATGTTCTTGTATGTTCTTTCAAGGGTAAAACTATCCCTATTATTAAGGAATAGGTAGTCATTACCTTTGATTTGCATAAGGGACAGGCGTAGGGTCATCGTATGGTCATAGAAGGCAACTTAAGGGATGTCTTTAGCAATTCGTAGGGACTATCATCATTTATTCGAAGGGACAAGATCATTATTTCGTAGGCAACCTCGAAGGGACTTGATCTTTTAAACTGTAGGGACTATGATGATTTATACTTGAAGGGACTTTGCTTAAGACATCCCTATATTCGAGGGACTTGACCATATTAAAGGCAACCAAGAGGAATACCCTAAAAAGTGCAAGATGGCGATCAAAGATCGACTTACGTGTGTGAGTGTTTATTTTCAAATATTTATCTTTTTTAAATTAGTTATCTTAATTAAATTAATTACAATTATGTTTGCACTCTCTATTTACTAACCACGCAATAAATATAATAAAAATAATGACAGAAAAATAAATATATGAATTATTACAAGGTTTCGGGATAGTTACAATATAATCGGAAAAATAAATAATAATAATAATAATAATAAAGAAAATATAAGCAATAATAATAAATAAAGCAATAATAATAAATATTAGAGAAAAGAAAATAATAATGAAGAAATAAAGAGAAATTAGAATTTTTAAAGACAATTATTTTAAATTAAATAAGTTAGAATTTTATAGTTTATAAGAAAAATAATATAAGTTTAAATGATAATAATAATAATAATAAAAGGATAAGGTATTTATACAAAATATAAAAAAAAGTTATTATAAAAATAATATTTAGGGTTAAAGAAAATTAGGTTAAATTTTTAGGGTTAGAAAATAATTAGGGTTTTAAAATAATTAGTTTTTATTTACAAAATATATATATATATAATAAAAGTTATATACAAAAATAATATTAGGAAGATAAAATTAATTAAAATAAATATTAAGAAATAATTATGAGTTTTAAGAATATAAGATTTATAAAAAACATTATTAGTTAGATTTAATTAATTAATTAAAACAAAGTTATAAAAGAAAAATAAGGAAATATGAAGAAAAATGATCAAAAAGATAGGACTTGGGAATTGAACCCAAGTCCCTTACCTCCACAGCATAGCACAAAACCAACAGAGCCAGCACGCGCTGGTGTTAGGATAATTGAACTCAATCATTATATTTTTAAACTTGCAAAATAAATGAATTAAAAGCAAAAACGCCCAAGCCAAGGATCGAACACAAGTATTATGCATTCACACGCGTACACACAACCAGTTGAGCTAGGTCACACGTTTGTTCATCCTGTGAAACAAAAACAATATAAGCAATATCAAATATTTGAAATTTTGAACGCGCCAAACATCTTCTTCAACCTTCAGCCGTCCATTTAACTTTTAGTGACAGACGTTCGTCACTAAAGGCTATAGTGACGGATTTTTTCTATCACTATAACTCTTGCACATTAGAACATGAGAAACACAAGCAATAAATTCATTCTAATTGTCCAGATTGATTAATAGAAGGCCAATGATTCCAAATACACCATTAATTTGGTCTAAAATAGGCTCTTAAACGAAATCCCAATTCACGATTTTTTGGAACCCTAACATGGTGATTTGTGATACCTGCATCAAAACTTAAAAATAAACATCCAGAAACAATCAGTGATGCATCACGAACCATAATCAAACATTAAAAACAACAAACAACGCGTGTATGAGAGAAATTGAAATTTTGTTTTTCAAGAACATTTGAAGATTCGGTTTCAACAATTCATGAGGTTTTGGATGATGAAAATGATGCAAAGATGTTCAGTGATTGTCCAGGAATGATTTGCCACCTTTAAATCACATGAAAAACAACAAAATTAAGGAATCCGAATTTGAGTTTTCTTTGAAGATTTTGAAGATAGTTCTTGGTGTTCTTAGCTGCAAAATTCGTCCCTCTTGCTTGCATTAGGTTTGTGTATATGTAGGGATCCAAATTAGGTCAGAAACTTGTGGATTTATGGGCTTGTGAAGATTGCTTGATCATGAAGTTTCCTCACTTTCAAATATTCAAAAAATCTCATCTATCCTTTCTATTTTTAGTCCAATCTGTCTTTAGTTGATTTCCAATCATTCTAAATATAATTCAAATGATTTTCAATCAAAGATTTCATTCTTTATTTGATTTTTCATATTTTATATATATATATATATATTTAAATTGAATTTTAATGAATAAAATCCAAATAAATATAAAATATGTAAGTATACGAGTGTGCCTAAGAGGGGGGGGGGGTGAATTAGGTTCTTAGAAATTTTTCCGGAATTTTATCGATGGTTGAATGATTCTTGATTATTGTTCTAAGTTAAAAATGCGGTAAAGTGGAAAAGTAAAGTGGACACGGCGATATATAGTGGTTCCCCTCACAATCCGAGAGTACTCCACTCCCCTTTCAACACGAAAGAGAATTTACTATAATTTTTGGACAATTACAAGACTCTTCCTAGTCTTTCTATACAAGTCACTAAAACTATATCCACCAAGATCAATCCTCTTGGAATTTTCCACTATGTCTTATTGAGAACAATCCTCTCAATAAAGACTTCTTGTTTCCACAATCCGGATAACAAGAACAAAACAATAATGCTGAATTTTATAAGAGAAATTTGAAACTTTGATTTTTTATCAATGTAACAATTGATCTTCTCTTTCTTTAACAATGATTCACAATCATAAAATATTAGATAGCTCAAGAATTTTTCAATTATGTGATATGAAGAATGTAGAAAAATTCTTGTTGAAAGTTTAAGAGTTTTGTGAATATTTTATGAAAAATATTTTTGAAAGAGGTGGTAAATGATTTGAAAAAGTTTGGAATTTATATTCACATAACACCCTTATGAAACAATGTAATTAACAGTAAAAATTCATGAACAAATGCCAATGCATTATGAAAAGGTTCCTTGAAAAGATACATGAAGAGGTGTTATGGAAAATACTGATTTTTCAAAATTGTACAGACTGCAATTGATTGCACTATAATGCAAATCGATTGCACATGCATACGTTGCCAAATTTTTCAAAGTTTTGAAACATGCAATCGATTGCAGGTAAATGCAAATCGATTGCACCAAGTTAAAAATGCAAAAATACTTGAAACAAACAAATGCAAATCGATTGCATGAAAGTGCAAATCGATTGCACCAAGTTTGAATTTGAAAAATGCAATTTTAAAAGATGCTAAGGTTAAGAGATGATTATGCCATGATATATGTATTTAATTGAGCATCTAATATTTTAATATTTGTGTATAATTGCTAATATACCTTCATGAAGCTTCTTCTTGAAGAAAAGAGTCTTTGAATCATGATGCATTAATCTTGAATATCATCTTTGCCTTCTTTATCATATTGTAGCTAAGAGATGTGTCTTCATCAAAAACAAGTGATGACCATGGAGAAGCTTGACTTCACATTCTCCCCCTTTTTGATGATGACAAACAATCTTCTTAGATGCTTTAACATTTTCGGAATACTTCTCCCCCTAAGATGCATATCTCCCCCTTTGTATGTGAATTGGAGCTTTGTACCTTTAGGAAATTCAAAAGCAAGAAAATGTACAAGCATAACATCTTTCTCCCCCTTTGACATTATCAAAAAGAAGGGAAAGATGGGTGAAAATAATAAAAGCCATAAACAAGACAAAATGAAAACTAGAAATAACATAGCATAGATTAAAAGTTGAATTGCATACATAGCATAAATGCAGAATTTTACATTTGCAAAGAAACATAACGAAAACATACGGAAACAAAAGAAATAGAAATGAGATATTACAACTAGTAAGCATTAACGACTACATAACGAACACATCCAAACATAAAGACATGAAAAAAAATTTCAAAACAGATCCATATTGGGGTCAAAAGGGTCTTGGTTAGGAAATTGTTGGTTGAGAGGTGCTTGGCGAGTTGGTGGGGCAGCCGGGTTAGATGGATCATAAGGTGGTATGTAGAGGTGGGAATAAATGTATGAGAATTGTTGGTTGACATCATGCTGAAAGTTTGAAATCCTTGTGTTGACAAATGCATTAACGACATTGTAGCGGTCATTGACGTTGGTGTTCATGTTGGAGAATTCTTGTGTCATGAAATCCAAAAGATCTTGGTTAGAAGGACCATTCACACCATGAGAGGCGGGAACCTCTTCATTAAGGGGTTGTTGTTTATTATCCTCTTGTGCTCCACCATCATCACCAAGATAAGTAATAGTATTGGCTTTCCGATCATAGTAAACTCCCATTCTTCTATCCAAATTCCGAATAGAAATCTTGTGAGAAGGTGAATCCATCAAAAGACATTCAAAGCCATCAAACGGAATCTCAAAGTGTTGTAAAATCCGTGTGATGAACCATGCATAGGGCAGAGCTTTGGATCTCTCGGAATGGGACAACATGTGATGCAAAATCATCCGAGCCTAATTAACTTCAATGTTGTTCTTGATAGAATAGAGGGCCTGCATTTCCGTATCATTAACCGAACAATAGTTACCACTTTTCGGAAACACAACATAGGCAAGGAAGTAGTGAAGCATGCGATCATCAATGTAGAAGTTTCCAGCCGACCAAGAACTACGAGAAGGTTCAATACCACCTAGAGACTTCACTCTATGTTCATAAAATTCTGTTTCGGTCATCCTTCCAATTTTGTAGAAAAAAGATCTCTTCTTATAGTCATTCCATTTTTCATCTTCAGGATCAAATAGGAGACTACCGGATGATGGTACCCCTAATATGTTTCCAAGGAGTCTTGAGTTCAAGACAAGTCTTTTTCCTAAAACATAGATAACAAACCTTCCTTCTTCTATACACATATTGCAGTAAAACAGCCGAACAAGATCCGGGTAATATGGTCCGGAGGAAGCAATAGCAGTCCCTAACTTTATGTTGTCTAGAGTGGTTTGAAAAGTAAAGAAATTTTCAGAAAAGGAAGAAAGATCCCCATACTTGGGTTGTTGAACAATCTTTCTTTGGAAGATCTTTTCAAACTTCTCAATCTTTTAATTTGATAAACCTTCATAAAGTGGAATGTTGGATGATGAGGAGGACTTTCCCTTTCCTTTTTTCTACAGCAGTGGCCTTTCTTTTGGTCCTTGAAGCCATGGGTGAGAGTTGGTGAGAAATGGGGAAGTTGAGTGAGAAGGATGAAGTTTTGGTATTTTTTGTGTAGGTTATATGGGGAAAACGAAAATTGGTAGGGAGATGGAGAAAAATTCAGAATATTTATGGATATAAAAGATGTGGGAATTTGGTAAGAGGAGTTATGGTGAGTTATTTGGGTGGTTAAGGGAATTTGAAAAAGTGTTAATGAGTCAAGGTAGGGAATCTTGTAGGTTAAGGCTAGGAGGGAACAAAATCTGAAAAGTTGGCCTAGGAAATGATGTGATTTGATGTATATGAGTTTAAGATACCAAGGATCAAAGAAAATAAGAGGGAACAATTAAAAATAATTTTTTTTCAAAAAGCTCCAGACTGCAATCGATTTGCACTTTCATGCAATCGATTGCACTATGCCAAAATTACGTGAAAACGCATTTTTCCCAGACTGCAATCGATTTGCATTTTTATGCAATCGATTGCACTAAGCCAAAAATTTGAAAAATCACACAAAATACTCAGACTGCAATCGATTGCAGTAAACATGAAATCGATTGCACGTTTAAAAAATTTGCAAAAACATGAAAAATAAACATACTAAGACATTTTTAAACATATTTAATGAATCATATTCATATATGGCACAAATATAAGAAGAAACATATTGAAATATTTTTCTTAAATAAGAGAAGAATGAATGTTGTGCACCTTTGTTAATAGGTTGATTTATATATCTTTTTCATCTAAGATTCCATGTCCTCTTCTAATCTTGTAAAAGGATTCTCTTGCGAGCGGCTTTGTGAAAATATCCGCTAATTGATTATGCGTATCCACGAAGGTAACATCTACGTCTCCGTTAAGAACGTGATCACGAAGGAAATGGTGCCGAATGTCTATGTACTTTGTTCTTGAATGCATGACCGGGTTCTTTGTGATGTTGATGGCACTTGTGTTGTCACATCGAAGAGGAATACAACCGAGATCTACGCCATAGTCAAGAAGTTGCTTCTTAAGCCACAAAATTTGTGCACAACAACTGCCAGCCGCAATGTATTCTGCTTCGGCCGTGCTAAGTGCGACACAAGCTTGCTTCTTGCATGCCTATGATACTAGTGCATTCCCGAGAATATGACAAGTGCCACTTGTGCTTTTTCTATCGGTCTTACATCCTGCATAATCAGCGTCAGAATAACCAATTAAAGAACATGTACTACCTTTTGGATACCATAGTCCGACATTCGTTGTTCCTTTGAGACACTTCATAATCCTCTTTACGGCGGTGAGATGCGATTCCTTCGGATTTGCTTGAAAGCGTGCACACAGACATACACTAAACATAATGTCAGGACGGCTTGCCGTCAAATATAATAATGAACCGATCATACCTCGATACTTTGTGATATCAATTGAAGTGCCAGATTCATCTTGATCAACGTACGTTTCGGATCCCATCGGAGTGGACATCACTTTGCAACTATCCATATCGAATCTTTTTAATAGTTCCTTGCAATACTTGGATTGGTTGATGAAGATGCCATCCTTTGTTTTCTTGATTTGAATCCAAGGAAATAGTTCATTTTTCCCATCATGGACATTTCGAATTCTCCTTGCATCATAAGTGAAAATTATTCGCAAAGATATTTGTTTGTTGAACCGAAGATGATGTCATCGACATAGACTTGAACTAATAAGGTGTTACCTTTGAACTTCTTTATGAACAATGTCTTGTCAACCTTTCCTTTTGTAAAACCCTTCTCACCTAGGAAATTGCTAAGGCGATCATACCATGCTCTTGGTGCTTGCTTTAAGCCATAAAGAGCCTTCTTCAATTTGTAGACATGAGAGGGATTCTTGAAGTCTTCAAAACCCGGAGGTTGTTTGACAAAGACTTCTTCATTTATGTAGCCATTCGGGAAAGCGCTTTTGACATCCATCTGGTACAACTGAAAATTCATTGAACAAGCGTAAGCAAGTAATAATCTAATTGCTTCTAACCTTGCTACCAGAGCGAACATTTCATCAAAGTCGATTCCTTCTTCTTGGTTATAGCCTTGTGCGACCAATCTTGCTTTGTTACGAACTATGATTCCGTTCTCGTCAAGTTTGTTCTTGAACACCCATCTTGTTCCTATGATGTGTTTGTTGTCCGGTCTTGGTACAAGAGTCCAAACTTGATTCCTTTCGAATTGATTAAGTTCTTCTTGCATAGCTATTATCCATTGATCATCGCCTAAGGCTTCATCGATTTTGGTTGGTTCAATTTGAGATACGAACGCCATGTTGAGACAAGCATCATTGAGATTTAGTCAAGTTGCAACGCCTTGGCTAATATCACCAATAACTTTATCTATCGGGTGATCTCTATGAGTTCTCCATTCTTTCGGAAGATCTTGATGTTCTTCAATAATTGGTGAGTCATCTTCTTGTGATTTTGCTTGTTCTTTTGATGTTTCCTTTTGTTGTTGTGATAGATCTACTACATCATCATCATCATCGACAATAATATTATCCTCTTTCGAGGGGTTAGTCTCATCAAACGAAACATGTATAGATTCTTCAATAGTAAGTGTTCGTTTATTGAAAATTCTAAAAGCTCTACTTGAGAGAGAATAACCAAGAAATATACCTTCGTCGGATTTCTCATCAAACTTACCAAGGTTGTCCTTGCCGTTGTTGATAATGAAGCATTTGCATCCGAATATGTGGAAGAAAGATATGTTGGGTTTCCTACCCTTGAACAACTCATATGGAGTCTTCTTGAGAATTGGTCGAATATTGACACGGTTACTAACAAAAAAAGCCGTGCTAACCGCATCCGCCCAAAAATATTTAGGAAGATTTGAGTCGCTAAGCATTTTCAACTTATGCCCTTTGGAATATGTTGACTTTTTGTTGACTTTTGAAATGACCTGTAATGTTTTAGCTCATATCTTCCAAATGAAGAATTTTTAGGCTTGGCTTGTGAGACACAAAGTTGTAGAGAATTCAATTTCCTTCAAAATGAGCTTTGGATGGGAATTTTTTGATGAAGCATGTCAAAGTTATGGCTGGTCAAAGTTTAGTTGACTTTCCTTCAGAAAACCCTAATTTAGAAACTCTTGATTCTTGATGATCTGAAACTTCCTTGATAAATCATGATAAACCCTTGATCAAATGATGAATTTTAATTCATAAACTTGATGTTGGCAAAAAATCTTGAAGTTTGACTTTAATTTGACCATAGTTGACCTCAGTTTGACTTTTTAACTACTTTGACTGATTTTTACATATCTGATCATCTGACTGGGCAAGCTCTTTGGGAAAGCTTTGAAACTTGACATGGGGATTCTTGAATACATGTGGGATGTTATGAAGCTCACTTGAGGTCTTGAAAATCATTTTAACCTGAAGAAACACAAAACCCTAGTTTTGGACACTTTGCTTAGGAGGAGGCATTGTCTGAGAAAACTTCCACACTTCTTGACTAATTGGGAGTCTTGAGGATCTTATGATCATTTAGAAGTCTTGAGAGAGGTTTTCTTGATTGTGGGAGGGAAAATTTTGGGGTACAACACTATTTTAGTAAAATCACAACGTGCAATTGCAACTATTCGTTCGTAGTAAAATGAACTGAGAGTTTTCAAGAGTATCTTCATCATTTCCTTCTCTTCGAGCGGAGGAGAAATATGAGTAGCAATTTCATGCAACCTTTGCGCTTATTCTTTGAAAGTCTCATTCTCTTTCCAAGACATGACTTTGAATTGATCCATGTCTGGTGCCATATCCAAGTTGTATTTGTATTGATTGACGAAAGCTATTCCGAGGTCACGAAAAATGTTGATGTTAGTTCTGTTCAACTTCACATACCAGCGGAGAGCTTCCCCAGTTAAACTGTCTTGAAAGTAGTGGATCAGTAACTGTTGATTGTATGTTTGAGTGGACATCTTTCGGGCATACATTATCAAGTGGGTCTAAGGGAAAGTATTTCCTTTATACCTCTCAAAGTCAGGAACCTTGAATTTGTGAAGAATTTGAACATTCGTTACTAAGCAGAGATCGACGACATATTTTCGAAATAACTCCTGTCTTCGGATAGCCTGAAGCTCTTTCTGCTTCGAAACACCAATCTTGGGACCTGGACTCTGGATGCTCATGACACGTGACGGGAAGAAAACATATGTTCCAAAGTATTGAGCTTAAAGCTGGAGGCTACATAGGTTTTGGAGGAAATCAGAAAGGAAAAATTATTGGCTTTGGAACCATTGGTAATAATACTCTTCCCTTTATTTCTAATGTTCAGTTAGTAGATGGATTAATTCATAACTTGTTATCAGTAAGTCAATTAAGTGATCATGGTTATGATATAATCTTTAATCAAAAGTTCTACAAAGTTGTTAGTCAGAAAGATGGAACTATCCTATTTAATGGAAAGAGAAAGAACAACATTTACAAAATAAAACTTTCTGAACTAAAAAATCAGAATGAGAAATGCCTTATGTCTATTAACAATGACAATGGGTCTGACATAGAATATTGGGGCATGTTATTATGAGAAGATTATATCAGATTAACAAACTCAATCTGGTCAGAGGACTTACTAATCTGAAGTTCAACTCAGATGCTCTGTGTGAAGCATGTCAGAAAGACAAGTTTGATAAACCATCTTTTAAATAAAAAATGTTGTTTCTACCTCTAGACCATTAGACCTTCTACTTATAGATCTGTTTGGACCAGTGAAAACTACTTCAACCAATGGTAAGAAGTATGGATTAGTGATCATAGATGACTATAGCAGATGGACATGAGTAGTGTTCGTTAGACACAAGGACGAGTCAATCTCTACATTTTCTACCTTCTGCAAACAAGTTCAAAATGAAAAAGAGTTTAGAATTGTAAAAGTCAGAAGTGATCATGGTGGGGAATTTGAAAACAAAAAATTGGAACTAATTTTTAATGAAAATGGCATCTCTCATGATTTCTCTTGTCCTAGAATGCCACAACAAAATAGAGTTGTAGAATGAAACAACAAAACTTTACAAGAGATGGCCAAAATCATGATCAATGAGACTAACATGGCTAAACACTTTTGGGAAGAAGCAGTAAATATAACATGCTATATTCAGAATAAAATCTCTATAAGACCTA
Source organism: Lathyrus aphaca (assembly GCA_963966055.1). Classification (NCBI taxonomy): domain Eukaryota; kingdom Viridiplantae; phylum Streptophyta; class Magnoliopsida; order Fabales; family Fabaceae; genus Lathyrus; species Lathyrus aphaca. Next base: position 569,468,834 of record OZ014520.1, on the reverse strand, counting down.
TTCTGGATAAGACTCCATAAGAATTATGGAAGGACAGAAAGCCCAACATTTCTGATTTCCATCCCTTTGGATGTACTTTCTTTATTTTAAACATTAATGATCCTCTGAACAAGTTTGATTATAAGGCACAAAAATGTTTTATGTTAGGATACTCTGAATGTTCTAAAGGATACAAAGTATATAACACAAAAACACGTATTGTGGTAGAATCCATTAGTGTCAGATTTGATGATAAGCTTGGCCTCCAAAAGCCAAAGCACAATGAATCCTCTACAGATATAGAAGTTCAAATTGTAGGTATAAAAATCAGAACATCTGAAGAACATCCATCCACTAAAAAACGACTACACAAATGCCACAACAACTTCTGAAGAACCCATTCTGAAGAGACCGTCCAGAAGTACGCTGGCTCATACAGAAGATAAAATTCTAGAAAGAAATATGATCCAATCAAAACAAGATCTTCATTCAAAAGCTCTAAAGAATCCCTAATAGGATTAATGTCTCTGATTGAACCCACTTTCATTGATGAAGCATTGTCAGATAATGATTGGATACTTGCAATGCAAGAAGAACTGAATCAATTCACCAGGAATGACATATGGGATCTCGTTCTTAAACCTAAAGGATTTAACATTATTGGAACCAAATGGGTCTTCAGAAACAAGCTGAATGAACAAGGAAAAGTTGTCAGAAACAAAGCACGACTGGTTGCACAAGGTTTTAGTCAGCAAAAACGAATAGAATATATAGAAACCTTTGCACCAGTCGCAAGGTTAGAATCTATCAGACTATAAATTTCTTTTCCTGTAAATAATGACATCACTCTTTATCAGATGGATGTTAATAGTGCGTTTTTAAATGGCTACATTGATGAATAATTTTATGTGCATCAACCCCCTGGTTTCGAAAACTCAAAACATCTAGAATATGTTTATAAACTTAAGAAATCGTTATATGGAATGCAACAAGCTCCCAGAGCTTGGTATGAAAAACTAAGTAATTTTCTCTTAGAAAATGATATTACCAAAGGGAAGGTGCACACAACTCTATTTTGTAAAAAAATTAAAAATGATATTCTGATTTGCCAAATATAAGTAGACGATATAATTTTCGGATCTACTAAGAGCTCTCTGGGCAAAGAATCTGCTAATTTGTCGCTCCCAGGATTTTCATCCTAGTACAAACGCGAAAGTGGCGCGGAAAAGGTAGAGTCGCCAGCTAGGCATTTTTATCCCGAAGGAACGGGAAAGGTAATGCTGCACAAACCTGATGAAGAAGGAAAGGACAAGGTCCTGCGAACCAAAGATCTGGATTCGGGAGTCGGTTACGACCTGGGAAGGTATTAGCACCCCAAATCATCCGCCGTACCCGACGGGATCCATGCTTGTTTGTTTGTTTCAAAGGGTGAGAAAAATATAACTGCTACTGAACAAATGAACTGCTAACTTGGATGAGAATGGAAATGAGGAAGGGAATAAAAAGAGAACAAAAAGAAATAATGGGGAAAGTGTAGGGAAAATAAAGAATGTGCTCGAACGAGCCCTACACCGCTGCCTACGTACCTCATCGGGAAAATGAGGATCAGAGTCGACGTAGTTCGCCTAACTAGGCGGCAACTATTTGTTTGTATTTTTTATGCTGGAACTGTGTATGTCTATGCTCAGGTGTTGCAGGCTCGTCGGGTACGAGTGCGTTTACCGTCTTGCAAAGACACAAGTCGTCGCGAGTTCGTGTTAAGAATGAATGAGATGAGAAAGAGAAGTTCCCGCAGGATAGTCGCTTATTGTTTGTTTTGTCTTTTATGAGAAGTGTTTTGAATTTGTTTATGAACATTCACATACTAAGACCTATCCATCGTGGTAAATACTTACACCTCGCCCCGAAACAGGACGCGTATAAGTATTCCGCAACAAAGTCTCATGGCGTATAAGAACGTTCAATTTTTATTAAGTATTTTATTATTTTCTTTGTGAGGTGAGAAAGAAAGAATCAAATTGAACAAAGGGAAAAAGCTAAGGGAACTAATACTCAACCCTAATTTAGTTATTACATTCAAAAGGTGATCCTAATGGTTTGTGAGGTTTTCTAATCCTAATGGGAAAAAGGAAAAGAAGAAAAGAGAGTTAGAAACTAACTTACTTCCTAAGGAAGTTAAGTTGTCTCTAAAGAAAGGGAAAACCTAAGAGCAAAGCACAAGGTGCTAAGGAAAACACAATTATAATTCATAAGAGATAGAAATTAAGTGAGGCTTACCTCAATCTTCCCCCCTACAAAACAAAGGTTAGCATGACAATGCATATTGAAAGTAAAATCAAAGCATAAAAGCAATTAAGTACCATAAACGTCCTAGAATGGAACTAGGGTTCAAAATAAGACATAAGTCTATAGGTGAAGGTACCTAAAGGTTACATGACTTCTAAAGTCAGTAGATACAAGCTATAGGTCCCTAGTTATTCTAGGATACCTCACAAGATCAAACTATGTCAAACTATGTACAAGAAGCTCACATAAGTTCACCTAAATACAAGTTAGGGTTTATGGATGAAGTATGAATGCATATGGCATACAAGCATGAATTAATACATGAAATGAGTATCAAAGTCAGTAGTGAAGGCTTATGAACGAGGATGAATGAATATACTATCATGGATGCAATGATTTAGTCCTATGAATTAAGGATAAGAAGATGTGGGAAGAAGTGTAGCAAACATCGCATATGATCACAAAGAATGCAAATTAAGTATGAATGACATGTGAATATGCATGAAATAATTATGGGTCAGTAGCATACAAGGTATGAGATGCAAATAGAATTCATAGCTTGGCATTTATGATTTCCACATAATTCATATTAACAATTAGAGGAGAAGAGAAGCTAGTTTAAGTTAAACATGTTCAAGTAATTATGCACTTAGAAACACCAAAACAAACCAAATGAGTATGGTTCAAAAAGTGACCTATAACTGGAATTAAGGACCTAAAAGTGACCTATAATTAACTCCTAGAAGTTACCAAAAGGTACCTCAAGCAAATGACATGAATGCCTTTCTAATATCTAGGTTATGGAGCAAATAAACACATATTTGGACCTATAATCTAAGTGACATGGAAAAATAGAAAAAAGGCTTTAAAAATTATGAAATTAAATCCATGGAATGTTGAAGGAATTATCTAACATATTCTAAACACATTTTACAAAATTATTCACCAAAGTGCCAAAACAATTACTTGATGATCAAGATAGCAAGGTATGATCGCCGAAAAACAACTCCACAAAGTAGATCAAAAAGGGCACTAAAAATTATGAAAAAAAATTCTACGGAGTATCAAAATGTCACCAATTCCAGTGGTTAATCACACACAAAAATAGGTCTCACACCTATTGGAAAAAATAGCTTTTAGTCCCTTATGTCAATACCATTCCTTTTGGGACAGCTTGGAATGAAAAATCCAAATTAATTACTAAAACAAATCAAACCTGGAATAAAAAAATATGACAAATTAATTAAGAGGATGAGGATCATTCATGAATTTTTCCAAAATTTTATCACACCCGAAATTATTTTTAATAATTGTGACGAAATGGGAAAAAACGATGTTTTAAGGGAAAGCGAGAGGAAGTGAATTCTACAATCCGTAACCTAATCCCTAAGCTCCGAAATCGACACATATAATCAAAAATCATAAATAAATCAAGTGCCTCAGGTGGGAGGTCTCAATATGCATCTTAAGTTATATGACCCTAAGCCTCATACAAACTAGAATGATGCGTTAAAGTCGAAAAAAATCGAAATTACTTACTTGATCGAAGTGACGATTCTTCATATAAAATAAATTCAAAAACTTCATGCAAGGTCTTGTAATCTCCCATAAGCAAAATAAATGCTTATCTTTCATAATTGATTTATAAAGATCCACCATAATCGAAACAAAAAAACAACGACACAAAATATCATTTGAATCCAAAAGTATCCCACAAATAAAGTGGAATACCAACCAAACGACCGTCGTTAAGATCTTTGCGAGAACCTTGCATGGACTCAAAAAACGCATTAGAAACCAAAAAGAGGTGCAACCGGAAGTTGCACCTATGCCTCACAACTCAAAATCAAGTAGAAAGATGAATGTACGAGTCATGGACATGCATTGAAATTTATGTTTCAAAACGAGTCAGCACTTATGCTCTAACATAAACAACATGCAAACTCAAACCGAAATCAAACAAATTTACATGCAATTAATGGAAAATGATCAACAAACATAAGTACAAGTCAAAAAAAAGATCAATGCATCAAAATCGCACCAAACCGAACTTAAAAAGCCTTAAAACGGAAAAAACGCGTCAAAAATCACCGACTCGGAATTGAACGAAAATCGCATGGTAACTAGAAAATGTGCCAACGAAATCAAATATGCAATCGGTTTTTAAAAATTCCGCTCGGAAGTGATACTTTTTGGCCGATTTCGTCGGTGCAGTAGCGAAATAGTAAAAAAAATTGTCCGAAATTGACTAAAAAGTTCAAAAATGGCTCCAGAATAATCAACAAAGTCAAATTACACTATTCACATTCGCGAAAACGCGTTACGGTTAGGAAGATATGACCAAAACGCACTTTTCGACACGCAATACATTTACAACATCATCGATTAGACATCAATCTATCCTATTCCGGATTTGCACATTGAAACAAGTATGAATTCAAAAGTCAAGCACTTCAATTAATATCAAGTCACAATAATTAACTCTCCTAAGAATTTTGTCAAACACCTAACATGCACCGATTATTCTATGTCAATTTTAACAATCATTTCCAATTATGCACCACAACAATTATTAGGGTCAATTAATCAAGCATCAATCAACAATCAAATCATGAATCAATCACATAATCTCCACAAGATTAATTTAACTTGAAAATTCAATTCAAGAAACAATGCAACAATTATTCATGAATTAAAATTTAAGAAGCTTACCGAATGAAGAATCGACGAAGAAATTGCGAATCTGAAGGAAGTGAGACGTGATCGTGAACGGAGGATAGGGGAAGAGGTCACGTGGCTGCCGGCGGCGGAAGATGGTGGTCGCACGGTGGTGAAGTTGATCGGAGGTGGTGGTTCGTGGCGGCTCGGCTACCAGAAGCTTTATTAGAATTGTTGTGTTCTTGAGTTCTTGATGAAGTTGTTGTTGTGTTCTTGAGAAAGAGTTGAGAGAATGAACTTTGATCCTTTAGAGAGAGTGTGTGAGAGTTTTTTGGTGTTTTTAAATTATGATTGAAGTTATAAAACAAATTGTGGGTCAAAAGAATATATAGTGGAGTGTAAAATGAAAGGCAAAAGATAGAATTTCGGCTTAAGTGAAAATAACAATATCTTCGGCAAGAAATTTCGACTCTGAGCTTCCACAACATCGTCCTCCTCTGAATCACGGTTGCAACGCAAAAAGAAAGGACTTCATACGATCAAAATCGCGTGCGATCGATACGTTTAAGCTGCAAGACGTCATTGAATAAGTTGTTTTTTCGGCTTATTTGGTGTCCGCTACTCAAAAATGTGACGAGGTCAACCTCTTTGGAGCATAATCATGACTCGAATTTGTCAGCAAAGTTGTAGATCTATGAGTCAGTGACCTAGTGTTAAAATGTAAGCTCAACCGGTAAAACGACGAGGGAGATATGAATTTTCTCGTGAAACCACTTTCAGCCTTTTTCTTCGGTTCAACACTTCAGTTTTGTGAAATAAACCAAAATGACAGTCTTTGGAGCACCAGTCGAACTTGCGTTTGTCTTTGAACTTGAAAAGGATAACATTTGTGAACTAACACTTCAAGAACGGGTGCAATCCGATGAAAATTGACCGAGTTATGAATTTTACAAAATCTAACAGACATTGCACTGCATCAAAGAACCTTACTGATAATTCCCGTTTTCGGGATCCTTCCGCTCGGACCTAACCCAAACTGAATTCAAATAATGAAGATAACATCTAAAAGGAATTTTAGGCACCAAAACAAAATCAATCCGATGAACGAGCCAAGAGTTATGAATTTTTTAGTGTTCAAAACTCACCGGTTCAGCACTGTTTTTCACTATGTCGACTCTAAAAACTCGCACATTCGGAGATCTTCTTCAAAGAATTAGTTCTCGGCCAAAACCCAAAAGTTGGAAAGGATATCAAGACGGAACTTTTGGCATATGAATCTCTCAGACATGTTAACCCAATCAGATGTTATAAACTCTTGAATACCGCTAGCACAGTTAATCGGTGAAACCGAAATTTCAGAAACAAGTAATTCCCGCCATTTCCTTGATGAATTGGCCTCCGAGCCGAACACAAAAGTTGTAGAGAATACCGAAACAGTCTAAACTATTAAGTTTCAAGCCAAAATGAGTTTTCGAGCATAAGTTACAACTTTTGCAAACTGCACCATAAAACTGATATTCTGCTTAAACTCCTCTGAATCAACCGAGAACTTTTGGCTTCTTCTGAGATTTTTGTGCACGTGCCGCATGAAGAAATAAAGGTCAGTCACAACCTATGAAAGCTCAAATGGAGATATATGTTCATGTATGTTTATGATTCAATTATGATCTAAATGTAATGCAATGTATGAAAGGATATGCTAAATGGCATGGAAATGAGAGAGCAAATTTTGAGGTATTACATCTGCCCCTATTCAATCATCTGCAGACCTGAACGGATAATAGCAATGGCTTTTAGACTTTCAAAGTATGGAGTGATTGAATACTCGAATAAACCGGAAAATTTGAACTCTGCGGATGAAAAAAATGTCATCTGCCTTTATTGTTTTATTGTTTTTGTATTGTTGTTTTTTTGTTTTGACCTCTGAATATGTAGCGGGAAAAGAACAGGGTGGAACAGGATTGTCGTACATAAACGAGAGCATAGGCAAACATGACCGTTGTACAAAACAATAACCTGTGAAGCGACTGCTGAGCAAATCAAGCCACAGAAAGGGAGCCTGTTGTACAAAATAGGGCTTGGAACGAGATCATTGTACAAAACGGAACTCGAAGATGTGACTGCTGAGCGAATCAAGCCACAAAGAAAAACACACAACTACTGAGCGAATCAAGCCACAGAAAGAGAGCATGTTGTACAAAACAGGGCTTGGAACGAGACCATTATACAAAACGGAACTCGGAGATGTGACTGCTGAGCGAATCAAGCCACAAAGAAAAACACGCGACTAATGAGCGAATCAAGCCACAGAAAGGGAGCCTGTTGTACAAAACAGGGCTTGGAACGAGAACATTGTACAAAACGGAACTCGGAGATGTGACTGATGAGTGAATCAAGCCACGGAAAGGGAGCCTGTTGTACAAAACAGGGCTTGGAACGAGACCATTGTACAAAACAGAACTCAGAGATGTGACTGCTGAGTGAATCAAGCCACAAAGAAAACACGCGACTGCTGAGCGAATCAAGCCACGGGAAAAATGACAACATTGACTTGGAAAGACAAAGATGTTTGGAAAATGGTATAAGTATCTTCTGTGGGGAGTATTTCAGGTTGAGAAGATGTTACGGGTCTTATGTAATATACCTCAAAACTGGCCCATGCTGGTATGCACATGTTTGAATTTATGGCGTAATGCTCCATGACAATGGAAATTCTACGCTTTTGAGGATGCAAATGTAATGATGATTATGCATATGCAAATGCAAAGAGATCTCCTGACAAGGAGACTGCAAGTATCCCAGGTGGCTTGACTGGGGAGAATTGATGATCACGACATTGATCTGGTTAGTCCTGGTGAGGAGGAAACAACTCTGCGGGGAATGTTGTTAATGATGCACCGGCTCTGAACTGCCGCCATTGCCAAAAATAAATTGGACTTTAAGATTGGAAAGCCAAGACCCTGCTGGAGATGGACTCTTCTTACTAGGTACGCTAACCATTGAACTTCGTTGGGGAAGTGAAACCTTCTGACTTGGCTGGGGAACCAGATGTATGGTGTTGCTGATGAAACATCTTGTTTGGGAGGAAAGAAATTCCTTGTACTACTAGGGATTTCCCCTATATTGAAGGGAAGTCTCTGCTTTGGGAGGAAACCAACTTTATATTGCCTTGCTGAGAGAGATTTCAACTTCCACCTCTACTGGGGATGATGGAGGATGTCAATGATAAAGCTTCCTGCTAAAGATAAGAGTTTAAGTTGCCTCTTGCTGGGGATAAAAGATATGAAGCATCTCATGCTGGGGATGAGAGATGTAAGGCGTCCCGTGCTGGGGATAAGAGACGATGATACCATTCTGCTCAAGAAGTAACTTTCTCTTTGCCACACTGCTGGAGAAGGGATTTTCTAATGAGACTTGCTAAGGAATTCTGATCAATGAAGCCTGCTGATGAAACAACTCTTGAAGTACTGTGCTGACAATGGCTTTGCCCCTAGACTCTGGGTTGATAGATTGCCAACTAATCATGAGTGAACAATGATTCTTTGCAATTTTCAACTCGCCTCCTAATAGGATCTATCAAAAGATAATGTCTCAAGAGGATTTTACAGAAAACTAGCATACGAGATGCCTCAGTGTCTTCAAACTCTTGGAGAGATTCATCGGATCTCGAAATAACTGCCCCAGACTGCATGGTCTATGAAAGAAATTTTCCTCGCGAGGATTCATGAAAAACCTCATATCACCTCGAAATAGTTTTCCCCAGTATTTTGAACTTTGGATAAGTGCTTTAGATTGACCGTCTTCGGGAGAGAGTGACTTTTCATGCTCTTGGGGTGGCCTGCCCCAGAACGAGCCTTGAAGTGATCACCTCTGACTGACTATGCTTTGAAGAAAACACCCAGACCCAACTGTTCTTTGAGAGATTGGATCTCGAAGTAATTGCCCCAGTTTGGCAAAATTTTGAATGCATGCCTCAGACTAATGGATCTTTGATAGATTTGAATCTCGAAGTGATTGCCCCAGCTTGGCTAAATTTTGAAGAGATTGCTTGACATGATTGCTCCGGATTGGATGGCTCTTACCACGACTGGTTGGGAAAGTCCCCACTCAATGGAGTTTTTTTTTGAAAAGTGCATCTCAATAGATTGACCTTCGGAAGTTTCAGACTTCTCAACTTGGAAAGATTAAGCTTCTGGACTGAGATTCCATATGTAAACTTTTATGATGCCAAACAAATGTATGTAAGCAGAAAATGTTTATTTTGAGAATGAAAATTCTAATGCAACACACATGTTAATCTTGAAGTTTTACTGTAAAAAGATGTCGCCAACCTTTGTGAGTGAATCACTGGTTAAAATACGACATTGATTTTTGATAGAAGAAAGCATGCATATGCAACACCAATCCAAATCTTTCAACACCACTCATAGGAGTCAGGAACACGGTCTCGTGGTAGTACGCTCTCAAAAATAACCCTGTTTCAGTTAGGACTTTTGAGGGTTGTATCGTGGTCTGGTTCACGGTTATAGAAACAAAGGATATAGGCTCGAAATTTATTTGTGCCCACCCATCTTCGTGATGTTCTCCATTCCTATTTTCAGCTAGCTTTCATAAGCGCTCACTGTAACACCCCAAAATTTGCCCTCATATTTATCACCTTAAGTTATAATATCACAATTATGCATTTGCGTGAGATCCTAAGGCAGGGGATAAGAATAGCTTTTTGTGATTATCTTATTCAAAGGTAATTCATATGATATTACACACAAAAGTCTGAAGGGAAGACTTGGACTTCTCTTAGCATCCTCTCACCAAGCTACAAGGGTTTCTTATTCATTGTTTTCAAAGCTTTTGAACATTTAAAAATAGAAGATCAAGAATGCTAGGGTTTTTCATTGTAAGGGCTTTGAACCATGGTTTAGGATATGTAAATTTATGAATTTATCACTATCGAGGCTTTCCTACTCTCTCATACATTTGTAGATTATAATGCGAGTCACTTAAGGATTGAGGAATGGAGTTGGAATTTCATTAAGGAGAAGATGGGGTATCGAAGTGTCATTGTGGATTTAAGGTTGAAACATAGCACGGATCGTATTTTCCTTATAAATGAAAAGTAGGGGTTCAAGTACTTGGGGTCATGATTGGTTGATTATGTGACTCGAGGATTCATTCATGTGGTTTCAAGTCACAAGGGCGTATACCACGGTTTCCAATATCAGCCATTCAAAATTCAATACTCAAATTGTCCATTTTTTCCAATTTCAAATATCATTTTTTGGGCCCTAAACTTTTTACCCACTAACCCATTCTTTCATTTTTCTCACACCATCTTTAAGCCCATTAGAAACAATGTGGAAATTTTCCTCTAACTTTATTTCACTACCAAGACATTTCCAAAGAAATAACTCACAACCATTATATCTAATTTTAAAGCCTATTTCCTTTCTAAAGAAAATAAACCTTGTTCATCAATCCCTTTTGATTTCTTTGTCCAAATTCCAATATCAACTTTGAACTATTTCATTAATTTCGTCTTCTTAAAAAATTATTTACCACCATTTCAAGTGAGGTAGACACCAAAGATCATCCATTGAGCCAGTGGTTTTATTTGGAGGTTGAGGAGCTCTTAAAACTAGCTGGAGCCCGTGAACAGCTGCAAGTTCGCATTAATAAGTTACGAAGGCAATTGCATTCATTAGAAGGACAGTCAAAACAGCCTTATGGCTACAAATGTGCATGATCTCATTATCTTTAAAAAATTTCTTTTGGGAGGATTTCCTACGATTCGCGAATAGTTACATATATTATATACATAGATTGTTTTGAGGATATTTCTATCTGAAGAACAAACCAACAGTTTGGAATTCTAGAGAAGGAAAAAACGAAAGCAAAAACATGAGTAATAAATGGAATTTAAGCTCCTAAGTTTATAACAAGAAAATCAGTTATGATGATACAGAAGTTCAAACTAGAATTAAGAAGAAAATCAGATGTTAAGGTATGGAAAAAAACACGAAATCATCGCGACCCCGTCTCTTCAACCACCGTCACTTTGCAGCAACGTCACTATAACTCTTCAATCCCTCCTCATCAATTATCTTCATCAACCATTCATTGACGTTTCACTACAAAAGACCACAATCAGCCTAATCTTCGTGAATCTTAACTTTCTGAAGTCACCATAGTTTTTTCTTCAAATTCCCTGATAACCTGCAGCAGATCCAAAAAGCCCATTCGAAGTTACAAATCTAGCTAACAAAGAGTTTAAAAGAGTTGAAAGAAAAATCTGGAAAGGGTGGTTATAACTGTAACAGAATCATAACAGATATCAGTTACAAACTCTAACTAAATTCAGTTACCGAATAGCTAGCTTATAACTGAAATCTAACAAACAGAAATCACAATCTATGGTAATTGGATTCATCCAGAGGATTTCCTATAAAGAGACTCACCATTCATCATCAAAGGGATTTTTTTTCTGTTTGGATTCATCACTTTTGGATCCTTCTTCATCACCCTTCCTTCTTCTCCATCTCTAATGAGAAGCTTCTTCAGCCTGCAACCAACCACCAGCATCATCTTCAAATTGCGAGATTTAGCAAGAGCAGTGTCAGCAAGAACATAATCAAGAGTTTATAGCAGAAAGAAGAACAAGAACAAACCTCAGTCAATGTTCATCTTCTCCCTTCGTCATACTCAGCGGATTCAGCAATATCATCATTTCTTTACACGAGTTCTTCAATAACCAGTTTCACCACCTAAACCGGCATCCGCATCTTTACCAATATCGTTGTCGCCAGCCTTCCAACCTCAATCTTCATACATCAATAATAACTACCTGCATCATCAACAAAAGGAAGCAGAGTCAGCATTAACGACATACGACGAATCTCTCAGCCACAACAAAGAACCTGCGCAAAGTGCAATCTTTCAAGAGGGTTCAATTCGACAAATTGACTCACGAATATCAAAGACAAACGAGCTCTTGAAATATACCTGATACTTTTCACTCTACATTGAAGAAGTGCTTGCGTCTCCATAGCTAGAGCTTCAATTCAAGGTATGAGTTCAAAATCGTTTACATACACGAAGTCGTAATCATGTATTGTGCGAGAGTTTGAGATTCTGTGCTTATGTTGGTTTAGATTAGGAATTCGTTAACAATAGAGAAGTCATGAGCTTCGTAGTCGGGGATTTGGCTCACAAATTTCGTTCACAGTGGTGTTAAGGGTTAGAATGTTCATGATTTGTGAAGAGTTAGGTTGCGATTTTAGGAGAAGAATGATGGTGGCACGGCTAGGGTTTAGGAAGGGTTTGTTTGAGAAGATGAAGGGAGAGCAAGAATGAGTTTGACGGTCTAGGTTAGAAGAAAGAAGGAGATGACGGAAGGGTATGGCGGCTCGGGCTAGTCGCGGCGGAAGAAGAGGAGAGGGTATTAGGGTTTGTAGTGTGAGAAGAAGATGAAGGGGATAAAAAGGGAACGACGGGTTTGAGAGAGAGAAGATCCATTTTCTTTTTTGATTTTTGTTTATAAAATATAATAAATTCATTATATTAATGTTGTTTACTATACAATTAAGCTGAATTAATGAATTAATCAACCCATAAAAATTGAATTAATGTGTCATTTTGAGAAAATCAAGGTCATAAGAATTTTTCATTGTTACCGCTCCATCCAATTTTAATAAACCCCCAGGCCGGTGCGTTTTGGGCCTGGCAAAGCTGCTATTTTCACCCCCATGTCAGGCCCAGCTTGGCATTTTCACTCAAAATCATTGCTATTCTTCTTCCCCTTTAGTTTACATTTATTTCTATTTTTTTATACCATTTTAGTTTAATTCTATAAAAAACACGAAAATAAATAATAAAATTCTCAAAAAATACATTAGAATATTAAGACATTTTAGTACCATTCCCAATTTTTATTTTCTGAATTTTTTGCATTTTTCGATTTAATTTCGATTTTTCCATTTAATTGACTTATATTGAATTTTCAATTGGACACATAAAATTGTACAATTTATTTAGGCCATTTCCCATAATATTTTCGGCCCATTCTTTTTGCTACTATTAAAAGACAAGTTAAAGTACCTAGAAGTTTTTTTGTGAATTTTTAGGACATTTTTTCTATTGTTTTGGTAGTATAATTTGTGTAAATTTGTGATTAAACTTTAGTTAGATTTAGGCGATCATTTGTCTTAGTTAAAATAAGAATTTTTTAGAGATTTTTTAGCACAATAATATAATCAGGGTGAAGACCTTAGGAATTTAATTTCATATTTTTCTCATGACTTTTAATATTTTTGTCATTTTAATTCATTCCTTCGCATTATGCATATTCATAATCCATATCATTTGCTAACCATTTGCTTTTTCTTTGTGTGCAAGGTGTTTTGCAAGGTTTGGCTTATGGACTCGGATATTTTATGCTTAAATTGTGTCTTATACTTTGTATGAGTTGTGATGTAATAGCTTAGGACTTGTATGCTTTATAGTTTCCATAAGTAGGATAGAAAAGATAAAACGAATCGATAGAAAACCAAATCTTCAAAAAATAAATAAAGTATTTGATCCAACGTCGAGTATACTTTCAAATAAATAAATAAAGTTCATATTATTTTTAGGGTTCCACGATCACCTTCGTACCACTCCATTCAACCACTATCAAACCTTGTATGTTTCATACCATAAGTCGTGTGTCTTAGCACCACGCAACCGACCCACACACCTCATTGTTTCATCCCGTTTACATTTCATATGCGTTTTTGCCTACCATGACCTAGGAGGACCCTATTGCTCATTACTAACTTCTTTTACTTGCATGTTTAGTCTTATAGTTCTTATATCTCTTAGGTAGATTTTAATTGCAAACCTCACTAACCATAGGTTATCCATGAATTCAAACTGATTTAGGGTAAGTCTAGTTTCCCTTAGAATGTTTACCTTTTATAACTTGAGTCTCTTCTTAAAAAATCAAAAAAAAATTTAAAGGAAAAGGTGTACAACGCGCTACGAGCCTTAAGCTATACGGGAAAGGATTAGTGGAGGTCTCCTTCACTCTTCTAGGATGCTTTACAAACGTTCCATTGGGGGCGATCTTGGAAAGTATTCGCTCCTGTGTCATAGTCTCTAGTGTTGTACATTCAATAAACATAAATTCAAAACATTTCTTATAAAAGACAACAAAACCAAGAAGTCACGTCTTCTCATCTCATACTCTTCATGACTTGTCTCGACAGTTCAAACAGCGACACGGTAAACACCCTCGAGTCAGAGCCGGTAACACCTGAGCTAGAGCTATGGCAATGTCATCCTAAAAACCACAAACGAGTGTAAGCCTTAGTTAGACGAACTACGGCGTCTCTGATCCTCATTTATCTCGATGAGGTACGTAGGCAGTGGGGTAGGGCCCATTCGAGCACAATCTTTCTTTTTCCCTACATTTTTCCCCTTTATTCCCATTTGTTAATTCCATTTCTTTTTCTCAATACCATTTCATTCCAGATAGCTATTCTTTCAGTTAAACAAGCATATTATTTCTCACCCTTTGAAAACAGACTTTTAAGCGTGGATCCCGTCGGGTACGGCGGACGGATTGGGGTGCTAATACCTTCTCAATTCGTAACCGACTCCCGTATCCAGATCTTTGGTTCGCAAGGCCTCGTCCTTTTCTTTCTTCCTTAGGTTTGTGCAACATTACCTTTCCTATTCCTTTGGGATAAAAATGTCTGGCTGGCGACTCTACCTTTTTCGCGCCACTTTCGCGTTTGTACTAGGATGAAAATCCCGGGAGCGACAGCTGGCGACTCTGCTGGGGACCTTTAGAAATTCTAAATTCCCCTTTGAGACTCAATCCTAGCGCTTGTCTGTTTCTGTTTCCTTTGGGTGCTTATTCATTCGCTGTTATGTTTTAGCTTAGCTTTACTGTTTTATTTACAGTTTATCGCTTTCCTTTACAGCTTTATTTACAGCTTTCTGCACTTTACTTTACTGTCACATATACTGGCATACTGTACTGGCTGTTCTGGTTTTCCTTGGCGGGATGGGATTATTGTGAGATAAGCCAAATACCCGGCTTGAGTATACACATAGGATTTAGAGTGGGAAGTCGTGTGGCTTGCGTGGTCTTGAGCACGTGTAGTTTTCACGAGTCCCACACCCAGATCAGGCTCTCTTGGGATATGTTCTATACTGCCTAGGCAGACCATAGAATGTTCCCACCTGAGCTACTAACACTGGGAACCGATCATCGAGGACCTTGGTGGAAACAACCCTCTCCAGTGGTGACAGTGGCAGACCACATTTCGTGGCAAACCCATTCGCACCCGAGGGCCCACTAGGAAATCGCATAGGATGACCTTGTTCTCTCGTAGGAACCTGGTTAAAGCAACTGGTCGTATGACGGTAGTATTGTACCCTTCGGGATGAATGTACTATCGTTTCTCGACTTCAGTGCTTGAAGCCGGGAACTTATGAGGGATGCTTGTTTTTCTGGAATTCAGCTGAGGCCTCCCTGAGTAGTACATAATGCCAAACCGATTCCCTGATTTGGTCATGAGCCATTTCTCGGAGATGGTGAACGTATTATTGCTATTCGGCTTTGAGAGTCCGTGATGTTGACCCGTAGTAGCAATACCCGTGAGATTGGGAGGGATTTACAGGTTTGCAGGAAAACCAAACCTTCAACCTACTTTGTTCTTGATACTTGGGTTTTCTTCTACTTATGATCTGGTGTTCTTGATAGTCGGTATTCAAGCAAAATCAGAGACAGTACAACAGTGCCCAGTATATGCAGTAGTGATCACATACCATTGCATTGCATCACATCATCCGCATACTTGCATTCCTAACGCATGTTTATTCATTTACAGGGCTGCATATTACATCCTTGATTCCGGTTGTGGGTATTGATCTATGAGCATGGAACCCGAGAAGAAGACCAAGTGTATTATCTCCTACAAGGTTTATCAGCCTGTTGTGAAAGAAATTCTCAAAGTAAAGGCCTTAGCTCCTCCAGAAGTTCTGAATGTCTTCAAGCAGGATTACGGGTGGATTTTGTATTTCATAGATCCCATCAGTGACTATGCTTTCAGAGGGATGCACACCTTGCTACAGTTTTATGATCCACAGCTCAGATGTTTCGTACTTTCTGATTTCGTGTTGGCACCTACATTGGAGGAGTATTCGAGCATCCTGAGAGTTTCCGTGAAGGACTGTGCACCATTCTTTGGGACCAAGATTGATCCTGACCTCAAAGATGTAGCAACTGCTCTTTATTTGAGCAAGTCATTATTGGAAGACCGGATTGATAGCAAAGGAGGCTTCCGAGGATATCATTTGAGTTTCTTGTTAGGTGAGGCTACCAAAGCAGCTGAGGCAAAAAGTTGGAGTACCTTCAATGCGATCTTAGCTTTGTGTATCTATGGAATCACTTTGTTCCCGAACATGCCGCACTTTGTGGATGTTGATGCTATTCGCATTTTCATAGCAAAGAATCCTATTCCTACTCTCCTAGGTGATCTCTACCACTCTGTGCATTATAAGAATGAGAAGCGAAGGGGTGGAATGTTGAATTGTTGCGCGACTGTATTCTACAAGTGGTTCACACGCTTTCTTCCACAATCAGGAGCTTTTGAGAGGACGAAGAACACTCTTGAATGGTCGGAAAGATTGATGGGTTTGCAAGCAAAGGACATTGTATGGGTTAATCAGGGTTTGCGGTGCATTGACATTCTTCACAGTTGCGGAGGATTCCCTAATGTTCCATTGATCGGGAGGAAAGGGGGAATTAATTACAACCCTTCTCTCACGATTCGACAGTTTGGGTATGCCTTGATGGAACCACCAGCTGCTGTGGACATCACAGAGTCCTTGTACTTCCAATCAACAGATGGATTCGAGATTGCTCAGAAAGCTTCTAATGCTTGGCATAGTCGGAAGACAAGAGGGAAGAAGACTTTGGGTGTAGGGAATTGTCGAGTGTATCCACCGTTTGCAGAATGGTTAAGAGAGCGGGTTGAAGTGTTACTGTTACCATTTGGGTCGGCTCCTCTTCTATATCCCACGGTCATTGAGCAACCTACCACAGTTAGCATTGAAGAGTTCAACAAGATGAAGACTGAAAGAGACGGTTTGTTAATGGAGAATGCACAGTTGGGTCAGGAGCTTGCTAAAGCTAATCACGCTAGACTTGAGATTGAGTGGAAAGCTCAAGAAGATGCTGAGAGGCATGCTATTGAAAGGAAACAGTGTGAAATTGAGTTGGCTCGGTGTGAGAGGTTCGAGTTTGCTACTAGGAGTTCTTCCAAGGAACACATTGACACTAGAAGGCAATTGGATCAGAAGACCTTGATGTTTGAGAACATGAAAAAGAGACATTCTGCTTACAGGATCAAAAGAGAGGAACAAGACAAAGTTCAAGCTGAAGAGATCGCGAGTAAACTAAAGGAGAAAGATGAAGAAATGGCCGATAGATTGAGAGGAAAAGATGAAGAGCTTGCTAAAGCCCGAGAAGAAGCTGCCTACTACAAGCGGATGATGATTTGCTATCAGAAGAAGCTGAAGAGGTTTGAAGACAACCAGGTGCAGACAAAGGAGTTGGTAGAAGTCCCAAAGGCAGGACCGATCATTGACCCAGGTCTAGATGGAGGATCGCATTGACAAAGACATCTTTCTGTTTGCTTGTATGTTGTAAGATTACCATCAGGACTGTTGATGGAATCTTTTTATCATTGTACTTCTGTTTGAATCCATACTCTTGGTGTTTTGACTATTTCAACAAAGTTCTTATCATAAAAGGTTTCTTTACTGTCATTATGTGCGCTCTCGCTTTATGATCACTGACACATCTGACACATTTGCAAAAAACACGTCGGTCTTCGTATTCTTGGAATTGTTTGGCGCGTCTGCTACACACACGCACCTTATATTATCAACACCGCTTGTTATTTACAACAAAAAAAAGCTTTTGTCTTCATCAAACTCATAAAACTGGAATCAGGGGATGGGATGCCCTAAAAATGAATCAACATGCCATAGCATTCATTCCCTGCATATCATATCCTTGTATTTTTGCAGGTTACCCAGGATTTCTAACTTATTTGATTGCAGGCAATATAGCTGGTCAACGTGTTCACCGATATCCGACTAAAAGAAACCGAGTAAGGATGGCTGATCGAATGCAGACTGATCTCAATGAGCTCCGACAGAGGATGGATCAGTTCATGGAAATGATGACTGGCATGGCCCAGAACCAGGAGCGTCTCCGGTTGATGGTTGAGCAACCTCATGGGAATGTTAATACGGGAACACCGGCTGAGAATGTGGATTCTAACGCTGCCCGTAACGGAGAGCCTCATCCAAATAGGACCGCAACACGTAATGCAGGTTTAGAAGACAATCAAGAGGACCAGTTCACTCTACTGGATGCTGATATGGGTAACATGAATGAGATCAACAATCGCAGGTATGAAGAGCTGTCAGAAAAGATCAAGGCCATGGAATGCCAGAATTCCTTGGGTATCGATGTAACCAGTCTCGGGTTAGTACCAGGAGTCAGAATCCCTCCAAAGTTCAAGGCACCATCGTTTGACAAGTACAACGGCAGCACGTGTCCTAGGACTCACATTCATGCGTACTTCGGAAAAATCTCGGCTCATACTGATGACGAGAAACTTTGGATGCATTTCTTCCAAGACAGTTTATCTGGAGCTTCGTTGAGCTGGTACATGAAGCTGAGTCGGGTCTCTATTCGAAGTTGGAAAGATCTAGCTGAGGCATTCCTCAAGCAGTATCAATACAATATTGATATGGCTCCGAATCGTACCCAGTTGCAGAACTTGTCTCAAGGACCTAAAGAGAGTTTTAAACAGTACGCCCAGAGGTGGCGTGAGCTGGCCGCACAGGTTCAACCTCCCTTGCTGGATCGGGAAATGGAAGACATGTTTATGGGCACCTTGCAAGGTGTTTACTTGGATCGTCTGGCCGCCTGCCCGTCCATTGGTTTTTCTGATGTCGTCATTGCTGGAGAAAGGATAGAGAATTTTCTGAAAATGGGAAAGATCCAGGATGCAAGCAGTGCTAGTTCTTCCGGTGTGAGAAAACCTTTTGGCAACGGCCAAAGAAGAAGAGAAGGCGAGACGAATGCTGTGTATAGGGGCCGAGACAGAAATTATTCTCAAGGTTACTACCAAACGGCTGCGGTGACTATTACTCCACAGGTTCAACAACCACGACCACAGGTTCAACAACAACAACCACAGTTTCAACAACAACGACCACAGGGTCAGCAACAACAGGTACAGAGACCGTTTCAAGAAAGAACAAGAGCGAGAAACCGCAGACTCGACCCCGTCCCGTGCCCGTATGCCGTATTGCTCCCAGAGCTGCTAAAGTTGAACCTGGTCGAGCTTCGTACCATGAGACCTCCCGCTCCTGACAATCTACCTCCAAATTTTGATGCTAACGCCAGGTGCGAATTCCATTCAGGTGCCCAGGGGCACAGTATTGAGAAATGTTGGGCCTTTCAGAACAAGGTACAAGACCTAGTTGACTCCAAGGCGATCAATTTCGCTCCTCTCCCAAATGTACTTCATAATCCGATGCCTAGTCATAATGGAACCGGTGTCGCGGTCGTTCTACCAGATGGTTCACGTTAAGCTGAAGTCTTCGAGCTGATCACCCAGGATGCCAGGGTACTCATGAAGCAAATAAAGCCAGCAGTATTCAAATACTCTCAGTGATGGCATTTATGTGTTTGTTTTTTTTTCATTGTTCGTTTTTCATCCCTATTGAGGGGAACTACGTCGCTCTGATTCTTCATTGGTCATCAGTCAATGGAGATACGTAGGCAGAAGATCGTCAGGTCTTTCCGAGCAAACTTATGGGGCAACTTTATTCCCCAGCTTTACTTTTTCCTTCAGACGTCTCGTGTCAGAGTCAGAATAGCTAGAAGAAGAGGTATGACTGCCATGGTTAGGTATACCACTGCGGATTGAAAATTACAAGTCTGTGAAAAGATCTATTGATCGTTGAAAGTATCCAAGACTGACAGGTCCAGACGGAGCCAAGCCTCCTCAACTACGGCAATATTCAGTTTCTTTACTGCATTTCCATTTGTAGTTTCTTTTATATGCTAAACATTTGTCTACATGTATGAAATTTGTTTGCTTTTGAATGTTAGCAATAATAAATCTCACATGTTTTTCTTGAAGTAAATTCATTTGCATTCCCTTATAATTTTGCATGTGTACATCGCAATACTAATTGTCATGCTTAAATTCTATGAAAGGAGAATGACGAAACAAAAACGCAATATCTCTGAATTGTGTGCTCTCGAATAAGGCCCTGTTAACGATGTACAGGCATTGTTTCAAATCCTAAACACTGGAGATATAAGGGAGATAGACCCTCGCTAACCCCTTTGAGCCTTGAAGTAGGAGTTTCTTTTCACATAAAAAAACCCTCACATGTAAACCAGGGGCAGGGTAGATGTCAGCCAGTCAGACCAAGCGTTCATACTTTCATAAAAAAGGTGTATTTGAAGATCCGTTGCATCCTAATATGCTAATCAAGAGGTCCAAAGACCCGAAACCACAACGGTTATCCAAGTTGAAAGGTCCAAAGATTGACAACCACAATGGTTATCCTTCGTTGACCGCAAAATGAGGCAGTCACAACCCTCGTGAAGCAATCAAGACAACAATGTCACGCGACTCGTTCAAAATGCAAAAAGAAAAAGAAAAGAAAAGGCCCGCTAAGTCGAAACTTGAAAGCAAGCGACTTAGGCAAAAGTTAGGGCATCCCGCTGGACTCCACAATCAAAGATTCACAAGAATCAGTCCAGGCAAAAGTTAGGGATAAACAAAATAATGCAAAAGCGAAAGACGGAAAAGGATTACACAAGAAAGATCCTCAAATGAGAACAAAGTCGTGTGACACAGACACACAAAAAAAAATAGAGGAGTGACTGACTCTCAACAATAACCTGATTGGTGCTTGAACTAATAGTAGCATTGGTTCATCAATCAACACAAAACCTTTATGAAAGGTGAATGCTTGTGAAAACTAGCTGAATATAGGAATGGGGAACATCACGAAGAGTGGGTGGGCACAAATAAACTTCGAGCCTTTATCCTTTGTTTCTATAACCGTGAACCAGGCCACGATACAACCCTCAAAAGTCCTAACTGAAACAGGTTTATTTTTGAGAGCGTACTACCACGAGATCGCGTTCCTGACTCCTATGAGTTGTGCTAAAAGACATTTGTTGGTATTGCATGTACATACTCTCATTCAAAATAAGGTCTTATCTTAACCAGTGATTCTCTCACGAAGGTTAAACGATCCATTTTCAAAAACTTCAAGATTAACATGTTTGTTGAATTAGGATTTTCATTCTAAGAATAAACATTTTCTCACTTGCATACATTTGTTGAGCATCATAATTGGTTCACATGCGGAAATTCAATCCAGAAGCTCAAGCTTGCCAGGTTGAGAAGTCTAAAACTTCTGAAAGACTGTCACGTCGAGGTGCACTTTTCCGAATAAAGCTTCATTAAGCAGGGACTTTCCCAATTAGTCATGGTAAGAGCCAGCCAATCTGGGGCAGTCACGTCGAGCAATCTCTTCAAAATTAGAGTACCGAGCCAATCCGGGGCAGTTACGTGGAGCAATCTCTTCAAATTTCAGTCAAACTGGGGCAATCACCTCGAGATTCAGATCTCTCCAAGATCGAAGATCAGTCACTTAGGTACAAATCTATTCAAATACTCGTACTGGGGCAGGCCACCCTAATAGTACGAAAGTTCGTTCTTTCCCGAAGACAGAGGATCGGAAGCATTTACCCGGAGTTTAGAATACCGTGGTCACTTGTCAAGCCAACTATCTCGTTCAGCATTTCTGACAGATACAAACTCATCTGCATTGGCAATGGCTATCTCCTCAGCAAGGATGTTACACTGATTCATGCAGTCGTTACGATACTTAAGAGTTTAAAGACACCAAGTCTTTTGTAAAATCCTCTTGAGGCAAAATCCATACGGAAGCAACTGATCCCCAGCACGAGATAAACCTTTCCTCCTCAGCAGGACGTGTCTCAGTATTGTCATCTTTAAACATGCAAATGGAAGTTGTCCTCACCAAAGTCAACACTTTTTCTTTCGGTTGGTTTTCTTGATCTTGATTCCTCATCAGATCCAAGGCAATTCTTATTCCCCTAGAAGAGTTCAGATAAATCATTCTCCTCCCCAACAGATCCATAAGAGTGGGTAATCCCCAATAGTCGAGGTATCCCCAGGCACGGCCCTCAAAGCTAAAAGTCCAATTTATTTTTGGCAAAGGTGATAATTCGGGACAGATGAATTATTCACGCTCCTCTCCGACAGAGATGTTATCCCCACGGGACTTCTTGGGATCAAATACGTGATCATTGGGTTCCCCCCACAGAGTCAGCAGACGCTTATTACTTCCGCGTCAAGAATTCTTTTACACTCACACCAGTTCATTAACAATACTCAAGACATAATATCCCCAGTGTCATGGGGCAACATGTCATACAATTCAACATATGCAAAGTCCAGCCGCAGACTGGCCAAAGTCCATCTTCGGGTGGCAAATTTCAAAGTCCAGCCGCAGACTGGCCAAAGTCCATCTTCGGGTGGCAAGCTTCAAAAGTCCACCCGCAGTGTGGCAAGTCTCAAAAGTCTCCCGTAGTGAGTAAAAGTCCACCCACAGCGTGGCGATTTCCAAAGTCCACCCGCAGTGTGGCAATGTATTTCAAAGTCCAGCCGCAGACTGGCCAAAGTCCATCTTCGGGTGGCAGATTCCAAAGTCCAGCCGCAGACTGGCCAAAGTCCATCTTCGGGTGGCAAGCTTCAAAAGTCCACCCGCAGTGTGGCAAGTCTCAAAAGTCTCCCGTAGTGAGCAAAAGTCTCCCGTAGTGAGCAAAAGTCCACCCGCAGTGTGGCAAATCTCAAAAGTCTCCCGTAGTGAGTAAAAGTCTCCCGTAGTGAGCAAAAGTCTCCCGTAGTGAGCAAAAGTCCACCCGTAGTGTGGCAAACCTTTAGAGTCCACCCGCAGTGTGGCACAGTATTTTGAAGTCCAACCGCAGATTGGCGAAAGTCCATCCTCAGGGTGGCATCATATCAAAAGTCCACCCGCAGTGTGGCAACTCTTTAAAGTCCACCCGCAGTGTGGCAATGTATTTTGAAGTCCAACCGCAGATTGGCGAAAGTCCATCCTCAGGGTGGAATCATATCAAAAGTCCACCCGCAGTGTGGCAACTCTTTAAAGTCCACCCGCAGTGTGGCAATGTATTTTGAAGTCCAACCGCAGATTGGCGAAAGTCCATCCTCAGGGTGGCATCATATCAAAAGTCCACCCGCAGTGTGGCAACTCTTTAAAGTCCACCCGCAGTGTGGCAATGTATTTTGAAGTACAACCGCAGATTGGCAAAAGTCCATCCTCAGGGTGGCATCATATCACAAGTCCACCCACGGTGTGGCAAGTCAGTAGTCCTCTGGCATCATTCAAAGGCATCCTTAGTTTACTTTTTCTTCACATCATAATTATATCCAAGCAGAGTTCGTTCGGTTGAGTTTACTTCCTTGATCTTCTGCCACAGAGTGCAAATTTTCTGGTTGTTTCTAGTATTCAATCCCTGCATACTTCAAACGTCTGAAAGCAGCTGCTGTCATCCATTCAAGTCTACAGTGATTGAATAGGGGCAGCTGTAACACCCTAAAATTTGCCCTCATATTTATCACCTTAAGTTATAATATCACAATTATGCATTTGCGTGAGATCCTAAGGCAGGGGATAAGAATAGCTTTTTGTGATTATCTTATTCAAAGGTAATTCATATGATATTACACACAAAAGTCTGAAGGGAAGACTTGGACTTCTCTTAGCATCCTCTCACCAAGCTACAAGGGTTTCTTATTCATTGTTTTCAAAGCTTTTGAACATTTAACAATAGAAGATCAAGAATGCTAGGGTTTTTCATTGTAAGGGCTTTGAACCATGGTTTAGGATATGTAAATTTATGAATTTATCACTATCGAGGCTTTCCTACTCTCTCATACATTTGTAGATTATAATGCGAGTCACTTAAGGATTGAGGAATGGAGTTGGAATTTCATTAAGGAGAAGATGGGGTATCGAAGTGTCATTGTGGATTTAAGGTTGAAACATAGCACGGATCGTATTTTCCTTATAAATGACAAGTAGGGGTTCAAGTACTTGGGGTCATGATTGGTTGATTACGTGACTCGAGGATTCATTCATGTGGTTTCAAGTCACAAGGGCGTATACCACGGTTTCCAATATCAGCCATTCAAAATTCAATACTCAAATTGTCCATTTTTTCCAATTTCAAATATCATTTTTTGGGCCCTAAACTTTTTACCCACTAACCCATTCTTTCATTTTTCTCACACCATCTTTAAGCCCATTAGAAACAATGTGGAAATTTTCCTCTAACTTTATTTCACTACCAAGACATTTCCAAAGAAATAACTCACAACCATTATATCTAATTTTAAAGCCTATTTCCTTTCTAAAGAAAATAAACCTTGTTCATCAATCCCTTTTGATTTCTTTGTCCAAATTCCAATATCAACTTTGAACTATTTCATTAATTTCGTCTTCTTAAAAAATTATTTACCACCATTTCAAGTGAGGTAGACACCAAAGATCATCCATTGAGCCAGTGGTTTTATTTGGAGGTTGAGGAGCTCTTAAAACTAGCTGGAGCCCGTGAACAGCTGCAAGTTCGCATTAATAAGTTACGAAGGCAATTGCATTCATTAGAAGGACAGTCAAAACAGCCTTATGGCTACAAATGTGCATGATCTCATTATCTTTAAAAAAATTCTTTTGGGAGGATTTCCTACGATTCGCGAATAGTTACATATATTATATACATAGATTGTTTTGAGGATATTTCTATCTGAAGAACAAACCAACAGTTTGGAATTCTAGAGAAGGAAAAAATGAAAGCAAAAACATGAGTAATAAATGGAATTTAATCTCCTAAGTTTATAACAAGAAAATCAGTTATGATGATACAGAAGTTCAAACTAGAATTAAGAAGAAAATCAGATGCTAAGGTATGGAAAAAAACACGAAATCATCGCGACCCCGTCTCTTCAACCACCGTCACTTTGCAGCAACGTCACTATAACTCTTCAATCCCTCCTCATCAATTATCTTCATAAACCATTCATTGACGTTTCACTACAAAAGACCACAATCAGCCTAATCTTCGTGAATCTTAACTTTCTGAAGTCACCATAGTTTTTTCTTCAAATTCCCTGATAACCTGCAGCAGATCCAAAAAGCCCATTTGAAGTTACAAATCTAGCTAACAAAGAGTTTAAAACAGTTGAAAGAAAAATCTGGAAAGGGTGGTTATAACTGTAACAGAATCATAACAGATATCAGTTACAAACTCTAACTAAATTCAGTTACCGAATAGCTAGCTTATAACTGAAATCTAACAAACAGAAATCACAATCTATGGTAATTGGATTCATCCAGAGGATTTCCTATAAAGAGACTCACCATTCATCATCAAAGGGATTTTTTTTCTGTTTGGATTCATCACTTTTGGATCCTTCTTCATCACCCTTCCTTCTTCTCCATCTCCAATGAGAAGCTTCTTCAGCCTGCAACCAACCACCAGCATCATCTTCAAATTGCGAGATTTAGCAAGAGCAGTGTCAGCAAGAACATAATCAAGAGTTTATAGCAGAAAGAAGAACAAGAACAAACCTCAGTCAATGTTCATCTTCTCCCTTCGTCATACTCAGCGGATTCAGCAATATCATCATTTCTTTACACGAGTTCTTCAATAACCAGTTTCACCACCTAAACCGGCATCCGCATCTTTACCAATATCGTTGTCGCCAGCCTTCCAACCTCAATCTTCATACATCAATAATAACGACCTGCATCATCAACAAAAGGAAGCAGAGTCAGCATTAACGACATACGACGAATCTCCCAGCCACAACAAAGAACCTGCGCAAAGTGCAATCTTTCAAGAGGGTTCAATTCGACAAATTGACTCACGAATATCAAAGACAAACGAGCTCTTGAAATATACCTGATACTTTTCACTCGACATTGAAGAAGTGCTTGCGTCTCCATAGCTAGAGCTTCAATTCAAGGTATGAGTTCAAAATCGTTTACATACACGAAGTCGTAATCATGTATTGTGCGAGAGTTTGAGATTCTGTGCTTATGTTGGTTTAGATTAGGAATTCGTTAACAATAGAGAAGTCATGAGCTTCGTAGTCGGGGATTTGGCTCACAAATTTCGTTCACAGTGGTGTTAAGGGTTAGAATGTTCATGATTTGTGAAGAGTTAGGTTGCGATTTTAGGAGAAGAATGATGGTGGCACGGCTAGGGTTTAGGAAGGGTTTGTTTGAGAAGATGAAGGGAGAGCAAGAATGAGTTTGACGGTCTAGGTTAGAAGAAAGAAGGAGATGACGGAAGGGTATGGCGGCTCGGGCTAGTCGCGGCGGAAGAAGAGGAGAGGGTATTAGGGTTTGTAGTGTGAGAAGAAGATGAAGGGGATAAAAAGGGAACGACGGGTTTGAGAGAGAGAAGATCCATTTTCTTTTTTGATTTTTGTTTATAAAATATAATAAATTCATTATATTAATGTTGTTTACTATACAATTAAGCTGAATTAATGAATTAATCAACCCATAAAAATTGAATTAATGTGTCATTTTGAGAAAATCAAGGTCATAAGAATTTTTCATTGTTACCGCTCCATCCAATTTTAATAAACCCCCAGGCCGGTGCGTTTTGGGCCTGGCAAAGCTGCTATTTTCACCCCCATGTCAGGCCCAGCTTGGCATTTTCACTCAAAATCATTGCTATTCTTCTTCCCCTTTAGTTTACATTTATTTCTATTTTTTTATACCATTTTAGTTTAATTCTATAAAAAACACGAAAATAAATAATAAAATTCTCAAAAAATACATTAGAATATTAAGACATTTTAGTACCATTCCCAATTTTTATTTTCTGAATTTTTTGCATTTTTCGATTTAATTTCGATTTTTCCATTTAATTGACTTATATTGAATTTTCAATTGGACACATAAAATTGTACAATTTATTTAGGCCATTTCCCATAATATTTTCGGCCCATTCTTTTTGCTACTATTAAAAGACAAGTTAAAGTACCTAGAAGTTTTTTTGTGAATTTTTAGGACATTTTTTCTATTGTTTTGGTAGTATAATTTGTGTAAATTTGTGATTAAACTTTAGTTAGATTTAGGCGATCATTTGTCTTAGTTAAAATAAGAATTTTTTAGAGATTTTTTAGCACAATAATATAATCAGGGTGAAGACCTTAGGAATTTAATTTCATATTTTTCTCATGACTTTTAATATTTTTGTCATTTTAATCCATTCCTTCGCATTATGCATATTCATAATCCATATCATTTGCTAACCATTTGCTTTTTCTTTGTGTGCAAGGTGTTTTGCAAGGTTTGGCTTATGGACTCGGATATTTTATGCTTAAATTGTGTCTTATACTTTGTATGAGTTGTGATGTAATAGCTTAGGACTTGTATGCTTTATAGTTTCCATAAGTAGGATAGAAAAGATAAAACGAATCGATAGAAAACCAAATCTTCAAAAAATAAATAAAGTATTCGATCCAACGTCGAGTATACTTTCAAATAAATAAATAAAGTTCATATTATTTTTAGGGTTCCACGATCACCTTCGTACCACTCCATTCAACCACTATCAAACCTTGTATGTTTCATACCATAAGTCGTGTGTCTTAGCACCACGCAACCGACCCACACACCTCATTGTTTCATCCCGTTTACATTTCATATGCGTTTTTGCCTACCATGACCTAGGAGGACCCTATTGCTCATTACTAACTTCTTTTACTTGCATGTTTAGTCTTATAGTTCTTATATCTCTTAGGTAGATTTTAATTGCAAACCTCACTAACCATAGGTTATCCATGAATTCAAACTGATTTAGGGTAAGTCTAGTTTCCCTTAGAATGTTTACCTTTTATAACTTGAGTCTCTTCTTAAAAAATCAAAAAAACATTTAAAGGAAAAGGTGTACAACGCGCTACGAGCCTTAAGCTATACGGGAAAGGATTAGTGGAGGTCTCCTTCACTCTTCTAGGATGCTTTACAAACGTTCCATTGGGGGCGATCTTGGAAAGTATTCGCTCCTGTGTCATAGTCTCTAGTGTTGTACATTCAATAAACATAAATTCAAAACATTTCTTATAAAAGACAACAAAACCAAGAAGTCACATCTTCTCATCTCATACTCTTCATGACTTGTCTCGACAGTTCAAACAGCGACACGGTAAACACCCTCGAGTCAGAGCCGGTAACACCTGAGCTAGAGCTATGGCAATGTCATCCTAAAAACCACAAACGAGTGTAAGCCTTAGTTAGACGAACTACGGCGTCTCTGATCCTCATTTATCCCGATGAGGTACGTAGGCAGTGGGGTAGGGCCCATTCGAGCACAATCTTTCTTTTTCCCTACATTTTTCCCCTTTATTCCCATTCGTTAATTCCATTTCTTTTTCTCAATACCATTTCATTCCAGATAGCTATTCTTTCAGTTAAACAAGCATATTATTTCTCACCCTTTGAAAACAGACTTTTAAGCGTGGATCCCGTCGGGTACGGCGGACGGATTGGGGTGCTAATACCTTCTCAATTCGTAACCGACTCCCGTATCCAGATCTTTGGTTCGCAAGGCCTCGTCCTTTTCTTTCTTCCTTAGGTTTGTGCAACATTACCTTTCCTATTCCTTTGGGATAAAAATGTCTGGCTGGCGACTCTACCTTTTTCGCGCCACTTTCGCGTTTGTACTAGGATGAAAATCCCGGGAGCGACACTCACCTCTCAAAAAGGGTTTTGTGATGGTTGAAGAACCAATTACACTAATGGTTTAAGCATCAATCAGGTATTCATTTGGAGTCAGTCACCCCTTTTTCTTTTGTGTCTGTGCCTCACGATTTTGTTCTTGCTTAAGGATCTTTCTTGTTTAATCCTCTTCGCATTTTCGTTTTTGGGTTCTTTTTCTTATCCCTAACTTTTGCCTGGACTGATTCTTGTGAATCTTTGATTATGGAGTCCATCGGGATACCCTAATTTTTGCCTAAGTCGCTCGCTTTCAAGTTTCGACTTAGCGGGCTTTTTCATTTCTTTTTTCAATTCTCTTTTTTTGAACAAATCGTGTGACACTGGTTGTCTTGATTGCTTTAAAAGGGTCGTGATTGTCTCACTTCTTGGTTGATGAGGGATAACCATTGTGGTTTCCGATCTCTGGACCTCTTGCTTGGGATAACCATTGTGGTTTCTGGTCATTGGACCTCTTGATTTGGTACAACGAAAGGTAATGAGTCCTCAGATTTGCACTCCTTTTTGAAATTTGAATGCTCGGTCAAACTAACTGACGCCTACCCTGCCCCTGGGTTAAATGCAAGGGTTTTTTCATGCGAAAAGAAACTCCTACTTCAAGGCTCAAATGGGTTGGCGAGGGTCTATCTCCCTTATATCTCTGGTGTTTAGGATTTGAAACAATGTCTGTACATCGTCAACAGGGTCTTTCTCAAAAGCACACAATTAAAGTTTTTTACGTTTTCATTTCGTCATCCTCCCTCACAGAGTTTAAGCACAACAGTTGGTATTGCAATGCACATACACAAAATCATGAGTGAATACGAAT
This sequence comes from Lathyrus aphaca, assembly GCA_963966055.1. Lineage (NCBI taxonomy): Eukaryota > Viridiplantae > Streptophyta > Magnoliopsida > Fabales > Fabaceae > Lathyrus > Lathyrus aphaca. The sequence continues at coordinate 569,439,166 of OZ014520.1, read as the reverse complement.
GGATTACTTCAAGAAAAACACGTACATTTTATTATGGTTATCATTCAAAAACAAATAAGTTTCATGCATGCATACAAATGTTTAAACAAACAATATAAACTACAAATGAAAATGTAGTAAAGAAGCTGAACATTGCCGTCATTGAGGAGACCTGACTCCGTCTGGACTTATTGCTTCTGAAAATGCCTTTGCAAATTGGGAGGTCCATTTGATGAGGAAACTTCAATATCTGGGCAAACTTTCTAGCATAATGACCTTTGAGTCGATCAAATTTTGCACCTTGTGCCTGAATGCATCATAGTTGTCAAATGGTATGCCTAAATGCCCCTGAGTGGTACTTGCATCTAGCTTTCACATCATGGTGCTCATTGTTGAGGAGGTTTGACTCCGTATGGATTTATTTCTTTCGAAGACTTTCAGCAGTTAGCGGCCTGGATGTTCATTCTATTACTGATTCGGTGCCATATTCTCACTTTTACCTGGTGCAAACACAATAGTCTTTGGAGTCAATCAAATTCGCGACCTTGTTTTTACCTTCTCCCCTAAAAGACTTGAAATCTTCAATTAGATGGTTAGGTGCCCCAGAATGGTAGTCATACTTTGCATTCGGCATTGAAACCCCCAAGGAAGATTTATCGAAGATGATCCTGATGTGGCTAGCTCAACCAGTTTTGAATCTGAGCAAATGAGGAAACCCGTTGCACGTACGACCTCAGAATATGATCAAACTTCTTCTCAAGCTTCTCTGTACTTTACCCATATGCTCTGGCCCTAGGAATCTCTTGGGAAACTGAAATTAGATTCCTACAAACAACGTCTGGAGGGAAGAGGTTGATAAAGTTAATAGATAAGGTTTCTCGGAAAGATCTCATATGATCTCCTGCCTACGTATCTCCATTGACCAATGGAGAATCAGAGCAGCGTAGTTCCCCTCACTAGGGATGAAAATAAATTTATTCAGAATTTCCATAACCAAGCTCATCTGAGTCTTCATCTGGTTGAGTTCCTGTTTCAACAGTTTCTGGTTCTGAAATAAAGCTTGCACCTCGGCCCTGAATTGCCCCAGTTGGGTCTTCCTTTCGGTTACCTCCGCCCGGAGTTGTACCTTGATAGTTGTGATTCAAGTTGGCCATTGTGAAGGGAAACCAAGTCAGGATAATAATCAGTCTCTAAACACCTGTCATGAATGCAAGGATGTATGCAAATGTCATGTTTAGTTATTTCTGGGGAATCTATCTTCTTTGATTCAAGTTTTGACACAAAAAAAGTCCAATGGCATGATTTAGATATGTGATCCTCGGAAATAACTGAACATGTGTGCTGGAATGCTATGATCTCATGTATGCAACAGGCATGTGATCAATGGTCTGATGTTTGTGTTGAGCAGTGAACCAGCGGTCTGAGAGCCATAATATAGTATCATCTCTATATAGAACCCCATAACTGAGAACCCAATAACTGTAGAACTGGATCACATAATTGAATAGTCACTGATGGTGTTGAAGCTGAACAACGAGCCAAGTGTCTGTGGAGAGTCATAATAATAGTCACAATATCAGGGTCACAATGGTAATCACAATAACAATTTCTCTAAATAGAAATCCCGGATCTCTGAATCAAAGAACCATAGAACACTGAACAATACTGGCAAAGTGGGCATGTTGAAGTTTGGGGTTCCAGCAAACCTGTAAACCCCTCCCAATCTCACAGTTGTGCTACTCGGGTCAAACATCACGGACTCTCAAAGCCAAATAGCAATAATACGTTCACTATTTCCGAGAAATGGCTCATGACCAAATCAGGGAATCGGTTTGGCATTATTTGCTACTCAGGGAGGCCTCAGCTGAGTCCTGAAAAACAAGCATCCCTCATAAGTCCCCAGCTTCAAGCATTGAATCGAGAAACAATAGTACATTCATCCTGAAGGGTACAATACTACCGTCATACGAATAGTTTGCTTTAACTGGATTCCTATGAGAGAACCAGGCCATCTTATGCGAGTTCCCAATGGACCCTCGGATGCGAGTGGTTTGCCAACAAATGTGGTTTGCCATTGTCATCACTGGAGAGGGGTGTTCCCATTAAGGTCCTCGAAGATCGGTCACCAGATGCACATAACTATCAAGGTCGTACCCTGAAGTGGGGTAATCCCCACACAGAATAGTTCCAAGACGGTCGCAATCCGGGTGTGGAACACATCGCCACTCATCATGGTGAGCTACCATGAAAGTACAATGTCTGTCCACGCTAATCCTATAGTGCACTCAAGCCGGGTATTTGACTTATCTCACAGTAACTCCCATCCCACAGAAAAAATGAAAACCAGCACAGCCAGACAGTCCAGTATAATATGATGCATGAAAAATAAATACTGAAAGCAATAAATATATGCGATAAAGTAAAGCTGTAAAGTAAAACTGTAAATGAAAACCAGTAAAGCTAAACTAAAGCACACAACAACAAACAGATAAACACCCAAACAAACAAAACCAAACAGGCGCTAGGATTGACCCTACGAGGGAAACCAGAGATTCTGGGTTCGGTCCCCAGCAGAGTCGCCAGCTGTCGCTCCCGGGATTTTCATCCTAGTATAAACGCGAAAGTGGTGCAGAAAAGGTAGAGTCGCCAGCCAGGCATTTTTATCCCGAAAGGACAGGAAAGGTAATGCTGCACAAACCTGATGAAGAAGGAAAGGACAAGGTCCTGCGAACCAAAGATCTGGGTTCGGGAGTCGGTTACGACCTGGGAAGGTATTAGCACCCCAGATCGTCTGCCGTATCCGACGGGATCCACGCTTGTTTGTTTGTTTCAAAGGGTGAGAAAAATATAACTGCTACTGAACAAATGAACTGCTAACTGGGATGAGAATGGAAATGAGGAATGGAATAAAAAGAGAAAAAAAAGAAATAATGGGGAAAGTGTAGGGAAAATAAAGAATGTGCTCGAACGGGCCCTACCCCGCTGCCTACGTACCTCATCGGGAAAATAAGGATCAGAGTCGACGTAGTTCGCCTAACTAGGCGGGAACTATTTGTTTGTATTTTTTATGTTGGAACTGCGTATGTCTATGCTCAGGTGTTGCAGGCTCGTCTGGTACGAGTGCGTTTACCGTCTTGCAAAGAGACAAGTCGTCGCGAGTTCGCGTTCAGAATGAATGAGATGAGAAAGTGAAGTTCCCGCAGGATAGTCGCTTATTGTTTGTTTTGTCTTTTATGAGAAGTGTTTTGAATTTGTTTATGAACATTCACATACTAAGACCTATCCATCGTGGTAAATACTTACACCTCGCCCCGAAACAGGACGCGTATAAGTATTCCGCAACAAAGTCTCATGGCGTATAAGAACGTTCAATTTTTATTAAGTATTTTATTATTTTCTTTGTGAGGTGAGAAAGAAAGACTCAAATTGAACAAAGGGAAAAAGCTAAGGGAACTAAGACTCAACCCTAATTTAGTTATTACATTCGAAAGGTGATCCTAATGGTTTGTGAGGTTTTCTAATCCTAATAAGAAAAAGGAAAAGAATAAAAGAGAGTTAGAAACTAACTTACTTCCTAAGGAAGTTAAGTTGTCTCTAAAGAAAGGGAAAACCTAAGAGCAAAGCACAAGGTGATAAGGAAAACACAATTAAAATTCATAAGAGATAGAAATTAAGTGAGGCTTACCTCAATCTTACCCCCTATAAAACAAAGGTTAGCATGACAATGCATATTGAAAGTAAAATCAAAGCATAAAAGCAATTAAGTACCATAAACGTCCTAGAATGGAACTAGGGTTCAAAATAAGACATAAGTCTAAAGGTGAAGGTACCTAAAGGTTACATGACTTCTAAAGTCAGTAGATACATGCTATTGGTCCCTAGTTATGCTAGGATACCTCACAAGATCAAACTATGTCAAACTATGTACAAGAAGTTCACATAAATTCACCTAAATACAAGTTAGGGTTTATGGATGAAGTATGAATGCATATGGCATACAAGCATGAATTATTACATGAAATGAGTATCAAAGTCAGTAGTGAATGCTTATGAACAAGGATTAATGAATATACTATCATGGATGCAATGATTTAGTCCTATGAATTAAGGATAAGAAGATGTGGGAAGAAGTGTAGCAAACATCGCATATGATCACAAAGAATGCAAATTAAGTATGAATGACATGTGAATATGAATGAAATAATTATGGGTCAATAGAATACAAGGCATTTATGATTTCCACATAATTCATATTAACAATTAGAGGAGAAGAGAAGCTAGTTTAAGTTAAACATGTTCAAGTAATTATGCACTTAGAAAAACCAAAACAAACCAAATGAGTATGGTTCAAAAAGTGACCTATAACTGGAATTAAGGACCTAAAAGTGACCTATAATTAACTCCTAGAAGTTACCAAATGGTGCCTCAAGAAAATGACATGAATGTCTTTCTAATATCTAGGTTATGGAGCAAATAAACACATATTTGGACCTATAATCTAAGTGACATGGAAAAATAGCAAAAATGCTTTAAAAATTATGAAATTAAATCCCTGGAATGTTGAAGGAATTATATAACATTTTCTAAAAGGATTTTACAAAATTATGCACCAAAGTGCCAAAACAATTACTTGATGATCAAGATAGCAAGGCATGATCGCTGAAAAAACAACTCCACAGAGTAGATCAAAAAGGGAACTAAAAATTATGAAAAAAATTCCTAAGGAGTATCAAAATGTCACCAATTCCATTGGTTAATTGTAAACACCCCAAATTTTCCCTCACCAAGTTCATACCAAGTCTTATGATCTTTCATGTTTGCACTAGTTCAATCATAGCATATCATGTGGCATTTTTGCTTCACTGCATTGGTTCAAGTTCATCTGCATCTAGGGTTTGTGATCTGAGCAGTCCAGGATCCATTTGAGCCACTCCAAAGGTATTCTATCATATAAATAGGGTCCATGTATTTTCAATCATCATATTTTATCCTCCAAAGATCAAGGAAGTCAAAGAATCACAAGAACTGGCAAGGCATGGAAGCAGAGCCAGGATTTAACTGCACAGATGACCTAAAATTAGGGTTTTGGTTTCAGAGGCCATAACTCCAAATTTTTTGGTCATTCTTGTTTCTATTGGTCTCAATATGTTATAAGGATCATACATACCAAGTTTGATGAAGAAATTCATTATGGAAGTCATCTGATCACTGGGTAACTTCCTGAACAAGTTAGAGCAAAATCAGGGCATCTGAGGCCCCCGTCAATGGACCCAAAGTGGATTTTTCATCAAATTTAGGTTATATGGTCTTTATTTGATCATTTAAGTGCTTATAAGTTCACAAATTTGAAGAAAAGTGAGCAAAACCAAAAGTTGCCAAAATTGGAAATGACTTGTAATGCAAACTTTCCATTTTGGTAAAGTTTTTCAACCTCCTCTTTCTCAACCAAAATTGCTTCAAATGAAAAATTATTGGTCATGAAAGTTGTATATTGGATCATTCCCTTTTCAAAAAGTACAAGAACGAGATCTAATTCATTTTGGAACTCAAGTTATAGCTTTCCAAAGTTGGCAAAAATCACATAATTTTCAAGAATGCACCAAAGAGGGATTTTTGCAAAACCTCTTGCCAATTCATTTTGTGACTTCAAATTGACTTCTACAAATCATAACATCATAGTGCTTGGTTTAAAACTCAGAATTGACCAAAGAATTTCACATTTTCATGACTTGCACATAAAGAAATCTCAAAAGGGCCAAAGGTTCATGAATTTGCAAAACCTCCCATAACTTTGTCACAACTTGCTGATTTGCCTCAAAGAGATTTCCATGGCTATCCTTGAATCTTGCTGCACCAGACACCCCTTTGTACTTGGCCTGAACCAGCCCATACCTCAAAGTACAACCAATGTTGACTTTTTGAATTTTGCACCATACCAATCAGTATAGCCCACACCAACTATTCTGACCTATCACAGCTTCACATACATGCTTTATGCAAGCCATTTCACACAAGAACAAAACCTAACACTTCAGCATTGCCATAGTTCACAAAAAACTTCCTCTTTTGCATTTTTCTTCGAAACTCTCAGCACACTTAACCAAACTTCAAACTTCTTCCACCATTCATCTCCAAATTCATCACTGATCATAAGCCACCCCTCAAAACAGCCAGGAACACCTCACAAACAAAACACGATTTTCTGGCCAGTTGAACACAAACTCACAAACCAGCCTTCCCCAAATCTTTCCAAGCATCAAAGCTTCTTTAGGAAGGTCATTAGAGGCATTTTGAAGCAAGAAAGCGGTCAGAAAGCTCTAGGGTTGAAAGCTCCATCTCAGGTAGCCATGTGGATCATTTTTTCCAGAACCTTTATTTTAAGTTATTAAATGGTTAAGCTTGTTCCCCCGAGTGCAATGAACTTTGTATTTTTGAAAATGATGAAGAAATGAGAATGTATGGTCTGTCTGAAAGTTTCACCATTTTTGTTCTTGGCTTCGAATCTTGAGATGGAGTGAAAATAAATTGTTTTTGAGGGTGGGGTTGATCTTAGGAGAGTGAGAGGAATCAATCTGGAGCTTTAGAGCTCCAGAAATGGCCTAGGGAGTGATTTGGAGATTTCTCAGGGGAGGTGTGGCCGGAGAAGATGACCGGAGGTCATTTCCGGCCACCTGAAAGTAATTAATTTGTTTAATTAGGGTTAGGGCACTTTTTGAATCTGGATCGTTAGATTAAGCTTTCCCGCTTGCAGTGTAGGGCTAGGATCATGTCATTAGTATTTAATCAGGTTTATTTAATTAATTAATTAGGATTAGTTAAGTTTAAATGTAGACCATCCAGATGCACGTCAGGTCAATGGATTCAAACCCATAATCAATTCTGACTCTCCATTTTGCATACTTTCCATTTATTTTGTTTTTAATCCATTTTTTCTAATTTATTTTGTACGAATTTTTAAAAATAGTAAAAACCATAAAAAAATTCTGAAAATTTTTGTCAAACCTTTTATTAATTTTCAGAACCCAAAAAAAATTTTATTTTTATTTTTTGCATTAAACAAATATTTTTAAGTCATTTAAATGTTATTTTTAATTAGTTAATTGATTTTAATTAATTAAAAATACATTTAAGTATTTAAAAATCACAAAAAAAAATCAGAGAACATCTTTGAACATTTAGAAGCATTTACAAACTCACCACACAAATTTCTTTTTGGTTTTGATCACACTTTGACATTTTTTCAATGAATTAGGGTTCTTAAATTTATACATTTTTAACCCTAACTTCAAAAATTCATAACTTTTAAACCAAGTTGAGTTTGTGAGTGATTCTTATTGCATTGTTCTATGCATGACTTCTAGTTTCTAAAAACATTTTTGTTTCATTTTTATCTTTCATTTTCAATTTATTTGGCATTTTACATTTAGGATCTCCCTTAAAACCCTAAGAAACTTCAAAAATTCATAACTACTCCTAGGTTAAGCTTCTGACCTCCCCCTTTGGATGGTAGCTTAGTATAGGTTTAGGGTTCCTTTAAGTCCATTTTTAATTTTTTATCTTATCATTTGCTTCTGTTTTTTTTAGTTTTGCATCTCATGTTCATATAACCCTAATTTTGCATCTTCACTTGCATTCATCTTACATATGCTTGCATCCATGAACTTGCCATGACTTTTTGTGCATTCACATGACATATAAGACATATTAGGACACATTATAACCATGCTTGATCATTTCATCATCCATTTTCCATGTTATGCTTTCATTTCATTTCATGTGCATTCATGAACTTTCATGCCTCCTTTCATGCTTCATTTGCTTCTCCATCACTTGTATGATCATTTGCATCTCTTGGCATGCTTTCATATCATCTCCTAGCATCATTCGCATCATGATTATGCTTCTGGTTTTGGTTTGCATCATTGCATACTTTTCATTTCATTTTCATTTCCTTTCACTAACTTTTCAGGTGGTAAGTGTTTTTTTTAGAAGTGAATTTGCCTTCACTTCTCACAATCTCTTATCATCTCTCTTATGCATCTTTGCTGCATTTTGTATGTGTATTAGAGTGAGCTTGCTCATTCATGTTCCTTCCTCATTTTATTTCTTCAAGCAACTTATCTTCTTAAGTGAAGTAAGTTGACTTGCTTCTTTCTGCTTCTCCTCCTTCCATCTTTCTTCTTCCTTGGCGGCTTCTCCTGAAGATCCCTTGCAAGCCTGATAAACCCTAGGAATACCCAAGAATGATCACAATTAGGGTTTGATTAGTCCCCCATTATTTTTTACCTTTGTGTCATCTTTTGTGTCTTCTCTTCTCATCTCATAATCAGGGATTAAACCTTAAAGGTTTTAAGGCTTTGTGATTAAGGTTATGCCTGCATCCTTCTCTTAGGATGGAGTGTATAACTTTAATACTAAGTGTTAAACCCTTAATGTGTTTAAATATCTTAATCAATTCATCTAATAATCACTAAGACATCAAGCTTGTAACTTGGGCCTTGCATTAGGGTTCTAATTCTTCCTTAATTGGTTAAGAAGGACTAACCCTAGTGTTAATGGACAAGTCCCCCTCAAGTTGTCTTACAAACCATAAAATCCATTTCTTAATCTTATCATTAACTAAAATTCACTTTAATAAAGGCTTTGTTTTGTCATGAGGTTAATCCCTAATCATGGATTAAGTTGAGGAGCCTTCCTCAGCTTAAATGTTCTCATCTATTATACTTCTATTAGGATGGTGTAATGGGTCCATTAAATCCTTGATTATGGCTTAAACTCAATACTTAACACTAGACAAAAAACTTCCAAAACATCTAATTAAAGGAAAGTAGGTTAATGATCTTAATCCTACATCATGGTGATTAAGTGTGAGGTGTTTACTTCATACTTAAGGTATTCTCATTACCCCTAATCTGAGGGAGGATGTGATGAGTTTACTAACCCTTGGTTTAGGCTTAAGCTCATTTTTTTATGACAAACTCCAAGAGCAATATAAGACTGAAAACACAAAAACAAACAATAATCGTCTCCTCCGGGATTCTTTTCTCACCTCATTCACTCATAAACGAGAACTTGCTTCTTCCGTCTAATGCAAGACAATTTGCACCTGAGCCAGACAGGTCATACACTTGAGCATAGACAAGTAAGGAGTTCACAAGTCAATTTATCTTTCAGTCTCTTTGAGTCGAACTACGGTGTTCTGACTTCCTCATTGAACGAGAGGATACGTAGGCATAACTTAACTGTTATCGAATAAAAGTCTCTGTATATTCCCCCTCCTCCAGCTTTATTCTTTTAAGCCTCATTGTCTTGAGCTTTGCACTCTTTCCTTACACTGACACTCCTTTATTTCACTTCACACTTCTTTGTGTAACACCCCAAAATTTTCCCTTATTTATCACCAGTAATTGGATTTATGCTTCACATTCATCTACACTTACGTTAGGTCATAACCCTTACGATCATACATCTGCATCAAATTCCTAAGGTGTGGGATCAAGGAGGTGCCTGGTGATTCAAGTTTGTCGTAGCCAAAGGATTTAGTCGAGTATTTCATCCAAGATAAAGTGAGAGATGACTCAGGGTCTTGTTTCCTATGCTTATTTTACTGATAAAGGTGGTGATTAGGGCTTTCATGACAAGTACATATTGATATTCATGATATAAGGAACTCGATACTTCTTAATGGTTTTGAGATTGAAGTTGAGGATTCATTAAGAGTGGAGGCTTAATTTGGATATGAAGGTCGATGTGAATTAGGCATGTTAAGATTTGGTTAGATGGATTTATTGGAATTCAAACTATACCTCGTACACTTCTTCTAACTCCACATTGGGATTTTTCTTTATTATTTTTTTTCCTTTTTCTCTTTCGTGTCATGAATAATTTTTCTTGATCAAGTTATCAAAATCTACTCCTTCATTTCTACCAATTCAAAGGTCAACCCGTACCATGTTCTTTTCGGAGTTCAATTAGTCATAAACTTTGTCCAATATCCAAGACCCACATTGTTATCCGGAAATTAATATAAAAAAAAAACAATTTGTGTCCACACATCATTAACCTAAGTTCATCCTCTTAATCAAATTAAGAATTCATTAAGTCGAAGTTTAATCCAAGTTTTATCTCATAATTTAAATTCAGGCCCAATGCACAATTGTGGCACAACTCAAGCCCATGTGTTTGCAGTATTCAAAACTTGCAAAAGGAAACTTCATTTCATGGTGCGTGGAACATCAGTCCACAAGACTATCGCAAGGCAATGTGAAATGTTAGGAGGAGGTGGAAGTTTTTGTTGACATCAGTTACATTGAAAAAGTCTTACAAAAATTGATTAGAAAAAAGCAAAAATAAGAAACTATGCAAAAGAATTTACAGAGAGCATTCTGTTACAAAAAATGAAGAGAATATAATGCAAAAATGGAGAGAGAATATAATGCAAGGCAATTACAATTTTGATGAAGGGAGGAGGATCACAAAAACAAAGGTTAAACCCTTCATCACGGAATTCTTCGGGGAATTTCGCCCACATTTCAATTAAAGAAACTGAGAACCTCACTCTCCTCCATCATGATAACATAACAAAGAAAAAAGACTCAAAAAAAATTTTACTCGATCGATTCTTAGAGTAGAGTTACATCAGAATTGAAAGAAATAACCAAATATAAAAACTCAGAAAAGCTACAATCAAAACAGAAAACAGTTATAAACCATAACCAATTCCTATTCCTAACTAACTATACAACTGCATAACAGAATTTCTGAAAAAGAAAAAAAATCACCCTTTATCTTCACCATCTATAAATCCAGAATTCTGCTAAACCTTCTGCGACTTCCCCATTTTTGTTCCCCTGGATTCTTCATTATTCATTCTTCTTCTTCGCTCTTCTCCTTCTTTCCTCCTCTTAATTCACTATCTCTTCCAGTCTCTGCATTCACTCATCATCCTTACCTTCATTCTCCCTTCAAAACCTTCATTAACCTTCAACATTCTGCAGCTACAACGATCTCCTTCAACCACCAAGTTACTCCCCAATCTCTAACAGTAGTTCTTCAAAGAACTCCAACAAATCCTTCCCCCTATCTTCAACTTATTCTTCAATCCTCAGCTGTCCTGAAATCAGGAAAAAAAGAAGAAAATAATCTGAGTACAGCAAGCGGTAATAAACCAGAAAGGGATAAGAGTCCATGACCTGCAACCTTTGGTTCCGAAAACCTCGATCTTCTTCGCATCGCCATCATTTTTTCGCAACCGAAGCTTCATCAATTCAAATCCTCTGCAACAATTCAGAAACCTAAACTCTTGGACCTCTTTCATACCAAGCAACAACTTTACGCCTAACAGAATCTATCAAGAGTACCCTGTGGTGACTTCCGCGGATTCGGAGCAACGTCCCCCGCAAGACTGGTATGAATCGAAGCCCTGCAAAATCAATTAACACCGAGCAAACAAAAACGCAACAAGAACAACTAACAAACACAGCAACATTAACACCTCTTCATGCACAATTTCGCCTATCCTTCATCAACTTCATCCAACAACAACCTGCAATTCAAAGAAATCAGGGAAACCGGAAATTATGCAGATAGTGAGGTAACAGAAATTCCACCAAAGCTATTTGCAGGAAACCGATTGACCAAATTCTTTCAAGAATTGTGACAACTACGGCTCGTAATACAAGAAAAGGAGGAAAATGATTATGATTCATTACCTGCCAATACGAAGACGCAATTGGAGTCGCAATCAATCGTACAACCTTGAGCTATCACCGTTTCAGAGACGGAAATCTCTAACCACGTGAATCCTCTAAACGAAGATAGTTGAGAACAAAGCCATAGAGAGGTTGAAGAATCGTCCATTCGCAACGAACGAGAGAACGCGAGAACGACGCTTCGGACTCATTCTTCAGGTAGGCGCCCTAATTCACTCATAGTTGTGCGATTTCATTTCAAAGCAGGTCGATCAGTTGTGGATTGTTCGTCGGTGCGTAGTTTAGGCTTTACGACTTTGTTTCTGGGTAGGTCGATCCCATCATTTGGCTGGGATTTTGAGGAAGGCGAGTGCGGGTTTGGAATCATGAGGGAAAATTAATAGGGGTTAGCTTTTAGGGTTTTATGTTTGAGGGGGTGGTCGGCCAGTGATGTCGCGGCGGCGCTAGGATGGCATGTGAGGAAGATGAATTGAGAGACATAGGGTTTGATAGAGGAAGGCTTTGTTTAAAGTCTGAAGTTTTCACGTTGTTATTAAATTATAATGTTAATTTGAATTAATCTAATTTGGAAATAAACAAAGCTCATAATACGCAATAATCCCTAATCAAAGCCATTAAATCTAGATTAAGGACTTTGAAAAAGCCATAAAATGATAAAATCTATTTTTAATATCCACCGCCCTTCGTTAGAGATAAGTTTTGACTTTGGGTCCAATCCGGCGGTGACACGTGTCATCGTTCGGTTGGACCAATTTTGATGTGATCTTATCCCTCCCCTCCATGTGAAATGGGTCTAAGCTTTCGCTATTTGCACCCCAATCTTAAGCCCATCTGGAATTCTAACTGATAAATTAATGTTATTTTCACCCCAGCCAAACTCAGCGCAAATGGGCCTAGGGATTTTCTTTCTGCACCCTCTTAAATAGGCCCATGTTATTATTAACTAGGAAATTAATGCTTTCCTCACCTCATTTCTATTTCTTTTCTTTTAAATTTCTATTTTTGTATAGTCTTCATTTAAATTCACAAAAAAATATTAAAACGCATAACAAAATTCTATAAAAATTAGGATAGAATTTTAATTCAATTTATAAGTTTTCCCAATTTTTATTTTTTGAATTTAATCATTTTCCAATTTAATTTCGATTTTTCATTTAATTGGTTTTATATTGAATTTTCACATGGACACATAAATTTGTACATTTTATTCCTGCCCCTTCCTATAACATTTTTGGTCCATTCTTTTTTCTATGATTAGAGGAAAAATAGAAGTACCTAGAATATTTTTGATGTATTTTTTAGGCCATTGTTTCTACTGTTTTGGTAGTGTGATTTGTATAAATTTAGGATTGAATCTTAGATAGATTTTAGGTGGCAATTTGACATAGTTAGACTTTGAATTTTTAAGATATTTTTTAACACAATGATGTAATCAGGTTAGAGACCCTAGGGAATTAATTTCACATTTTTTTCCATGACTTTTGATATTTTTGTCATTTTAATTCATTTCATCATATTATGCATATTCATGATTCATGTCATTCACTAACTATTCTCTTTTTTGTGCAAGGTATCTTCCGAGCATTTGCTTATGGACTTGGATATTTTTATGCCTCAATTATGTTTGTGTGCTTTGTGATGTAATAGCTTAGGACTTTTATGCTTTTATAATTTCTATAATTAGGATAGAAAAGATAAAACAAATCGATAGAAAACCAAAATCTCAAAAAGCAAAATAAAGACTCGATCCAACGTCGAGTAAATTTTCAAATAAATAAATAAAGTTGCATGTGACTTTAGGGTTCCTCGATTACCATCGTTCCACTCCATTCAACCAAAAGCAAGCCTTGTATGTTTCACACCATAAGTCGTGCGTCTTAGCACCACGCAACCGACCCACCCGATCCATTGTTTCATCCCATTTACATTTCATTCACGTTTTTACCCACCATGACTTAGGAGGACCATATTGTTCGCTATTAACTTTTGTACTTGCATCTTTAGTTTAATATCTCTTAGGTAGATTTATTCTTTCAAACCTCATTAACCATAGATCATCCTTAAATTCAACTAACTTAGGGTAAGTCTAGTTTCCCTTAGAAGTTTTCCTTTTATAACTTGAGTCTCACTTCTCATCTTAAAAGAAAATAAAAAACACTTAATAAAGGAAAAGGTGTACCAATGTGTCACGAGCCTTAAGCTATACGGGAAATGATTAGTGGAGGTCTCCTTCACTCTTCTAGGATGCTTTACAAACGTTCCATTGGGGGCAATCTTGGAAAGTATTCTCTCCTGTGTCATAGTCTTTAGTGTTGTACATACCATAAACACAAACTCAAAATACTTCTTATAAAAGACAACAAACCAAGAAGTCACGTCTTCTCATCTCATATTATACTCTTTGCGGACGAACATGACTTGCCTCGACAGTTCAAACAGCGATACGGTAAACACCCTCGAGTCAGAGCCGGTAACACCTGAGCTAGAGCTATGGCAACGTCATCCTAAAAATTACAAACGATTTTCAGCCTTAGTTAGACGAACTACGGCGTCTCTGATCCTCATTTATCCTGATGAGGTACGTAGGCAGTGGGGTAGGGCCCATTCGAGCACAATCTTTCTTTTTCCCTACATTTCCCCCCTTCCTTTCCATTTGTCAATTCCATTTCTTTTCTCATTTCATTTCCATTCCAGATAGCCTCTCTTTTATTCAAACAACATATTATTTTTCACCCTTTGAAAACAGACTTATAAGTGTGGATCCCGTCGGGTACGGCGGACGGATTGGGGTGCTAATACCTTCTCAATTCGTAACCGACTTCTGTACCCAGATCTTTGGTTCGCAAGGCCTCGTCCTTTTCCTTCTTCCTTAGGTTTGTGCAACATTACCTTTCCCATTCCTTCGGGATAAAAATGTCTGGCTGGCGACTCTAACCTTTTCCGCGCCACTTTCGCGTTTGTACTAGGATGAAAATCCCGGGAGCGACACTTTGCAGTGACACTTGCATTCTTTTCCAGCTTTTACACACAAAATAGCACTGACACTACCCCTTTAAACACAAACTTTCAAGCGTGGATCCCGTCGAGTACGGCGGACAATCTGGGTGCTAATACCTTCCCAAATTGTAACCAACCCCCTTTCTCAGTTTCTATGGTTCGCGACCGTCTTGTCCATATCTTTCTAGGTTTATGCAGCATTACCTTTCCTTCGGGATAAAAATGCCTAGCTGGCGACTCTTTTCAGTTCATCTTCATGTTCTCTCTCTTTCGCCGACCGTTCGCGTCTGTACCCCTTCTGACCAGGTGTCATTTGGTGGGAGCGACATTAATCACACAAAAAATAGGTCTCACACCTATTGGAAAAAATTGCTTTTGGTCCCTTATGTCAATACCATTCCTTTTGGGACAACTTGGAATGAAAAATCCAAATTAATTACTAAAACAAATCAAACCTGGAATAAAAAAATATGACAAATTAATTAAGAGGATGAGGATCATTCATGAATATTTCCAGAATTTTATCACACCCGAAATTAATTTTAATAATTGCGACGAAACGGGAAAAAAACGATGTTTTAAGGGAAAGCGAGAGGAAGTGAATTCTACAATCCGTAACCTAATCCCTAAGCTCCGAAATCGACACATATAATCAAAAATCATAAATAAATCCAGTGCCTTAGGTGGGAGGGCTCAATATGCATCTAAAGTTATATGATCCTAAGCCTCATACAAACTAGAATGATGCGTTAAAGTCGAAAAAAGTTGAAATTACTTACTTGATCGAAGTGACGATTCATCATATAAAAGAAATCCAAAAACTTCATGCAAGGTCTTGTAATCTCCCATAAGCAAAATAAATGCTTATCTTTCATAATTGATTTATAAAGATCCACCATAATCGAAACAAAAAAACAATGGCACAAAATATCATTTGAATCCAAAAGTATCCCACAAATAAAGTGGAATACTAACCAAACGACCGTCGTTAAGATCTTTGCGAGAACCTTGCATGGACTCAAAAAACGCATTAGAAACCAAAAAGAGGTGCAACCGGAAGTTGCACATATGCCTCACAACTCAAAATCAAGTAGAAAGATGAATGTATGAGTCATGAACATGCATTGAAATTTATGTTCCAAACCAAGGCAGCACTTATGCTCTAACATAAACAACATGCAAACTCAAACCGAAATCGAACAAATTTACATGCAATGAATGGCAAATGATCAACAAACATAAGTACAAGTCAAAAAAAGATCAATGCATCAAAATCGCACCAAACCGAACTTAAAAAGCCTTAAAACGGAAAAAATGCATCAAAAATCACCGACTCGGAATTGAACGAAAATCACATGGTAACTAGAAAACGTGCCAACAAATTCAAATATGCAATCGGTTTTTGAAAATTCCGCTCGGAAGTGATACTTTTTGGCCGATTTCGTCGGCTGGCAGTAGCGAAATAGTCAAAAAAATTGTCCGAAATCGACTAAAAAGTTCACCAATGGCTCCGGAATAATAAACAAAGTCAAATTACACTATTCACATTCGCGAAAACGCGCTACGGTTAGGAAGTTATGACCAAAACGCACTTTTCGACACGCGATACATTTACAACATCATCGATTAGAAATTAATCTATCCTATTCCGAATTTGCACATTGAAACAAGTATGAATTTTCAAAAGTCAAGCACTTCAATTAATATCAAGTCACAATAATTAACTCTCCTAAGAATTTTGTCAAACACCTAACATGCACCGATTATTCTATGTCAATTTTAACAATCATTTCAAATTATGAACCACAACATATTAGGATCAATTAATTAAGCATCAATCAACAATCAAATCATGAATCAATGCACATAATCTCCACAAGATTAATTTAACTTGAAAATTCAATTCAAGAAACAATGCAACAATTATTCATGAATTAAAGTTTAAGAAGCTTACCGAATGAAGAATTGACGAAGAAATTGCGAATTCGAAGGAAGTGAGACGTGATCGTGAACGGAGGATAGGGGAAGAGGTCGCGTGGCTGCCGGAGGTGGAAGATGGTGGTCGCACGGTGGTGAAGTTGACCGAAGGTGGTGGTTCGTGGTGGCTCGGCTACCAGAAGCTTGATCGGAATTGTTGTGTTCTTGAGTTCTTGATGAAGTTGTTGTTGTGTTCTTGAGAAAGAGTTGAGAGAATGAACTTTGATCCTTTAGAGAGAGTTTGTGAGAGTTTTTTGGTGTTTGTAAATTATGATTGAAGTTATGAGACAAATTGTGGGTCAAAAGAATATATAGTGGAGTGTAAAATGAAAGACAAAAGATAGAATTTTGGCTTAAGTGAAAATAACAATATCTTCGGAAAGAAATTTCGACTCTGAGCCTTCCATAACATCGTCCTCCTCTGAATCACGGTTGCAACGCAAAAATAAAGGACGTAATACGATCAAAATCGAGTGTGATCGATACGTTTAAGCTGCAAGACGTCACTGAATAAGTTGTTTTTTCGGCTTATTTGGTGTCCGCTACTCAAAAATGTGACGAGGTCAACCTCTTCGGAGCATAATCTCGACTCGACTTTGTCAGCAAAGTTGTAGATCTATGAGTCAGTGACCTGGTGTTAAAACGTAAGCTCAACCGGAAAAATAACGAGGGAGATATGAATTTTCTCGTGAAACCACTTTCAGCATTTTTCTTCGGTTCAACACTTCAATTTTGTGAAATAAACCAAAACGACAGTCTTTGGAGCACCGTTTGAACTTGCATTTTTCTTTGAACTTGAAAAGGATAACATTTGTGAACTAACATTTCAAGAACGGGTGCAATCCGATGAAAATTGACCGAGTTATGAATTTTACAAAATCTGACAGACATTGCACTGCATCAAAGAACCTTACTGATAATTCGCGTTTTCGGGATCCTTCCGCTCGGACCTAACCCAAACTGAATTCACATAATGAAGATAACATCTAAACGGAATTTTAGGCACCAAAACAACATCAATCCGATGAACGAGCCAAGAGTTATGAATTTTTTTAGTGTTCAAAACTCACCGGTTCAGCACTGTTTTTCACTATGTCGACTCTAAAAACTCGCAAATTCGGAGATCTTCTTCAAAGAATTAGTTCTCGGCCAAAACCCAAAAGTTGGAAAGGATATCAAGACAAAACTTTTGGCATATGAATCTCTCAGACATGTTAACCCAATTAGATGTTACAAACTCTTGAATACCGCTAGCACAGTTAATCAGCGAAACCAAAATTTCATAAACAAGTAATTCCCGCCATTTTCCTTGATGAATTGGCCTCTGAGCCGAACACAAAAGTTGTAGAGAATACCGAAACGGTCTAAAATATTGAGTTTCAAGCCAAAATGAGTTTTCGAGCATAAGTTACAACTTTTGCAAACTACACCATAAAACTGATATTCTGCTTAAACTCCTCTGAATCAACCGAGAACTTTTGGCTTCTTCTGAGATTCTTGTGCACGTGCCGCATGAAGAAATAAAGATCAGTCGCAACCTATGAAAGCTCAAATAGAGATATATGTTCATGTATGTTTATGATGCAATTATGATCTAAATGCAATGCAATGCATGAAAGGATATGTTAAATGGCATGGAAATGAGAGAGCAAATTTTGAGGTATTACATAAGTCTATGCATACATAATTTGAAATGATTAGCTTGATGGGCGAACTCAAGTTCTTTATGGGAATCCAAATCAATCAACCATCAGAAGGAACCTTCAAACATCAAAGCAAATATGTTAAAGAACTTATGAAGAAATTTGATATGTCAGAAAGTAAACCATCCAAAACACCAATGCATCCTACATGTATTATGGAAAAGGAAGAGGTAAGTAAGAAAGTAGATCAAAAGCTCTGCAGAGGTATGCTTGGCTCTCTCATATACTTAATTACCTCAAGACTTGATATTCTATTGAGTGTTTGCCTCTGTGCTAGATGTCTCTCCCAAAGATTTGCATCCCGGTAAAAGCGCGAATGATCGGCGAAGAGAGAATGAGGGTGAACTGAAAAGAGTCGCCAGCTAGGCATTTTTATCCCGAAGGAAAGGTAATGCTGCATAAACCTAGAAAGATATGGATAAGATGGTTGCGAACCAGAGAAACTGAGAAAGGGGGTTGGTTATAACCTGGGAAGGTATTAGCACCCAGATTGTCCGTCGTACTCGACGGGATCCACGCTTGAAAGTTTGTGTTTAAAGGGGTAGGTGTCTGTGCTATCTGTGTGCAAAAGTTGGAAAAGAATATACAAGTGTCAGTGCAAAAGGGTGAATGCTCAGGAACTGAGGCTTAAAAGAGAATGCTGAAAGAGGGGGAAGACAAAGAGACTTTTGTTCGATAACAGTTAAGTTATGCCTATGTATCCTCTCGTGCAATGAGGAAGTCAGAACACCGTAGTTCGACTCAAAGAGACTGAAAGATAAATTGACTGATGAACTGCTTACTTGTCTATGCTCAAGTGTATGACTTGTCTGGCTCAAGTGCTAACTGTCTTGCATTAGACGGAAGAAGCAAGTTCTCGTTTGCGAGTGAAGGTGGTGAGAAAAGAATCCCGGAGGAGTCGATTATTGTTTGTTTTTGTGTTTTCAATCTTTTATTGCTTTTTGGTGTTTGTCATAAGTTAATGAGCTTAAGCCTAAACCAAGGGTTAGTAAACTCATCATATCCTCCCTTTGATTAGGGATAATGAGAATACCTTAAGTAGGAGATAAACATCTCAAACTTAATTACCATGATGTAGGATTAAGATTATTAACCTACTTGTGATTATTTAGATGTTTTTGAGTTTTTTGTTTAGTGTTAAGTAATAAGTTTAAGCCATAATCAAGGATTAGTGAACCCATTACACCATCCTAATAGAAGGATAACAGATGAGCACACTTAAGCTGAGGAAGATACCTCAACTTAATCCATGATTAGGGATTAACCTCATGACAAAACAAACCTTTATTAAAGTGGATTTTAATTAAGGATGAGATTAAGAAGTGAATTTTATGGTTTGTAAGACAACTTGAGGAGGACTTGTCCATTAACACTAGGGTTAGTCCTTCTTAACCAATAAAGGAAGAATTAGAACCCTAATGCAAGGCCCAAGTTACAAGCTATTGTCTTAGTGATTATTAAGATGGATTGATTAAGAGGTTTAAACACATTAAGGGTTTAACACTTAGGTTTAAAGTTATACACTCCATCCTAAGAGAAGGATGAAGGCATAATCCTAATCACAAAGCTTTAAAACCTTAAAGGTTTAGTCTCTGATTATGAGATGAGGAGAGAGACACAAAGAAGACACAAAGGTAAAAGCTAAAGGGGGACTAATCAAAACCCTAATTATTTTCATGCTTGGGTGTTCCTATGGTTTATGAGGCTTGCAAGAGATCTTCAGAGAAGCCACCAATGGAAGAAGCAGATGAAAGAAGGAGAAGCAGAAGAAACAAGTTACTTACTTCATTGAAGAAGATTAGTAACTTGGAGAAAGAAAGTGAATGAAGAACATGAATGAGCTAGCTCACTCAAAGACAATGAAAAATGCAGCAAGGATGCAAAAGAAGAATGAGAAGAGAAATGAGAAGTGAAGGCAAATTCACTTCTCAAATTACTTACCACCTGAAAATGTTAGCATAAGAAAAGGAATGAAATGAAAATGGAATGTATGCAAAGATGAAGACCAAACCAAGAAGCATGCTCATGATTCAAATGATGTTATGAGATGATGCAAAGACATGTCAAGTGTTATGAATGTTCATACAAGAGATGAGAATGCAAAGGAGCATGTTTCGAAGTATGAAAACACATGAAAGTTCATGGAATGAAATGAATGCATATCATGGCAAATGGATGAAGAAATGATCAAGCATGATTCTAATGTGTCCTATGATGTCTTAGATGTTATGTGAATGCAAGAAATGCCATGGAAAGTTCATGTATGGATGCATATGCAAGATGTATGTAAATGAACATGAGAAATTAGGGTTTTAAAGCAACATGAGATGCAAAAGTCAAAAACAGAAGCAAATCACAAGATAAAAAATTACAAATGAACTCAAAGGAACCCTAACCCCATATGATATCACACCCCAAAGGATAAGTTCTAACTCTTAACCTAAAGAAAGTTATGAATTTTCTAAGTTATCTAGGGTTTTTAAGGTACCTTAAGAGGAAAAATGAAAATCAAATAAAAAATGCAAGATAAATTTGTGACAAAAATATGCTAGACACTACATGCTATATGAAGATCAATGCAAAAAGAACCAATGTCAAACCCTTCATGGTTAGGCAGAAAAGAATTCTTGAAGTTAGGGTTCAAAAATAGGATTTTTTATGAACCCTAAATTCAAAAAAAATGTTAAGATTGAATCAAAACCAAAAAGAAATTTGTATGAATGGTTTGACAATGTTTCTAAATATCCTAAGATGCAATGTAAATTTTTTTGGAATTTTTAGAAACCTAAATGATATTTTAATTAATTAATTTCCATTAATTAATTAAAATAAACATTTAAATATTTTTAAAATGGTTTTTTAATGCAAAAAATAAAAATAAAAATGTTTTTGGGTTGAGAAAAATATTTGAATTAAAAATGCAGAAGGAAAATATTTTTGGAAATTTTTAAGTATTTTAAATAAATTATGCAAGAAAAATGATAAAAAATGAAATAAAAATCAAAATAGATGAAAGTAGGCTGATCCAATGGACTGGAATCAAACTGGGAAGATTTTGGTTGACCAGCGCACAATCTAAGGGTTGTAATTCAAACTGAGTTAATTTTAATTAATTAATTAATCATAATTAAACCTAAGTGAACGCATCTGAGCCTTTCATTGCACGCGGGAAACATTGATCAAAGGGCTGAGATTCAAAGTTCCCTAATTATGCAGCTTAACCCTAATCTGAACCCTAAACACTTTCAGGTGACCGGAACAGTGTTCCGGTCATCTTCTCCGGTGAACTCAAGATCAAACTTCTTCCCTAGGTCATTTCTGGAGCTCTAAAGCTCCAGATCAACTCCTCTCACCTTCCTAAACCTAAATCCACCCTCAAAACTAATTTTTCATGGCCGAAAATCAAGATTCGAAGAAGAACTCAAAAATGGTGAAACTTTCAGACAATCAGTACATGCTCATTTCGCAATCATTTTCAAAAATAAATATATAATGGTGATCAACAAAGCATAAAGAATAATCTAAGAACTTAAAATTGCATTTCTGGAAAAAAGTTTGAAGAGGTTACCTGAGCTTGAGCTTCCTCAGTTTGGAGCTTTTGGACCTCCTCTCTTGTGCAAAATAACTCCAATGATCCCTCTGATGAAGCTTTGATGCTTGGAAGGAGTTTGTAATGGCTGAAATGAAAGCTTACACTCTTGCTGGCCAGAAATCGTGTTTCAGTTTTGGGGGGTTTTTGGTTGCAATGAAGAGTGAGAAATGATCCTTTGATGAAGTTGAGGTGATTGATGAAAAAATTTTGGAGTTTGAGTGTGTGAGCAGAGAGTTTCGAATGCTTTTGAAAATGGGGTGTTTTTTGGGAACTTGATGAATCTCAGCATTCAGGCCTGCTTGTGTTGTGTTATGGCTTGCATTTTGTCCACATAACAATGTTTGATAGGTCAGAGGAGTTGTTGTGGCCTATGGTGATTGGTATGGGCTTTCTTGCAAAAAGTCAACAAAACTTGTACTTGAGGTATGGGCTCTCTTGCAGCTGGCTATTTGGCTTGTCCTGGCTCAGCAAGGATCAAGGAGAGCCGTGGAACTGGTTTTGTGGTGATTCAGCAAGTGGAGGTATGGTTGTGTATCATTTTGCAATTTTCATGAAGTTTGGCCCCTTTTGTGATTTCTTGATGTGCAAGGCATAGAAACTTGAGATTCTTGGGCCAATTCTGACTTTTAGGCAATGCACTATGTTGGTATGATGCATAGAAGTGTATTAGAAGTCACAAAATGACTTGGCAAGTGGTTTTGCAAAAATCCCTCTTTGGTGTATTCTTGAAAATTATAGCTTTTTGCCAACTTTGAAAGGCCATAACTTGAGTTCCATAATGAATTAGAACTTGTTCTTGTACTTTTTGAAAATGGAATGATCCAATCTACCACTTTCATGACCAACAATTTTCCATTTGAAGCATTTTTGGTTGAGAAAGAGGAGGTTGAAATACTTCCCAAAATGGAAAGTTTACATTACAAGTCATTTCCATTTTTGGCAATTTTTGGTTTAGCTCACTTTTCTTCAATCTTGTGAACTTCCAACCACTTCAATGATCAAATAAAGATCATATAACTTCAATTTGATGAAAAATCCACTTTGGTTCCATTGTTGGGGGCCTCAGATGCCCTGATTTTGCTCTGACTTGCTCAAGAAGTTACCCAGTGAACAAATGACTTCCACAATGAATTTCTTCATCAAACTTGGTACACATGATCCTTATAACATATTGAGACCATTAGAGACAAGAATGACCAAAAATTTTGGAGTTATGGCCTCTTAAACAAAAACCCTAATTTCAGGTCATCTATGTAGTGAAACCCTAGCTCTGCTTCCATGCTTTGCCAGTTCTTGTGATTCTTTGACTTCCTTGATCTTTGAGGGATATAAAATGATGATAGAACACACATGGACCCTCTTGTAATGATTGGAGACCTTTGGAGTGGCTCAGATGGATCCTTGGATTGCTCATATCACAAACCCTAGATGTAGATGAACTTGAACTATGCAGATGAAACAAAAATGCAATATGAAATGATATGCTTAAACTAATGCAAAAATGAAAGATCACAAGCCATGGTGTGAACTTAGTGAGGGAAAATTTGGGGTGTTTACACTAGATTCCAATCAGATCCTAGATAATTTCACTTAACAATAGTTAAGAGAATTTTCAAGTATCTGAAAGGTGCTACTAATCTTGGCCTTTGCTATAGAAAACCCATAGAATACAAACTTGTAGGGTAATACGATGCTGACTTTGCTGGATACATAATAGAAAGAAAAAGTACTTCTAGAAGTTGTCAATTTCTGGGAGACAACTTAATCTTTTGGTCCAGCAAAAGACAATCTACAATTTCACTTTCAACAGCTGAAGCTGAATATATAGAAGCAGCTGAATGCAGCACTCAGATGCTCTGGATGAAGAATCAGCTTGAGGATTTCAACATTTATGAGAGTAACATCCTTATCCTCAGTGATAATACTTCTGCTATTTTTCTTTCTAAAAATCCTATTTTACATTCTAGAGCTAAACATATATAAATTAAACATCATTTCACTAGGGACTATACTCATAAGGGCATCTTATATTTAAAATTTATAGACACAGACCATCAATGGGCTGATGTTTTCATAAAACCCCTTTGCTGAAGATATGTTTAATTTAATTCTGAAACACCTTAGTATGTAATTATGTCTAGAATGAATATGTTATTTCTATATATTTAACTCTTAGAACTTCTTTTCTTTTGAACTTCTGACCAATATTTCTTCTGAAGTAAGAAGGAGAATTGTATCAGAATCTATCCAGAAAGATCTGAAAGTCCGTCTTTAAGAACCTTTCATTTCAAGGACAGAACATGCATTCATAACATCAACAACTTTCAACCTAATCTCCAAGTTTCCTCTAAGGCTGGACATGTGTTCAAACTCTGAGAAACTGAAACGTCTGAGTTGACAAAGTTGAGGCGCTAGTCACACCGGTAACTGCTCAAAAATCTTATACGCCATCTCCCTTGTCAGAAATCATTACTATTTTTAATCATTTTGTTTTTTATTTAATTGCTCATTAATTATTTATTTATATCCGTTGCAACCTATATATATATATATATAT
Source organism: Lathyrus aphaca (assembly GCA_963966055.1). NCBI lineage: Eukaryota > Viridiplantae > Streptophyta > Magnoliopsida > Fabales > Fabaceae > Lathyrus > Lathyrus aphaca. The sequence goes on along the minus strand of OZ014520.1, from coordinate 569,414,650 downwards.
ATATATATATATATATATATATGTGTGTGTGTGTGTGTGTGTGTGTGTGTGTGTTCCTTCTCACTTCACAAACACCTTCACATTCTCACTTTCACTTTCACTCTCTTCTTGCTTTTCTTGCCTTCTTTGTTTTCTCTTGCTTTTTGCGTTTCTGTTTCCTGTTCTTCCCATTACAAAACCTTCTTGTGAAAAATGGCCTCATCTTCTAAACAAGATCAAGATTTTTCATCTTCTCAACAAGCTCAAGCTTCTGCAAGTCAGGCATCTGAACTCTTCTTACTCCGGTTGAAAATCCAAACGCTGCTCTCAAGAAGACAAAGAAAAGGAAAGCTTCTGAAGGGACTTCTCAGAAGACACCAAAAGTGGCTAAATAGAAAGGCAATTCCTCCACTTTTATTGTTTTCATTGAGTCAGTACTGGGCACAACATCTGAAAACCCTTCTTCTATCCCTCCTTTTGAAAACCCTACTTTTAAAATCCCTACTTCTGAAAACCCTCCTTCTGAAAACATTTCATCTTCTCCAAAACCCTATGATCACCATTCCGCCCAAACTCTTGACGACTATGACATTCCAATTGACATCAATCCTCCTTTTGATCCAAAGCATACACCTTTTGTTGAAACCCAACCAGAACTTGCTCACGTTTTTTCTGATATTGATCAATTTCAACCCTACTTTGAAACTTCTCAATCAAACACCCTTAATCCACCTTCTTCCCCCACACCAACCATTCCTGGCATCACCTTCCCCTTAACTCTTCTCATCCACTACTTATCTTTGACATAGCAACACCAGGAGATTCTCTGTCTTCTTACAATTCAACCCCTCCAAAATCCCCACCTTCATTACAATACCAGATAGCCAACCACTAACAAAGACACTAGAAGACCCTCTCAGACCCATCATTGACATATAATCTCTAGAAAAACTAGCCTCAACCTCCAAGAAAATTGACATTCCAAAACCGAAACCTAAACCAACCAAATCAGATGTTGGTACTTTACTACTGGATTTTGAAGCAGAAATGCAGGAATGAGTGAATTCCTTGAAGCTAGTCTGTTTGGATAATTTGAATCCTGTTGCGCCTGACCATCTATGGACTCAATTCAGAAAATGGTTCAATATTGAATCTAAGAAGTTGAAGGATCTCAAATATGACATATCTCAACAGAAGTTCTGTGATAAGCTGAATATCTTAAAAAAACAAGTTCTTAGCTGTTGGGAGAAGAAAACTCTCTATCTTCTGGACGCCATTCTTTAGACAAACCAAAAGGTTTCAATAATTAAGTATTCTTCTTCTAAACTTCAAGAAATAATTTTTTCTGAAGACAAAGGCAAAGCAGTTGCAACCTCTCCAAAGGAAAATCTCGCAACAGGTTATGAGAAAATGGTAACTTCTGCCGTGGACACAACTTCATCCTCTCTTGTGCTGAAAACTCTGGAAGAGTTGAAGAAAGAGAATCAAGATGGATAAAAAAGATGAAAAAAATTCAGAACTAAAGGAAATGATAGGTCAACAAGTAGAATCAACTACTCAGATCAAGAGTCTTCTAGAGGCATTGTTCACAAAACTTCCTTCTCCTTCACAACCCTAGTTTCTAATTGTTTTTTATTTGTTTTCCTTATAGATTTTGATTAAGTTGCTTCTGTTTTATCCTGATTATCTTTAATGAAGCTCTTTATGTTCTTTTTAAGTGTGTTTTTTCTTATTTTTGATCATTACTTTTTGATTCATGACAAAAATGGGGAGAATGTAAAATATTCTAGTTAATAACAGTTCACCAGGATTAAGTCTCAAACATTATCTAAATATTATGATAATTCTAATGTTCTCTTAAGTATAGAGGAAAATGTTCTAACTTATGGGGAGAGTTTCTCCATAAGAACTTCCAACCAAAGCACCGGGGAAACACATTCAGGGAAGTTTATGACTCAGGGGGAGTTTCTTCTCTATCTTATGCTCTTAACTATCCATCAAAATATAAGAGTTTTGTCATCATCAAAAAGAGGGATATTTTTAGAACAAGAATTGATTCTACACTCTATTAAGTTTTGATGATAACAAACATCATATATATTTAAAGAATAAATATACTTCTTAAAAATATTTATTTTGATGTGCAGGAAATTTTGATACATAGTAAGAAGTTTTTTCTTTGATAGAAGTTCTGATGCTCCAACAAGGAGTCCTCACGCAAATCTGATCTAGATATTCTGATTGGTTAATCATGCTTTTAGCACCAGCTGTTCTATTGTTGAAACTCTAGTATTCTTATGCAAAGCAAACTCTGATTCAAAACAATCCTCATTAAATAAGTATCAACGTTTAATGGCTATCATACCAAGAATCTCTATTTTTGGAAATATCTTTAAACGTCATATATCATCATCCAAAAATAAATCTTGGTGTCTCCAACAGATATCTATACCTCACCTATATATAAAGGAGCAATCTTGAAGAAATGGCTAACACACCCGTGCCCATATACAATCTATTTCAATAGCCTAAATTGAATTTATGTTTTAATCTTGTATAAAAATCGTAATTGTGATTATAACTTTTTAGAAGCAACCTTATACACATTTATAATCTAAAGTAATCTTAATTTTCCTTGAGTGACTAAAAGTGTTAGCCAGTAGACTCAAGAAGACATTGATAGTAGGTCTTTGTAATTATATTCAAATACTGAATAATGGATTAAGACCTCGCTTGAGAGAGGTAAAATCACCTTAGCGGGTGGACTGAAGTAGTTTGAGTTCAAATGAACCAAGATAAACCAACTGTGTGCATTGCATTATTTTTTGAAAAACCCATTCAAACTCCCCTTTCTTGTATTTTTCGTCCCTTCAAGAAAGTGACATGATATCTGAAAACCACACAGAAAAATTACTGTTATTGTTAGGATGCCCCTTTTCCATCATCATCATGCCGATATCCCCGTACTTAGCCTTCAAGATTCGAAACCACAAGTCCTCTGATCCATGCATAATTCTCCACCTCCATTTATAGATTAAGGCTTCATTAAACACATAAATTCTCTTCAATCCTAACCCTCCTTTATTTATAGGTAAACAAAGGAAGTCTCATTTCACCTAATGATCCGACTCTTTTCCTCCGAACCTCCCCAAAGAAAGTTACTTTGGATCTTCAATTTTTTACAAATGTGCACCGGAGCCTTGTAAAAGGATAGATGAAAAATGAAAATACTGCTTAAAACCGATTTCAAGAGGGTGATCTTACCACCGAAACTTAATAACCTCCTTTTCCAACTAGAAAGTCTCTTTTTAAACATTGATAACAAAGAAGCCCAAGAGACAATCCTTATAAGGTTGTAACCTATAGGGATACCGAGAAAATTAAAAACATGAGATTCCCTTTTACAAGAAAGGAAAATAGTCGTCGCCTTGATAAAACTCTCGTTGGTATTAATGCCAATTAACTTGCTCTTATGGAAATTGATTTCTAAACCTGAAACCAATTCAAAGGCCCTAAGAACCGCTTTAATAGCCCAAATATGATTCCAACTACCATCTCCAACTAAAAGTGTATCGTCTGCGGTTTGAAGAACATCAATAAAACATTTCCCATTAATGTTCAATCCCACAAAATCTCCTAAGAGCATAAAATTCCGAATCAACCCCATTAATCCCTCCGACACCAAAACAAAGAGAAAAAGAGATAAATTTTCTCCTTGTCTCAATCCTCTCTCTACTACAAACTCCTTCGTTGGAATTCCATTAACCAAAACATACATTTTCCTTGAGAAGATCATCGCTTCCATCCACAACATCCAAATATCGTCAAACCCCACCCTCCTAATCATATATCTAAGGAAACCTCACGATACATTATCGTAAGCCTTCTCAAAATCAACTTTGAAGAGAGTATAATATTCTTATCCTTAATCGCAAAATCCATCACCTTGTTAGCCACCAAAACTCCACCAAGTAATTGTTTTCCCGGAACAAAAGCGGTTTGGCAAGGGGAAATAATGGAGTTTAACACTAATTTCAATCTAGATGCCAAAAGCTTGAACAAGGCCTTATATATACAATCAACAAGACATATAGGAGTACAACCATTAAGCCCCAACGGGTTATCACACTTTGGAATAAGAGTCAAGAAATAAGAGATGATAGTCTTAGATAAAGTAGCCCCTCGATGAAAATCCACAAAGAACCGAACAAAATCTTCTTTCAAAAAATACCAACAATTTTTTATAAACATAATGATTGGTTTCTACGAATTTCCGAACAAAGAACCCTTTCCAAAGTAGGTCTATGAAAATCGGTTTCTACGAATTTCCGAACGAAATGATTGAGAACCTCTTCCTTAACTCCATCAACCTTATTCACTAAACCACCCTCCATATTAATGGAACCTATAAAGTTTCGATGACTCCTCTCCTTCATCGCACAATGGAAAAACCGGCTATTATCATCTCCTTCGTTAAGCCATCTCAAGTTAGCCTTTTGAATAAGCATGTTTTCCTTAGTTCTCAAATTCGTCCAAAAGCGAATCATAGTCTCTTTTTTATTGCCAACAATATTATCTAATAGAGACCTAATAAACAAGGATAACACATAATCCCCTTAATTAATATCCTTCACCCTCTCTTCCACTTCCAAATCGATTATACCGAACACATCCTCATTCCACCTACAAAGATGAGAATTAAGAAGCCTAAGTTTTTCTTTAAGCACAAAGTCACTCCTCCCATGACAATCAATCATTTCCACTCTTTTTCAACAAAAGGAATGAATCTCTTGTCCCTAAGCCATTTGTTATTGAAAAGGAAAGGTTTCAGACCCCAAACCAGGCAATGATCATAAACATCCCTTAATCCAACAAATTGACCAACGACCCCCACTTGGAGATAACACCTTCCGAAAACAATATTCAATCAATTATAATCATAAAATGCCCATCTCCACTAAACCAAGTGAATTTCTTGCATTTTTAAGGCAATTCAATTAAATCATGCTCACAATTAAATTTCGTGAAATCCTTCATCTCTATCGACCTACCTCCCAAACCTCCACCCTTCCGCTCTCCCAGGTTAACAATAACATTGAAATCGCCCCCAACACACCAATCACCGTCGGGAAACCTAACTTTCAAATCCAATAAGTTATTCCAAATAATTTTCTTCAAACCTCTATCCAAGGAGAATACGCGTTAACAATGTAAAAAACAGAATTCTTCCAAAGAACATTCATCCCTACAAATCTGTTACCTTTAAAACTGCACAAAACGTCGACGCTTCTGATTTTCTCTAAAATAATCATACCACCGGACAAACCATTAGAACTAGAAAAAGTCCACCCAATTCTTCTTTAGCCCATAAACTCTTAGCAATCCCCTCCGAAATTGTACTTAATTTCGATTATTGAATAAAAAAAGATAAACTTTACTTCTACAAATAATTTGACTAATGCGCTTCCTCTTCAACAAACTCCCACCCCTCTAATATTTAATGATACTATAATCATTGAAATATATTGATGTTCTCCTTCAATCCCACCTTCATAATACTATCACCTATTTCCAACTCATATATCTTCAAAATACATTCTTTCTTTGTATCTTTTGTCGATAAATCGAGTTTAGCTACAACCTGCCATAATTTAACTCGACATTTGAATTTAAGTTTTCCCACTACATAAAATTTCCTCTAATAACATCTGATTCTTCTAAATGAATTCCATGATATTGCGACGAGACATATCTACATTTATTCTACATGCCAACTCCCGAATTTGACTTAGGATGAAGATAGTTTCTCGTGAGAGAAATAGAATCAGACGCATGGGAGTAAGCATTTTGTTTCTTTTTTCCTTTCAAACTTCACATCTTACCTCCTGTGGTCCCCACACCTCATCAACTATCCACCCATTAATATCATATACCACCAAACACCCTTAATTACCCTTTAACTAAAAATTCATTTACACTACTTCATGCCCTTTTTGGTAATTAATTAAATCAAAATTCATTGACCAATCAGACTTTTGGTTTTGTCCACATGGCATCAAGTTTTCAAATTTCAAATGTACTTCCTTTTTCCCTTTACCCGGTTACTACTATACCAACATACAAACTCTTCATTCTCACTTATCTTTCTCTCTTTCCATCTTTCTCCTCTCTCTCTCTCTCACTCTCTCTCTCTCTCTCTCTCTCTCTCTCTCTCTCCCTCTCATTGTTCTCTCTTTAACTCAAAACCCTAAATCTATGGCCATCACCACCTCCACTACAACCTATAATCTTTGAAGGTGAGTTTTGTGAATTTGATTTTCAGGGTGATGGAGTTATGTTGTTGCTTTAGCAGTTTGTTGCAGATGCGTTTTCAGTGCAAAACACTGACTCAATTTTTGATATTTGCGATTGCTGTTGTTGAAATGTTTGATTCGAAACGAAAAAGATGAGGATCTACTTGTGGGTCCTTGTTTCGATTTTTATTTGAAACGAAGAAGATACAGATATATTATATTTGTTCCTTTGATTTTTTACCTATTATGTTTCTTTGATTTTTTTTACCTATTATGTTTCTTGCAATTTTTTGTTCTTGCAGTGGGGTGAGGACGAGGAGGATAACAATAGCATTTTTAAAGTTATTTGAGTTTTTAAATTCATGTTGTTTTGGAAAATTCACAATCATGGTATTTTATCAACAAATTCTAACTATGAACATGAGAGAGGTGATACAATTGGTGGTTGGAAATCAAGACCAGTTCCTAGCCTTGAGAAGGCTCGAAGTTTATTTTAAAAACCTTATTATTATGCCTAAACTAAATGAATGGTAAGAGTACACTTTTTATTAGAATAATTTATAGTTCATTATGGTAAATTTATTCGAACCGTGGTCTTATTATTTGTGTGTATGCACTATGTTGATCCTTTTCTTTTTACTTGATTTGGCAGTGGAGTCACACTTACAAAGTTAGTCGGAGTTCTGGTCTTTTTCTTCTCAACATTAGAAATTTTTGTGGTTTGTGATATATCATCCTTGGCCTTGATACTTGGTTTTCTATGCAAAATAAAAATAAGTTTAAGTATCTCACTATCTTTATGGTCTTTGTGGGTGTATTACTTTTAAATGTATATGGCCTTGGTTATCATTGGCTTCTTGCATGGTCTAGTGTTTCTACAAGTAAGTGATGTTTGAGGTGTTTGATTTGGATTTATAAATAATTGTGACAATGTATAATAGGCTTACTCCACATTTTTCTTTTGCGAGTAATTGGCCACTCATGGTAGTAGTATTAGGTGATTTGTTAGTACTTATCTGTAATTCCTTGCTGGGGCCTGTGGAATGTTTCAACCTGGGAATATGATAGAATAACTTCCTTCCTCCTTTATTATGTGGTTGATGTTTTTAAGTCATTTAAAGTTACCAAGAAAACCTAACTTTTTTTTATTATTATGATGGATGTGTATCGTTTTACTACTGAAGGTGGAAAAACACAAGGAAGGCGGGTTGGAATTAGGTTTTCTAAAAATAAAGGCAAATAACACTTTGATTTATCCTGGTTCGTTTGAACTGAAACTACATCCAGTCCACCCGCCAAGGTGATTTCGCTTCTCTCAACGAGGTCTTAATCCACTAATCAAATAAGGATTACAATCACTAAGACCTACTGTCAAAGTCTTCTTGAGTCTACTGACTACACTTAGTCACTCAAGGATAATTACAAATATTCAATCTATAAAGTGTAACAATAAAATGCTTCTAATAAGCTATTGTCACTATTGTGATAGTTTTTACAATTGAAAGAGTATTAGAGAATTTGGTTCATAATATTTCACGCGAGATAGTGAGAGAGAGCCAAAATTCTTTAGGTGTTTCCTTTATATAGATTTGAAGGAAAAGACCCGTTGGAGACATCTTGTGCTATTTTTGGTTGTTTGATCAATACCATTAAAGCCTTCCAAAAATAAAGATCTTCGTCTTCAGTCATTATTCATGATTCTTTAATAAATGCGCCTGATTCTGAGAATCAGAACTTGCGTAGTCCATATCAGAGTATATAAATGTATATTGCAACTGATCTTGCATAAATGGTGAGATCTTCTATAGACTTTCGATCAGATCTTCTTTGAAGTAGAAGCTTCGCTTTAGAAGATGTTGAGCTATTAGGACATTTTCTCTTTGCCAGAACTTCTGTCCTGCACATAGAATATAATAATTTTTAGGTATCATATTTTGTTCTTAAATTAATTGTTATCATCAAAAGTTTACTAGAGAGGTAGAATCAAAATCTTGTTCTAACAATCTCCCCCTTTTTAATGATGACAAAACATTGTAATTTGATTAAGAACAAATTGACAAAAAGTAATAGAAAAATCCCTTAGAGATGTTGAGATGATCCTTCAGAATTTTCTGTGAGAAGTTCTTAGAGCAAACACTCCCCCTGAGTTAAATAATTATCCTGTTCTTAAACATTAAAATATTGTCAGAGTTTTAGGATGTTTGAGGCTTAGCCTTGGTAAGGTGTTATGGATCAAAATAGTTTTTGTGTTCTCCCTTTTTTTTATCATTATTCAAAAAGTAGATAATCAGAAAAAGATATATATATATATATATATATATATATATATATATATATATATATATATATATATATATAATAACCAAAACACTGGATTTTCATTAATCATAATAGACATGTGAGAACATAAGATAAAAAAAAACAAGAAAACAGACCAAAAAACATATAAAACATGATCTAAGGTTGGGGATTAAGCTTTGTGAACAACACTTCCAGAAGAGTCTTGATCTGAGAAGTTGACTCTACTTGTTGACCTATCATGTTCTTAAGTTCAGAGTTTGTCTCATCTTGCTTGTCCAATATAAGCTTCACAAACTCATTTTCTTTCTTCAGTTCTTCCAGAGTTTTCAATACCAAGGAAGTTGGAGGAGTCTCTTCAACACAAGTAGCAGCTTGAGCAGAAGTTTGTGCAGAAGGTTCATCAACAGACGGTGAAGAAACAACTTCTTTTCCTTTGTCTTCAGGAGCAACAATGATCTGAAATGCAGAGTTTGATACCTTTAGTTTTGGTTCTTTACATGGTTTAGTGTCCAGAAGACGAGTCTTCTTCTTCTCCAAGCAAGTAATAACTTCTTGCAGATTGTCGCAGAAGTTTTGCTGAGCAATATCATAACATATATCTTTCAGCTTCTTGGTTTCAGATTTAAACCATTTTCTAAATGTTGTCCAAAGATAATCAGAGACTACAGGATCCAGATTTTCTGCACACACATTCTTCAAGTTGTCTAGCCTGTTTTTCATTTCAGCTTCAAAAGCCAGTAATAAGACACCAACGTCTGATTTGGTTGGTTTTGGTTTGGGTTTTGGAATTGCGGTTTTCTTAGAAACAAAGGATAGTTTTTGTAGGGCTTCTACATCAATGATTGTCTTAAAAGGATCTTCTAGTTCATTGGTGGGTGTGGGAGTATCTGGAGTCGTGATGAAAGTGGGGGATCTAGGAGGAGTAGATTCATAAGAAGATAAAGATTCTTCTACTATGGTAGGAATGTCAAAAACAAGTGTAGGAAATGACGAGTTCAGGGGATAGTTGATGCCAGGAATTGTTTGAGTTATGGTAGGTGGTTGTGGATTAGAAGCTTGAGATTGAGAGGCTGCAATGTATGGGGGGAAAAACATCAATGTCAGAAAGAACATGTTGAAGTTCTGAGTGGGTTTCAGCAAAGGAAGTGGTGTTGAGATCAAATGGAGGGGTTGGATCAATAGGCATGTCAAAATCATCTAAGGTTTGTTGTGAGTGATATTCAGAAGGTTTTGGAGAGGATGATAGGTTTTCAGGTTGAGAAACTTGAAACAGAATGGATTCTGGTTGGATTATTTCAGGTTGTGGGATGTTCTCAGAGGTTTGAGGAATTTCTGGTTGAGGTACATCAAAAATAGGGAGTTCAGAAGATGATATTGTATAAGGTTGTGGAATATCAGGTTGAGAAGTTGCAGTGTTTGGGATCACAATGGATGGGGCTTCAAAAGTTATTGGGTTAGAAGAGACAGGAATATCAGAGGTAGTGGTATCATAAGGTGGATTTTTTGGTGGATGGAGATCAGATGTTGTCGTTGTCATATACTCTATAACAGAACAAAAGAGGAAGGAGTGCCTTTCTCTTTGGCCAACTTTGGTGTCTTTTGAGAAGTTCCCTCAGAAGCTTTCCCTTTCTTGGTCTTTTTTATAGCAACTTATGGAGCTGGTCTGCGGAGTTCCTCTGGATTGAGCCCAGGATCAACTCCATCAATCTTGCAAAAATCCAAATATCTTACAACAACTTCTGGGAGTGTGTCAGTAGAAAATAAAGGAAAATCCTTCAAAGGAATATTCTTGGTGGTGATAACTTCTCTAGAGTGCAAGATGGGATCCTTCTTGATGGAATCAATAAACTTCATCTTCTTGAGGTTCTTTGCGTTGAGTGGTCTACCAACCGTGGTTTCCAGAATGTCCACTTGTTGAGCTTCATCCAGATAATCTACTAGCTTATTCTCAGTCAGAACGTCTCAAATAAGTCTTCCCAAAGGATTCCAATCTCTCTTTGTTTTCTCATCTTCTCTTATTTCCTTGACACAATTCTTCAAGTGGTTGAACAAGCTGTGAGCAAGGTTGATCTTTTTGTTGGTAGAAATGAATTATAACAAAAATTGTTGGTCCATATTGATATAATTTGGAGAGTTGGTTGGTCTTCTATGGCTGATGCAACCTAGAATAATTTTCTCCCAGATTCTCAGACGATCCTTAAGGTCTTTGATTTTGGTTGAGTGTTGCCCAGTAGTAAACATTTCTTGAGAAACAAGAGTTAGGTCAGAGTGTTTGTCCATATCACTGCATTTTATCCCATTGCCATCAGATCCAATCAACTTAGCAATGTAATCTTCGGTGATGGTAATCTTCTTCCCCAGAACGTAAGAAGTAACTTGAGTGTTGGAAGTAGAAGCGAATATCCATAATTCCTTAACTAACTTAGGAAATATTGGACCCATCAGACGATCAAAATATTTTGCCTAGCCTTGAAAGTTGACTTCTGGAGTAAGATCAAACCCATTCCCCTTCAAGCTTTCAAATATTTCTCAACAGGAGTGAGTAACATTCTGACTGGAGTAGCATGAAGTTCTTCTGAGGTTTGAACAACAGGAGCTTGTTGAGGTGAAGAAGCTGGTTGAATGTCCTTTGAAGAAGAAGCCATTGTTCATAAGAAAAAGGGTTTTGAAATGCAAATGCAGAGAGTACTAAATAAATAGAAAGCAACAAAAAACGTGAAGGTGAAAGTTAAAGGTGAAAAGTGTTTGTGAGGTGAAAATAACCATATATATAGAGATTGAAACGTTAAAAAAACAAAATTAATGGAGAACATAAATGCACAAAACACGATGATTAACTTCATTAATTGAATTCTGACAGGGGAGTGGCGTAAACTTTGTCTTTTCATCCGTTTCAGTTTCCCAGAATTTGAACACGTATTCTGCCTTGGAGGACAGTTGTTCAAGTGTTGACGTGCATGTTCTGTCCTCCCTCAGAGTTTGAACACGTAATTAGATTCAGAGGACAACTTGAGCAGTATTGACAGGTGTTGATGTAATGATCTGCGAGTTATTTACTTGACACAAAAGTTCTAAGAACCAAATCGTCAGATCTTTTGAGACAATTTTCCTTCTTATATCAGAAGAACTATTGGTCCGAAGATAAAGAATTAAAGAAATTTTGAGCATTAAATATATAGATTTAAACACTGTCATTCTGGACACAATTCCATACTGAGGTTAGTCAGAATGAATTTGAACCTATCCTCAGCAAGGGGTTTAGTAAAGATGTCAGCCCATTGATGGTTTGTATCTATGAATTTTAAAAATAAAATTCCCTTATGAGTATAGTCCCTAATGAAGTGATGTTTAAATTATATGTGTTTAGCTCTAGAATGTAAAATGGGGGGTTTTTAGAAAGACATATGGCAGAAGTATTATCACAGAGGATAGGAATGTTACTCTCGTAAATGTTGAAATCCTCAAGCTGATTCTTCATCCAAAGCATCTGAGTACTACATCCAGCTGCTACTATGTATTCAGCTTCAGCAGTTGAGAGTGCAATTATTGATTGTCTTTTGTTGGACCAAGATATTAGATTGTCTCCTAGAAATTGGCAACTTCCAGTAGTACTTTTCTTTCCGTTCTATCTCCAGCAAAATCAGCATTTTAGTACCCTACAAGCTTATATTCTCTGGACTTTCTGTAGCATAAACCAAGGTTAGTAGTACCTTTCAGAAACCTGAAGATTCTCTTAACAAATTTTAAGTGAGTCTCTCTAGGATCTGATTGGAATCTGGCACATAAACAAACGCTATACAAAATATCTGGTCTTGAGGCAGCTAAGTAAAGGAGAGAGCCAATCATACCTCTGTAGATCTTTTGATCTACTTTCTTACTTACCTTTTCCTTCTCCAGAATACAAGTGGGATGCATTGGAGTTTTAGAGATTTTACTTTCTAACATGTCATATTTCTTCATAAGTTCTTTGACATATATGCTTTGATGAATATAGGTTCCTTCTGATGTTTGATTTATTTGAATTTCCAGAAAGAACTTCAATTCTCCCATCAGGCTCATTTCAAATTCTGCCTGCATAGACTTAACAAATTCCTTGCCCAAAGAACTTTTATTAGATCCAAATATAATATCATCTACATAAATTTGAAAAATGAGAATATCATTTTTAAATGTTTTACATAAAAGAGTTGTGTCCACTTTCCATATGGTAAAATTATTTTCTAAAAGAAAATTACTTAATCTTTCGTACCAAGCTCTGGGAGCTTGCTTCAGACCATATAAAGATTTTTTCAATTTGTAAACATGTTCTGGATATTTAGGGTTTTCAAAACTAGGGGGTTGGTGCACATAAACTTCTTCATCAATATAACCATTTAAAAATGCAATCTTGACATCCATTTGATAAAGAGTGATGTCATGATTTACAACAAAAGAAATTAAAAGTCTGATAGATTCTAACCTTGCGACTGGTGCAAAGGTTTTTGTATAATCTATTCCTTCTTGATGACTATAACCTTGTGCAACCAGCCGTGATTTTTTTCTGACAACTTCACCTTGTTCATTGAGTTTGTTTCTGAACACCCATTTGGTTCCAATAATGTTGAATCCTTTGGGTCTTGGAACTAAATCCCATATGTCATTTCTGGTGAATTGATTTAGTTCTTCCTGCATTGCAAGTATCCAATCATTTTCTGAAAGAGCTTTATCCACAGAAGTTGGTTCAATCAGTGAAACTAATCCCATTATTGATTCTTCAGAGTTTCTGAAGGAGGATCTTGTTCTGATTGGATCATCTTTCTTTCCCAGAATTTTATCTTCTGGATGATTCAACGTGCTTCTGGATTGTCTCTTCTGACTGGGTTCTTCAAAAGTTGTTGAGGTAGTTGTCTTGTCTTGCTCTGTAGATGGTTGTTCTTCATTTTTTTTTTCTTCAGTGATTTGAACTTCTATATTTGCAAGAGATTAATTCTACTTTGGATTTTCAAGACCAAGCTTATCATCAAATTTGACAAAGATGGATTCTATCAGAATTCGTGTTTCTGTATTGTATACTCTGTATCCTTTTGAACATTCAGAGTATCCTAACATATAATGTTTTTGTGCCTTAGAATCAAACTTGTTCAGAGGATCGTTAGTGTTCAGAATAAAACAAGTGCATCCAAAAGGATGAAAATAAGAAATGTTGGGCTTTCTGTTCTTCCATAATTCATAAGGAGTCTTCTCCATAATAGGTCTTATAGAGATTCTATTCTGAATATAGCACACTGCATTTACTGCTTCTCCCCAAAAGTATTTAGCCATGTTAGTCTCATTGATCATGGTTCTGGCCATCTCTTGTAATGTTTTGTTCTTACGTTCCACAACTCCATTTTGTTGTGGAGTTTTAGGGCAAGAGAAATTATGCGAGATGCCATTTTCATTAAAAAATAATTCCAATTTTAAGTTTTCAAATTCTCCACCATGATCACTTCTGACTTTGACAATTCTAAACTCTTTTTCATTTTGAACTTGTTTACAGAAGTTAGAAAATACACCAATTGACCCATCCTTGTATCTAAGAAACTTTACCCATGTTCATCTGCTATAGTCATCTACGATCACCAATCCATACTTCTTACCACTGATTGAGGCAGTTTTCAGTGGTCCAAACAAATCAATGTGTAGTAGTTCTAATGGTCTAGAGGAAGAAACAACATTTTTAGATTTAAAAGCAGGTTTAACAAATTTGCCTTTCTGGCATGATTCACACAAAGCTTATGAGTTGAACTTCAAATTTGGAAGTCCTCTGACCTAATTGAGTTTTTTAATCTGAGATAATCTTCTCATATTAACATGTCCCAATCTTTTGTGCCAGACGCATTGCTCAGTGTCCACAGACATAAGACATTTTACATTCTGACTTTTTAGTTTATAAAGTTTTATTTTATAGATGTTGTTCTTTCTCTTCCCATTAAATAGGATTGTTCCATCTTTCTGACTAATAAATTTATAGATCTTTTGATTAAATATTATATCATAACTGTTATCACTTAATTGACTTATTGATAACAAGTTATGCATCAATCCTTTTACTAACAGAAGAGTAGAAATAGAGGGAAGAGTACCTTTACCAATAGTTCCAGAGCTAATGATCTTTCCTTTTTGATTGCCTCTAAAACCTACATAGCCTCCAGCTTTTAGCTCAAGACTCTGGCTGTACTGACGTCATACCATTCTTCCTCTTGGGAGCTAACAACAGACTCACCTTCACTAGCTGGGATATTCGAAAAGTCCTGGATCTTTCCACTTTTGAGCAGGCTCTCAATGCGTACTCCAACTATCATCAAATCAGAGAAGCTTGTCATCCCAATGCTACTCATTTTTTCCAAGTATGGACCCTGCAAGGTGCCCACGAACAGGTCAATTAATTCTCTGTCTGAAAGTGGTGGTTGCACTTGGGCTGCCAATTCTCTCCACCGCTGTGCATATTCTCTGAAAGATTCACCACTCCTCTGGGATAGGCTCTGCAAGTGCGTGCGATTGGGCGCCACGTCCATATTGTACTGGTATTGCTTTACGAAAGCTCTGGATAAATCATTCCAAGATCGGATATGACTGCTTTCCAAATCCATGTACCAACTTAAAGATGCCCCACTTAAACTGTCCTGAAAACAGTGAATCATCAACTTATCATTGCAGGCATGAGAAGTCATTTTTCTACAGAACATCACCAAATGACGCTTCGGGCAACTGACACCAGTGTATTTTTCAAACTTCGGAGTTTTGAAATCTGGAGGAATGACAAGACCAGGCACCAAACACATGTTTAGAGCATCAAAACCAAAGGTATCAGGATCCGATAAGGCTTTGAGTTGCTCCTCCAACACATGAAACCTTTCAGCAGGATCATTAGCTCGTGGATCCTTGGTTTTCACAAGAGGGATTGCCCCTTGGAAGTCTGGCATAGGGAAGGCAAAACTATGATAATTCGTAGAATACGAAGAAGATGAAGGTCCACCTCGAACAACAGATGGTTCAGGTACATTCTGATTCACGATCGGGGTCTGTACAGGTTGAGCTTGAGCAAGATTGTTCACTTGTGGAAAATCCTCATCAGGAGAAAGACCATACAACGGATTGGTCATTGAAGTGAAACCAGGTGGAAAATCAACATTCTGACGGTTGTTCTCTGACATAGCTACTGACGGCTTCCAAACTGACCCTTCTTAACTCTTGACACTGTTCAGTCTAGCTTCACACACTCTGTCGTCTTCCAACAGTTAACACTTGTTCAAACTGAGTACCAGGAAATCAGCTGGCTGGTCATGGACAAAAGAGGAAGGATGAGCTCTCTGGAAGAAGGAAATGCAATGCTGATGCAAATGCGAAATGCAAAATGATAATGCAAAAGATGCAAAGACATGGGATCACAGCTGGAAACTGCCTGGAATCTGGAATGCCGGACCAAGAATCAAGTGTCTGTAACCACAAGATCTCTGTATAGTAACCCGAAATAGTAACTGAAAACCAGAGGTCAATAACTTCACGATCATAGTGACCGGATCAAACAATTGTACTGGTAATGAGGGTATGTTGAGGTCAAGGGTTCCTGCAAACCTGTAAACAGCCCAACCCCCTCACAGGTGGTGTTCTAAAACAAGGATCCTCAGACTTGGATCAGTTATGAGAAGTGTAAACACTTCTATCCCGGAGGTACAGTGCTTACAATAACCATAAAAAATCCTCCTCTAATTCTCCTCAGTTTCTGAAGGTCATAATAAAGGTCATCCAGACTTAGCAGGCTTCCCAGATAGCCCTAGCACTACAGGAAATCTGTAGCACAGAGTTCTCAAGAAGAAACCCACATCTGAACCGTGTTTCATATTCCCGCACCAGACCGAAATGGAATGGGAAAGAACATGAACCACTCTAGCCTAGGTGTCACTCAGGTCCCAGGTATAGGACCTTAACTCTCAGTAGAACCCCACCCACCAAAACAGAAACAACAGGTCCAGCCAGAATAGTATGACAGTATGATGTATATAAAGCTATAAAGAAAGCAATAAAACAACTGTACATAAGGCAATAAACAAAATAAACAAACACAAATAGCACATAACACCCCCAGTAAAACACAAATCAATCAAGCGCTAGGAGGAACCCACAAAAAGAACCAGAAGCCCTGGTTGCAGTATAAGGGTCCCCAGCAGAGTCGCCAAGCTGTCGCTCCCACCAAATGACACCGGGTCAAATGGGGTACAGACGCGAACGGTCGGCGAAAGGAGGGTGTGAGAACACACAGGAGTGAACTCACGGGGAATGAAAAGAGTCGCCAGCTAGGCATTTTTATCCCGGAGGAAAGGCAATGCTGCATAGACCTGGAAAGATATGGATAAGACGGTTGCGAACCAGAGAGACTGAGAAAGGGGGTTGGTTACAACCTGGGAAGGTATTAGCACCCAGATTGTACGTCGTACTCGACGGGATCCACGCTTAAAAGATTTGTGTTTTAAAGGGGTAGTGTTAGTGCAATTTGTGTATAAAAGGGCTGGAAAAGGATGTACAGGTGTCAGTGTAAAAGAAGTGTGAAGTGAAGTATGAGAGTGTCAGTGTAAGAACAGGAATAAGATGCTCACGATCATGAGGTTAAAAGAATAATGCTGGAAGGAGGGGGAATATACAGATACTTTTGTTCGATAACTGTTAAGTTATGCCTACGTATCCTCTCGTGCAATGAGGAAGTCAGAACACCGTAGTTCGACCCAAAGAGACTGAAAGGTAAATTGACTTGTGAACTGCTTGCTTGTCTATGCTCAAGTGTATGACCTGTCTGGCTCAGGTGCAAACTGTCTTGCATTAGACGGAAGAAGCAAGTTCTCGTTTTTATGAGTGAATGAGATGAGAAAAGAATCCCGAAGGAGACGATTATTGTTTGTTTTTTGAGTTTTCAATCTTTTATTGCTTTTGAAAGTTTGTCATAAGTTAATGAGTTTAAGCCTAAACCAATGGATTTAGTAAACTCATCACATCTTCCCTCTGATTAGGGGTAATGAGAATACCTTAAGTGTGAAGTCAGCTTCTCACACTTAATTACCATGGTGTAGGATTAAGATCAGTAACCTACTTGTGATTATTTAGATGTTTTTGGTGTTTTTGTTTAGTGTTAAGTAATGAGGTTAAGCCATAATCAGGGATTAAACGGACTCATTACACCATCCTAATAGAAGGATAATAGATGAGAATGTTTAAGCTGAGGAAAGCTCCTCAACTTAATCCATGATTAGGGATTAAACTCATGACAGAACAAGCCTTTAGCTAAGTGGATTTTATTTAATGATGTGATGATGAAGTGTTTTTTAGGGTTTGTAAGACAACTTGAGGGGGACTTGTCCATTAACACTAGGGTTAGTCCTTCTTAACCAATTAAGGAAGAATTAGAACCCTAATGCAAGGCCCAAGTTACAAGCTTGATGTCTTGGTGGTTATTAAGTGAATTGATTAAAGGGTTTAAACACATTAAGGGTTTAACACTTAGGATTAAAATTATACACTCCATACTAATAGAAGGATGCAGGCATAAGCTTAATCACAAAGCCTTAAAGCCTTTAGGGTTTAGTTCCTGATTATGAGATGAGAAGAGAAGACTCAATGAGACACAAAGGTAAAAGCTAAGTGGGGGACTAATCAATATTCACATGCTCGGATGGTCCTAGGTTAGTGAGGCTCACTATCCTAAAGAAGAAAGAAGAAGAGAAAGATGAAAGGAGAAGCTCCATGGTGGCCTAGGCACACCTCAAGCAAGGCAAAAGATAAAGAAGACATGGAGATAAGATAAAGAGATGAAAGTGCGATATGGAGATGAGATAAATAATGCACAAACAGAGCCTACACCAGTAGGACTTCCAGATGCAACAGCATGCGATAAGTAAAAATCGGTCCTCAGTTGTACCTAACGGAGAAGGTCCGTTGCCTCTTCAATACGCGCGAAAGAAATCCAGAATAAGTATCAAGAAAAAGATTCACACAATCAAGCACAATTGTTAATTATCAGGGTATCCAGTGTAATCACTCGCATCCAAGATGACCAGCGAAATTAGGACCAAGAGGTCGGTCTGCACAAAATCAAAGCTTCACTGTAGTTTGTATCAAGAGGTCCCATGAGCCCAAACAAGATTATGAAAATGGTAAGTCACAAGGCCATCCTCGAGCTACATCCCTCATTATAGAAATGGAACAATGAACCTACAAAATGTCAGGTCAAACTAATACCAAAAATCAAATAAAAATCTATTTAGTTAAACCAAGACAAAATGAGAGGAATTAAATTTAACTATATTAATAACTAAAATTAAAACCTAAATTAATTGAGAATATAATCAAAACTCTAACAACAATAAAAAAAATAGGCTTATACCAAGTACTGAAATTCTAATTAACAAAATTCTCATTTAACATTATATCTAACAACTAACAAGGTCCTTATGAGAAACTAATAACTAAAAACTAACAAAAACTCAACCCAAATTTAAATCAATCAAAACAGGGGGCCAGCATTGAAATGAGAGTGTGGACATGTAATCGGGCTTAGCCCATGGTATCAAACCAAACCAACATGAAAGGTCAGATTAAAAAATAAAGAAAAATAATAAAAGCTTAGTGAGATACGAAACAGCCACAGGTTCCTCTTCTCTTCCCCTGAAACAAGAATGCGAAATAAAAACACAAATTCGCCGCCAGCGCAAGCATCTCGCCGGATCCTCCCTTTCAAAATTGCGAAAACAGAACAACAACGGGAAACAAAGAAACTCCACCGCCACCGGCACCGTGAGCCGTTGACGGCGTATCTTTCTGATCCGTCGCGCCGGTACTGTTGAAGTTGTCTTCTCCATTTTCTCCGTAAAAAAAAGGAGGTCCATTTGAAACATGCCACAATGCGAATCGGAAAAGCAAAGAAGGAAGAACAACATTCACAACAACGATTCACGACAACAGTGGCTTTCTCGGCTTCCTCATTCCGATCTCTGTCTCTCCTTGCTTTCGGATTTCATCACATCGTCGATCTCACCGGAAACAAAACAAAGCGGCGACGACCTTCATTCACCGTAGACGAACACAACGTTTCGTCGTCGACTCCTTTACACCGTCTCAAAGCTTCTTAGCTCCGGTGAGTTTCCGGTCTCAAGCCTTCCGTCTCAATGATCTCTTCTCCGCTTTCGAACCGTGACTCTCCGTCTCTCAATCGGTTCGATATCGCTGTTCATATTTCATCATCTTCCCCTTTCTGAATTTGCTTTTTGTTTTCTGTTGTTGTTTGGAGATTGATGATGGAAAAGGGCGATGGTGAAATGGTTACGAAGATGGGTGATTGGTTAAGCAAGGTGGGTGTTGAAGGAGTGGTGGTTTAGAATGAGGGTGTGTTGTGAGTCGGTGAAGTTTGAAGGTGGAAGAACAGGGTGTTGTTGCGACGGGATGTAGAAGAGTGTTGAAGTTATGGTTGTGAAGAAGAAAAGGGGTATGCGGTTTGGTGATTTTCGGAAGGGTTGAAGGTTGGGTTGGAGGTTTGGTTTGAGTTGAGGAAGGGTGTTCAGTAGGATTGATGAGAGGTAGTTGAAGAAATTTGGAATGGGGCTCTGTGTTGGTACGTTGAGGTGAAGGAACGGTTATTCAAGGATTTGAGTTGTTGTGAAAAAGTGATGAAGAGTGAGAGCAAGAAAGTGAAGAATGCTGAGTGTTGCAGTTTGTTATGCAGAAATAGAATGTTAATAGAGGCACAGATTGGAATGGATTGAAGGTTGATGTGAGATGAAGGTTGATAGTTGTTGATGATGAGTGTGGTATGAGATTTCTTTGTGTGTGTGAAGTTGGTGTGGTGCGTCACGAAGAAGAACGAGGTTTATGGTGGTACACGGTTTGGTTTGAGGGAGTAAAGGTTATGGAGTTGTTGATTAATGGTGGAGGA
Organism: Lathyrus aphaca; assembly: GCA_963966055.1. Classification (NCBI taxonomy): domain Eukaryota; kingdom Viridiplantae; phylum Streptophyta; class Magnoliopsida; order Fabales; family Fabaceae; genus Lathyrus; species Lathyrus aphaca. The sequence continues at coordinate 569,394,139 of OZ014520.1, read as the reverse complement.
AAGTTCAGTATTTGGGTGTGTGCAATGGAGACGAGGAAATGGTTTGAAAAGTGATTTGAAAAATGTTTTTTTTTCCTGTTGTATGAGAAATTTGAAGAATGAGGTCAGTTTTGGTTGTTGCTGTGATTTCTGTGAGTGTTTTTTGCAGGGAAAGATAGAAAAAAAATAGAAAAGGTTATGGTGATGAACAAAAGGGCGCAACCCCTTTTTTTTGTGTTGCTAGGTCTTGGGATCAACACTTTGTTATTTATACCTAGGTCAAACAAGTCAGGTTTATCTCGGGCTTTGGAAAAAATAACATGGGCTTGGTGATAAAGTATTTTTGTGACAACTTGGGTTAATGGGTGGTAATAACAAAAATGGTAAATGAGTTTGAAATGAAATTGTAAAAAAGGGTACTATTTACAAGAATATAATTTAATGGATTTAAATTAAAATGAACAAAAAATGGAATTGTATTTTATTTGTTTATTTTTTTGTGGTAATAATGAAGTAAGCTTAGAAATGGATGGTGTGAATGAAATAAAAAATTGAAGTTGGATTTTGAAATGAAAATGAAAGTAGTATGGTTATTTGAATTTTTGGAACTTATAGATAATGGAATGATTTTAGAAATTTGGGTAACTAAATGGAAATGAATGAAAAATATGGGTTTTGACTTTGAAATGGATCATGAATAGTTGGGCTTAACTTGGAAATGGATGGAAATAGTTAATGATAAAAAATGGTTTAGACATTGACTGAAAATGGATAGCGATTAATTGGATAAGAATGAGAAAAGGATAAAAAAAAGTGATGAACTCGAATGACCCCACACTCGAATTTCTTCCTACAACTCTTGATTAAAAATGGATGAACACACTCCTAGCCCACTGAACAAATCGCCCTGATAAATAGTCTTGAAATAGATAACTTGCACTTGAAGAAATCTCCTGATAGTTCGACCAAAATTAGGTCAAACATCCATCTGAATTAGATTGCAACTGAACAAACACACTTGAACTGAGACCAAAACTTTTGAGATAGAAGATAGCCTAAGATGCTGAGAAGACGAGAATATCCTTGTAACTTAATGAAGAAGAAAATATCCTGATGATATGCCAGATGCACAGTGAATAGTCCTTGCAGACATGAAATCCTTGAAGACCGCCAAACTAGGGAAATAAACCCTTAATTTAGTGACAAAAGAAAAGAGAGGACGATGCCACTGATGGCTGCATAGCCAAAAACCTTGAATTCTCTGATAATCTGTAAATAATGCGCGAGACCCTAGTCCTGATGAAAATTGATCCCATGCCTCAGAAGTTTATGCAAATGAATATGAATTCTAAATGTTAATGACCAAATGGAAATGCAAATGAGATGCAAATGAAAGACGGGCGAAGAAAGAAAATCAGAGGGCAAATTTAGGGTGTTTACAGCTGCCCCTATTCAAACATGAGTTAGCTGTGCAGGATGTAAGCAACGGCTTAACAGGAAAACAAGATAACTTGTGGTTGAATACCAAAGACAGCCCAAAATTTGCACTCACAGAATGAAGAAGAAAAAGGATATAGATTGTAAAAGAAAATAAAGTATATTGTAAAGTGTGAGCGACAGAGGACGACCGTCGAGCAGAGGACGACTGCTGGGGAAAGAGCAATGACGGGGACGGCCGACATACTGGAAAAGTGAGGAAAATAAAGCAATGACGGGGACGGCCGACATGCTGGGGATAAAAAGTATTATGATGGGGACGACCATCAAGTAAGGCTATAAGATTCTCTAGGGTTTAATGAAAAGTGATGGGGACGGACATCAGATTCATAAAGTAAAGTAACCAACGACGGGGACGGCCATCGGGCTAAACTGATGAAGGACGATCATCAGGAAAAGAGAAAGGGACCACGACGGGGACGACCATCGGGTTAAAGAATAAATGAAGTAATGATAAGGGACGGTCATCAAAGGTGAAGGACGATCACCTAGCAGGGGATGGCTGCTCTGTGGGGTTAAGACGAGGGACGGTCATCTAAGGTGGAGGACGACCACCTGGCAGGGTACGGCTGCCGAAAATATCGCGACATAGGACGAATGCCGGATAAAAGGTCAACGATGGGGACGACCATCGGATGAGCATGATGGAGGACGACCATCAAGAGGTGGAGGACGACCACCTAGCAGGGGACGGCTGCTCTCAAGGTTTATCATGACATAGGACGAATGTCAGATAACCAAAATCAATAATGGGGACGGCCATTGGATAAAATGATGAAGGACGATCATCAAAAAGGTGAAGGACGATCACCTAGCAGGGGACGGCTGCTAAACATCACGACATAGGACGAATGTCAGATAGAAAATCAACGATGGGGACGGCCATCGGATGAGCATGATGGAGGACGACCATCAAGAGGTGGAGGACGACCACCTAGCAGGGTACGGCTGCTCTCAGGGCTTATCATGACATAGGACGAATGTCAGATAAAAAGAAAATTGCTTTGTTGGCGATCTACTGGGGAATAGTAAACACGGACGAGTGTTTATATCCAAGAAATAAAAGTGTAAGTGTTTTGACGTTGTGTATAGATTAAAGATGCGGACGAGCACCCTTAAGACTACGATACGGACGAGTATCGGGTAGGAACAAATACTGACACGTGTTCTGAGATGATGATACGGACGAGTATCAACTGGTTAACAGAGAACACGGACGATTGTCGAATCTGAAGGGATTCTTCTGGTGAATAGTAGACACAGACGAGTGTCTATATTCAAGAAGACAAGAGTGCTTGACACAGTGTATGGATTAAAGATGCGGACGAGCCTCCTTAGGACTATGATACGGACGAGTATCAGGTAGAAACAAACGCTTGACGCATGTTCTGAGATGATGGTACGGACGAGTACCAACTGGTTAACAGAGAACACGGACGAGTGTCGAATCTGCGGGGAGATAAATGGTGTATACAAGATACGGACGAGTATCTGTATAAGAATGAGTAGTAAGTATGAGTGATGTACAGATGAGTGTTCAACTTGCTGGGGAGAATGACACAGACGAGTGTCAGGAGAGAAAAGTGTAATATAAACAAGTATATGCTTAACAATGTGTTTAGGTAATCATGCTGGGAAAGGTGACACGGACGAGTGTCAAGAAAGTTATATATATATATATGTATCTGTGAGTGCAAAGGGGATACTTTGGCTTTCTGCTGGGGATATGACACGGACGGGTGCCACAAGGAGTATATACTGATGTTTGTGAATGTGAGGCAACTGTTTTAGCTTTAGCTCTCCGCTGGGGAATTTGGGAAGCATTCTGTATACTGCTGACGGGTTGAAAGCTTTTAACTCTGATGGGAACGAAGTGTTGGCAACCTGATGCTTGTTGGAGAGGTTTTCACTGGAGGAAAGACGACTCTGCGTGAGGTATACTTCGTTTAACTGCTTTGAACATCTGCTGAGGATCTGATCATTCTGCTCTGACTCCACTGGGGAGAATTTCTTCTTGCTCTGCTGGGGAAATCCCTTGGAAATGAGAATCCCTATGACCCTATGGGGAAAGATCATCTATAGACTTGGCTAGGGAAGATGCTTGATCACACAATCCCGCTGAGGAGGGAATTCTGATAATTCTAACTTTGTGGGGAAGCAAGGCCTTCAGCTTCCTGTTGGGAAAACTTCACTGTGGAAAGATAAGTCCGCTTGGGGACGGGAACGATTCAATTAGCCTTGAAGTTCTGTTGTGGATATCGTCTGTTCCAACTCAGCTAGGGATGTCAACCTTCATGGTTGAGAAAAAGATTTGGCAATGCTCTGCTGAGGAGAGACTTTGTTGGAGAATTAGAGATCGAAATAAGCCAAATTAAGCCCCATGTGTAGCATGACGACTGTGCTGGGAAGATATGCCAATGAAAATTGGCTTTGACTGAATGCAAATAACCAACTCCTCACGAACAAACCTTGTCGGCTGAAAGAAGATCTTTATGCTCGGGGAAGAAATAAACTTCCAATGCCCTGCTGGTAAAATAAATACCAGACATTCCCTGAGAATTAACACAGTGCTTCAAACTTCTGAGCTCAACAAAAGCATTACTGATCATCCTGAGTGAACTAACATTCCCTTAACTCCTCAATTATACCATACTGCATCATCCATAAGAAGATTGTCTTCAGAGGATTTTACAGAAGACTTGGCATCCAGAATTGCCCCAGTGTCTTCAAACTCTCGCAGAAATTCAACAAGTCTTGAGATAACTGCCCCAGATTACGTCTTGAAACGATTCTTGCCCCACATCAGAGCTAAAACAGAAACCATGCGGTATGAAGATGCAATGCAAATGATGTACAAAGCAAATGTATGCTCATAACCAAAGATATGAAGCAAGGATGGTTGGGCGCTAGGACCAGGTTGATAGATATATTTTTTTGGTTGCCAAGCAATTGGACTTTGAAGGTGGAATACCAGAAGAGAACTGGTTTATTGAAGGTAGGCCAACAGACGAGAACTGATGGGCAAAGAATAAGTCGTCAGACGAGAACTGACTCCTTGGGTTCATTGTCAAACGAGAATTGACTCTGAAAAAGAATGACTACCAGACGGGAACTGGCGTTCGACGGGCTAAATGAAAAGGTGACCAGACGGGAACTGGTTAAAAGATTCGCCTACCAGACGAGAACTGGTATTTGAAATTGGTTTGCCAGACGAGAACTGGACTTTGGGTTTGTCTGCCGGACGAGGACTAGACTTTGAAAGGGTTTGCCAGACAAGAACTGGACTTTGAAAAGTTTGCCAGACGAGAACTGGCTCCTTGAAAGGTCGAGAGGTTGGGTTACAAGGCCCTCTGAACTGAGATTGATGATTGAGGGATTGTGACCAATGCAAATATGATGCATATGCTCTATATGCTCGAGCGAAACGACATGAATAACGTATGCAAATGATTTATGCAATGATTATGAAAAGCTAGGAAAACTCCCAAGGATGGGAAGAAAGGTCTTATGTGACAAGGCTTCTAATGAGAAGGGTGACAAAGGCGACGGTGGGTAGCATGATTTCCCGACACTCGTCTTGAACTCGGAGATCACTGATATAACTTGCTCTGTGTAGCTAAATTTGCCCCTGCTTGGTAATTCTCTGAACAGACTACCTCTGATTATCCAATTCCTGGAATAGCAGACCTCTATGCTCGAGGAGAATTGCATCTAGTGAACTCTGGAAGTGTCCTGCCTCGGTATGAGCGTGGAAGCGAATTGACCCATTCTGACAGAGGATTGGAAGAATATATCTTTGGTCAGCAGAAAATTAGGGTGGCATGCCCCTGTTTGGCAGATTCAGCTCTGATCAACTGACTTTGAATGACGTTCCTCGATCAACTGATGCTTGGGAACTCTCTTTACCCTGACAGATTCCTTTATTGACAAAACCACCGGGTAACATGCCCCTGATTCATAGGCCTATACGATGCGCTTGATTGTGGTCATCATTGTTGAATGATCAAGTTTCTTCGTGATTGCTTTCTGTAGGAACTTCCCTGGTGACACAGGCTGACTTGCAATTAAAACTGTTCATTTACAAATGATAATTTTAATGCAGTACACATGCAAGTTTTTTTTTGAAAATTTATTTATTTTGATGCTGTGACAGTGTGTGACGAATAGACGATTAGTCCAAACGTAGTGTTGAGTTAGTAAATCGTTAGGAGTCAGTTTACGCAACCTTGTCGTAGTATGCTTTCAGAATTGAACCTGATTCAATTAGGACTTTCAAGGGTTATAACGTGGTCTGGTTCACGGTTTTAGAAAGAAATATTTATGGCTCAAAGTTTATCTGTGCCCACCCATTCTCCTTGATGTTCTCCGGTCCCACGTTCAGCTAATTTGCCCTAAGCGCTCGCCTCTCGAAAGGGTTTTGTAATGATTGAGGAACCAATGACGTTGATGGTTTACGCACCAATGAGGTTTCTTGGAGTAACAGTCACCCATTCTGACTTTGTGTCTGGTCACACGACTTTGTTCTTATGGAATATTTTTTTTTCAGATTTTTTATTCCCTAACTTTTGCCTGGACTGAATCTCTTTCTTTTTTTTTTTGAATTTTTTGATTTCGAAGTCCAGCGGGATGCCCTAACTTTTGCCTAAGTCATATGTTTTCACTTTCTCTTTTTTTTTGACTTAGCGGGCTTTATTTCTTTTTTTTTCTTTTGATCTTTGTTGAACAAATCGTGTGACACTGGTTGTCTGACTTGCTTGAAAGGGTAATGACTGCCACATTCCTTTGCTGTTGAGGGGTAACCATCATGGTTTCACGTCTCTTGACCTCTTGAGGTGTAATGAATAAAGGTAATGGATCCTCGGATGCACACTCCTTTGGCAATTTGAACGCTCGGTCAAATTAACTGATAACTACCCTGCCCCGGGTTGAATGTGAGGGTTTTTTTTTGTTTAGAAAAGAAACTCCTACTTCAAGGCTCAAAGGGGTTGACGAGGGTCTATCTCCCTTATATCTCCGGTGTTTGGGAATTGAAGCAATGCCTGTACATCGTCAGCAGGTTCTACCCTGAAAGCATACCTTGAACAATTATGGGTATTCAGTTGTCATCATCCTCCCTCAAACCTGCTAAACAACAGTGAAACAAATGGGAGGTATATGGATGCAATTTTTTTTATTTTTCGTTTTTGATGCAAGGAAAGAAAAAATGAGCGAATGCGACATAATTGATTCAAAAATGCAAGATCACTACATTAACATTACCATTCAAAAATAACATTGTTTAAAAGACAAGTAGCTGCTAACAGGAAAGAAACTACAATGCAAATGATAAAAGGATACAGTAATCATCAGCTCTGATGACATATTCTTGTCTGGACCACCGAAATCAGGATACGCTCCTTCGAAGTCTTTGAACTCAATCAGGCAAGAGGTTAACGTGCACAACCAAGCTTCCTTCTGGAAAGGAGATGTAGCCCTTGTCGATCAACTGTTGTACTTTGGCTTGAAAAGCTTTGCAATCTTCAGTTGAATGCCCCATTGATCCACCATGATACCCGCACTGCTCATGAAGATTGTACCCTAGAGGGTACGGCCCTGGTAACGGCTTGAGAAGTTTAGGAACCACCAAAAAGCTCTGAACTAGATGCGGCAAGAGTTCACTGTATGCCATGGGGACTGGACGAAGAGGAGCAATCCTTCTTTCCAGATTGTTGCGAGGCCTTGGCTGGCCCTGAAGTTGATTCTGAGGTCGTCGACCATGAGCTTGCAGATTTGGACGAGGAGGAGTCCAGGGTTTCTGATATGGTGCTCTGAGCATTGCCGAATGCCCATAAGAGTAATCAGATTCAGGAAAAGATGATCTCTTAGAAGATGTTGGTCTAGAATATTCAATATTGGGCCTGGCTGTACTGACGTCATACCATTCTTCCTCTTGGGAGCTAACAACAGACTCACCTTCACTAGCTGGGATATTCGAAAAGTCCTGGATCTTTCCACTTTTGAGCAGGCTCTCAATGCGTACTCCAACTATCATCAAATCAGAGAAGCTTGTCATCCCAATGCTACTCATTCTTTCCAAGTATGGACCCTGCAAGGTGCCCACGAACAGGTCAATTAATTCTCTGTCTGAAAGTGGTGGTTGCACTTGGGCTGCCAATTCTCTCCACCGCTGTGCATATTCTCTGAAAGATTCACCACTCCTCTGGGATAGGCTCTGCAAGTGCGTGCGATTGGGCGCCACGTCCATATTGTACTGGTATTGCTTTACGAAAGCTCTGGATAAATCATTCCAAGATCGGATATGACTGCTTTCCAAATCCATGTACCAACTTAAAGATGCCCCACTTAAACTGTCCTGAAAACAGTGAATCATCAACTTATCATTGCAGGCATGAGAAGTCATTTTTCTACAGAACATCACCAAATGACGCTTCGGGCAACTGACACCAGTGTATTTTTCAAACTTCGGAGTTTTGAAATCTGGAGGAATGACAAGACCAGGAACCAAACACATGTTTAGAGCATCAAAACCAAAGGCATCAGGATCCGATAAGGCTTTGAGTTTCTCCTCCAACACACGAAACCTTTCAGCAGGATCATTAGCTCGTGGATCCTTGGTTTTCACAAGAGGGATTGCCCCTTGGAAGTCTGGCATAGGGAAGGCAAAACTCTGATAATTCATAGAATCAGAAGAAGATGAAGGTCCACCTCGAACAACAGATGGTTCAGGTACATTCTGATTCACGATCGGGGTCTGTACAGGTTGAGCTTGAGCAAGATTGTTCACTTGTGGAAGATCCTCATCGGGAGAAAGACCATACAACGGATTGGTCATTGAAGTGAAACCAGGTGGAAAATCAACATTCTGACGGTTGTTCTCTGACATAGCTACTGACGGCTTCCAAACTGACCCTTCTTAACTCTTGACACTGTTCAGTCTAGCTTCACACACTCTGTCGTCTTCCAACAGTTAACACTTGTTCAAACTGAGTACCGGGAAATCAGCTGGCTGGTCATGGACAAAAGAGGAAGGATGAGCTCTCTGGAAGAAGGAAATGCAATGCTGATGCAAATGCGAAATGCAAAATGATAATGCAAAAGATGCAAAGACATGGGATCACAACTGGAAACTGCCTGGAATCTGGAATGCCGGACCAAGAATCAAGTGTCTGTAACCACAAGATCTCTGTATAGTAACCCGAAATAGTAACTGAAAACCAGAGGTCAATAACTTCACGATCATAGTGACCGGATCAAACAATTGTACTGGTAATGAGGGTATGTTGAGGTCAAGGGTTCCTGCAAACCTGTAAACAGCCCAACCCCCTCACAGGTGGTGTTCTAAAACAAGGATCCTCAGACTTGGATCAGTTATGAGAAGTGTAAACACTTCTATCCCGGAGGTACAGTGCTTACAATAACCATAAAAAATCCTCCTCTAATTCTCCTCAGTTTCTGAAGGTCATAATAAAGGTCATCCAGACTTAGCAGGCTTCCCAGATAGCCCTAGCACTACAGGAAATCTGTAGCACAGAGTTCTCAAGTAGAAACCCACATCTGAACCGTGTTTCATATTCCCGCACCAGACCGAAATGGAATGGGAAAGAACATGAACCACTCTAGCCTAGGTGTCACTCAGGTCCCAGGTATAGGACCTTAACTCTCAGTAGAACCCCACCCACCAAAACAGAAACAACAGGCCCAGCCAGAATAGTATGACAGTATGATGTATATAAAGCTATAAAGAAAGCAATAAAACAACTGTACATAAGGCAATAAACAAAATAAACAAACACAAATAGCACATAACACCCCCAGTAAAACACAAATCAATCAAGCGCTAGGAGGAACCCACAAAAAGAACCAGAAGCCCTGGTTGCAGTATAAGGGTCCCCAGCAGAGTCGCCAAGCTGTCGCTCCCACCAAATGACACCGGGTCAAATGGGGTACAGACGCGAACGGTCGGCGAAAGGAGGGTGTGAGAACACACAGGAGTGAACTCACGGGGAATGAAAAGAGTCGCCAGCTAGGCATTTTTATCCCGGAGGAAAGGCAATGCTGCATAGACCTGGAAAGATATGGATAAGACGGTTGCGAACCAGAGAGACTGAGAAAGGGGGTTGGTTACAACCTGGGAAGGTATTAGCACCCAGATTGTACGTCGTACTCGACGGGATCCACGCTTAAAAGATTTGTGTTTTAAAGGGGTAGTGTTAGTGCAATTTGTGTATAAAAGGGCTGGAAAAGGATGTACAGGTGTCAGTGTAAAAGAAGTGTGAAGTGAAGTATGAGAGTGTCAGTGTAAGAACAGGAATAAGATGCTCAAGATCATGAGGTTAAAAGAATAATGCTGGAAGGAGGGGGAATATACAGAGACTTTTGTTCGATAACTGTTAAGTTATGCCTACGTATCCTCTCGTGCAATGAGGAAGTCAGAACACCGTAGTTCGACCCAAAGAGACTGAAAGGTAAATTGACTTGTGAACTGCTTGCTTGTCTATGCTCAAGTGTATGACCTGTCTGGCTCAGGTGCAAACTGTCTTGCATTAGACGGAAGAAGCAAGTTCTCGTTTTTATGAGTGAATGAGATGAGAAAAGAATCCCGGAGGAGACGATTATTGTTTGTTTTTTGAGTTTTCAATCTTTTATTGCTTTTGAAAGTTTGTCATAAGTTAATGAGTTTAAGCCTAAACCAATGGATTTAGTAAACTCATCACATCTTCCCTCTGATTAGGGGTAATGAGAATACCTTAAGTGTGAAGTCAGCTTCTCACACTTAATTACCATGGTGTAGGATTAAGATCATTAACCTACTTGTGATTATTTAGATGTTTTTGGTGTTTTTGTTTAGTGTTAAGTAATGAGGTTAAGCCATAATCAGGGATTAAACGGACTCATTACACCATCCTAATAGAAGGATAATAGATGAGAATGTTTAAGCTGAGGAAAGCTCCTCAACTTAATCCATGATTAGGGATTAAACTCATGACAGAACAAGCCTTTAGCTAAGTGGATTTTATTTAATGATGTGATGATGAAGTGTTTTTTAGGGTTTGTAAGACAACTTGAGGGGGACTTGTCCATTAACACTAGGGTTAGTCCTTCTTAACCAATTAAGGAAGAATTAGAACCCTAATGCAAGGCCCAAGTTACAAGCTTGATGTCTTGGTGGTTATTAAGTGAATTGATTAAAGGGTTTAAACACATTAAGGGTTTAACACTTAGGATTAAAATTATACACTCCATACTAATAGAAGGATGCAGGCATAAGCTTAATCACAAAGCCTTAAAGCCTTTAGGGTTTAGTTCCTGATTATGAGATGAGAAGAGAAGACTCAATGAGACACAAAGGTAAAAGCTAAGTGGGGGACTAATCAATATTCACATGCTCGGATGGTCCTAGGTTAGTGAGGCTCACTATCCTAAAGAAGAAAGAAAGAAGAAGAGAAAGATGAAAGGAGAAGCTCCATGGTGGCCTAGGCACACCTCAAGCAAGGCAAAAGATAAAGAAGACATGGAGATAAGATAAAGAGATGAAAGTGCGATATGGAGATGAGATAAATAATGCACAAACAGAGCCTACACCAGTAGGACTTCCAGATGCAACAGCATGCGATAAGTAAAAATCGGTCCTCAGTTGTACCTAACGGAGAAGGTCTGTTGCCTCTTCAATACGCGCGAAAGAAATCCAGAATAAGTATCAAGAAAAAGATTCACACAATCAAGCACAATTGTTAATTATCAGGGTATCCAGTGTAATCACTCGCATCCAAGATGACCAGCGAAATTAGGACCAAGAGGTCGGTCTGCACAAAATCAAAGCTTCACTGTAGTTTGTATCAAGAGGTCCCATGAGCCCAAACAAGATTATGAAAATGGTAAGTCACAAGGCCATCCTCGAGCTACATCCCTCACTATAGAAATGGAACAATGAACCTACAAAATGTCAGGTCAAACTAATACCAAAAATCAAATAAAAATCTATTTAGTTAAACCAAGACAAAATGAGAGGAATTAAATTTAACTATATTAATAACTAAAATTAAAACCTAAATTAATTGAGAATATAATCAAAACTCTAACAACAATAAAAAAAAATAGGCTTATACCAAGTACTGAAATTCTAATTAACAAAATTCTCATTTAACATTATATCTAACAACTAACAAGGTCCTTATGAGAAACTAATAACTAAAAACTAACAAAAACTCAACCCAAATTTAAATCAATCAAAACAGGGGGCCAGCATTGAAATGAGAGTGTGGACATGTAATCGGGCTTAGCCCATGGTATCAAACCAAACCAACATGAAAAGTCAGATTAAAAAATAAAGAAAAATAATAAAAGCTTAGTGAGATACGAAACAGCCACAGGTTCCTCTTCTCTTCCCCTGAAACAGGAATGCGAAATAAAAACACAAATTCGCCGCCAGCGCAAGCATCTCGCCGGATCCTCCCTTTCAAAATTGCGAAAACAGAACAACAACGGGAAACAAAGAAACTCCACCGCCACCGGCACCGTGAGCCGTTGACGGCGTATCTTTCTGATCCGTCGCGCCGGTACTGTTGAAGTTGTCTTCTCCATTTTCTCCGTAAAAAAAAGGAGGTCCATTTGAAACACGCCACAATGCGAATCGGAAAAGCAAAGAAGGAAGAACAACATTCACAACAATGATTCACGACAACAGTGGCTTTCTCGGCTTCCTCATTCCGATCTCTGTCTCTCCTTGCTTTCGGATTTCATCACATCGTCGATCTCGCCGGAAACAAAACAGAGCGGCGACGACCTCCATTCACCGTAGACGAACACAACGTTTCGTCGTCGACTCCTTTACACCGTCTCAAAGCTTCTTAGCTCCGGTGAGTTTCCGGTCTCAAGCCTTCCGTCTCAATGATCTCTTCTCCGCTTTCGAACCGTGACTCTCCGTCTCTCAATCGGTTCGATATCGCTGTTCATATTTCATCATCTTCCCCTTTCTGAATTTGCTTTTTGTTTTCTGTTGTTGTTTGGAGATTGATGATGGAAAAGGGCGATGGTGAAATGGTTACGAAGATGGGTGATTGGTTAAGCAAGGTGGGTGTTGAAGGAGTGGTGGTTTAGAATGAGGGTGTGTTGTGAGTCGGTGAAGTTTGAAGGTGGAAGAACAGGGTGTTGTTGCGACGGGATGTAGAAGAGTGTTGAAGTTATGGTTGTGAAGAAGAAAAGGGGTATGCGGTTTGGTGATTTTCGGAAGGGTTGAAGGTTGGGTTGGAGGTTTGGTTTGAGTTGAGGAAGGGTGTTCAGTAGGATTGATGAGAGGTAGTTGAAGAAATTTGGAATGGGGCTCTGTGTTGGTACGTTGAGGTGAAGGAACGGTTATTCAAGGATTTGAGTTGTTGTGAAAAAGTGATGAAGAGTGAGAGCAAGAAAGTGAAGAATGCTGAGTGTTGCAGTTTGTTATGCAGAAATAGAATGTTAATAGAGGCACAGATTGGAATGGATTGAAGGTTGATGTGAGATGAAGGTTGATAGTTGTTGATGATGAGTGTGGTATGAGATTTCTTTGTGTGTGTGAAGTTGGTGTGGTGCGTCACGAAGAAGAACGAGGTTTATGGTGGTACACGGTTTGGTTTGAGGGAGTAAAGGTTATGGAGTTGTTGATTAATGGTGGAGGAAAGTTCAGTATTTGGGTGTGTGCAATGGAGACGAGGAAATGGTTTGAAAAGTGATTTGAAAAATGTTTTTTTTCCTGTTGTATGAGAAATTTGAAGAATGAGGTCAGTTTTGGTTGTTGCTGTGATTTCTGTGAGTGTTTTTTGCAGGGAAAGATAGAAAAAAAATAGAAAAGGTTATGGTGATGAACAAAAGGGCGCAACCCCTTTTTTTTGTGTTGCTAGGTCTTGGGATCAACACTTTGTTATTTATACCTAGGTCAAACAAGTCAGGTTTATCTCGGGCTTTGGAAAAAATAACATGGGCTTGGTGATAAAGTATTTTTGTGACAACTTGGGTTAATGGGTGGTAATAACAAAAATGGTAAATGAGTTTGAAATGAAATTGTAAAAAAGGGTACTATTTACAAGAATATAATTTAATGGATTTAAATTAAAATGAACAAAAAATGGAATTGTATTTTATTTGTTTATTTTTTTGTGGTAATAATGAAGTAAGCTTAGAAATGGATGGTGTGAATGAAATAAAAAATTGAAGTTGGATTTTGAAATGAAAATGAAAGTAGTATGGTTATTTGAATTTTTGGAACTTATAGATAATGGAATGATTTTAGAAATTTGGGTAACTAAATGGAAATGAATGAAAAATATGGGTTTTGACTTTGAAATGGATCATGAATAGTTGGGCTTAACTTGGAAATGGATGGAAATAGTTAATGATAAAAAATGGTTTAGACATTGACTGAAAATGGATAGCGATTAATTGGATAAGAATGAGAAAAGGATAAAAAAAAGTGATGAACTCGAATGACCCCACACTCGAATTTCTTCCTACAACTCTTGATTAAAAATGGATGAACACACTCCTAGCCCACTGAACAAATCGCCCTGATAAATAGTCTTGAAATAGATAACTTGCACTTGAAGAAATCTCCTGATAGTTCGACCAAAATTAGGTCAAACATCCATCTGAATTAGATTGCAACTGAACAAACACACTTGAACTGAGACCAAAACTTTTGAGATAGAAGATAGCCTAAGATGCTGAGAAGACGAGAATATCCTTGTAACTTAATGAAGAAGAAAATATCCTGATGATATGCCAGATGCACAGTGAATAGTCCTTGCAGACATGAAATCCTTGAAGACCGCCAAACTAGGGAAATAAACCCTTAATTTAGTGACAAAAGAAAAGAGAGGACGATGCCACTGATGGCTGCATAGCCAAAAACCTTGAATTCTCTGATAATCTGTAAATAATGCGCGAGACCCTAGTCCTGATGAAAATTGATCCCATGCCTCAGAAGTTTATGCAAATGAATATGAATTATAAATGTTAATGACCAAATGGAAATGCAAATGAGATGCAAATGAAAGACGGGCGAAGAAAGAAAATCAGAGGGCAAATTTAGGGTGCCTACAGTGAGCATCCAGAGTCCAGGTACCGAGATTGGTGTTTCAATCTTGTTGTTAAAGACATCTGCAACATACACAATTTTATCTTTGGGTACCCATATCTTTCTGGGTCCTTATTTGTTAGAATTTACAAACTTCTGATTGAGTTTGAATTTCTCACCAGAACTATAGAACAAGATGATTTACTGGTATATTTTAAATCATGATTATGACCATATGTGAAGTGAGAACTTAATGGTGTGTTAACTTTAATAATCATATCATCAACTTGTTTAAATTTTAGTGGTGCTTCTCATGTAGGTTTTACATATCATATGCCTCTTCTACCATTTCAGCTAACTCCATAGATCATTAAGGCAATTTTGCTTCTATCTATGTTTTTAGCTAGAAATTTTTGAAAACTGTAATCATATTGCTTTGTGATATTATCAGAACAAATTGAAACTTCTGATTCAGATTCTTTTTGAGCTTTAAGTTTTTCAAAAGAGATTTCTAGTTTTAAAAAGTTTTCTTTTAGCTCGGAGTTTTCTACTTTAAATTTTCTAGTTTCCTCAAATTCAGATACTAGACTTTGTTTTAGTCACTCAAGGAAAATTACAAATATTCAATTTATAAAGTGTAACAAGAAAATGCTTCTAATAAGCTATTGTCACTATTGTGATAGTTTTTACAATTGAAAGAGTATTAGAGAATTTGGTTCATAATATTTCACGCGAGATAGTGAGAGAGAGCCAAAATTCTTTTGGTGTTTCCTTTATATAGATTTGAAGGAAAAGATCCGTTGGAGACATCTTGTGCTATTTTTGGTTGTTTGATAAATACCATTAAAGCCTTCCAAAAATAAAGATCTTCGTCTTCAGCTGTTATTCCTGATTCTTTAATAAATGCACCTGATTCTGAGAATCAGAACTTGCATAGTCCATATCAGAGTATATAAATGTATTCATATTTTGATTTATTTATTGCCAATTACAATGATTTATTTTTGATTTAACAGATTTTCGCCCAAAAACTTGATGGGTTCTTCTGCCCTACCAAAAACAAATTTAATGATGTAGTGAGTGCAAATTTCTAATGCAATGCCACTTCTTTTTCTATTAAATTTTTGAGTGACAAGGAACTTTCGGAGTTTGATCCTGCTTCACCACCACCATTTTCATTGGCTGATATAAGAGCAGCAATTATAAAGCATTATTAGGTGAAGGATTTTTTGGAGGTGTAAGAGTTATGTTTTGAGATATGTTGTTGCTTTTGGTTTGATTGATGTTGCTTATCTTAGTTGCTATGGTTGACCTTAATGGGTGCATATTTTGGTTTCAAAATTTTGTCTTTTTTTTTTTAATTTGATTGTTGTTTTGGAATTTTCAGTGTTCATGGAAGCTTTTCAAATGATGCTAATCTTAATAGCATTGTTGGAGCATGATAAATAGTCATAAGGCTCATTACCAAAACCACGAGCATGTAAAAATGATGAATCTTGGCTATCGGTGAGAGGATAGCCATAACATAACTTTTCTGTTTTTAAGAATACTTTTGTCTTCAGCCTTCCCTCTAAAATACTCATAAAACAACTGTGTTTTTTCTTTGTTTCTCTTACAAGTTTTAAAACGGGTTGTGGGGGGTATGAAAGCATAACATTATCAGAAGAATCACCCAGTTAAAGGATTGGTTAGGGAGATGATGATGAAGATGACAGGTCCACTCAAGATGGTTGCGTTGTTGCTAAAGGTAAAGTTGTTAATTTTTGTTTTACATTTGTTTATGTTTGAAGTTTCTTTCTTTTTATCTATAAATAGTAAGTTAACTCTTTTATCTCTCTCTCTCCAGGTTTATTGGTCCTGCAATGCCATCTATAGTGCAGAATTACTTGCCGCTGCTGCAAAATTAACAGAGGCACAAACCGCATTCATGTACCAATTTTTGAAGTTTTTATTTTTTATTTTATTTTTTATGATTATGTTTATTGACTTGCTTGATTCAATTCATATTAATTGGTGTTGCATGATATTTTGTATCTTATGTCTTTAGTGAAGCCGAATTGGATGATGATACTGAACTATTTGTGGGATGCTATGATTTTTGAAGCAATTTGGATATATTCACAATTTTGGTAGAGCTTTCAAGCATAAAGGGAATGCTATGATAACATATTATGATGTCAGAGATGCCCAAAATGCAATAAGAGCACTCCAGATAGCTTATTTTTCAGTAACTCCTCATGATAGCTGATAAAAACAGATTATATCTTATATGCAAACACTTAACTTATATACATTAAATAGAAAAAATCATATGCATAACATAAGCACTTTTACAATATTTTGTTTGTACGGAGAGTTAAATATATTTTAATAAGGTAATTGATATTATTATTTAATATTAATTATATAAAATATTATGTGAAAGTCATATCCTTGAGCATGAAAGATTGATTATTAGGAAATAAATGTATAAACAATGTTTTCAATGTCACAATTTTTTTTTCCGATTATAATATGAGACACTACCAGTTAGATTCAGGTAAAATAAAACATATGTATAAAAATTGCTCTCAACGTGCATTTGAATTGTTGCTCATAGAATTAAATTATAACACGGGACACTACCGGTTAGATTTGGATAAAAACACATGCATAAATATCATTCTCAATGTGCATTTGAATTGGTGCTCATGAAATAAAATTATAACACAGGACACTACCAATTAGTATTCGGTGAAAAAAAGCATAAATATTCCTCTCATTGTGCATTTTAATTGTTGCTCATAGAATTAAATTATAATACGAGACACTACCAGTCCTATAAAATCTAAATAAATAATAAAAACACATCTTTAAGATTAATTAGCTAATAACGTGTAGTAATACACGCGCCCGTGCGGACCCACGGGTCATCTACTAGTTTCTTTTTATATTTAACTTTCTTCAAAGTTGTTCCTTTTATAACATTAGAAAATTTGATAGGATTGTACTTTTCAAGGACCCCACCAGTACAGTCTGCGCCTTTGTCTATGGAGCAACATACTATCTCCCCATCCGTCACCATCACCTAGAAATTTTCTTAAAAGGAACCTCTTTTCTCTCTGCTACTTAACAAAGAAAAAGGTGAACCTTTTGCCTTCAACACCGCTTCATCAATAGAACCAATGGAATTATGGTAAGGTTCCCCCTTTTCCTTTTAAGAATTTCTCCATGCTCTGTTATTCTCTGTTGTTTCACCTACTCTATCTGCACATCTCCTATTATCATTTTCCTCACCATGTACACCAGAGAACACCTTCTCTTGAGTCGGAGCATATGCAAAGAAAAAAACCCCTCCTTTGATGAAACAAAACGTTCATTATCAACACCCCTTGCCAAGTTCGAGCAAAAGAGGATGAATCAGATACCACATAGTTGTTTATCCCCATATCTAAAGATACACGAGCTGGGTCAAAAGTGTCTTCCCTAGGGATTATCACAAACTCCTTTCCATATATTAACACCCTCATTTTTCTTGCAGAACAAACAATGAAGGAACCCTCACCATGAACCTAGCAAGGTCCATGTTAGTGCCCTTCGTAGTGTTTTCGTCTGAGCAAATATAAGTACCAATGCAGTTAGCTAAACTTTCGAAGAAATTCAGATTCCACACATGAAAAGGCACCTCATATGCTCTTATCCAAGACACCCGTTCATCATCCACGTCTTCAGCTCTCCATGTTCTAATATGGCTAAGACATTGGCTCCACCATGAGCATCATCCTTTAATGAAATCTTCTAAAGCCCCATTCTCCAATTCTTCCAAAAGGCACAACTTTGACCCTAAAGGGGTGACTTTCAAATAGAAAACTCCTTCTGAAGCAAAACACTATTGAACATTATATGACATACCTGGTGCATGAGTGATTACCACGTAAGCTTTCAACAATCTATCTATGTCTGCCTGTTCCGATATCTATGTCTGCCTGTTCCGAGACATAAGACAAATCCGCATAAGAAAACATCCCTTCCTGTACTCCTAAAGATGAATACGCATTTTCTCTGAGATGTTGCACTTGAGAACTCTTAACGTTATAGTTAGTAAATGAGAGAGCTTGAAAATATTGTTAAGCAATAAAAAATATTAGGATACTAATTTCAAATGTATTTAACAAAAAAAAAAATTATTTCAAAGTGTTAAAATGATTAACTACCTTCTCATAAAGATATGAAATTTCAATGGAACAAATATTTTTATGATTTACAAATTATTAGTTGGTCATATGGTGATTGACGCTAGATTTGTTAGGAAGAACCATAATTTGATCCCCTGTAATTACGATCGTGAGGAGATTAAACCATTCACTTTGCCATAAAAGCCTTTAGACAACGCCTTTTTGGAATTACACAGCGCTTAAAAGTATTGTCTAAATTGGCGCTGCTAAAAGATTAGACAGTCTTTTGGTTAATGTCAAAAGCGATGTCTAAATGGGTGTTTTGACTGAAAAAGTGTTGTCAAAGCACCGCTTTAGACAGTGCTTTTACAATAGACAACGCTTTTGCTTATATTTTAGACAACACTTTTATTGTAAAAACGCTGTCTAAATGGTGCTTTAGACAGAGCTTTTTGTTTTTTTCAGACTACCATTAGACAACGCTTTTTGCCTTTTTTTAGTATACCTTAGACAACGCTTTTGCTTTTTTTTTTGGTATACCTTAGACAACGCTTTTTGGTCAAAGCGCTGTCTAAACCCCATTTTAGCCAGCGCTTTTTGTGAAAGCGCTGTCTAAACCTCACCTTAGACAACACTTTTAGTGTAAAGCACAGTCTAAGGTATACGATTTTTTTATATATAAATTACTTTAAAAAAACGCTGTTTGTTTTATACAGTTTATATGCACCTGCTTTTAAACCACAATTTGCACCAGGTTTTCAATCACAATTTGCACCTATTTTTCAACCACATTTTACACCAAAATATCATAAATTGGAGCTTCAAACCAATATATACGCACGAATTTTGCCTATTTATATATATACAATTTTCATCCAACAATTTATATATATATATATATATATATATATATATATATATATATATATATATATATATATATATATATATATATATAAAACAATTGATGATACAAATCATTTCATCCAACAAAACATTTTGCTTCAAATCTAAATATTACTTATAGAAATACTAAGCAAAAAGCAATGCACATTAATATAACCCTATCTTTTACTTTGCACATATAACCTGAAACAACACAAAAAGATTGTAATTCAATTAAAACAAGACATAAACAATGTTTATAGTTACAAAGTTATACATACTCAAAATTCTCATCAATTAAAGTAAGAGTACAATATACCTTATAAAACTCCGAGCTCAATAATGAATTGACATCAATCCTCTTTAATTTCATTCAAATAATCTCTTGAGTAATACACACACTTGAATTCATCAAAGTACTACATAATAATATAACATAGTTTGATTTAGTTTCAACTATTTAATTATATGAGAAATATGTGTTAAATATTAAAATAACTCATAAGTTAGAAATACATACATCGGATAGAATCTCTATTCGATCCAAAAAAAGAGTTTTTCTCATAAACCTCAACATTAAATAATTGTAATATATACCATTATGTTGCCGAGGACACTACACATGAAAAGAAAATATGGATAAATCATAAGTTTTATCAAGTATCATCACTAATATAATAAAAAATGTAATAATTAATATACCTCCACTCTAATCCATGTAATGTTGTTGGCTCTCCTCTTTGGTACCTGGATATCTCTTTGTGCTTGAAAAGCTTGTATAATGCTAATAAAATATAAATGAATATTTAGAACAATTCACATAAATAAATAAATATACACATGAATATTTAGAACAATCTCACTTATGTATCAATCATATTCTTCATATCCGGGTATGTTGTCCAATCATTTCCTAATGAATCTAGATGATACACAACTTCTTTGATAGGATTAATCATGATCAATAACCAATGTCCACTGTAAGATTAAACAAATGTCAGATGGAAACTTTTTACTCGACGTCAAAATACAAAAAAAAATTATAATAGATGAATTTAGAATGAAAATCTAACCCAATATTAAACGGTAAAAAGAACAACTTTTTTGTATCTTTGTCAGCCATAAAGAGGTTGCGTACATACATCATGACATCATCTAGTTTATTTATGATTAACCCCATGTTGATACACGCGGGACTTAAGAATGCGAATCTTTGATCCAATCCACGTGGGCGCATCAATTTGTCATACATAAACCTTAAATAAAAACATCATTAACATTAGAATATTCATTTGAAACATAAAGTAAATAAGTTGTTCAATTAATATAACAAAGTAGATTGGATATATATCACATATGTATTGATAACACTGATGTCTAATTCTTCATGACGAAAAACTTACTCAAATTCCTCATTACCAATTGATTGTTCATATTGAAAGCCATAAATACCTTCCTCCACAGGTACAAGACGAGTACCTTCTTTCGGAATATTTGTCATTTCTAGAAATGTTTGAAGGCACGACCTAAACATGGAAGTAGGTTTTTTTCTAGGCGCGGTCTTCTTAGCAACAACCTTTTTTTTGTGTGGAAACGTTGCTAATCTCTTTACCATGAAGCTATATATCATATAATTATTTAGATGAAGTATAAGATCACGAATTTAACATTTTCCATGCATAAATATCATATAATTGTGATGTACCTCTTTTTTTGAAACAACGGACTCGGTATGCTGCGGAATCCCCTTATCTTTTGCTTTGGATTTTTTTGGAGTCTAATTAACATTACGATGTAAAAAATGTACGTAAAATGCGCGTAAAAACTTTGAATACTCAAAGGTTCATAATGGTTTTAAGCATACCTCATATCCTACGCTAATGAGGCCTGATGACCATGCAACAAATGAACTTATTGCATCTCCCACCAATGTTGCATCCGAAACATCGTCAGGATATGGTAATAATGCATCCATTTCTAAAGCAATATCAACTGAGACTTTCAAACATCCAGTAGGAAGCAATTTAGTGTGAAGTAATTCTCCCAAAATGTTATACACGTTTCCCTTTCCAACCATCCGATAAGTTGGTGACGATAAGTAGAGGTGACAAGGGGAAATGCCATAAAACCAATAATAAATATGACATTGTTAATGTGTATATATGTCAATTAAATAATTTAAGATAATAATTTAATTTCATAAAAATATGTATAATTAACTCTGGAATATTCAGTTGAAAGTTACAGTTGATACTATCTTTGTCTGAAGCATCTTTAAAACCTGAAGCGCTATCTCTTTCTTTTTCCTTTCTTAATTCACAAACTTCAGTTTGCAGTGCTTCCAATGTTTGATGAAGTTATTTATTACTAGGAGCCTTTTATTTTTTTAATATTCAAGGATTTCAGAGTGATCCCAAATCCCTTACCCCTCACCCAAACAGAATACTCATGGACATCTAATGCCCGACTAAGTATGCTCCTGGAATCATTAGCTTGATCTGCAGATAAAGACTGAGATAGAGCCTCCTGAAAATCAGATGAATATCGAATATTTGTAAAATATTTGTTAATAAAGTTTTTATTTAATTAAATAAATAATGTTATACTTACACATTTCTCAAATACTTGTTGAACATCTTCTTTAACAACTTCATTCTTGCCCACACGGACTTCCTTCCACAAAACATGTGCCGAAAGGGATGTTTCAGAACTATTCTCCTTTTGTAACTACACATTAAGCCAAATAATATGATCAAATATAACTCATGATGAACAAGTATATCATTGCAATTTATAGATACTTACCATAGACTGTTTTAAGCGTCCATATCCAACACGTCCTTTTCTGTATGGATACGCGGGACTAGATGCTCTTTCCCGATTTGTTTCACTTACACTTTGAAATTCTGGGGTTTTTCGTTTAGATTTTAACGTGTCTCATTCTTTTTGTGAAATCAAACTTCCATATTTAGATGGAAGCTCTGCATCAACAAACTTACCTTCTGCATCCCTAAGAAACTAGGTTGATAAAAATGTTCTAAACCCTCTTAGTAGTTTTCTGGCCAATTTGAGACAAAAAGGTCTTCTATCATAATCAATGTTGAAACACCTCTAAGAAAATTATACACATTGTGCGTTAGTACAAGTAATTTAAAAGACATAATTAGTTGGCATAATTAAAGACATAATTATGGTACCTTTATCTCAGTCCAAATTTTTTCTTTAGCTTCGTTCAACTGTTTATTTCTCCAATCATCACAAGTAATTGGAACCATATTCCTTACAAGTACACCAATAAAACTTGTCAACATATAACCGTTAGGCTCAATAAGTTGGCCTTGTGGACTCCAATGCACATCTAATATGATGCCTCGATCTCTATCACGAATCGCTTTCTTCATAATTGTTATTCCTCTTTTAATTTCCTCTTCCGAATTAGCAACGTTCTTACCCCCATCATGAATAGAATCATCATGTGGGTGATCCTCGTTAGTAGCCATCTAACCTGTAATAAAGAAAACAAGGATATCAAATATAAATTATGATGAAAGTACTTGTCTAAGCTATAAATTATGATACCAAATGATATATAAAATGAAAAATAAAGAAGAGCATATAAATTTATTGAAAATGACATAATATATAACATTTTATTATATTATCTCTTTCACTAACATCTCTTTCTTTTCTTTGTTGGAATATAAATTACTTGTTTCTTAGAAATTCAGACTGATGAATTGATCCAAATTCCCTCGTTATGATCATTTCTGATATATGATTCATCCGCTATAAGATCCTCATCTTGATCATTTCTATTATACAACTCATTTCGTCTAATGCATGACTCATTCTCAACATCAATATCACATTGATCTACACCGCTATCATCAACCACTTTTTTAGATAAAAGCACTATAGACCATTTCGTACTCGTTGGGTCAGTGACATAGAACATTTGTTTAGCTTGATATGCTAGAATAAAAGGCTCATCTTTGTACCCCACCCTATTATGACCCACTTTCAAAAATCCTGACGTATCCATTCGTATGCCACTACTATTTATCCATTTGCAACCAAATATAGGAATCTGAAACTTCTCGTAATCAAACACCCAAATATGCTCAATAACTCCAAAATATGACAGATTTGCATATTTGGGGTTTAAGTCCTTCATACTTGATATGTGCATTGCTTCAGTTAGCACGGTGACACCACTATTTTACATAGTACTTTTATCATCTTGTTCTTTGGTATAAAATGTGTATCCATTTATTGCGTATGCACTATGAGAAAACACATGCAAACTTGGACCATATGCCAAACATCTCAACCTTAATGTTACTGAAGCGGGATCTGAAGAGAGCTTCGAATAAATATGATCCTTTAACCATTGTATAAAAATTTGATTGTGTTCTCGTACTATCCAATTTTCATTTATGTTCTGATTTAACCTTTGGAGTACATCCTTGTGCATTTCAACATATGGCTCAACCTCATTATCATTGTGCAGAACATACAAATGCACTTGATCCCATTCATCCCTTGACACTGTCATAATTTTATTTCCAATTAATTTTTTACCTTCCTTTTTTTCTCGAAAATATGAGTTTTAGGGAGTCCAATCGATTGAACATTGGACAAATATTAAGTACAAAACTCAACCTCTTCTTCAACAATGTATCGTTCAACAATACAACCCTCTGATCGACTTTGGTTTTTCACGTACCATTTTAATATTTTCATATAACGTTCAACAGGGTACATCGATCTCAGATAAGCTGGTCCACACAGCTGTGTCTCTTTCACAAGATGAACAACTAGATGTACCATTATGTCAAAAGAAGAGGGAGGAAAATACATTTCAAGCTCACACAAGGTAATAATTATTTCTTTTTGTAGTGTTGGTAAGATCTCAGGATCGACCACCTTACTACAAATTGACCTAAATAAAAACACAATTTAGTTATGGCGCTTCTTACTTTTTTTGGAAAAATAGAACATATACCTATTGGTAGAAAATGTTCCATTATAACATGGTAATCATGTGTCTTTAAACTCTTCAACTTGGGGTCTTTCATAGACACAAGTCTTTTAATATCTGAAGAGTATCCTTCTGGAACTTTAACCTCACTCAGAAACTTACACAATATTTTTTCTCCTTTCTAGATAGAGTAAAAGCAGCAGGTGATAGATATGTTCATCTTCCTTTCTTCACGGGTGCTAATTTAGTTCTTATTCCCATTTTTAACATGTCCTCCCATATTGTGAGGCCATCCTTAGACTTTCCTTTTATATTGAGTAATGTACCAATAACACTTTCAAATACATTTTTTTCAATATGCATAATATCGAGAAAATGTCTCATGTACAAAAACTTCCAATATGGCAATTCAAAAAATATCGACCTCTTCTTCCACCCACCTTTGACAAACTTATGTGCAAAAGGCTTACCAAACTGAGTACGCACATCTTTCACCTTTTCAAAAACTTGGTCACCTGACAATGTAGATGGAGCTTTACATTGTTCAGTGTCTCCATTGAATGCTTTTCTCCACCCACGACAATGATGTTTAGAATTTAAGAATCTACGATGAACGAGAAACACATTCTTTTGACAAAGTTTCAATCGCGTCGTATCGGTTCCATCTTCACAAACAGGACACGCACGTTGACATTTAATGCTATACCCAGATAGATTCCCGTATGTGGAAAATCATTAATTGCGCCAAACAACATCGCCCTCAAATTGAAACTTTCTTTCCTATATCCTTCATAAACCTCTACACCGTTCTCCCACAAAATCTTAAATATTCGATCAAAGGTGTCAAGTATACGTCTATGTCATTCCCTGGTTTTTTAGGCCCAAAAATTAACATAGATAACATCATGTACTTATGCTTCATACATAGCCATTGAGGTATGTTATAAATCATAAGAATCACATGCCATGTGGTATGTGAGATACTTTGAAGACCATGCGGGTTCATTGCATCAGTAGTTAATGCCAAGCGAAGTTTTTCTGCTTCTTCTCCAAAGTCAGGATAATCATTATCAAGTTTCGACCACTGTGGTGAATCAGCCAGATGTCAATACTTTCCATCAATAATTCTTTCATCTGCATGCCAAGTCAAGTGTCTTGCATCGGTTTCACTACGAAACATGCACCTAAATCTCGGAATTATAGGAAAATTCCATAATACATTTGATGGAGATAATTTTTTCTTATATCGAGACAAACCGCATTTAGGGCACTCAATTAACGATGCATATTCGTTTTGAAACAAAACACAATCGTTTGGACAAACATGTATCTTATCATAACTCATGCCAATAGAGCACAACATTTTTTTGGCCTCATAGGTTCGATTAGGAAGAACATTATCCTCCGGTAGCATTTCTCTCATAAGGGCCAACAACTCCGTGAAACTTTTATCCGACCATCCATTGCTCACTTTTAAGTTGTACAACTTTAATATATACCGTGGACAATCTTGTGAATTTAGTGCAAAATTTATACAACAGTTTCTCTGCATCGCTTACCAACCTCTCAAACATTTTGGGACAATTATAAAGATATTCTTCAAGTGCTTCTGCAATCTCTTCGACTCGATCACAATCATATGTTTCTGTGTCTTTCATCTAAAGCATAGTTCGTAATAATTTTTCCCTCGGTTCAACATTCTCGTTAATTTTCTCACCATGAAATATCCAACACTTATAACTTCGATCAATTCCATGCATCAGTAAATGCGACTTCAATCCATCTACATCAACCTTACCCACATAACAACAACTCAAGCAAGGGCATTTCATTCGACTGGGGTCTTCAAAGTGTTGAACTATAAACTTAACGAATTCCAATACCCTATTCTCGTACTCTTTGGACAATCGATCAGCAGACATCCATTTTTTATCCATGATTTTCCTACTTATTAAGGTAAACAAAAACACTACTATAATTATTCACGTAACTATTTCAAAAGAACATAAAAGAAGATTTTCCTAAGAAAAACACTTTCGCGTCACAGAAAGAAGATTAATACAAACTTTTATTTCACATATCGTCAACCATATGAAGATTTGAGTTTAAGAATAAAATACCTTTCTCGTAGTAGCACTTGGTTCAAAATAAATTCTCCTCAAACAACAATCTAAAAAGAACAATCACAATTGAAAGCAATCAATATCAACTTCAAAACTAAAACCCTGACAGAAAAGAAGAAATTCGGTAAACTCTGAAACTTGTAATGATTAAACTTGTAATGATCAATATCTACGATATTTAAAATATGTGTTACCAAAACCATATGTCACTTGTTCCTGCTTAACTCACCACCAAACATCATCAACATATCACCTTATTTTTCTTCCACATTGGAAGATGTTCTACTATCCAAAATTTTACATATATTTTTTTATTGATTGGTAAATTTTTTACACGTTTCTTCCACATTGGAAGATGTTCTACTATCCAAAATTTTACATATATTTTTTTTATTGATTGGTAATGTTTTTACATGTCAAAGTTAACCAAACTTTTGTATTAAAAAAGAATAATTTGATAACTCATCAGTTTTTCACAAGAGTACAAGTTTCAAAGGCTTAGAATTTCTCAGTTTGTTTAACTATTATATGAATCAGAGCAAGAAATCTACAAATTGAAGACAAAAGAATACAAAATCTTACTTATAAGATACTATTTAAACAAACTTTTAATCAAAATATGGTGCAATAGTCATAACATAACATCTCTGTTGTTCGATTTTTATCAGACAATCAAGTTTACATTCAATGATACATTCATTACATACAAGTTCTACAATACATGAACCATAAAACATTCACTCATTTCACTCTTCAAACTTGAGCATACAACTTAGGAACAAAAGAAAACCACTTAAAACCACAACTACATTTTAAAGTCAAATAATACAAAATCTTTGGCCAAGTATAACAGCATATACAAATCATTCCTTCATGCCAAAAACAATAAACATGTTCATAATTATGATAACAAACTGACACAAATTTCCTACACATCAAATCAGGTAAACTCTGAATCTCAACCCAATTAGTCCCTTCTTCACTCAATTCCCATAACTTTGTACTCCTTGAAATTCCATTGCTTCCCAACCCCACCAATCAAATCAAGTAAACTCTGAAACTTGTAATGATTAAAGTAATGGAGTCTTGTTATGACCCTAACCATCTATCCCAAAGTCAGTACCAAGCTACACTCATGAGTAGAACCAATATTTATCATCTCTAACGTTAACCCTAACAAAAAAGAAGAAATCTTACCGAAACGGTGGATGACAATGGAGGAAGGACGACGTCGAGACTGTAACCGAGACGGTGGCGAGAGCTGTTCGTTCGCAGTTCGCAACAAAGAATGAAAAATAGAATACTGATACTATTCAATTTTTTATTTTAATTAATAAGACCTTAAACATCGCTTTTGAGAAAAATGTTGGGTAATATAGGTCTTTAGCAACACTTTGACAAGTGCTGGCTAATATGGGACTTTAGCAGTGCTTTTGAGATTTTATTTATTTTTTAAATTTATATGACTCTAAACAACGCTTTTGAGAAAAGCGTTGTCTAATATAGGCCTTTATCAGCGCTTTTCAAAAAGCGATGTCTAAGGTAGGCCTTTTAGTAGCGCTTTTACTCTTTTTCGTATACAGTTTCCTATTTTATTTTTTATTTAACTTATAGTAGCACTTTTGCATAAAAGCGATGTCTAAGATGCGCTAATAAAAGTTATTTTTGACGTAGTGATTTGATTCCAGAATTAACTCTCAAATCGGATTCATTGTCCAATGGATCGAATACTAGTGGTAAAAATCAAAAAATGAAATATATTTTTATGAGTTTATTGAAAAATAAAAATATAATAGGATTAATAGTCAACTTGTTCTTATAAGGTTGTGTGTTTTTGGTTTTCGTCCTTTATTTTTTTTTTAATAAAATCATTAAATGTTGAATTTCTTTTGGATTTAATCCCTAAAGTTAAAATCCAAAGAATAATTTGCAAATTTTATGCGGATTTTTCCACCGATTTTAATTTTATGAAATAAAACAAAAAAATTAATATTTAAAAATTATTTCTTAGAAAATACAGAAATTAAAAATTTAAAGAAGTCAATTTACATGGACTAATTGATTATATTTAAGACAAGATAATTTTAAACTCTTTATATGATATATGAGACTACTTAATGGTATAGTTTTTAAGAAATAAAATAATAAAAAGAAAGATGAATAATTACCTTATCTGTAATGACATAAGAGCTTACGTCTAAGTGTAGATATTCATTGATGATATGATACTCCAACATATATGTGGTCCTAGTAACTCCTAATTGTTCCAATAATCATAAACATCTATTAATTCAAAACAAGACTTTGAAAAGTAAGTCTTGTACCGCCGTGTGTTGGCGTGATGTAAAATGTGCTATCTTCTTCGAAACATGACTTTTGAAAAGCAAGTCTTGGCATCCTTCTCACTCTATTAATTAAATTTTGAGTTTTGGCACTTGGTATCAGAAAACCAAAAATGGCATCCTTATCCCTTGTTATGTTGATAGTGTTACTAATACTCATAATATTCTCATCCAGCAAAGTGTGTGGTGGTGATGAACAACAACTACAACAAGAGTCATGTTCTACAAGGTGCGGTGTCCATAACATCACATACCCTTTCCGATTGAGAGACAAAAGGTACACTCTATCTTGTGAGGACAACAACCAATTGATTTTGTACTCAGAATTTGGAAAATACTATGTACAATCAATTAATTACAACAACTACACTATCCGACTATTGGATTTCAATCTTCATTCTAACAATTCTCTCACTCCTTATTATTCTATAGGACGCTACAATTTCAGTTCTTACCCCTACCTAGCGTATTATCCAAGTCAGGATGGTCCTTATTTAACAAAATCTATGTTATTTGTGAGCTGTCCAAGTCGGATGGAATATTCGTACGTTGATAACTGTATGAATATTAGTTCAAACCCACTGTACCAGACTTTCTATGTTGGTGTTTATGGAAAATCTATCTCGGAATTGGGGTTGGGAAACGGATGTCGTATAGAGTTTATGTATCTCACTTCTTTGGATGGAAACAACAACAACATTTCTTGCACGGACATCCGTCGTGTGATGCTTTATGGATTTGAACTTACTTGGTTCAAAGGTTGTAAAGATGGATGGGATTTATACATAGATAACAATTACAACGCTATCTGCGAACAAATTGAAGGTACGATAAGTAACTTTTCTCAAAAACATAACAAAAAAGATATACCATTACATAAATTTACATCATTTTAACAATTCTTCATATTTTTTATCCAAACAATGGAATTTGGTTAAGTCATTTCAAATTTTCTCAAAAAATTATTTTCTCTCGTTAAAATGCTCCATCCAAACATACCCTAAGTGTTAAAGATATTCAATCTAAGATTGTCTTTTATATATACTCACTCTTTTATAAAATAAAATCCTTACTAGACCAATTTTTTTGTTAACCATGTTTTGTATGCGTTCTTGCAGGATTCTGGCTCAATTTGGTTCAAGTATTAATAATGTACACAGGTAAGACCTCACATTCTCTTAAGTAAGTGGAAGGCATCCGAAGCAAAATGTGAGACTTAAAACAATGTTCAGAAAATATTTCTTTTATTTTCTAAAATATATTTAGGAGTCTTTTTATTAGTTTGATGGGTATTTTGTCGGTAAGAGGTCCTTACAATAATATTATAATTTAATATTTATTATATAAATAGTCTATATAAGATTCTATTTACTCAACCCATAATTTTGACGATATCCTAAACAAATCCCTCAGCATATAAAAACATCAAAAAATCAAAAAATCAAATATAAAGATTATTAAGAACAAAAGACAATCTAAATAACCTAAAAATGATATACCACTACACACACCACACGAAATACATCATGAATAGAGAATGATATGATCATCGTATCTAAATATCACATGATACCATTAGCCTAGAAAATCAAAATCTACTGCCATTTATCTTGCAAAGCTATATTAACCAAGTGAAGGCCATGAACATCGAACCTACCCTTTTGTTTAGACTATATTAGACTATTTAACACAAAAAATCTCATATTATCCTTCTACCCAAAAGAATCTTTTTTGGATCCTAACTATCATCTTTCACGTCTTAACAAACGTTTTCAAAAATGACAAGAAAAAAAAAACACTCCCCCGGTCTAACAAAGTGTCCTCTTTGAAAATTTTACATTTTTTAAAATAATGATTAGTTGTGTTGGTTTCAATGATAAAATAAATGTCATTTACTAATATAACATTATTAATAATAGGTTGTTGGAAGAGATGTCAAGCGATAGAATTGACCAAACAAAATAGCCATATCACATTAGAGATAGCCTTCAAACTACACAAAATAATTATAATACCCTCTTTATTACTAACAACATGACTAAAACTTCCCTCAAAGAAAGAATTATACCATAAATAATGGCCAAGGAAATATATGTCTCGTTGAGCTTTGTTTCTTGAATTGCCACAAACATGAAGGATTTGGACAAGATAAAATTCATCACATTAATATTTTCAATCCTAATTCCCGTTGCAAAAATGTTAAAAGAACATATTAACATTAAACACAAAGTCTATACACCCTTGCAAACTTTTGAGAGTTATCTCTTCCTTCCAAAGATACTAACATATCAACCACTTTCATATCACTTAATTTAAAAGTACACTGTAATTGTTTATCTAAGTTTTACATTTTTATATCTTTTTTGTGCTTGAGATCAACAAAAGAATACCAGAGGACATAAGAACATGACGCTCTTAATGTGTAACAATACCTAAATCTTGATATTTTTATATGAGCACCTTCTAGGAAACTAGACAAGTTAAACCCCTCTAATACTAATGACATCCTTCGAAAAAATATAAGGAACATTATCCTGAAAAAAAATAGAAGCAAAAGGTGTAACAATACCTAAATCTTGATATTTTTCCGGATTTTAAAAAGTTGTGTTTTTTTTGGATTTTTGGAAATTTTTTTGTTTTCTCGATTTTTTTACCATAATATCCATTATGGTTTTTTATGTTATTGAAAATTTGTTTTCTCGGTAAAAAAATTAAGATTTTAGGGATTTTTTTTGAAGAACTTCCGCAAAGCAGTTACCAAATATTTGAGAAAAAAAACAGAAACAAAATAAACCTACCAGATATTTTCAAAAATCCGGTATAAAACAAAAGTTCAAAAAATTTGAAAAGTCTGATAGGCAGTAATAAATATTTTGAAAAACAACTTTTGACTTTTTTTTAACAATGTTAAGCGGATAAAGCATATACATATAATTCAAAAGTGTTATCATATAATTACAAAACAAATTATGTTGACTTCCTATATACTTTTTCCCAATGCCTAATACGCGCCACATATTTTGCTTCTCATGCTCTTACCACTTCACTACAATTTTGTTTCCATCGGTCTGTGACAGGAGGCAAATGACAATTGGGTTTCAACTTGACATGTACCCAATGATTTTTGTTAATAAAACCAACTACTATTTTTGTGTGTCTACTTGAAGCAATGAATAGATGTCATTAATGGGAAGAATATGGTGTTAAGGTTCATGGACAACAAGACCAATATAACATTATTTATAGAAGCAATAAGGTAACCCATATCAGGAATCATCATCCATTTCTTATGATCCTGCACACCAAAGTCATCAACCTGCAATGCACTCCTAACTTCTGGCACCATGTCATAGAACAAATTGGAATATAGTTGATGGTGTTGATATACTCCAGTATCTAACTACATCTGAGTCAAAGGCCAAGACTCTTCGCCCCATCCAAATAAAGCTACAATAGCCTGAAAACCACAATTTCCATTTTCTTCCACATCAACAATGTTATTAATGTACTGATGCAAGAAAATAGGAAGTTGAGACAAATATTGTAGTTTTGAAGACACGGTACACGACTGACTTTAAATTGGTTTTGTACATGATTTCTTTGTACTCTGACTTCCATGCGACCCCTCAACATACTCCCACTATGAAGGATCACGATGAACATCACTCTCTTCGCCCATTTTACTCTTCTTATTTCCCTTATTTGGTTTGTACTTCACTGGTGGTGGACACATGGAAGTTGTGGATGGATATGTTAGTTCCCCCACTTTCTTGTTCATCGCCCTCTAGCCTACAATATCCAGTGTAATGAAATACTTCTTCAGCTCTTCACACTCTTCTTCTAAATCGAGTTGTGTCTCACTATCTTCTTTAGTGACCTCATGTTCATCAATAAATGATTTTTTTCTTCAAAATACATGTATTGGGTCTAACGGAATAAGAACTCCTTTTATTTGATACCTTGGGATTTCACCTGCACAAGGTAACCCATGGGTTTTATGAATGAAGAAACCTCATGCAGTTTTGTCACAACCAACAAATTTTATCCTTTCTAGCTCCTTTCCAATGTGTTATATACACTGTCTTAAAACAAAGTAGTGCAATATGAAGTAAAATAAAGTGTTATACTGATGCTCAATGTTGCATACATTTTTTTGAAATGACACTCTAATTGAACCTAATTGCAGCTTCAACATGGTGTTAACATCATCCCAACTTCTACATAAATCTTCCCTGCTACTTAACAACATAACTTTCGTTTCCAATGAGCAGATTCAACCCTAAAAAACATAAACAAAACAAAAGGTCATTATTTGATAATTACTAATGTAACTATATTCATTTTAACATCAATGTACATGTTTGTTGTTGTGTTCCCTATATGAGTGACTATATTAGTCCAAGCAATATCAAATCTTTCTTTATATGATGTTAGCCAAATTTCATACACATACTGAATTTTTTTTGGAATATCAGTACATACAACTTCAAAATGCTTTAGGAGTACCACAAAATCTGTCTCAGTATTCAAATATATATATATATATATATATATATATATATATATATATATATATATATATATATATATATATATATATATATATATATATATATGTATGTATGTATGATGTTATTCCACATATCTATGACATGCTCATGCCCACTTGATTCAACATAATTCTTACACTTCATACTAATATTTTTTTGAAATATGGAACAGACACGGCAAACGAGTTGAGTTGAGTTTGGAAACGTAACTTCCACATCATTCATAAACATCAGTTCATGATCAGTAACCAAAACATTTGGTAGCATCTTCTCAAAAGAAAACACATTTTTTAACTTTTGAAGTGCCCACATGAATTTTTCCTCCCTTTCATGTTCCATATATGCAAAACCAACCGAAAATATTAAATTTGTGGAAGTTACACCAACAAACTCAAGTTGTGGTAATCAGAACCTATTTATTTTGTACGTACATTAAATTATCAAGAACCCCTAACAACTTCGAAACAATTAAATTAAATATAAGCATTTGGCATAATAAGTACCTGTTTGTTTTATATGTGCAATAAAAATCAACACAAGATGAAATATGTTCAACAACTTCATTGAATTAGGATGTGCCCAAAAGATATCATCAATAACATTAGAAGAGTCCATGTTTCTTGTTAAGTATATTTATTTATCTTCATGAATAAGACTCAATAGATATGTTCCATCTAAGTCAACTAACTTCTCTTTCTCGTATTGTATGTAGACCTAGGTAACACTCATTAGTTTTTTTTGGATTTCTATCTTTCAAAGCAGCAAGTATGTATCTGGGAGCCATATTGTATTTAGTCATGTCATTCACAAACTTTATTTCATCATCTTTTCAACGGCCTAATATGTCATTCCCATTTAAGTCCTTAGCTAGCATATGATTATGAAACCCACACCTGCTCGTAACCTTCCAGTTGTTTCCACTTGGCACAGATCTCAGCATAAATGGATATTTCACTTTCATAGTATAATTCTCTGCAACCACATTCTTCTTCTTGTAATTTTCCCCCTCTCACAACCCATAATCAATTTATCTTTCCTCTTTCCCATCACATTTTCGGTATCAGAACGAAAAGTAACAACAACAATATTGTGTTGTTTACCAACAAATTGCGCCCATGCCAAAAATGTTAGCCTGAGAGAAGAATATTTTACATTTGCATCATACACAAAATAAATTATTAATGTATGAAATACAAAAAATAAGGAATACACAATTATGTAAATAGTAAACATTTATGTAAAACATACCACATTAGTGGTGAAAAACTGAGTAAAATCCACTTGGGAAACATAAGAAATAGGACCGCACAATTGGAGCATACAAAACTACCAGTTTTTTTGTCAGTGCAAAAAATCGGGTATATCGTACTTTCCAAATCCGGTATTCAACACGTTTGCAGATTTTTCAAAATCTTTGGTAAAACCTTTACATATTTCGGACTTCTCAAAATATTTGGTAAGATTACAAAAGATTCCAAATGTTTCTCAAAATAAGGAAAAATTCAAGGTATTTCCGAATTTTTCAAAAAACCTGGCAAAACTTATAGGAATTTCCTGTTTTTTAGAAAAATTATGATAAAACTACATAAAAATTCAGAGTATTTCTCAAAAATTTGGTAAGACTTCTACGTATTTTTGGATATTTGAAAATAATCTGATAAAACATCATACTAGATTTTTAAATGTACATTAAAAATGCATAAAAATCCATCTTCGTCGAATTTTTTGTACCAAATATTTTAAAACAACTACCGAATATTCTATTTCTACCAAATTTTTATAGAGATTTTTTTACTACATTGTGAAATTTTGGAAGATAAAATAATAAGAAGTATAATTTCTCATAATGAAAAAATGTAGGCGTACCAGATACAATTTGGGTATGGCAGAAAAATTCCTTGAGTAATTGAAATTTTGAATGTTGGTTGGGTCCATCATGTAATCAATCATTGTTATATCATATTTTATATTGATTTGGTTTGAATTTTGCCTATGGTATTGTTGTGAATTGGATACCTTAGAAACAAATTATAATAAGTTTCTTTATGATCAAGAAATCCATAAGGGTTTGGGTTTAGGGTTACAAAAGATAACAAACAACAAGGATTGGTTATAAACTGCTATTCTTTTCTTTCTCTTCAAACAAGATTACAAGTATACAAGAATAACAAATAACCTTTCTCCCTTTTGAATTAGGGTTTTATCTTCCTATTTTCCCTTATACAAAATATGAGAGACTAGTATGCTATTTATAAAAGAACTAACATACTAACATAATGGGATTTTTAACAATTACCCATTACAAGCTAACTTAGGGTACAAACTAACTTAAACAATTGTATCCTGTAACACGGTGGGAGAACTGACTTTAAGTTATGTTGCGGATAGCAAGAGTCGCCACCGACTTTTATTTTATCCAAAGGAAAGGGTATAAAAGAACAGGAAAGACCTTAAGAGAATATTTTGGGTCCGGGGGGTAGGTTATGTAAAGGGAAGGTGTTAGCACCCTTTACATCCATGGTTATCCATGGGCTCTTAGTTACTTAGCTCACTTTAAATTGTTTTTTGAAAGTGTCGTGTGTGAATAAAAAAAAATTTTCAGAATAGTTAATAATAATCCATGTACGGATGTGTAAAAACTTGTTTGAAAATTTGTTTGAAATTTGTTAAGTGTTTGAAAAATGGAGTGAGCAAGCAACTAAGAGGTACCTACCCTAAAGTTTAAGTCTTTCTTGTTCTTTATCCTTTCCTTGGTAAGACTATCCCTACTATTAAGGAGTAGGTAGTCATTACCTTGGATGTAAGGGACATGAGAGGGACATTTGGTTTTATGAAGGCAACTGTGGGGTGTATTAAGCATATATGTGGGACTATCATCATTATTCGAAGGGACTCGATTCGTAAAGGCAACCATGAGGGACTTGATGATTTTTATCTTTTAAGGGACTTGCTTTATACACCCCACTTGACCATTATTCGTAGGCAACTTGAGGGATAACCTTAGAAAGTGAGACGGCGATTAAAATCGACTTACGTGTGTGAGTGTTTAATTTAATTATCTTTGATTAAAAGTGATCTAATTTATTTCAAATAAAATACATATTTTACACTCCCTAATTACTAACCATAAAAATATTTACAAATTTACATCCGAGGAATAATTACAACATTATAAGCAAAATAAATAGCAAGATAAATAATAAATAAATAAGCAATAAATAATAAGAAATAAATAATAAGGGGTTAGTAATAATAAAATAATAATAATAATAATTTAGAAATAACAAACAAGGTTAGAAACATAATAATAAAAATATAATAATAAATAATAGTATAGTTAGTAAATGATAAAGATTAATGAAATATATAAAATTAATAAAGCAAAATAAATCATATGGTTAGTAATAACAATAATAAATAAAATTATCCAAAATTATAATAATAATAGATCAACAATTTTTAATATAAACAATTATATTTAGAAACAAATATGAACAAACAATTATTTTAATTTACAAATTATTAAGTTATTTTTAAATATATTATAACTACAAAACTTAATTATTATAAATTCAATTATTTCTAAACAAAAGTTATAAAAAGTATTTACATATTATATAAAGAGAAAAATAAATTATAAGTATATTTACAAAATTTAATTTATTATTGATTATTACCAAAAATTGAATTAGAGATTATATTCTATATATATAATAATTTATATTAAGAATTAGTAAATAAATAACTAGGGTTTTTATAAATTAGGGTTTTGTTAGAAAAATTTTTTAGGGTTTATACAAATTATTAAATAAACATATATCTTACAATTTAATTATATATCAAGAAAAATAATTTAAGTTGAGAAAAAAAATAAAAGTTTGAATTTTTTTAAAAAAAAAAACATAAGGATTGCTTTTAAATATATATACATGCATAATTTAATTTTTATTAATATTAATAAAACACTAATTAATTAAAGAAAATAACACTAATTAACTAAAGAAATTAAAATAAAAAGAATTTGCAAAAACTTACCTGGGTGAGGCTTGAACCCATGTCCTTCTGATTACCAGCAACAACACCAACCACTAAGCCAGCCAGACGCAGGTAGCAAACAAAGGGGACAAATTGGTTTTATGTATAACCTGGAAAAATCAGAAGAAATCATATAAGCAAAAGGCCTGGGATTGGATTCGTACCCAGGACCTTATAGTTACACACGCGCGCGCTTTACCGCCTGGCTGGGAGAGCCTTCCTGCTAGTGGATTCACAACAATACATAATATATTATGTATGTTTAACCTGGAAAAAACAAGTGAAAAAAAGAAAAAAATTGCGCCAGCCAAGAGTTGAACCGGTGCCCACAAGATACACATAAACCAACTTTACCACCAAGACAAGCTGCGCGCTTGTGAAGTCAAACCAATAATTAAACATAAAATAGATTAATGAATATTTGAATTCCCAGACGCGCGGGAAGCAGCCTTCTTCTTCCTTGAGACCTTCGAAATCACCTGCGAATATTATTGCAAATTTTCCTGCGAAAACAACATTCCCAGCAAAACCTACAAACATCAATAACCATCAAAACGGTACAATTTCACAAAATTAAGACCAGCATTATGATCCAGGCATTCACACGATTAGTTCTATGTTTTTAGAATTGATTTATGTTTCCTAAATTAGAAATCCCTAAACCTAGGTCCAAACCCTAACTATGGCATCTTGTGAATTAGGTACGGGTTCTTGAGTTTTCCTGCCCAGAAACATTCTACAACACACAACAAACAATATTAGCCAAACAAAATCCATTTAAATGCAATGAATTGAGGTAATCGAAAAAATATTTTCAAGCATGAACAATGCTTCGGGTTCATCAGTAGGGCATGAGTTGAATGCTTATGAATGGTGATTCATGATCCATGATGTCCAAGGAAGCCAACCATGTTCTTATTTTACCTTTTAGAGCCTTGGAATAGAGAATCCGAATTTCACTTTTTTGGATGAATTTTTGAACAATGAACTTACACTTTTGGCTGCTGGATTTCGTCCTTTAGTGTTAGGTTTGTGTTAAGTATATATATGTGAGTGAATTAGGTCAGAAAAACTCATTGGTTGTGTGGATATTTGATCCAAAAAAGATTGAAAAAGATGGTGTCATGAAATTCAAATATTGGCTCATGAATACTTGCTATTTTTGGAGAGATCACATGATTTCATTCCTCTTTGATTCTAATCACCAATTATGAAATTCTAGAAACATTATCCAAATAAAATCTTTAATTTTCATATTTTATTTATATTTAAAATGATTTTTAATGATTTAAATCAAAATAAATAAAAATAAAAATAATAAAAATTAGATTTTAAATGGTTTGGGTCGTGCATAGTGATATAGTATGGATTGGATCACAACTTGGGCAGCCCATTTGGAAAAAAGTGATTTTAAACCTCCATTTTCAACATAAACCATCACAAAATTTCCCAACTTTGCAAGGGCACATCTCCCTCAATTTTAAAGGTATGAGGGTGTTCTTGGACTTTTTGGAAAGCTTGAAGAGTCCTCTAAACAACCCCATTGGTTTCAGGTCCATATCATTTACCAATCTCAAGTTATGCCCTTTTGAAGTTGTTGACTTTTTGTTGACTTTTGAAATGACCTATAATGTCTTAGGTCATATCTTCCAAATGAAGCATTTTTGGGCTTAACTTTCAACATCAAAGTTGTAGAGAATTCAATTTCCTTCAAAATGAGCTTTGGATGGAAACTTGGTGATAAAGTATGTGAAAGTTATGGCTGGTCAAAGTTCAGTTGACCTTTACTGAGGAAACCCTAATTTAGAAACTCCTGATTATTGATGATCTGGAATCTCCTTGATGAATCATGATCAACCCTTGATAAAATGATGAATTTTACTTCATATACTTGATGTTGGCAAAAAATCATGAAGTTTGACTTTGGTTTGACCACAGTTGACCTCAGTTTGACTTTTTAACTGCACTGACTGATTTTGACTTATCTGATCATCTGACTAAGCAAACTTTTGAGAAAAGTCTTGAAACTTGTCATGGGGGTTCTTATACACATATAAGATGTTATGAAGCTCACTTGAGGTATTGGAAGTCCATTTAGCCTGATTAAAGTCAAAACCCTAGTTTTGGATGCACTGCTTAGGAGGTGCATTGTCTGAGGGAATTGTCAACTTCTTTGACCCATTGTGAACTTTGTGAACCTTGTGAACCATCATAAAATGTCTTGTGAACCTCATGGGAGGTATTGTGAAGCTTGTGAACCTTGTGAACCTCATGAAGTGGCTTTGTAAACCTCATGAACCTCAGGAGAGCTTTATAATCATTGTGAATCTTGTGAACCTTGTGAACCTTCATAAAGTAACTTGTAGACTTCATGAACTTCATGAAAGGTCTTGAAGATGTTGAGAAACTTGTGAACCTTGTGAACCTTCAAGAAGTGACTTGTAGACTTCATGAACCTCATGAAAGGTATTGAAAGCATTGTGGGACTTGTGAACCTTGTGAACCTTCAAGAAGTGACTTGTAGACTTCATGAACCTCATGAAAGGTCTTGTAAATGTTGAGAAGTTTGTGAACCTTGTGAACCTTCATAAAGTAACTTGTAGACTTCATGAACCTCAAGAAAGGTTATGTAAACATTGTGGAACTTGTGAACCTTGTGAACCTTCATAAATCACAAAGTCTTGTATTGTGAGGGCAAATTTTGGGGTGCAACAGCTGCCCCTGTTCAATTTTCTGAAACCTGAGGGGTTAGATTGGTATATTTGCCAGTCGTGACCTGGAAGGTTGAAGGGGATTGAACATAAAAGCCCAAAAATTTGCACTCACCAGTGCATAGAGTGATATAGATGGCTAGTTGAATATGATTGAGTGGGCTTAAAGATGCCACTAGGAGAAAGTTCTTGGAAGATAAAGCAGTCCAAAATATGGAGGTATAATGAAAGCTGTCAGGAGCCTGGAGCAATCCTGAGGTATTGGTGATATGCTTTCAGGATACTGGAGTAATTCTGATGTAACAACATGTCTTCATGAGGATAGAGCAATCAACAATGATAACCCTAAAGCAGTCTTGAAGTAATGATTTCAGGAGGATAGAGCCATCAATAATGATAACTCTAAAGCAGTCTTGAAGTAACAATATGGTTTCAGGAGGATAGAGCAATCAATAGCTCTAAAGCAGTCTTGAAATAGTAATATGACCTCAGGAGAATAGAGTAATCAATAGCTCTAAAGCAGTCTTGAAGTAGTAATATGACCTCAGGAGGATAGAGCAATCAATAATGATAACTCTAAAGCAGTCTTGAAGTAATGATTTCAGGAGGATAGAGCCATCAATAATGATAACTCTAAAACAGTCTTGAAGTAATGATTTCAGGAGGATAGAGCCATCAATAATGATAACTCTAAAGCAGTCTTGAAATAATAATAGGATTTCAGGAGGATAGAGCAACCAATGGCTCTAAAGCAGTCTTGAAATAATAAGATGGCTTCAGGAGGATAGAGCAATCAATAATGATAACTCTAAAGCAGTCTTGAAGTAATGATTTCAGGAGGATAGAGCCATCAATAATGATAACTCTAAAGCAGTCTTGAAATAATAATAGGATTTCAGGAGGATAGAGCAACCAATGGCTCTAAAGCAGTCTTGAAGTAGTAATATGATTTCAGGAGGATAGAGCAATCAATAGCTCTAAAGCAGTCTTGAAACAATAAGATGGCTTCAGGAGGATAGAGCAATCAATAGCTCTAAAGCAGTCTTGAAGTCATGAGAAGTTATCAGGAGGATAAAGTAACCCTGAGGTAACAATAAAGCAGTCCCAAAGTAATAAGAAGCTCATCAGGAGGATAAAGTAACCCTGAGGTTACGATAAAGCAGTCCTGAAGATCATAAGTTTGTCTGTTGGATAATTACCCTGAAACAAGGTAGCATTCTGTATAATAATATTAGTTTATGCCTTATGTATGCATGTATGATATGATGCACTTAGGTAATGTACTATATGTCTATGGATATGTATGTTATGGTATGATATATATGATGTATGTATGATATGATACTGCCGGAAGCGTCTGGATATCTTCGGATAACAACTGCTGGCCAGGGGAAATAAATCCCGATTCGTTGTTGAAGAATATATAACCCTCTGTCTGCTGGGGATAACAGGGTGTAGATAACCCCCCGTATGCTGGGGATGGTAAGATATATATAACCTCCCGTCTGCTGGGGATAGTAGGGTATATATAACCTTCGTCTTCGTTTGATGGTAGGATAGAGATAGCATCCCGTCTTCGTTCGTCGTACCCTTATTGGAAAGTAATTTCCCGAATATCCGTATGAGGATAAAAGAGATGGATATAAATTCCAGGGGAGATAAGACTTTATGAAGATGGATTCGTCCTACTGAGGGTTTGTAACTGCCTTGTAAAGATGAACCGGCGAAGCTTTGTTGAAATCCTTCCCTCGTTCGTCTTTAGTAAATACTATTACTGCATTTTCATGCATTTCTGGTAAACATCAATCATATTAAAAGGCATACATGCATTTTTAGTAAACATTAATCATATTCAAAAGCATACATACATTCAAACACAACCAATGGACGTTTCGCTTATGTAAATAGGGTAAAAGTAAATCTGGATTCAAAAGATGGAATTTATTTATATCAAAAGGTGACCCATGCACGGGTAAGTTTGTACAAGGAGACATAAACCCTAGTAAGAGGATTTTGTCATAAAGTTTTTACAAAACAAAGAGTATCAGCTATGTGGGAAACAATCCTATTGAGTTTCAATTCTACTATTGCCACTCAAGTATCTCATCTTCTTGCTGTTGAGACGGAAATGATTGGATTGAGCTTTATCTGTTCGAGCTTGAATAAGTAATACAACTGGTTGCAGTTTCCTGGGTGATCCAAACGAGACATAGTCATACGCTTTAATCCCTAACTTTTGCCTGGATTGCCCTTTCAGGTTTTCAATCCACCGGGATACCCTTTTTTGCCCAAGTCGCCTTTTCAGGTTTTCGACTTGCCGGGTGTACACTTTTTACATATATATCCCTAATTTTTGCCCAAACCCTTTTGGTTTGCCGGGATGCCCTTATTTTTGCCTAGGCATGTCAACCTAGCGGGTCTCTTTTTATGCGTAGTATTTTTTAACTATGTCTGCGTTTACAGGCTGTGGGAAGTCTTCACCATCCATTGTAGTCAGTATCATGGCACCTCCTGAGAACACTGTCTTGACTACAAATGGTCCTTCATATGTTGGAGTCCACTTGCCCCTAGGATCACCCTGTGGTAATATGATACGCTTGATTACCAAGTCACCAGCCTGATATACCTTTGGCTTAACCTTTTTGTTAAAAGCTTTGATCATTCGTTTCTGGTACATCTGGCCATGACAAACTGCTGCTAACCTCTTCTCATCAATCAAATTTATCTGGTCCCGTCGAGTCTGAATCCATTCATCTTCATCCAAGCCTGCATCCTTCATAATTCTTAAGGAGGGAATCTGAACTTCAATGGGCAGAACTGCTTCCATACCATAGACTAAGGAGAATGGGGTTGCCCCTGTTGAAGTACGTATTGTAGTACGATAACCATGAAGAGCAAATGGTAACATCTCATGCCAATCCTTGTAAGTAACAGTCATCTTTTGTACAATCTTCTTAATGTTCTTATTAGCAGCTTCAACTGCCCCATTCATCTTTGGACGATACGGAGAAGAGTTGTGATGCTTAATCTTGAACTGCGTGCAGAGATCAGTGATCATAGTATTGTTCAGATTAGATCCATTGTCAGTGATAATCCTTTCAGGAATGCCATACCTACATATGAGATTATTCTTAATGAACCGAGCCACAACATTCTTGGTAACAGATGCAAACGAAGCTGCTTCCACCCACTTCGTGAAATAATCAATAGCAACCAGGATGAAACGATGCCCATTAGAAGCAGTAGGCTTGATCTCACCAATCATATCAATGCCCCACATGGCAAAGGGCCAAGGAGCAGTCAACACATTC
This sequence comes from Lathyrus aphaca, assembly GCA_963966055.1. Taxonomy (NCBI): domain Eukaryota; kingdom Viridiplantae; phylum Streptophyta; class Magnoliopsida; order Fabales; family Fabaceae; genus Lathyrus; species Lathyrus aphaca. Next base: position 569,350,526 of record OZ014520.1, on the reverse strand, counting down.
AATGGTGATGGAGGTACATGAACTTTATCAGCATAGATTTGACATTTGTGACAAGTTCTGGAGTGTTGATAGCAATCAGCTTCCATGGTAGACCAATAGTAACCTGCTCTCAAAATCTTCTTTGCCATGGTATGACCACTAGAATGAGTGCCAAAGGTCCCATCATGCATCTCTTCCATAATTTCTGTAGCTTCCTTCTTATCCACACAACGAAGCATAGTTGAATCATGATTGCGCTTATACAGAATGCCATTACTCAGGAAGAACTTAGCAGCAAACCTTCTCAGAAACTTCCTATCCTTGACAGATGACCCTTCAGGGAATTCCTGAGCTTCAAGATACCTTTTCACTTCATAGAACCAAGGCTTCTCCTCTGCCCCTTCTGTGTCAATCTCATTGCAATATGCAGGCTTCTCAAATCTATCAATGGTAATCTTGGGAGCTTCATCATCCCAGCTAATCTCAAACATAGATGCCATGGTGGCCAAAGCATCTGCCAACTGATTTTCTCTCCGTGGAATGTGCTCAAAGGTAATCTCTTTGAAATGTGGGATCAAAGACAACACATGCTCTCTGTAAGGA